>OY728120.1:442326732-443576732 GCA_963277665.1 Viscum album | reverse complement strand
TATCCACATATATCAAAATAAAAATTTTAATAAATAACATGTGGAGAATAAAAAAATGGTTTTTATATCAATATGATGGCCTTTTAAAAAAATTATTAAAGGCATGATCTTTGTTTCATTATTAAACCACGAAAAAGGAAGTTGGATTTCATTTATGTTAATACTAGAATAAAATAGATATTTTTTACATATAGATTAATACACCTGGATAAGTAATAGTTTTGGGTATTCACAAAAGTAAATAAGTTAATTTATGGACAAAACGAGAGAAATCTTTAGAAGAAAATTCTACAGCCTAATGGGTATGAAAAATGGATTTCGAAAACAGTAAAAAGAAAGTGTAAAGGGGTATCCCACTAATAAAAAAATATTAATATAGTAAAGTTATATAATAAAATGTTCAAAGGAACATATTTTGTAAAATTTAAATACATACAACAAAAAAAAGAACTTAAAAGGAAAAGAGAAGTTGTGATTTCTCTTACCATGAAGAGTAGTTCCTAAAACATGAGGATAGGGACTATATGGGATTGAGGACACCTTGGGAAGACTACTTGGGAGGTAAAATTGTTATATATTATTATATTATTAATTGGGAGTGAATGAAATTCTGGAAATGGATGGTCATTTATAGAAAAAGATAGAGATTTGTTTATTAATTTCCTTGGACACCTAGGTAATGGTAAATGAAAAACAATGGTTTTCACATGGTATTGGACACATGGTACAACTTTTATGTTATTTTAATCCAAAATATTCAACCAGAATTTTATACTACTTATTACATCATTATGACATAATTAGGAAGTCATTAAACTTACCGAAAATACCAAAATTTTATTTTTACTATTCACAACAAAAATTATAGAAAATTATAAAAAGTTCACATGTACAACATTTTGACATGATAATTTCAAAAATGGTATTTATTTTATCATAATAAATATCTAAATATGATATTTTTAACTTTTAAATATAAAAAACCTACTTCGTAAAAATAAAAATTGATATAAAATGCATAGTGAAATTTTTGACACATGAAAAAAAATTGGTTTATAATTTTTATTTAAATAAGGGCGTTTAAATAAACTTTTTTCATTAAAATAAAAATTATTAATAATAAATTATTTTATTATAATAGTTATATATTTTTTGAAAAGTGTTGTTTCTATTCGAAAAATCAATTTATCATATTTATCATATTTAAAAAAACTACTCTAAAAATGTAATTGATGGAATGAAATATTAATTTATACAAAAGTATTACACTTTAAGTAACTATGTTCTCAACACATAACCCCTTACAACACCCACACATGTCCTATGTTTTAGTTGTGCGATAGTGATAGATTTATGTAGCGTCTTGACTAATATCTCTCGAGTAGTAATTTACACTAAATTCATCTTCTCCCAAAGAAGTTTTTATTCAAGCATCACTTGTTGAAGATAGAATTATGCTTGTTCAAGAGAAAGTCCTAGTGATGATACATCTCTCCCATGTTTTGAAAAATGGGATTCATATAGAATGACTCTACTAGTGGAGGCCATCGTTCCTTTTTTCTTCATTAATTATCCTTTCTCAAAATTTTACTTATAAACTCTGAAGATAATGTTAAAATTATTATCAATATTATAGTTGCAAATGGTCATGTTTTCCAATGGTCATAATTTACCAATATTTATATAACTCTGAATCCAAATGGTCACATTTCCATTTATATTAACTTCATAAAAAACATGGTTCTTTGTGAATAATATAAAACATAACTTTAGAAAGATATTATCATTCAAAAAGTTTGGGTCATTACATTCTTCCCCCATTAATAAATTTAGTCCTTGAAATTTCAACTTGTTCTCTCGTTTTAGAAGATATTTGGCTACTTCTAACTCATATCGTTTGTTTCCCACATCTCTTCTTTATGTATGTGGTTCCTCCACAATACTTTGATAAGGTGGGTAGTATTGTTGTGTAGAACCTTTTCTCTATGGTTTATGACCTTCACCAGCTGCCCCATATAATAGAGTTCATGTTCAAGTTGTATAACATTAGTATCCAGTACATGTGAAGGGTTAGGTATTTACTTCCTAAAGAAATACACATGGAATATATCATGAACTTTAACAATATTTGGAGGAATCACAAGCTAATACACAATTTCTTCTAGGCGATCAAGGATTTCATAGGTACCAATGTACTTGGGGATAAGCTTCCCTTTCTTCTCAAACTGCATGGATATCTTCCAACGTGATATTTAAAGGAACACCTTGTCACTGATACCAAACCCCATGTCCATTATATGGTTTTCAGCAAATCTCTTCTGACAACATTGAGCAGCCTTTATGTGTTATTGGAGAGCATGAACCTTTTGTATCATCTCTTTCACAATATCGGTTCCAAGAAGCTTTCTCTCTCCAACTTCATAACAACAATTAGGAGTCATACATCACTTCCCATATAGATATTCATAGAGTGCCATTTGAATACTCAAATGGAATATTTTATTAAATGAGAAATCAACTAATGGAAAATATT
This sequence comes from Viscum album, assembly GCA_963277665.1. NCBI lineage: Eukaryota > Viridiplantae > Streptophyta > Magnoliopsida > Santalales > Viscaceae > Viscum > Viscum album. The sequence goes on along the minus strand of OY728120.1, from coordinate 443,574,199 downwards.
GATCATGTCCACAATAAAATTACATTCACCATGTTTCTTACATTTCCTAGAGTGTTTGATTAGTTCTTTTATATTGGACATTATATTTGGGGTGATAGGTTGTACTGAAATTTAATTTGGAAACTAGATCATATTGAAGACTTCTTCATAATTTTTAGGTTAACCTTGGATCATGATCAGATATGATAGAAAGTGTTACTCCATGCAATCTAACCACTTCCTTTGCATAAATCTTGGTAAGTTGATCAAGAGATAAGTCTTCTCAAAAATATATAAAAATGGTTAGTCTTGGTGAGATGATCCACTATAACCCATATCACATTTTTTTCATTTGGATGTTCTTAGGATACTAGTGACAAAGTCTATAGTTATATTGTCTCACTTCCATGTTGGTATGCATAGTAGTTATAGTACCCCTTTGGAAAGTGGTTTATATGCCTTTACTTGTTTTCATACCAGCCACCTTTTAGTGTAGTCATAAATTTACATTCTCATGTTATCACACCTATAATGATCAAGAATGTCCCTAAAAATGTTAGTGATTCCAGAATGTGTAAAAAATTTCGAGTTGTGAGCTTTATCCATCATCTTCTTCATTATTTCATAAATAGATGGAACACATATACTTGTACAAAATTTTAGTACACCTTCTTGATCAATATTGAACTCAAAAAAATTCACATTCTTTACAAACTCTATATTCTTCTATAATAAAGGTTCTTATATTTGAAATTTCTTCATCTTCTATAGTAATGATAGATGATAAATCATTTGGTATAAAGTTGATGACATACCTTCCCTTATGATTCCCATTCCATGTTTTACTAGGTCTTTGACCAAATTATCTCCTTGAACCCTCATCATTTCTAGATCAATAGGTTCTTTACTAATTAATTCATCAGCAACTTGTTTTACTATTCCAGAATAATAGTGAATTGAATAATATTATTATATAATAAGTTCCAATCATCTTATTTTTATTTTGTTCAATCCCTTTTTCATGAAAATATAATTAAAACATTCATAGTATGTGTATATGTCATATTTATCCCCATAAAGAAAGTTCATCCATATCTATAGAGAAACCACAATTACATCCTACTCGAGGTCATTATTAGTATGATTTTTCTCATGTGTCCTTAACTGTCGAGATGAATAACAATTTACCTTTTAATTTTCATGAGGACACACCCAAGACCTTTGAAATAGGCATCGATAAAAATAAAAAATCTTTCTTTGATAGAGGGTAGATTTAACACAGGCACAGTAACCAATCGCTACTTCAGCTCTTGGAAACCTTTTTTACACTCCTTTTTTCAAATGAACTTGCCCTCTTTTTGAGTTAACCTAGTTAGTGGATTAGAAATTCATGATAATTTTTTCACATACCTCCTAGAATATCTCAATAATCCATGGAAACTATGAATCTGAATTACTATTGTAGGTTGAGATGACTCCTCCACAAAATATTTCTTTTTAGGTTCAATTTTTATTCCATAATTAGTTACAATGTTCCCCAAGAAATAAAAATTTTTTAACCTAAATTAATATTTGTTAAACTTAAAAATAGAATCTCTTTCCTTAATGTTTTAAATATAACCCTTAAATGATCCTTATAGTCCTCATGAATTCTAGAATATATTATAATATCATCTATAAAAAACACCAAAAAGTAATCAACGCACTCCTTAATGATACTATTCATCAAATCTATAAATATAGATGTTGAATTAGTCATGCCGAAGGGCTTAACAACATACTCATAATTACCAAATCTTTATTGGAAGGAGGTATTTGGAATATATTTTTTATTTACCCTAAATTAATTATAACTAGATTAAAGATCAATATTCAATAAGAATTGATCCCCAAGAATCTGGTCAAATAAATCATCATTCCTTGGAATATGGTACTTTTTATTTTACGTGATCCCAATATTTTTTTTATAATCAATTCATTGCCTCATTGTTCCATCGTTATTCTTCAAAAAGAGAATATTTTATCCCCAAGGAGATACACTTGCTCAGATAAACCCCTTCTCCAAAATATCTTGGATTTGTTTATTTAATTCCTCTAGCACAAAATTTTTAACACTATATGGGGTCTTTCAAATCAGCTTGGAACTGGGTATGATATCAATGGATAAGTCTTCCTATCAGTCTAGGGGAGGTCTAGGAAAAACCTCAAGAAATACTTTTTTGTATTCCTTAATGATGGGGAGATTTTCTATGTGTATAATTTCATTTTCTTCTTTATCTTCGTTAATCATCTCCATAATGAAGTATACGAGAGGTTCTTCTTGAAAAATATCAGGTTGGGATATCTCTCCTTTTAAAACAATAATACATTTTCCATTCAAGACTAAAAATATTTTCATGATTTTGTAGTTGATCTTTGTATTATATATTTAGATCCATTCCATCCCTAGTATAGTGTCTAATTCCGGCATGGGAATAACTATTATATTTTCAATGAGATTATTCTCACCAAATTAAATACTAGAGTTTCTATACACTATTGATGGTTGGATAATCACTTCATAATTATTTAATAAAAACACTACTTCTGGAATTTTATGGATTTATTCTATATTCTTTAAAAAATAGAGGAAATAAAGGAATGTGTATAACTAGAATCAATCAAATTACTTGCTATCTTTGAGATAATAACAAGAGTATCTTCCACCACATCATTTGGATCTTCAACTTCATCTATCGTGATAGGAAAAGCACAAACATTATCCCTTAGAATATTTTGAGGTTGATAGTGATTCCCCTCCACAAACATCAGATTTGGATAGTGATTGGAAAAGTTCCCAAGCTGTCCACGCTTGAATAATTGGACATCGGGTTAGGACTACACCATTTTTCATTTGTTGTTAGTTTTGAGAAGATGAGGCTTCACCTAACTATAATAGTTCTAAGAAATATGGACATCTCTTCCACACTTGTAACATTTTCCACTCCTGAGTAAGAAGTTAACCGAGTAATTTTCCCCATATTTTCTGTATGTGGGAAGTTGCACTTATCTTAACCCTCTTTTGTGATCAATGTTCCTCCCCAAGTTTACCTCCAAATATCTATTATTTTAATTCAATTTTTTAGACCACTTCATCTCACCGAACTCTAGTTTAACCTTCATAGCACTTCTCACTATCTCTTCATAGCTATCATAGTCATGATTGGATAGATTCTTCCATAGATGTGTTCTTAGTCCCCTGAAGAGTCTATTAACCTTTCCATTAGGGTCTATGAAAAAGATAGAGGTGTAGTGATAAATCCTTGTAATGTTTATCTCATAGCTTCCCACAGATTCATTCTTCTACTAATTCAACTATAGTAATTCCTTATCCATTTTCGTTTTCATCAAACAGGGGAAATATTTTTTTGAAAATGGTTCCCCTAAACTCTACGCATTCCATAGCTTCAGTTTCCCTTCTTCGCATTGTGTTTTTAACTATTTTCCACCACTAATAAGATTCTCCATCTACATGGAAAACAGTTAGGGTGAAATTATCCTATTCACAACAATGGACTATAGAAAATATCTTCTTTATAGAGATTATTCATTTTTCTGTAATCAATGGGCTAGTAGATCCAGTTAAAGAAGATGGTCGTTGAAGTATACAAGAACCAATGGAAATTTTTTCCCTTTGAGGTGAATTTTTTCTCTTGTCTTGATTCATGTTATTCAACATAAAAAGATTTAGTTTATTCGTCATTCTTATGAATTTTTCCATTCTGGATTCTATTAGAGGGTCTTCAGTGTATAGTATTTTTCTCTCACCATTTACAAGGTTCCTCCTATTTCCAGTCGTTTTCTAAATAATGAAAACCTTAGTGGTAGATTTCTTTATTTTACAAATATTATATCTTTAATGTAATTTTATGTCTTAGAATATCATTATTAAATATATTATTCATTAACAACAATTACATTTTCTAGAAATACTTTATAATGGTTTATAAAAAGCATGTGATTTACCAAACATATCCCACCAAAGTGTCAAAACATGTGTGAAGTACGGCCCACTATCATCTATCAGGTTATACTGAGTCAGGCATGACTCACCTTTTTATATTTCATGCCCATAAGTATATTTTTGTTATAACCCCATCCACTTGTTCATATAAAGATATAGATTTATATTGTTAGAAAAAAATAATTTATACTTTAACAACATACCTATATGTTTTCATGTAATTTAACTTGTCCCTAAGGATCTTCAAAAAAATTATATCCTAATTTCCAAAAAATAACTAAACCTTCTGTTGATACCAACTATGGTATCCCACCTTTTTATTTCAGAATCTTTTCATTACATTTTACAAAATAGAGGATTTTTTAAATTTTAGTTTCTTAAAAACAGGGTACATAATACATGAAAACATAAAACATTCTGATAAACAACATGAAAGGATTATTTTGGTTCATCCTAATTATTTTTAATTCAACTCATAACCATGAGACATATATCAAAGTAAACGGTGTTCATAAGGCCCAGTATGGGAAAACAAGAGATACAGTTTACATGTGATCTTGAGAAAAATTGATAAGAACTTGAGGAATATCACATAGGTATGATAAAAGGAAAAAGTTAAATATCATAATAAAATAATAATCATAACATGGATATGTGGCTACAACATTTAAATGAGATATTTATAAGCATATCAACATGTGTTTTCTCTGAGGTGTCGAAAAAATTACCAAGTTTATTCACCAAGGCATCGTAAAATATGCCATATTTAGAGATTCAATTCTTTACCCAGTACATTGTAGTGTTATCAGGGAACTCCCTTCATATGTATTAATTAATATGATATGTATATACCATAATAAAAAATTTCATAAATATCTAATGGAGAATAAAAGAAATATTTTAATATCAATATCATGCCATTTTAAAAAGAAAATGCTTAAAGACAAGATCTTTTTGTCATTATTAACCCACGAAAAAGGAAGGTAGGTTTTATGTATGTTATTCCCAGAATAAAGTATAAATTTATAACATTTAGTTGAATTTCCCTATAAAATAATGATTTTTTGGTATTTAAAAAATAAATATGTGATTTGTTTTATAAAAAAGAAAAATTGTTAAAATAAAATTCAACATTATAATGGGTATGAAACATTGTTTTAGAAAATAATAAAAAGTGTGGGGGAAATTCCCTCCCACTCATAAAATAATATTAATATATTAAATAAATAGAATAAAATTTATATAAGAACATAGTTTTGGAAATTTTAAAGACATACCGCATAAAAAAGGAACTTAAAAGGATTATAGAAGTTGAGATTTTTGTTACCTTTAAGAGTTGATCCTAAAACATGAATATTGAGACCTTGGGGGCTTGATTAAAAATTGGTAGGAATATTTATGATTTAAAACTATCATATATTAATGTAGGATTAATTGGGAGTGAAATTAATTAGAGAAATGGGTGGGTTTTTATAGCAAAAAAGGATGATTTATTTATTAATTTCTATAGACACCTAGGTAGTGGTAAATGAAAAACCATGGGATTACCCAAGGTATTTTATCATGGAATTTGACACAAGGGACACTTATTATGTTATTTTAATCTAAAATAGTCAACCATAATTTTATGTTACTAATTAAATCATTATTACATAATTATGAAGTCATTAAATATATTAAACAACCGAAACTATATTTTTACTATTCAAGAAATCTAATTTATTTTAGAAAATTATCCTAAATTCACCCTAATATAATTTTGATATTATTATTTCAAAAATAATAACTATTTTATGATAATTTTAACTTTTAAATATAAATATCCTTATTTATTAAAAATAATAGTGAATAGAAAATTCATAGTGAAATTTATGACACGTGAAAAATGTAAACTTATTTTATCATTTATATTTAAATTGGAGTGTTTTAATCATATTATTTCATTAAAATAAACATTATTAATAATATTTTATTTTATAATATTAGTTATATCCTTTCTGAAAAGTAAAAATTCTCTCTAAAAATTCAATTTATCAAATTCTTCATATTTTTAAGAAAAACTATTCTCCAAATGGAATTGATGGAATACCAATTTTATTTATGAAAAGGATTAAACAATTTATAACTAAGGTCTCTACACATTAATCCTTGTAAATCTCTTATATTATCTAGGGTTAAGTTTTGTAATGGTGATAGATTAATGGGGCGGATCAACTAACATCGCCAGAGTGGTAATTTCCACAAACATGAACTTCTCCATAAGACTAATTAATTAAAGCTTCACTTATTGAAACTCTACTTGGGATTTGTATATATTGAATCCCAGTGATTCTTCCTCCCTCCAATGTTCTAAAAAATGGGCTTCGTGTGGCATGACTCTACTAGTTGAGGCCATCGTTTCTCCTTTCTGCATTAATTATCCTTTCTCAAAATATTAATTACAAACTCTAATGATAACATTAAAATTATTATCAAGAGTATAATTATAAATGTTCATATTTCCCAACCATCATAATTTAACAAAAATAATATAAAATTAGAATCTATATGGTCAAATTTATCTTTAAATTCTCTTTATAAAAAAACATGGTTTTATTGTGAATAACATGACACACAATTTTAGGAAACAATTATCATTCAAAAAGTTCAAGTCATCACAACAAACCATTGAAAATTAATTCCATAAAAATTTTATTTCTCATATGAGAACAAAAGAATGTGCTTTTTTCTCAATGTATCTTTGTTCTCCCATGTCTCTTTCTTAATCTTGTGTTTTTTCAAAGATCTTTGGTCATGTGAGTGTTCTTGTTTCATCGTACTTCATCTCTATGATTTAAAATATTTATCAAATATTCCTTATAAGAGATGTAATGTTCTATTTGTATAACCTATAATTTCATTACATCTAACAGTTTTTTAATTAAATTCCTCAAAAGTGATATAGGGAACATGCTATGCACTTGTTAGATGTTCAGTGGAAGTGCTAAGTGATAAGCTATAGTAACCACATGATTAAGAATCCTGTAGGGGCTGATGAATCTTGGGATCAGCTTTCTCATATTCTAGAATATTATAACCTTATTCCATTGTTTTTTTATAATTAATTCCTATTAAACATCCTATAACTTGAAATCTCATCAATTATTATTAGCATGGATCTTCTCTTAACTTTTTTCTACTTTAATATGTCATTGAAAGGATTTAATCTTCTCTGACATTACATGAGAGTGTTCTCTTTCCAACCACGTTTCCTCTAAAAAATCATCCTATAATGTTATATTTCTTCATCTATTCCTATATAGATCATCATATACATATATGTTAATACTATAGTGGAAATTGTTTTATAAAGGTTCCAAATTTTTAATGGACCTTTCAATGTGACATTAATTTGAGGAATATATGTATTGCTAAAGCTTATATCTATATCCAACACTTACTTGGGACTCTTCTAGAACATTGAGGTGATCCTTAGATCATGATCAGATAAAATATAATGTGGTACTCCATAAAGGTTTACTACTTCCATTATATATATCTTGGAAAGTAGAATTGGTCTTAAATCAACTAAAATAAAAGTTATATAAATTGTATTCATAATTCAATCAACTATAAACCAAATAAAATTATTTACTTTAGGTTTCTAGGGATATCCTACAATAAAATACATGGTGATTTTATCTCGTTTCCATATGAATATGGGCAATGGTTTCATTAACCTGTTAAAATTATAAAGGTCATCCTTAATTTACTAAAAAATAAAACCTTATATCGTATACTTTAAAATATCCATCTTCATGTTTTCTCACTATAATTTATCCCTGATATTTATATGCATCTTTATTCTTCTAAGGTTAATAGTGAATGATGATTTATGTGCCTATCCAATAACACCATATTCAGTTATAGTATAGAGGGGACACATATTCATTTTCTAAGCCATATAATTTTATCTTTTTCAAGGTTGAACTATAGAATATTTTTAAACTTATTTTATTAATTCATATCATCCTGTTTTACCTCCTTGATCTTTAAATAGATAGATTTTTGAGAAATCATTTGGTCAAGGTATTAGTTCATCACTTCTATTTTAATTTTTTTTTTCTATCCACTACAAGTCCATGAGTATTGGGTATCTTTTGATCCTTATCATAGATAAGGTATCAAGATATTTTATTCTCAGACAATAAACCACTATGTTTTACTTATCAATGTGGCAGTGTATTAATCAATCATAATATTTGATCAATTCTGGCCATATCCATTTGGTTCATGTTTACACCATTTTATGTGAATATATATTTTAAGATGTTATGATCAGTAAATATATATATATATCACACTTGTTTCTATAGATATAATGCTTCAAATTATTTAATACGAAAATTATCATTGCTAAATATATATCATGTTTAGGGTAATTTTACACAAGTACCTTTAATTGATGTTCAGAATAATTTTCCGCCTTTTCATTTTTTTCAGGATAACATACCACAATATTTTCTTTTATGAATCATTATATATCAAAATCCTTTCTATATTGTGATGTGAGCATAGGTATAGTGACCAACCTCTTATTTATCTACTGGGATATGTATTCACATTATTTGATCTAGTCAATCTTAACTCCCTTTCAAGTTAACTTAGTTAGTGGATTTGATAATAGTGATAAAGTTCTCACAAAGTATTAATGGTATCTTGTTAATCCAATAAAAATATGGATCTCTGTTATAGCTATTTATCTAGTTCATTATTTAATCACTTATATATTTTAAGTATCCACAAATATACCCTCATTTATTATTACATGTCCTAGGTATGATACTTTTTCTAGCCAAAATTAGACACTTCATAAATATGGAAAATGATTTCTTTTTCCTTAAGGTATTCACCGTAGTACTCAAAGTCACTCCATGTTATTTATTTATCTTGGAATATATGAGAGTATCATTAGTAAAAACTAACCAAAAAAATTGATGTTATATATAAATACTCTATTCATCAAATCCTTGAATATTTTAGGGAATTTTTAAATATAAAATGCATCACTAGGAATTAATAATACCCAAATCTTGTACAGAAGTTTTTCTTTGGAATATCAAACATTTAAACACTTAGTTAATGATATCCATATTATAGATGAAATTTTTAGAGGATTTTTCACATTAATATTATTAAAAATGTCATTATTTTAGGGTATAGGATACTTTTTCTTAATCATGCTCCTGTTAAGTTTATGATAATCAATTCAAATATGAATTCATCCATACTTATTTTTAATAATGAGGATTGGTTCACCACATGGTTATGTACATGGGTATAAAAACCTTTATTCTAATTATATTATAGTTTCTTCTTTAATTCCACCAATTCAATCTGCTTCATTATATAAGGAATATTCAATATAAATATAGCACTATGTATGAGTTCAATTTGAAATTCAACCTCATGATCTGAGGGGGCCAGGAAAATTATTATGAAAAACATTGACACAATCCCTCACAATTGCAATATCATAGATTTTGAGTTTATTTCCAAAAATTTGATCTAAATTTTCTAGGATTATTGGGTATTAAGACCTATATTAGTGAAGTGTATTTCATTACTTGTATCAATATATGATCAAGGGATGATTTGGGATGTTAAATTAAATTTTTATACCCTATAAATCTATATTATCTCTATCTATAGAGGTTTTATTCATGTCCAATCTCACATAAAATTCCACAAAAGGGAGAACAACTAAATTTACAGGAAGTATCATCACAAAATCATTAATTAATGAATATTTATAGTATTAAGATACAACCATCACACCACATTCTATTTTAATTTTTAATCCAATATATATTATTTATTATAGTGGATAAAACATTTTGTATAACTTATAGGATTTAATGGTGTGTGTAGAACCATAATCAAATAAGATATTAAAAATTATTTTGTATAAGATTAGTGTTTCTTTTAACAATTTGTTTACAATATCCAATTAGGTTATAATGATTGTATAAGATTTTATTTTCTCCCTTGGTTTTAGAGGTTACTGACATTAATTTTCCTGATAATCCTTTATATTGTTTAATTAGTTTACATAATCCCCAAACGTTATATAATTACAAAAAATTAAGTTTGGTTGGTTAATTCTATCAAAATTTCTTCTGCTTCATTATGTGGATCACTCTCTTCATATTTTTCATTATTTAAGTGCATGAGGGCCTCATTTTCTACACTTGAAACATTATAATCGTTCTTTAAGGTAATTTAATGGGTGATTAATCCATCATTTTTAACTTATTTGAAATTTAATCATATTTATTTCATGAAATATATCGTTTTATTTTCCATGAAATTTCATTTTTCTCTTCTAATCCAAAGATCTGTGAGTGTAATGAGAGTCTCAAATTTCAATTTCTACATTAATAGAACACAAAATAATTTCTTCTTATCTACCAAGGTCCATTATATCTAATTATTTTTGGGGACTTGGTTTTAATCCACTAAAGAATCAATCATTTTAACTTTTAGGTTTATTGATAAAACTAAAGGCATGCCTTCCATGTCTCATGAATTTTTATTTATAGGAACTAATAGTTTCATCGTAATTTTTTTTATCATAAGAAATTATCTATGCATTTTTTATGTGAATAATTTGAGGAAAATATTTTTTGGAATAATATTTTATATAAATATTACTATTCTATAAAGTCAATTTATTTATTTTACATCATGTTCAAGATAATATTCCACCATTAATCTATTTAACATTTAAAATGATAAATAGTTAATACCAATATTTCTTAATCAAAACACTTTGGAATAGAAAATAACATTTATATTATAATGAATCATTACATATTAATTAGTGGATCAAAATACGCACTGAAGGATGGTGTTCATCATTACATGAAGGAATCAATAATGATTTGTTCCTTCTTTAGTGAATTTGGGATTTCAACATTGTTTGAGTTATTTTTATAAAATTAGATTGTAGTGTAACCATATATATGAGATTGTTAACACCAACTCCTATGGCATTTTGATATTCCTTAGAAAAAAAATTAAATTATTCATTTAATTTTATTCACATAATTCATTTTGGTTATAACCATTGACTAAATCTAAAAATGTTGGTTTGAGTAATAAAAAATAATATCTACAGTAAATAATCATACGATAATGAAAATAAATTTAGATATTTCCTAGCCTATTACTCCTCTATTTTAACCTTTTACACATTTGGCTAAACCAAGGTTTCCTTAAGTTTTATCCACTTATTATACCTTACCTAATCCCAAAAATCTTTTAAACCCCACTTTGATAATAACTATGATAACCCAAACATAGTATAAATACATTTTACATAATTTTACTAGATTATAAAATTCTCCTTAGAATTAAATCACACTCCCTAGAACATATTAGTTTAGTTACATTTTAGATTATCTGCATTTCCATATTAATACATCATAAAACATATAATTATTCCACAATATATTTTATACTTGAAACCCTTCATGACATACCATATATAATATGATCCATAATTACCTAGGGAAATGAGAAATATAAGAAAAGGGTGTGATTTTTTTATCGGTAAAGGGTAAAATATTAGAGATATTAATTGAGTCAATATATGTGAGCATAATGAAGACAATAAAGGATTTAAACATGAAGAACATATAGGTATGATAACTTAATCAATAATATAAGGAAATTATACCCAATGGATCATAAACATTAATCATATACTAAGAATGTTTCGTAACATAAAAATGTGTCCCATTATTAAGTATAAAAATCAAATATATTTCGAGATTTTTTTAATACCTTCATACCACAATATACATAGGAAATTGTATCATGTGCATGCATAAAATTGTGAAAAAAATATCACTGCATCATGTGTATCCATATCATTATTATATCATGAGATATAAAGCTTTAACTAATGCATTGGATTGCTATATAATTCCAAGACCACCCATAATATATTTATATAACCATAAATATTTGTTCCATATAAAAATTAAAACATTCATAAATCTATCATATCATAATTAACCTATGAGAATAAAATGGGTTACATGATAATTTTCACAAGAAAAATTTAAGTCATTTACAGAAAGGAAGTAGATGATTCCATTAAAAATGTACCCAATGAATAAATATAAGTATTAAAGGATTATAATATAAAATTATACTATAATAAAATAAAAAAACTTTATGGAAATAAGAAATTAAAAAATAAAAATTATTTTTATTTCAACATTTTTCTATTAAAAAATATATTAAGAATAAATGTTATAAAAGGGGAAGGATAAAGTCAATAGAAATTATTTTTAAGAATCATTAAATAATAAAACATTAAATTTATAATTTATAAAGAAAAATAAATAATATGGTGGGATAAAATGGATGATAAAGAAATATAAAGAAATATATATAAAAATATATCATTCTCAACTTTGTGAGTAAATTCATTAAATGGATGGATACCTTAATAAAGCACTGAAATATTTGGAAGGACATAAAATATATAAACATGGACATGGAAGAAAAATGGTTTCAACTAAAAATATAGATAACGAGAAATCTCATTACAAACACTGTAAATAGTTGAAGTATAAATAAATAATAGTGGAATGATGAAAAGAAAATTAAATCCAAAAAAAGGATATAAGATAAAAAAATGTAGATATTTAAATGGAAGGTGAATAAATATTTTTCCCAACTGAATTTTATACATAGAAAATATCAAATAAGAATATATATCATAATTGAACCACTTACATTACTCTTGACTTGCAAAAACATGATCTAATTCCCTATATAATAAAAATAAACATCTTAATCACCTATTTTAGAAAATTATTAATAATTTTTTTCTTATATAATAATAATTTATATCAAATTATTATATATATACATTTATATTATTATTTATTTATTGTTTTTTTCATCATAGTTTATTAGTGGTTTTTATTGATTCTTACTTGTTTTAGTATGATTATTTGGATCATCATTCTTTGTTAATAATTAAATCTACTCTTGACTAGTAAATGTAATATAATAATGACTGTATAATTATTTATAAAGTCCCATGTTCATTTTATAAAAGGTATTTATGTGTTTTATATGAACAAGATTCACAATACATATGTTTCGGGTAACATTATCAAAAAATAATTTGTTATATTACAATAAACATTCATTTGAGTGCCACCATTTTGGAACGATAATTATAAAAAAATAATTAATATAATATATTAACTTTCTTTATCTTTTTATACTCATACATGATGAAAATAATGAATATTTTATAGCATCATTCATATATGTGGTTGAACTGATTCAAATAAGATCATGTTATACAATTGAGTGAGTAGAAATATAAAGTTATATTATTGAAATGTCCTTTTTGTTGAATAATAGTGATGTTAATAATAATTCATTATATTTTTTTATTAATATTTTAGAAGAGTGGATATGATAATATAAATGAAAACTATATTGGAAATCTCATTACTTATTTTGACAGGATTGCTCCATGTAAATAATTTTTTTATAATGAAGGATTTAGGCATCCTTCGTATGACCAGAAGCATCCAAACATGGGAGAGGACATTAAAGGATTGATATCTGGTAGGTATTGAAGTATAAAATGAATAAAATAATTGTTTTGGAATTTTTATATAATGGGTTATTTTATTGATGATTTTGAGTGGAATATTTGCACAAATCTATTTCTTAATGGTCAAGGAAGGCCCTTTTAATGATGAAAGTGGACCGTGAGTGAAAAAAAATAAGGTTAGTAGAGATTAAATCCATTTTTGATATGTTTTTTTTATTTTAAATCATTTAATACTTAATTTTTACCAAATACAGTGATTTATTATTTACCAATTTAATTCATTATTAACCTCTTGTAACTTATTTTCTATAAAAAATGAAATTTAACCTCTTGTATAATTTTGATGACCTAATTCCAAATATAAAATCCTTTTTTTAAAATTAAATCTCTAAACTTATTAAATTAAATTTTGGAAAACATATTACTTCAGAAAAATAATCTTTAGTAAAAACAAGTTATTATGTAATGAATTATTATATTTTACTTATTATAATTCCCTATTTATTTAATGGATATTAAATATTTATTATAAATATTGAAAATATGATTCGAATAAATTTTTCATTTGTAAAAAGGGTTATATTTTGAATTTCAAAATTTTAATATACTTATTAACTATATATTACATTCATATGTCAAATGGACATATATGCAATGGATATATAGTGACCATAGTTCCCATTTCCATTTTTTATAAATAAACTTACATACTTCACCAAAATGTATTCGTCTTACTCTTTCATTTATATCTTGATATGTGTGTTATATTTAAAATTATTTTCATTCTTTATGTGGTTATAATTGTTAGTATTATTTTCTTAGGAGGCTACTAGGATGAATACTTCAATCTTATGGTTTTTTATTTAATTGTGGATATATTTCTTTTTTAATTTTGTTAATTATATTTCATTTATATTTATTTTTATTTTTATTTTCATTTAATTCCATGATGAAATAATTTTACCTAAGAATAAAATTTTTATTTTAGTTTAATTATGTGTTTGAAATAAGTTATCTGACCCATTTAAATTATTAGAGGTGATTTCATATTAAAAATATGAGGTACTATAGAGGATGTCTATTTTTAGGTGTTAGAACTCTAGGCATGAGTGGTGTTTGGATATTTTATTTCCATTGAAGAATAGATGTGGCTCTATATGTGTCATAAAATTCAACTGGGAGCTAGTTTTATTGATCATAAATCATGATAGTGGAATTATTTTAGCATAATACATGTTCTAATGGGTAGTGGTGTTTAACATATTCACCCATTAGGATCCATGATTATTTTAAGAAACAAATAATATATACGATGATTTTTAAAATAGATTATAATGGTTTATTTCATTAATATAAATTAAATATATCCATTGTTTAATGGGAATGATTTATTGTCACTGTTTTCCCACTATGGAAAAATGGTTTTTGGTGTTTTATATTTCAAATAAAATCTCAGTATTAGAAAAATAAAACTTATATAGTGGCATGAGGCATATGGTAAAACTATTTTCTTATTTATTTTACTTGAAATGGCTCAAGGGGATTGTGTTTTTGAAATGAAATGTTTTTTAAGGAAGAAGTAGTCTTGGAAAAATAGTTTCGTATGTTTCTACAATATGAGTAAATTGGTTTATAGATGGATTTTATGAAAAAAAAGTTATTATAAGAACTTTGGGGATTTTTATTTTGATAAAAATAAGGAAGATAATTTTAAATTTGGGTTTCAAAATAGGTTTTGGAAATAGAAATTTTTTTCAAGAAAAACATCCATAAGGCTGCAGGTTTGGGGATTTCAGTTTTGAAATAAACCATTGGATTTAAAGGTAGTTTTTAAGATAAATCTTGTGGGTTTTTGTGGGTGTAATGTTAAGTAGTGGTTATTTCCAAAATAATTAATATGTATCTATGTAATTCAGTTTTCTTAGTTTTATGAGTTAGATTGGGAGTGGCATTGCAATTTATAAATTTTTAAATTTTTAGGAATCTACAGTGCTAGATTTTAGAGAAACTTATAATATCATATCATTTAGTTGATGGATAGTGAATGAATCAAATATTTGGGGATGGAATTTGTGGTTGGACTATTAAGGTTTATATTTTAAGGACAATTCCAACGGTGGGAAGAAATATTATTTCTAATTGTCTCTTAAAAGTAATTTTTATGGTGGGGAACTCCACAAACCCATTTTGGGTTGGTTGATGGTGTTCTAACAATAGAGATTTCATTTAAGAACCATCTTAGTTTGTGGATGTTAAATATTAATGGAGTTCTTGGGTGATCATAATTGAATTACATGGGCCACAATTGATGGTGTGGTGTAAAATGATACCAATTATGTGATGAACATCAAGTGGAGAATCAATGGGAGTCTTAATGATCAAAAAACATAGTTTTTAGTGAATAGTGTACTTGGGGATGGATTCTCACAATAGGTGTGTGATTTATGTTTGAATTTATAATGTGGTGAGATGGTGATGGATTGATGACCTAGGTAGTCTAACATTTATGGATGGGTGATTGGGGAGGCATCTCGAGGATGGTGAGAATTTTTTTGGAGTGTTTATAATGACCCATTCAATTATGTGTAAATTGAATGGAAGGATTCTTAGAATATCACTAAATAAGTGTCTATGAAAAAATTGAAATTTTTGATTTATATCAATGAGGAAAAAAAATTAGAATGTTTTAACTATATAAATGTATGTTTTAGAGGAGAAATAATTAGTGTAAAATAACTAATGTGATTACTTAAGAGATTGGTATTAAAAATAATAAGGGATGTGGTTTCATTATTCCACAGGGCACCTGATATTCTACCCCAAATTACCTAGTCAAACAATCACTGAGGTTTCCCCAATTATTTGCCCACTGGGTTTTTTGTGGTATACCATTGAGTACCGAATGAGTCATTATGAAACTATTGGGGGAATATTGAGTACTAAGTAGGCCTTAGTACCATTTAAAAAAACATGTAAAGTTTGAATTTTTCCCTTTTACTATTAAGATCCCTACTCAAGGGGTTCCTTGCCAAAAATAATTAAGGGGGAAGATTTTCCCCTTTTATCCCCTATGTTTCTCCTACTTAATTTGATCTATGGTGGTTTAGGGTAAATTCATCAAGAAAATTTGTGGTAGGATCCTTCTCCATTATTCCCTTTCTCCTATATTAGATATCCTATGATTTTTGTTGGGAAAATTTAAGGATTTATGGGGTTAATTACACCAGCTCATGGTGGAATTGAATCATATGCTTAAGTATCTCATGTGCAACGCATAGAGGAATCTTGGAAAGGATAAATTTTCACTACTTCAATTCATTTTTGTTGAGGTTTTTCACTAGATTAGTATTCCTTTAGTTTTTAGTAAAATTTTATAAAATTGAAACTTAATTTTTATTTACCAATTCTTAATTTTATGTATTTTAGGTTTTTGTGTGCATTTGGAGTGTACCACACCTTAAAACTCGTGGTTTTGGTATCATAGAATCACCTGGTGAGTTTTTAATTAGTTATTAAAATTGGGTATTTTAATTTAATGTGAATATTTTTTAAAATTATGATGATTCCTAATGAGATAATTTCTCATTATGGTTTATATAGGTTTATATGAGTTTAGGGATATTAAATGGAAGGATGAGAAAAGTATAAAACCTTTAAAATTTGAGTTTCTTGATTATTTGTATTACTTTATGAATTTGTGTTGTATTTATTATGATGAATATGATCGTATGACATGGTATATGAACATTATATAAATTATATGGACTCATAAAAACATAATGGTCACCAAAGTACCATATATCTTGATAAATGGTATATTTAGTGGTACCTTGGTCGAACAGGAGTTGGTTTCCCATCTAATGGTGGACATGGTGATATGATTTGGTTATGAAAAGTAAATGCTTTGTTATTTTTTTGTAGTGTTATTTGAAAAGGATGTTATCATAAGGTATATTTTCAAAATAAAATAATTTGAACTTTAAATGGATTATAAAATGGTGGGTTGGATTTAAATTGTAATTTTATAGGAAAAATTGAATTAAAGTGCTTGATTTGATATGTGATTTCAAAAGAAACCAAGATTAGGTTTGTTTTGTGTTTTCCAATAGGATTTTTATATAGGGAACTCATTTGAGTAAATATTGTATGTGATTCCATTTTTAATTTTTTGTAGTGTTTATTAACTCTTATTTTAAGAAAAAGAAATGAGTATTTTTAATAAGGTATTTTTCTAATTGAACTCCTGCGGGATAACAATTATTTTCCAATACTTGAATTCTTGTATGATATTTCTTGATTTATGGTTTCCCTATCATTTATATCCATTGTCAGGTTAATGTATGAAATAATAGGAATCATACATGAGATATTACCTTGGGTGATGGTTGGTTAAATTGTATTGGGTTACTGAGTAGGTTTCCTTTAAATGTATCTTCATAGGAGCCTTAGGATTACCATTTGGATAAGATTGAGTATAGTATTCATTATTCTCCATGAATGGTTAAATTGATTAGTATTTTTTAGTGAGATATTGATTTAATGATAAAAAATAGTTATAAATTCATAGGATGGTATGGAATGGATTTATTTTGATCATGTGATGAGTGAGATCATTCACTATCAGAATTTAGAAATGCTTAATATTCTTATAGTGTGGTTGGCCACCATAATTCCTTGTACGATAATCCTTGTGATTGGAAATATTATTTGAGATAGGAAATAGTTCTAATTTTATAAATCTATGGTGTATGATGATATTTTGGATTTAGATTCATATGGGTTTTATGATAACCCTTGCCCTTATTAAACATTAATTCATGATTTATAACTAAGAACTGCACATAATAAAACCCATAAGATCGATAACTATAGTTTATTTGGATTATTAGGTATATTACATAAAAACATAAAATATGAGGTACATTTATATCATTAAAAACTTCCTTAACATGCTCATAATATTACTTTTTTCTTAAAACCTAAAAGGATAACCTGGGGAGATATATAAGAAAGGGCTGGTATGTAAATCCTGGTAATGCAATAAATAAATAATAACATGAAGAAGATATTACATGTGAATGTGGAAACAACTTTAAACATGACATCATAAGCTTAACTAATGTTTAACCACAAATAAATCATAAAAAATGTTCGTATGATATCCTCGCATTCACTATACAAGAAATATAGTGAGACTGAAGTATTACCCAATGAATTGGAGTGATATCTGGCCATTCCCATCATAATCATGTCATGTGCATGAAAAAGTGTGCCACATAAGTCATATAACATAAGAATATGTTTCATCACATTTAACCCATGATTATGGATTGCGTAATATATAAATGGAAATCCCCAATCAAGGAAGTATATGTAAAATTATTTTAATAACCTTCAGTGGAAATTGGAATGGGTATACACCTAACAAATGTTGGCATAGAAAATCGTAGTGGTATTTCGACAATTTAACGATAGTATATAGAGATTCATAAAATGGATCGATGAGAGGGAAAGGAGTATCTCATCCATTGTAATTAAATAAAGGATAGTATTATGGATATTTAAGAACATAATAAAACATTAAAATTTTGGAATTAATAGGTATAATACATTGAGGGTTCATGAGTAAAAACATAGCATGGAAAATCATAGGATTATTTCAACAACATAACAGGTGTACATAATGAATAATGGGAGTTAATAAGGAGAGTTAAAATGATCAATTGTTATATTTAAATCATAAGTTAAGTAAGAGGTATGTGTGAAAATATGTCCCATAAATATAAATTGTAAGGAAAATTACAATACATAAATAAGGTTCTTGAATAAAAATGAGAAAGAGAGAATCTCTTACTAAATTTTAACATATTAACAACTTAGGTAAATGTTATAATGAGAAGGGATAAATGATATATCATTGTTACAAAATAAATTTTATAGTATATTTATGTTTACAAATTCCTGTAAACATTACAAATTGATATTTAGTAGTCTAAATACACAGAAGGTGCATGAATGGAAAAGAAGAGAGAGAGGTCCCTTACCTTGAGAGGGTGATTCCAAAAGCTTGGGAGGATCTTCTTGAGAGATTAGGGGAAACTTGAGTGGGTAAAAGAGAGTGGATTTAATAGTAATTGTGTTCTCTAATATTTTTTTAGTGAATAGAAATGGGATTTTGGGTGGGTTTATATAGAAGAAGAAAGGGTAGTTCATTATTATTTCCCAAACATAGGTTTTGGACACTATAGAATAAAATAATAAAAGCCACAAATCATACCATGGTTTTTATCATTATTTATACAAATTGGAGTTTCTTTCGTTATTTTATAAGTATGAGGGTCAAAATTATTAAAATATTACCCTTGGTGATGTGTACGTGATTCATGTTCATAAATAAATGATTTTAAAACGTTAAAATATAATACAGGATTTAGAGGGTTCATAAAATATTTATAAAATTAATAAAATAACCTAAAAATCATATTATATTAAATTTTAATCATAGATTTGGTCTTTTATGACTTTTATGTCATTTATTACATCTCTTTTGGGTCATTATGATGTTATAACACACACCGTAAAGTTATATTGTATTTAATTTTTACCCCAAATTTAGATTATCTCAATAATTTATGAAACATTTAATATTGGATAATTTCAATGTTTGGATTCCAAAAAAATTATATATTTTATCAAAATAATTTTTTGAGAATTTTAATTTACACTTTTAAAATAATAATCTACATTTACTAACAAATGCGGGGTTTTTTGACTATAACAGTTTTTGAACCCTTGTAAAAAAATCATTTGATTTCATATCATTAATATTAAATAAAAATTATTGAATTGAATTATTTTATTAAAATATAATTTAATTATAAAATTATTTAATTTTTCAAAAAGGAATGTCTAAATTGAAATTTAATTTTACACAAAAATATAATTTGTGTTTAATCATATCAAAATTAAAATCATTTATAAGGTAAAAATAATAAAAAGTAAATATTATTATTATATTGAAAATAAAATATATATTTTCAGATTATTAGTATCATGGTAAACATGTATTTATTAAACTATCAAATTACCTAAGGTTAATTTGTACAATGGTAAGATTTTAATAGGGTGGTTCGGTGTACATGGTTTCGGTCGTGATCTTGACGAGCTCAAACTTATCTCATAGATGGTTTTCATATACCATTATTTATACAATCTCATCTTAGGATTGGTCAAGGGAAAATCCTGGTGATTCTATCTCCCTATGAAGCTCTGATAAATATGATTCATATGGTACGATCCTACTGGTCGAGGCTATCACTTCCCTTTTCTATGTCAATTGGATTTATCAAAATCCTATATTTATACTGATAATATGATCACTATTTTTTGGATATATAATCAATGGTTATGATGCTTGACAATATTTTAAATATGATAGTAAATATAAAAAATTAATTGTAGGATTTTTCTATAACCATATTATATAATAGAGAATAAGGTTGATACTGGTTCCCTAGATGGTGTTTTTAATAAGAGAATAATGGAAATAATTATGAGTGTTATAGATTATTCCAATATAAGAAAAAGATATTGGGAACAGAACTAATGTGGAATTATTTTTTGTATAATTGGCCTCTTGAATGAGATATGATCTCTATGGGAGTTAAATCTAGGATGATATCAGGATTAAAGAGTTAGATCAAGGATCAAGGCTAGTTTATATTCTTGAGGTTGTGTGGACTACTTATTTTATATAGAGGAGATAGTACTAAATGCATTTTTTTCTCCCCTTTATAATAGTCTAGACAAAACATTTGAAAATACTAGTCTCTATGAAATATGGTGGAGGTTTTGGTAAAGAAATTTTCATATTTATACAAGATATCAAACCTAAAATCTTTGAGTTTATACCTAATGTAAGACTATGGCCACAAAAAAACCTTATTTGATGATTATTTTTTATATCATTTATGGGATCAGCATGCAATCAAATAATTATATTAACATATAGGGTAAGATATCCCATCTGATGACTTGTCATATTTGGGATAGAGATGGAGATTATTTATGGGTATTATAGGGGATATCTCAAATGATGACAAATATTATGATATAGGGTAAGGAGTGAGTTCTTGGTTTTTTATTTCATAGGTTAGACTTCATACTTTTTCTTAATTTACTTTATCATAGGATTGTTTTTATGATGAAATTAAATGTTTTGGACCCTCTTTGACATTCCTTTTTGGTTTTCATTAGTTTTTAAAATTTTCATTTAATTATTGGGCTCTATTTAAATGTTATTTTTTATTATACTTCACATGAACATTATTTCCCATGATATTTTGTTTTTTTTTTGTTATTTATGATCATTGATATTGGTTATGGTTTGGGTTGAATATTTTTTAGTAACTATTTATTTTTATGGAGATATATTTTAGATTTTATTGATTAATATGAAATTGATAGTGTAATATACCTCATAGGTACATGAGGTTATATGTTTTATTGAGAATGGGTAGGTGGGACCTAAACTAAGTTGGGCAGTTCCATTATGATTCTTCTATGTGCATGTCTTCTGGACATAATGGAGAAGTGGTCTGGATTTTTATGAGCATTAATGAGTTTACATTTTTATGTGATTTTAGTAGAACTCGCCCAATAATTGCATTAATATCTACTTAATAACTAGGAATTAGTGTGTCGAGATGAGTTGGGGGACACTAAAGGTCATTTGACCCACCCTCTTCCTATATAAATGACATGAATTTTGATGTATATGGGTAAAACATGTGTTTTATATAAGGTAGATGTATTATTTTGAATCAAGATACATAGATCAAAACAAGTATTGTATGGAAGGTCAGTAATTTAGTAAGATATCATTGTGAATAGGGATAAAGGCCATTATACTACATTTATTTCTTCTTATTATACAATATATGTATCTTTTGAGGATCAAACTATTTTTTTATCATATAATGATTATTATGTATGTTTATATTCCTGTAAATCTATTTTATACTATTACATCATGTAGAATCTTAAATTGTATATTATTTATTGTGGGGTTATAAATTTCCTCCATGTTTTGGTTCTGAATTATTTGGGTATGTTTGTTATACATATAGGTCATTTCAAATTTATTGAATATACAGGTATGAATTTTAGGATTTATATATTATTGAATAGTCTACTAATAACTATTTCAATCCCTCTCTATTATTAAATATACTTTTATGTATAGGGTGGTATTCTTGAGATCATACAGACAACCTAACTTGGTTATTTCTAATGTAAACTAGTTCAGTGCACTATAAAGATGCTAAAAATAGTTGTTATTTGAGTTTAAAATCTGATAATGGGTTACGGAATTAAAATCATGGAAACATTTGTAAAAATAATATAAAATAACTTACTTAAGGACATGATTTTTTTAGGTTTCTATTTTAAATAAGAAAAGGAATTAGTTTTATAATGAATTTAAAAATGGAAATATTTTAAACTCTTTAGAGTAGAAAGTGGAGATTCAAACATATCATTCATTAGAGCGTATTCATTTAGATATTTTTTGGTTATTTGAGGAAAAATTAAATGAATGTAGATAATTATTTTATGAAACTTTTTTTTAAATTTACTTAAATTAAATGTATTAATTTTAATAATTATAAATAAAAGTCTTTGAGGTTATTTAAGATCTTTTTAATGAGTGTACAAAAGGAGTGTATTTTTTCTTTGAATATTGTGGAATGGGAAATGTGGATGAGTACACAAGTTGAAATTTTGAAAATTATCAATAAAATCATGGAATACAACATGATTGTAGTTCACCATATACCCCATAACAAAATGGTTTCACTAAATAGTAGAATATAATATTGGTGGAGATGGTTCAAATGTTGTTGGTGGATCGTAAAATTTCATGTTTCTTTTAGAGAAAAGAGATTATGATAAAATTTAATATCTAAATCCATTGTTTATTTAATCCAAATTAAATTATATATCCTTCAACTTTTTAATATAATAAATTATTTATCATTTAGTACATAAGGTTGTTTATCATCCCTTCTATCATCAAAGTGAAAGGTGAAAATAAGGGGAAGTTTAAGAAAAGTGGAGTCGGTGGAATTTTCCTATGCAATCCCACAAATGGAAGGGGATATCATTATTAAAACAATTAAATATGAAATATTATTGATTATAATAATGTAAAATTATTATAAAATTCATTTAATATGTGTGTATAGTAAATTAAATGTTCTCAAAGTAAGGGAGAAGAAACAATATTTGTTGGGAAGTATGTTGGAAGTTTCAAAATACTGAAAATAAAAGTGATTTACATGATTAAGATGATTATTAAACATTATCAAGTGATAAAGAACAAACAAGTTCAGTTAATCCATGGTTTTGAAATTAAGCATATTTCAAAAATACAATTTGTGTCTATGGAAAAGTGGTTAAAAAATGACTTTGAGGATATAATCTCATGAATCATTCATTATTTAAGCCAAAGTAATAAATATGAGTGAATAATTAAGTCATCAAGAGTGGTTGGAATATATGAATGTTGAATAGGATTATATTGAGAATAAAAACACTTATTATTTGGTTCAAAGTCCAAACAACTATAATTTTATTGGATCAAACTAGTTGTTTTATAACAAGTTGAATCGGAATAGTGGCATAATGAAAAATAGAGAAAGTTTCATTTGAAAGGGTTATTCTTAGTTTCAAGGGATTAAATTTGATAACACATTTAATCTAGTGGTAATTATTGAGACAATAATGATATTTCTTGATATATATAATCAATTTATATAATAATATTTTCCAAATAGATTTCAAGTCAGCCTCCCTCAATGAATAACATGTATAGGAATTTTATATTGGGTAAAATGAATTATTTTTAGAGGAGAGTCATGTCTCAGGGATGTCTTATTGAATGAATTTATCCTAGATCATATTCGTGATAATTGGGCCATATCTCATCAAGATGGAGGATATCTAGATCTGATATCTACTTTGATGGTTGTTCCCTCATCAAATGTTTGTGATGTCTCCAGATCTATGGTTCTATATTCTATTGCCTTGGATTAGGTGGATATGGTTGATTGTGTGAGATTTCCTGATTTGTTTCTTGTGATTCATGACTTTGTGGCTCCAGATTCTAGAACTGTGTTGGAAAATAGGGTTAGTAGTGTCATTCATATGGATAAAACTATATGGGATTTGGATTCTACTAGGTCTGATCAGCAGTTTTCACTAAAGAGGGTGTTTCTGAAGAGTTTTTCCTCAACTTATGTGATTCCTAGTCCTCACATTATTAATTTGAATGATACTTTGAAGGTACATAATTTCATTGTAAAGTAACCGAGTTTCAGAGTGGATTGTCCTACTTTGGCGCCCCAAATTTCTTCATTCATTGACTCCCACTCAAGAAGGATTCTTTGAAAGGGATCAGAAGCTCATGTTCATGTTAATCCTGATATGTTTGAGTATAGGATTGAAATTTGTAATAATTCTCTAATTTTTATCTTATTTACCGAAGGGTGAGAAGTCCTGGAAATTTTATAATTTGGTCAGACTGATCTCATTTTTATGGGGTTCCTCTGATTGGAAGTGTGTTTTTCTTGGTTGTGGATTCTTCCTTTGCATTTTCTAATCGAATGTTGGTTGATATTGACAACGAAACCAAGGTTGTTTCGTGTTAACATATTTTCAGAATGTTGGTGGAGGTTTATTTGAGGTCCACCTTCATTGATAAGGAAACTCTCTCCACTCACACTGATAAAATCCTTATTGATGTTGATTATGAAAGGAAGCCTCTTTTTTGTACTGAATGCATGGATGTTGGGAACTCGTTGGAGTTATGTCATAGGAAGATCTCCTGTGAGAGATTTGGGATGAAGGCTCATCCAGCTACAGTTTACAAAAGTAAACCTGAGTGGAAGGATGTGGATTTTTCAAATCCTCTTGATCATGATAGAGATTCTCTCAAAAAACTACTACCAATAAGGATGAGATGTTGGCTTCTGGTAAATATGTTTCTCATGTTCATAATTTGAATGGAAAATTACTAATGGTGAATAATTCCCCGATGAGTGGTCCCTTTAATTCTCAGGTATTTTTTTCAAGTAGATTACATCTAATTATGGTTGTGTGGTTACTCCCACTAGATTAGTTAAGAATTTAAAAACTCCTAGCCTCTATGTTTCTAGATCTCCTTCTTTTACTGACCCTCCAAATATAAGCATGAATGATAGTCCTAGTGTAGGATTTCTATATGATGAGACTTTTGAGTTGGATCTTGACACTGGACCTCCTCAACATGAATATTTTCATCAATAAATTCAGAATCTTTTGAACTCATCTAAGATATCTGAGAAGTGGGTGACATCTCTAAGGCCGAAGAGACAACAGCGGGTTACGGCAGTCCTATCACTTTCAAGGATGTACTCCTTTCTGGGAAAGGTAAGGTTGATGATTGTTTTTCCTTCACTCATTCTCCCTAGAATAGAAGGATGAGTAAGGACTATTAGACACACCTCACATTTGTGTCTACCCAATATTCTAAGCTATCAAGAAAGTTCAATTCTGATATTCTTAATATCTTCAATCAGGGTAAGTCCCAATCTGAACGGGAAACTATTGATGACTCTGATTATGGGAATGACAAGTCTTATAATAATCTATAATGTTTTTCTTGATGGATAATGGAAAGTTCCTTTTTTGACCCCACCCGCCTCCTCTGTACCCTTTTCTATTATTTAATAAATAGTCAGAAGCTCATCTTTTGGATGGACTTGCAGGTAAGGAAAAGAGTTATCTCAAATTTTTACCATAAATATTGATGATATTATATTTTTTTGGAAATTAAAATGGGGTTTTAAATATTTTAAACAAAAATTAAAGAGTTTTTTATGATTCCAGTGCTAATAGAGATGAATTATTTTTGGGGTCTCTAAATTTACCAAGAGTGGGATCACACTTTAATTTATAAAATAATTATTCCAATGAATTATTAAATTATTGTGGAATGGTTGAATCAAATGTAGTTTCTACTCTGATTATAGTGGACACTAATATTTACAAATATGATGATGCAAAAAAGATAAATCAAATATATTTATGAAAATTTATTGAGGGTTTACTCGATTTGATTGCTTTAAGATTAGAAATAATATATGTTGTCACATTATGTGATCATTATCAAATTACAAAAAATTAGTCACATTTTATTATATAAAATATGATTATAGGGTATATCAATGGTATATTTTATTTTAAGAAAACATATTACTACAAAGGGAAGTTAAACCTATATGGATTTTCATATTTGGATAGGGATAAAAGTGAAAATTATATGAAGTCTACTAATGGTGGAGTTTTCTTCCTGGGAGAAATATGTGTGTTATGTCACTTAAAGATGAAAATTTATAAGACTTTTGAAGAGATTAAGTGATTGTTAAAGTTCAGTGTTGTATTTTTTTGTCAATTTTTTTATAAGAAAAAAATTTGATGTTTTGGAATATTGGGTGATATCGAATAACTCAAGGAATTGATTTAATTCCATTATTATTTAGTGAAAAATAAAATGAAGTTGATATTACATTGAATAGATCTATTTTCTATAGATTCCTTGAAGATAAATATTCATAGCAGTGATCAATATATTTATTTATTATAAACATAATATTTATAGTAAACAATACAGGTTCTATTGGAGGAAGTGATACTACCTAAAATAATTATATAGGCTATCAAAATGGATTATGAGCTATTATTAAAGGTGGATAAAAACTATATTAATCTATGAAAAACCATACATGTAGTATATATCCTTTAATTTTTTTAATATAGTGAATAATGACACTTTATTGACGTTTTTAAGAGGTTTATGTGAATCTATAATTATAGGTGCAGTGATGGTCATTAGAGTTATAAAAATATCTATTTATTTTAATAAAAAAATGAATTGAATATGAATAGCCTAGAAGTATCCTAGTAATCATGAAATATATTTAATGTTTTCTCAACTGTTTGAAGATTCCATGAGGTTATTTGAAGTGATTTTGAGAGGATTTGATGTTTATTGGAGGAAGATATGTGTTTAGAAAAATAATTCTAGAATTTTTTGTTAGATATAGATAAATATTAACTCTTTTAGTGTTCTTAAAAATTTGAAAATATTTCGTAAGATATTTATTATTTCTATAGACATTTTAGTTGAGAAAAATTCACTTGAAAAGGGCAAGACATGTAAGATTTTAGTTCAGATTTCATAATATGTCAAGAAGGATTTGGAAATAAATCTTATAATGAAATTTAATTTATTCAATGATTTGAAAATAAACATTATTTAGGGTAGATTGTGATTTAATATTTGAGTAATTAATTCAATGTTAAATATATGAAGAATGACTTTTTCATTGTGTGTTTAGATGTCACACCATAAAGCTCCTTTCATTCAAAAAATGCATTCCAGTATAGAAGAGGTTTAAAATATCATGGATTTTGTGACGTTTTTTTAGAACAAACTATTATTAATTTATTATAGATTTAAATAGATATAATTATTGGGATTTAAATGGGATTTGAATTAGTCCAAACTAGATATATTTTCTGAATCTGTCGACTAGTTTGAAATATGATAAAATTACACCACTTGAGAATTATGTATTTTCAATATTCAAATATGGAATTAATATTCATATATATATTGAATGTAAACAAATTATAAAAAAATTATTAGTATATTAATATAATAATAACCTGATACTTCTACTACTATGATATATCAAAATCATTGAATAATGAATAAGTAGACATATTATATTGTTACTACCTAAAGATCAACAGTGTATCATATGAGGAGTTGGAGATGAAACATCAAGTATTGAAACCTATACAACGAAGGAGGAATCTAAGATAAATTATGACAAATTTTACTAATACATATTCTACATTGAGAATCATAGGGATTAAATAACCACTATAATTAAATATCATAGTGAGATCAAGTTGAATAACATGGCTAACTTGAATGAAGTTTTTTCCATATCTTAGTGGTTAATTACTTATTAATTGAGGAAGAATATTTGAAAATCATTGATGTAGTTACATCTGGAGTAGAAATAAAATATTTTTCTTGGAGTTTTTTATAGACTACTAAAGAATGGTAGTTAATGTCTAAACAATTCCACCTTATCAGTTTCAATGACTAAAGACTATGGAATGTAGTATAAATATTTATTCACTTGTTTGATATATTAATGATTTGGGTTAGGATGAAACTTTCAAAAGGATTTGGATGATACTAGGTCACCTATGAAGTATGAGGAAGATATTTGAGGATATGGATGATATCTTATCACACCTTCTGTTCCAATAGTTGGGAACTTAAAATCACTAAAATATAATAGTGATATTCTATGACTCAGGGTGACAATCAATCACTATAAGGAATAGGTTTTCCATGAAGGGATTGAACCTTGTAAAAATTATGTGTGATATATTTATTGCCTATTTATTTCACTATATACGTTTCTAAGGTTTTTGTGTGCATCAATATATTTATACCACTTAATTGAGAAAAACATGAGCATAAAGTGTTAAAATTTATAAGAAAAAGTAAAACTAAATAAAATAGGATGACACTTATTCACCCCCACCCCCATCAGTTCCCATCCATGACCCATTAATAACGTCAAGTTGTATCATAGATAACTATGAGTTCTATAATTGGAAATTTTTTACTATCCTAGTTGTTTTAATAGAACTATATAATGTTACTATTTCATGAAATTATTGTAATTTTTCAAATAGAGAGAATGGAAGTGACTTATATTAGAGATAGCAGGACGTCATAGAAAGACCCTAAATAATAGAAAGGAAATGGAGGATAAAAATATGAGGAAGAACTAAAAATATATGAAATATCTAAAACTATATGAATCAAATAAAATATATAATTTTCTATCTATTAAATCTTTTAATAGTGATCCTTTTTAAAGAAACAAGTTTAAGATATGAGGATCATGGGTAGGATGAGTCTATTAAAATGGTTAAAGACCTCTAATATAAATCCATGTATTATTTTAATAAGGTTTTTTGAGAAGTGGTAACTTATATATGTTTATTTTTAGGTTATTTTTTTGGAAAAATAATAGAAAATTAAGGGTGATAATGAAGTGGTGGAAGCATTGATTAAAAATTTACAGTGATGAAAAAATCTCACCTAACATGAAGAGTCCAAATATTAATCAATAATAATTGGAAAAAAATATACCTATTTAGTTAAATAATGGTTTCAAAGAATTATTTTTATAAATTAATGACTAAAAGAGTTTTTATAGAACTTATCAATGCATATATAAAAAATACACAAAACCTTTTTAAATTTCAAGTATGTATAATTAGAGATCAATTCTAAGATGATTAAAAACCTTGATAATTCTATAAAATATAGTAGAAAAAACATGAATATCATATTTAGAAGATAAATATAGATTGGTAGTAAATATTTAAATTATTTGACGTTGATAAGAATTTCCTCAACCTGAATATTCTTTAACATGAAGTGGAATTGAATGAGCTAAAAACAAAAAAATTCAACTTATTAAATATATGAATATAGAAGTTATAACACAAAAATATATAATGAGAATATAGTCCTAATAAGGGATCATATCATTTTAAATAATATCTTAGAATAATATCTTGATCAACCAACAATATGCTCTTAGTGAAAGGTAACTCATGACCCAGTTTATTTTGTTTGTATTAATGAAAATTCATATTCTATTATAGTTTTCAAGTTAAAATAATGGAAAGTCTAGGTAATTAAAAATTATAATAAATCCACAAAATTGTAAAATATATATTAATTATCTCATTTAAGAGTGTTAACATAAGAATATACCAAAATAATGATATTATTAATCAAAAATATTAAGATGTGTAAGAAACCAAATCTAGAAAAACTATATCTATAAGATAGAGAAAGAGGTTCATTAGTCATTGTTAGTAATACTGGAGGTCTTGGCATAGCTCAATTGAGTTTTAGAATAATATTTCAACACCAAAATAAAATTGTTAGCCTAAAATAAGGGGTAAAATAGTTGAAATAAAAAAAATAAAGGATGATTTTCATAATCGATATACATTGAATAATAATATTTTTTCCATAAAAAACATATTCAATTTCAAAGATAATTTTTGCGATTATTGTAAAAAAAAGTGGTCATAATTATTAATCGTTTTGTATATAAAAACTGATAATAAATTATTTTTTCATATTCATAGAATACCAAAAAATAATAATAAAAAGTAGAAATTATAATTTTTCTTTCATTAGGAGTAATTAGAAGAAATGATCTAAGAAAAATACTCCCAAGTATTCAAAGAAGAATGATGTAAAGGGTGTCAAATAAATGTTGATATACTTATATAATGAAAGAAAAGGTAACGCTATAGAGAATTTAAAATGGGACATGGAAATCATAACTAAAGAAGTTAATATGAATTCAATGGAATCAATCCAATATAGTGATAAAAGGATTGGTTTAGTGGTTAACATCCCAGAAGAAGAGTTTTAGGGGATACCTGAAAAGGGTAACACAGATAATTTGAGGAATCCATGTGGAAAGCCAAATAAGTATTATTATGTTAAAATAAAATTCTTGATATTTTTCAAAACTAATTGAAGAATTGTCAAATGGATGTATAAAGAACAAGTAAGTTCAACAGTTATAAGGAAATAGGTTTTACTTGAATAAGATCTCAAAATTAATTAGTGGTTGTGTAAAAAGTATGACCCAGTAGTTCATGAATTTTTATGTGGAAGGTGTAAGTAGGATAGATATGTTAAAAAGGACTATAGGACTAACCTAAATATCAATAAAAATTTTTGAGAAAGAGAAAGTAAGCACCGTGTGATGATTTTTCCTTTTTGGATGATAAAAAAAAAGAAAACCCCATAATAAGATACTATTAAATAAATTTATAAATCCCTTATACCCATAGAAGTTTAGATTTGGAGAATCAAAACGAGTATAAGAATGAAGTGTTATCAAGAATATATAGAAATAAGGAATAGTGTGTATGTGTTGAGATTCGAGTCTCAACCCTGCTACTCTTACTAAGGATATGATATAAAATTCCTTCATTATTTCCTTTTTTTCCATAATATTGTCTACAGAATTAAAGGTAAAAAATTAAGGGATCTAGAGTTATATAACAGTTTAAAGTGAGAATATATCACCCATAATGAGGTTATTTATACTCAAGGAGTGTTAAATAATAAATAGATATTATCGATAAATAAGAAAACACATTATGAATAATTGTTCTCATTCATTAAGGGGGATCTATTATGAATAAAAATATATTCCTTGGTATAAACCTATAATATAGAAAGCTTCAAAAAACAAAATTAAGGTTTGAAAATAAAACTTTATATCCTTATTTTAATTATATAACTTTTTCATCAAATTTTAGTGTTAGATGATAACTTCAAGTGGAGAAAATATTAACACTTTAGTTTTTTTTAGGATTTTTTCAGTATGAGTTTAACATCCTAGAACTCACACTCTCAAATATACTGTAGAAATTATAAAAATTACATTTCCATCATTTATAATGATAATTTTAACCATTTTTTTCATCTAAACCTTACAACCTCAAAAGGAAAAACTTAATCACATACATTATCAAGGACCATTTAGGTTTATAGTTTTATAAAATTAGGGAAAACTCCTACAAAAACAATACCCATGTCATTATATGATCATTTCTTCCACTTAACCTAGATTTTCTTATTTCGCATTAATTTATCATCATTATCCATGTGAAATCCCTTATAGGAAAAATTAATTAAATATAATTCCATGATATGATGGGAGAAATGAGACATAATAAGGGTGAGTTCAAATGATCAGTAAGGGTAAGCATAAGAATTAAAAATTTAATGTAATCAATGAAAAAAAGAGTTTCATAAGGGTATGAAAACATATTTTGAGTGAATGAGATAATACTAAAATAACACATACTCTTCAATGCCTAAATCATAAAACATGAAACAAGTAATAAGTCTTTAACAAATGCAATAGTAATTAGAATCAATAAATATGAGTCATGTGATATTAATCGTGATAAAAGGTAACACTATAAACCCATAGAAATAAAGATAAAACATATTGGTATCTTAGGACATCATATTCATAGAACACTTATAGAACCCTTGTAAAAAACATAAAAATGGAATAACCATACCTTTAACTTCCAATATAATTATTCGGAAAACATAATAATAACCTAATAGATTAGAATGTTTTTTGTTCACACTAATCATATAAGCTATAATGGGCTCATCATACACTATCTGGGCCACCTCATTATATAATCTATAATGGGATCACCTTGCTCTATCTGGGTATCCCCATTATATATGTTATAATAGGATCACTCGACACTATCTCGGCCTCCCCATTATATAATCTATAATGGGATCACCTAGTTTTATCTAGGAACACCCATCATATGAGTAATTTCCATGAAACACAACATAACAAATGTATAAATATCTTTTATTTAATCATAAAACTCATAAAAAATCATTATTCCTTTCTGAACATGGTTAACCCATGGAAATGAAATGAGTTCTATAAAAATATATTTTAAATAATATTAATCCATCCATAGAAATAATTTAGATTATGTCAACACAAAATATTCCCATTAGATAATAAGTATAAATAATGGCTGTTAACATTGATGAATGGAAATTAAATTAAATGGTCATTATTGAAATTTTAGTGAAAAAAATATTATCAATATAAAAATAAACTTTTTAAAAAACTAAAAATTCAAAAGATATTTCAAAAATCCTTTTCATTGAAAATAGATTTGTAATCATATAAAGGAATATTTAAAAATCATTTAAAACATTTCTTGAAAAAAATATCATTTCCATTTAAAAAAACTTTCTAAAAAATATTATTTTTATAAACATTTTCTTTGAAATTAACCATTAAAATTTAAAAATGAATACTCAAATAAATTAATGGTCCTGATGGCAGGAAATTTCATTCATGTCGTACAAATAAAAATAAATCTTCCTTTCACATTTTCAGTAAAATCCAAATGGTAATTTATTTGGAAAATAACTTTAATATTTTTTTCAAAACATTTTTTTAAAAGTACGAAATGGAAAAAAATTATTTAATAAATCATTTGAATAATTATAAGAACATTTTTTTGAAATAGAAAATATAATTTTGGAAGAAAAAGAGTTTTTCGACCGAAGAGAGAAATAATGTCATTTTTTTAGAAATTATTTTTCATTTATTTTAAGTTACAAATAGTGAGAATGTGGTACTATTAATTTGAAATATCATTATTAACCAGAGGATAATAAAAATAATGATAATTATTGGGATATAGATCATAATTTTTTATCATTGAAGACATAGTCACAAATAATCTCGATAAATGATGAGATTGGAACATAAAATATTTACCACTTTCGTAAATTTGAAAAATAATAATCCTGAAAAAATAGAATTAAATGAAACATAAAATATCATTAAAAAAATTAAATCCATGATATAAAGTTCTAAAGGATAATTATATTCACCTCATAGAAGTATATAGGTTCATAACATAATGTATGTCCCAATAAAGAAAAATTGAGAAAAAACTCCCTTACTGGTTGGTTAAATTTTGAACTATAAACCACATGATAGAGAGATATTAAAATGTATATTTAAAACAAAATAATTTCTAAGATAATAATCATAAATTATATTCATATTAATTTTATATACGAAATAAAATAAATAGGTGGTGAATATGGAACGTATCTTATAGAAGTAAAAAAAGTGATATTGAAATCCCTTACCTCACACTTCCTTTTAATTGATCGTACTTTTAATTCATGTATAGTGGATTTAAAAATTTTATTAAATTATTTAATAACAATATTAATATTTATAATATCATATAATAATCATTTTATATAATCTTATCACCCGTTGGTCAATTATATTTCATTATTTTCATTCTTTTGTGTGTTAATTGCCTTGTTTTCCCATTCACACTTTGTTATAAAGGTTTAAGTTCTTATGAATGTTATATAGTTACATCATATCCAGAATAATAATCATGAAATAATTTTCATACTTTTAAAACAATTTTACTTTTAATTCCTATCATTAAATATGGTTTTGAGAAATGATGCACGTTATGATCTTAGAGACTGTAGATTGTACATACATAAGAGTAATGTTTCCATTTCCCAATGACCATTATGGAAAGGAGGTAAGTAATATTTTATCTTTAAATAATGATAATAATATCATATATACCATATTATTTATTTAAATATACTTATATATATATCATATATGTGGTATGGTGATGAAAAGAGAGTTGCATCGCTTCATGAAGGAGATTATCCACACGTTCATGGACGATGTTATCATCTTTTTAGTGTAAAAATGGAAATGATATATTATCATTTCATAATGATAAATATTTCATGAATAACATAATTTTTCATGTATATCACATATATTCATTAACTTTATCCTTATTAAATTCCTTGTAAATCATTAGGGAGAGAGGAATCACATCGCTTTGTGAGGCGGTAGTCCGATGTACACACCTGCGATGTTATCGTATCCCATCCAAAATAGAAAGTAAAAAAGTTATATGTTATATAATGAACCAATAGATATAATTATCTTGTAAATATAATATATAAACTTTATATCCAAAATCATATCCAACCCTGATAGGTTGTAATGGAAAAATGAATAACATTGGTTCGTGAGGTGGTAGTCTGTTGTACACATAAATGATGATTTTGTAACCCATTTTATGGAAGTGGAGATGATTTTAGGTCATGAACGTAATATAAAAACATCCCAATATATTTAAAATAAAGATTTTATTATATCATCATTTTTTAATAAGAATTTAAGGAGGTGGATAAATAAATAAAATAAAAATGCTCGTTGAAGAATGTTACATCTTCTTCGGGTTTCCTCATTTCGTTTGCACCAAAAGACATCTTAGGATGGATTTCATCCCTAAATAAGGATTATATTATGAGGGTAGGTAATTTAGAATGTTATTTGGGTAGTTATTTTTTGAACCAAATCTGTTTTAATATTTAAATAAAAGAGTAAAAGGGTGGCCTTTTATATGTGAGGTGAGTGGCACACTTGTAATGTTTTGAGAAGATTCAATCATACAGACATTCTTATCATGAAAAAAGATTCCAAAATGGGTATTTATATAAAATATAAGATTTAATATATAAATATGTAAATATAATGGGTTTTTAAAATGTTTTTAGGTTATTTTAACCTGTATCTTCTTAGTTTAACACCCCGATAAATCTATGTTTACCTTAACCATGGTAATTATTTTTTTACTGGTTTCACTATTCATTTTGGTAAGAAATAAATGTAACCTTATTGAAAAATATAAATTATTATTATTCCAAATATTTAATTCATTTTTTAAAATTCAATTCTCAAAATTATAAAATTTTATTTTAAAATTTATCCCACAAACGTAGAGAGAAAACAAGTTTTCAAAGAGAAGATGTTCAAATGTTTTCAATGTTTTTATATACAATTTCAATATGAAATTGGTTACAGTGAAATAAAATTATATTAATAGATATATAATTGAAATAATTTTGCTTTAAAACAAATTTAAAATATAATATTACTTTCTAAATAATTTAAATTAAAAGGAAGTTTTCAATTAAAATTCAATATTTTTCATTATTCATCAAGAAAATAATATTTTCAATAAATTCTCAAAAAATCACCCTAATAAAATTTTTATATTTTATTTCAAAAAAAATTTATTTTATTTTTCCAAATAAATATTCTAAAAATTTTAATTTTTAAATTTTAAAACAAACCCACAAATGTGATGAAAATGCCGATTTTCGAGATATATATTTTTTAAGTATACGCTATTTTTATATTATGAATAGGGTGATTCAAAGCCATTTGATTAGCTATAGAATGTGTGCCACATTCTAGTCATGGTCAAGGTTCCCCGCTGGGAGTCGATTTTTACCCATCAAATGTTTTTCCCAGGGGGAGTTTGTTGAGTTGTACTCACTAGTTGTACCACATTCTCACCATGGGACCTAGCGCAGGTTCGATTCCCACCATACTCATACATTGTCCATATTATGAATAGGGTGATTCAAAGGCTTTTCCTAGTTGGGAAATATGTGACATTCTCTGGGATTGGTCTCCCACCCCCACTGGGGTTTGATTATAACCCATACACATGTTTTCAAGGGCATTTTCCTTGGGTTTTGAAAGGTGCTCTCGACCAAGGTTTCTTCAAAGCTACCTCTCATCTTGGTAGGGGGTATTTATAGTATGATAACTTTTAAAAGTTTTTACTCTCCTTTATTGATATTAATTCATGCTTTGATTGATCTTCAGTGGTTATTTCTTCAAGAATCCCTACAGTTCTGGTTTTAGGGTTTTCCCAGCTTCTACACCCTCATTATTCAGTAGTGGTTGTTGGGATTCGATATTCATATATCCAAGAGTGGTGATTATGTATATCATCTAATAAGGAATTTGTGTGAATATTTTATACCTTTGGTTACTCTTCTGGATAAGGTTTATTCAGATCCGCCAATCCGATGGTGGTATCCAATCAAGGGCTCATGGATTGGTGACTTATATTATATCTCGTGAATCAGTTTTTGATGGAATACTTCCATCTTCCTACAATATAGTGTCTATGTTGGTCCTAATCATCACTTGTTCATGTTGTATGGTTTAGTAGGGATTCAAGGTGGATGGTGGTGGATTTCATGGAGGACAGTGGAAACGTCTTGTTCAGTGACTGGGGAATTGTCCATGGTTTTTAGGTCGATGGAAAATGGTCTCTTTAAAAATATATGACATCATTTCATTCAATATTTTTTGGTTTTTTAAGAAATTTTTAGCTATATTGAACACTTATTTTTAGGATTGTTTGATTGTTTGTTTAATGATGGACTGGCGATCGTTGGTTCTTGTCTTGTTTCATTTGGTTTGCAGTATAGATTTTTTCTAGTGTCGTTGAATGGGTTACCTCAATTGAGGGATGGGTCTATTGAAATATACCATCATCAATTTTTTTATTTCATGATATATAAATTTGAACCTTCCATTGACTCATTTAATATATTTCTTATTCTGAATTTGTGTTTCATCATGTTGATAGTGCAATGAGTTTTTAATGCTTTATTAGTTGGGAGGCACAATAGATAGATAGGTGTGTCAAAACCCATCATCTAGACCTCCCCTAAAATTTTAGTGTGGGTTGTATGGGTGATATGCCACATTTTTTTGACCATCATGAATCAAATTCATGGTAGCAGGGTGATGCATCTTCATCGATGGATTCCTCTGTTTCATTTTTCTACATGGGTGATGAGACTTTTTCTGATGTTTTCCTTAATGGTTCCTTACTTAGTTAAGGAAATTATGAATTTTTATCTTGTATAGGTTACATATTTACCCATTCTAAAAAGTTTTTTTTTATTTTATGCTAAATAAATAGGGCTTGACACTCATCCAGTTAAAAAAACAATAATCAGTATTTTTCACTATTCACTGGAAAATCATTCTTTTTAGAAAAAATCAAAATTTTATACCAAATTAAATTTTGATATTACAATTCAAAAAATGAATTTAATTTCAAAAAAAAATTTATAAAATTTCCAAAAAAAATAAAATATTCTTTTCATTAAAATAAATAAAAAATATTTTTTGAAGAAAATAATTTTTAAAGAATATAACCACTTTACTAAAAATTAATTGATTATTCACAAAACAAATAGAACTAATTTATATATATATATATTCCATAAGATATTTAATACTATTCATACCCACCAATTTAATGGAAAGGTTATGATGATTATATATATGATGGGTCATTTATTCTTGGTGTTGTGTGTCCTTTATGTTATCAAACATAATTTTATTCTTTGAAAATATTACGGTGTTACATCCCCCCAGCGTAATAAATTACATACTTGAAATTTTAAATGTATCTTGATAATCAAAGGATGGACATTTGAAAACACATTTTTTGGAAACCCTTATCCAAATATAGGTTTATAAAACATCCTCTTAATATGGTTGAAAGGGAAGTACAAAGGTCATGTGCAATAACACATAACTAGGTTTCCAAATAGGATAACATTGATGTTATTGAAAGAAAAGAATAAATAATTATATAGAGTCATTGACTTAATTGATCATAAGAAATTTAATGATTAATGAAATGTAAAGGGCCTCAAAACCATAAATCTATGATGATCTAAAAGAAAATCAAATTCATCAGATATGAATGTAATAGGATAACATTTTTTATTCAAATTACTTTTCCTAGAGTTTATTAATTATTTTCTATCTATACTAAGATAATAAGTAAATATACCTACTTCATGAGTAGAATTTCATCTTTTTGTTGGTTTCCACCATAGTCTCATCTTTTTCACTAGGTGATGAGTATTCAAGATGAATTATTCATGCATGAAGCACTAAAATTAACTTTTAAAGACCACATAACCATAAAAGGGATAGAAATTTATTTCTGTTATATTTAGAAATTAACAAAAACAAAAATGTTTAGCACATGGGAAGATAATTCCCATGTGAATAAACCTTCATATGATAAATTAATCTTCAAAATTCAATAGTAATACCCAAATTTGAAAATAAATCATTACAAAACCCTGTATCCTAAATAACCTCAATAACCTTAAAATTAAAGAGTGTTTTAACCTCAAAGGTTATCTCATAATTTTCATATTTCAATCCCAAAAATATGGTGATCTTATTATGAGGTTACATTAATCACTTAGTCACCAAATGACTTTTCAATATTATGTTTATCTATATGATAAAAATTGTGTTCCCAATATCCAAGATCATATAAACCCTAAAGGCTATCAAAAACATAAATATTATTTCCAAAAAAAGCAATTCATACTTCATATTAAACCATAACATAACAAATAATTCAACCTACTAAAAATTCTCCTAAATTTTCATTAATCACATTAAGATCTTGTCAATTAAAACATCAAAGGGGTGTCTAAGACTTTGAACTTGTGATCAAACATAATTTTATTGACCTATGATAATATACATGACTATTAATATAGCCTCACATGGAAACTTATAATCTTCCAATTTATCTAAACTGAAATCTAATACCAACTATAACAGCCAAGAACCCAAACTCCAAGATCTGGTGTATAAATCATAAATATTACATTTCCAACATTTATACTGATAATTTTTACCTTGTTTTTTTCATCCCAACCTTACAACATCAAAATTAAAAACTAGATCACTTATATTATCAAGAAACTTTTAGGTTTAAAGGATTAGACAATTAGGACAAACTCCTATATAAAAAACCCATGTAATTAAATGATCATTTCTCTCATTTAACTCAAATTTGCTCATTTGACATTAATTCAGCATCATAATCCATATTTTATCCCATCTAGACGTAATTTCTTAACATAATTTCTTGATAACCTAGAGAAAATGAAATATATGAAGATCAATCTCAAATGCTCAGTAAGGGTAAACATAAGCATTAATAAGTGAATGTAATTAATGAACATAATAATTTTATAAGTGTTTGATGAAGTAATCACAGTGCAAGAGAGAATCATTAAAGAGCACATACCCATCAATTAGTAAATCATCAATCATAAAAAATGGAATAAGACTTTAAGAAAAGAAAGAGCCATCAGAGTCAATAATCATGAGCTATGTGAAATTAATTTTGATAAAATGAAACACTATTAACCCATAACAAGAAAATTCAAAAAAAAATTGTTATCTTGGTACATCATTGATCGTGTCGTCGAGGGAATCAAATTAGATATTTATTTTTAACTAGAATTTCTGCATTATAGCAGCAACCCAAGGTCATCTCTCAGCGGAGACTTAGATCATTAATTCCAAATTTTGTTTCGGATTATGAAACTAAAAAAGTGAAATAGTGTTTTATAATTCTTGGGTTTGATGAATAAATATGGAAATAGAAAATATGAAAGTGATAAAAAAAAGTAGTAATGAATAAGATTAATTAATTGTGATCAACTAGGGGAAATCTCATGATGCGCTTCCTTCATTGCTTCAAGAGATAGGGTTATGATCTTTTAATACCTGGTTTGTAACACCTATAACTATAATGTTACAGAATTTATAGTAGGATACCTCATAGGGTTCTTTTGGAAACACGCAGTGATTCACCAGATACCACCGATGATTGGGTGATTTTTGTTCGACTTCATAACCGAAACTTGCCAAGGAAACACATGAAGAACTTGATGTGATATCCAGGTTTGAATGTTATTTCAATGTGTTACAATGAATTTAAATTACATGGAAATGATAGTATTTATGTGATTTCAATTAAACAATATGAACCACACGTATAATACAATTAAAATGGGTATGAAGAAGTGGTGAATGGTGCGTGAAACATCACATGAATGGGTACCCCCAAATATGATCATATGAGTTGAGCATGACGTAGCAGTACACAACTCAATTAAATAAAAATATAATATTAATAAAAACAAAATAAAAACCTGGGATAAAAAATACCATTCAAATATTACAACATTATGCTCGGGATTTATAACATGTTCCTCCCCGGGTGATCACAAGGGGTTTAGAAACCCATGGCAGGGGAGGAGGAGAAAGATGTTGAGGTGAAACTTCCAATGGCCTCCAAAACATCAAATATTGGTGGGAGGAATCCTTTGGGAATCCAAAATGGAAGCACCTTTCCTATGGTTTGAACTCCCAAATGTGGATCCCAAGGAGCCATTTTATAGAAAAATTGGAATGTCGTTTTGGGTCCAAAAAGTTCTTCAAACAAATTATACCATGTGTTTCGGCAATTAGACAATATAATTTCCCTTTTGAAAAAACTATACAGTTGTAGACACACTTCCGGACTACCTCCATAGAAAGTTTTACATCAATTAGACATGTGGATTGGGAGATAATGAGAGATTACAGAACACTATTTTTTTCTTCTCAAAATTTTAGTGTTCTGAACAGATCAGGTCAGTTAGGCCCCTTTATGGCAGAATTTTGCTTCGGTTTCTTCATAAGAGTTGTATCCCATTAGATTTTAGGCCAGAATAAAACATATGAGCACATTTGGATGCACTTTATTTTATAAAAAAGAATAACAGTGGAGAAGTCATCATGGATCCATGTAATTTTGGCCCATTTTTCTTCCACTTCATCATAGGTTCTCCAAATCACCTCCACCAACAATATAATTATCAAAAAAAGTAACATTGACCTTTTTAATAGTGTTAAAAAAAACAATTTAATCAAAAATGGAGTGAAATTTTTTATTATTCTTTTAATTTTCAATACAAAACTAGTTTAATACGTTGGTATATGGGTGAAGTAAAATAGTGAATCATGGTACAATCACACCCCCACACCTAAAAATTTT
Organism: Viscum album; assembly: GCA_963277665.1. Taxonomy (NCBI): domain Eukaryota; kingdom Viridiplantae; phylum Streptophyta; class Magnoliopsida; order Santalales; family Viscaceae; genus Viscum; species Viscum album. The sequence continues at coordinate 443,532,044 of OY728120.1, read as the reverse complement.
CACTCCTGGGAAAATTATAATATCCTTATCAAGTCTCATTCCTAAATAAAAATTGTGAAAATGTCCAAGATTATTTGAAATGAAATTCATCTTGTCTCTTTATTGAATCAATTTTGTTTTCATCTTTCTTTTCGCACATTCGAATTTGTTCAACTTCATTTTTTCACCTATGTAACATGTCACAGCCTACCTCACATAGAAATTTCCCTATTCACTAAAGGAACATATGACAGTGGAGTTATTCTCTTTTCCTAGAGTTAATGTAATATTACCATATGATTTCTAAGATTATAAGTTCTATACAGGTAGAAACTAGTGTGTTACTCAAGAGGACTTCCGACCAGTTGTTTTGAGGTTCAAGGGTTGGTAGGAATTAATGTTTATAAATTTATGGCTGAAGAGGAGTGTTTAATATCTTATGTACAAAACATGTAAAAATTAAGTAAGTTTTTACAATGAATCTACACACTCAACCCCTCAAAAGTGTATTACCTCCCACTCACTATCCCCATTGTCTATTTTTGTGGGTCACAACCAAGCAATGAATAATAATGAGTAAACATCCTCTTTTCACCATTTTATTCTTTTGGTCTATTTTTTTAGATGAAAAGAACTATATTTTTTTAGTTTTTTAAGATAAAGAGGGAAACATGTGTACAACAATGATGTAATATGGCTATTGAACCCATTTTCCAAGTAAAATGTAGGCACCCTTTATATCAACCCATAACAATGATTCTTTTCCCAGAGTTCCCATGGAAACACCCTCTCTCCCACACTTGCTGAAAATAAAACAATAATATAATCAAGTGATTGGTAGGTAGGGATAAATTAGATTGTAATGTGGCTACCTAATAGACATTTCATAGTCTTTAAGTCATAAGAATGATAAAATTTAAAGGTGGCTGAAAATAGAGGATAATTGTAAAAAGGTATTTTTAATGAATGATTGCCTCTATCATGAATATAGCATACTTGAATATTATGGCTTCAAATAGAATCCATGCAAGTTCTACTTTCTCTACATGACCCGATACTCTCATGAAAGTTATTACAAGAAAAAATATGCAATAAAGGTCTTAGAATGTCTCTTGGGTAGGGGATTAAAATATTGGTTAGTGCTGATGAGTCATGGGATTCAATAATCCATTAAACACCTAATAATGAATTGAAAATTAAAATTCTAGAAAAATATTCAATATCAACATTAATTTGAAAAAAAAATTCCCAAAACAATAGAATTTTACAAATAGTCAACACAAGAATTAAAAATTATTTTGGATAATATTTTTAAGATCAATTCTTATCTAAAAATGCAAAATAAGGAAAAATAAATCAAAATGGGAAAACATTTTTTTTATTTTTTGTTTTTGTTTTGTTTTTTTTTAATCCAAACTATGACATGTCACCCCCCCCCCCAACCTAAAAGGTACATTATCCTATATGGAATTATTTTAAATAAATAGACAATTAAATAAAGGTGGGGAGAAGGGACAGCCTGCTAAGTGGTGTCATATGTGGAATCTATCAGTTGGATTTCCCCCATGATTTTCATTGGAAAATCCTCATATAAGTGTTTGAGCCTCTGCCCATTGACAGTAATCTGTTTTCCACTCATCTCATGCAAAACTGGTATAGCAACAAAAGGGTAATCATCAATAATAGTATAAAGACCAATCCATCAGGAACGAATCTTATCTGGGTGGAGCTTTAGCCTAGAATTTTACATGAGGACCTTCTCAGCAATATGGAACATTCGCTGATGAATCTTGCTATCATGTATAGCCTTTGTATTTTCTTTATTGATCTGTGATTTCTCATATGCATCACGTCATATTTCATCCAACTCTTGAATCTCTACCTTCATATGCTCACCTGCATATGAAAGATTCATATTTCATTGTTTAACAGCCAAATATGCATGGTTTTCTACCTCCACTGGTAGGTTAAAAGTCTTTCCAAACACAATCTTGTATGGTGACATTCCTATTTGGGTTTTAAAAGTTGTACAGTACGCCCAAAGTGCATCATCCAAGAGAAAAATCCAATCTTTCCTATTGGGTTGTTCCATTTTTTTCAAGATTCTCTTAACTTCCCAATTTTAGATTTCTGTTTGTCCATTAGTTTCGGGTGATATTTTGTAGATACTTTATGAACAACCCCATAATTATGAAGTAAATTTTTCATGTTGCGATTGAAAAAATGTGAACCCTAATCACTAATGATGAATCTCCGTATACCAAACCTATTAAAAATTTGGGACCTCAAAAAATCAACAACCACTCAAGAGTCATCATTCTTGGTGGCCTTTGCTTCTGCCCATTTAGACACATAGTCAACATCCAATACGATGTAAAAATATCCAAATGAATTTTGAAAAGGCCCCCACAATGTCAATGCCCCATGCCTCAAAATCGGTGGCCTTTTGAGCTATACGTTGAGGGCCAAAGTGGCCCCCATAGGCCAAAGTGTGGTAAAATTTCAAAACATAGGTGAACTCATGGTTAGGGACACAACGAAAAACTACTCGGTAACCACAAATTCTCCACAAATATGGGTCATCCCAAATATACCACTGAGAATCATGCTTATGTATTTGTTATTGTGAAGTGCTGAAATCAATGGAGACCCTAATTGTTGCTAGAAAATTCACAATGTGTGCATACTAGGGGGTAAGGTCCACAACATCACAAAGGTTCTCATGAGTGAAGAATTCTCCATTGGGGAGGGGTGAGTCAACATTATGGTCCAATGGTGGGGAACTCCTACTAATGTGGTCAGATACCACATTTTCCACTCCTCTCTTATCTTTAATCTCAAGGTAAAACTCTTGGAGGAGGAGCATCCACCAAATAAGGTGGGGTTTAGCATCAAGTTTCTTTAGGAGAAAAAAAGGGAAGAATCATTAGAAAAGACAATGATTTTTGACCTGATATGATATGAACAAAAAAATTTCTATAGAAAAGTCAGTAGAAATAAGTTATTTTCCAGTGGTTATGTAGTTTTATTGGGTAGGGTCAAGGCTACGTGAGGCATACAAAATGACATGAGGATCTTTCTCAACCCTTTGTGATATAACTGACCCAACTATAAAGTTAAAGGCATCACACATAAACTCAAAGGGGAGATACCAACTTGGTGGTTTGATAACGAGAGGTGATGTGAGACTCCTTTTTAGTGAATTGCAAGCATCCTCACAATTTTTATCAATTAAAAACTCTGAATCCTTTTATAATAACTGGGATAAGGGAAGTGAAATCTTACGGAAGTATCTAATGAATCTGCAGTAAAAACCAGCATGACCCAAGAAATATCACACCTCATGAACACATTTTTTATATGGAAGGGTTGAAATTAATTAAATTTTTGATTTATACACTTGAATTCCCTCTTCTGAAATAACATTCCCAAGAAATATCTCTCGTTTAACCATGAAATGGCATTTCTTGTAATTTAATACTAGATCTTTTTCTATGCAATGACTGAGGATAGAACCTAGGTGATCCAAACAATCAACAAAGGAAGTTCCATAAACCATGAAATCATCCATAAAAACATCCATGAAATTCTCTAGGTACTCTTAAAATATACTCAACATAAAATGCTGAAAAGTACCAAGAGCATTACAAATACCAAATGGAATCCTTCTGTATGAAAATGTACCAAATGGATAGGTAAATGTTGTCTTCTCTTGATCCTCACGGGCTATATGGATTTGGAAATAACCCAAATATCAATCATGGAAGAAATAATGGGACTTATCATCCAATCATTCTATCATTTGGTGAATGAAATGTAGAGGAAAGTGTACCTTCTATGTGGCTTGATTTAATCGACGGTAGTCAATACAGACTGACCAACTATTTTTCACACGTGTTGGAACCAATTATTTCCTTCCATATAACAAAATTGTTATTCCTGTTTTTTTAGGCACAATTTTCACCGAGCTAACCCATTTACTATCAGATGTTGGATAAATGATCCCCATAATAATTAATTTACTAACTTCCAATTTTACCACTTCAAGGAGAGTGGAATGAAATCGGCGTTGAGATTGTCTTACAGGCTTATCCTCATCATCCAAAAGTATATGGTGCATAAAAATAGATTGGATAATCTTAGGAATATCAACTAATGTCCTTCCTATATCCCTTTTTACACTCTCTCAAAAGGTTGAGCAGTTTTGATTCTTTCTGTTGAGAGAGGTTGTTGGAAATAATGATTGGAAAAAGGTCAATACCCTCAAGATAGGCATATTTTAAATTAGACTGAAGTGTTTTTAATTCCAACACCGGGGGTTTTTTTGACTAAGGGAGGGGATTTATGGGGAGTGATGTCCATGAAACTATCTATCTGCTCATGTTTATTCTTTAATGATATAGAATCTATTGAAATGATATTTTTAGAATCATCGACAGTCATGGGAACCTCATAATGAATTCACTCATCAATTAAAGCACAAAATTTACACCTTTCAGAACCCACACTACACTCAAAACATGAATCAAAACTCAAATAATCCATGGGTGAAGATGAGGAAAATGAATCAGAGTATGATTTGAGGAGAGAATTGTGTGTGTGTACATCATTTGAGAGCACTTCCATCAAATAGATAGAAAGAGTGGAGTGGTATTCAATTGGGTGTTTCATAACCTCAAGGATGTTAAAACATACCTTTTCTCCACCGAAATCCTTGGACAGTGTACCGTTGTGAACATTGATAATCGTGTTTGTTGTTTTGAGGAATGGACTCCCAAGTATGAGATGGGCATGTCCTTGGGTTTGGGTATCTTCCATATCAAGAATGTAGAAATCAACAAGGAAGATGAGATTCTACACTCGTATAGGGGCATCCCCAATCACTCTTGTTGGATGTGTAGTACTTCGGTTGGCAAGTTGTATGACAATGCATGTTGGTTGAAGCTATCCAACCTACGATGAATTTTACGTAGAGTGAGGCATTACATTAATGGAAGCACCTAAATCTAGCATAGAATCAGAAAAGAAGGAATCCTTTATGGTACACAGTATCATGAATGTGCCTGGATCCTTGAATTTAGTTAGCATTTCTGGTTGAACCAAGGCTGAAACATTTCTTCCTAGGTTGACTCTTTCATTCCCCTTCAGCCTAAGTCTATAGGGGCAGAGTTCTTTGAGAAATTTGGCATAACGTGGAATTTTCTTAACTGTATCCAAAAATGGAATATTAACTTTATCTTTTTTAAATGTATCCATTATTTAATTATCATTATCATTATCAAAATTCTTCTTAGATTTAGAGAGTCTTTAGGGGAAAAGAAGAGGAATGGATTGATATATTTCTAGTAAGAGATGGAGCGGCAGAGAGAGGGTGACGAACGAGGGCACCGAACGCAAACCGAGGGCGACGCAAGCAGACGAGATACGCGAAGCTTCGCAGATGTGGTTGCAGGAGCTGAGCAGATTCGATCTTCGGATGAATCTCCGCCTCGTGCAGAATCCTTTCATCCGAAGCACTTCCGGCATAGGGGTCACGCGGCCATCTCTTTCTCGCAGGCGGAGGTCCATTTCCTTGCTTCTGATTTTCAATTTGTTCTTGTTGGTAAATTTTTTAAGCGTCGTCCCTCTCTGATCTATCTACGAAAATCATTCGAATCCATCGGATTTGTTGATTTTGAAATCGGCCTGCTCAACTCGATGCATATTGCTATTCGGCTTTCCTCTGCAAACGATTTCTATCGGCTTTGGTCTAGGGGTTCTTGGAGTTTTGGTGGCTGCACGATGAAGGTCTTTAAATGGTCTCCTTCTTTTGATTGCTTCTCTGAATCACCGCTTGCACCTGTTTGGATAGGATTTCCTGGTTTGCCGATGCATCTTTTCAAGAAAATTGCTTTATTCCCGATTGCTAAGCTCATCGGTAATCCCATTAAGATGGATTCCGCGACTCAGAAGCTCTCAAGGCCTTCGGTTGCCCGCGTGTGTGTGGAGGTTGATATTTCGCAGAAATTGCCCTCTGCTATTTGGATACAGAATGGGGATGTAGGTTTTTTTCAGGAAGTGGTTTATGAATCTTTACCGAGCTACTGCTCCAATTGTATGCAAATTGGCCACTCTCTTAGCGAGTGTGGTTCTAGGAAGGATCCCATGAATAGTCAGAAACTTGGGAAACACTTTCCGAATGAAGGGAATTTAGTCTGGATTGAGAAGGATAGGCCTCATGCTGAACAGACTGAGCCTTCTAATTCTAAGGGTCCTCCGGCATCCTGTTCAGCACAGCCGGTTTGCGACAAAAATTCTGCTCCTTCTGGTTTTGTGGACATGGTCAATGAAGTTAAGATGTGCACTGACACCCCAGGAGTTGTTCCAACCTCTAATGAGCAAGCACAAGAGATGCATTCTGTTTCTGGTGAGTCCAATCATCATGATAGTGAGCAAGCCGATAGAATTGAGGAGGAATACCTGCGCTCAAGTGCCAAAAAAGGTAAGAAAGCTATTGTTGATCCTGATGGTTTTATCACTCAGCACCCTAAGAAGACTCGAAAGTGAATTGATTACTCCAAGTTGGAGAGGACCATTGTTACTAGATCGTCAGGGCCTCGAGTGGAGGAAATGAACATTCCTGCACAGCCGGTTGTCAGCAAGAGTACCTCTGCACCGGAATCCCATAATGAAGGGGACTCCTCCACAGAAGAAGAGGACTCCTACTCTTGGATTGAGGATCGCGCGGATAGAGTTAAGCTTAGAAATTGCACTCGGGTTATTAAGGAAGGATACAAGGAGGATTTCTACACATGGATTGAGGAGCAAGCAAGGTTATCTTATAGAAAATATTGTAATAAAGAAATATATGTCGATGATTATCTCATTACGAGGGAGAGTATGTTTGATAGGGTGGAATTTGAGCTCGATCGGAACCCTGAATTTGATTATTCTCAGCTTCAGTGGGAATAGCGTTGTCTCATTATGTTGGATCGCTGCGGATGCACCTGCTGATCTAGTGTAGAGCAGCTTTTTTTTGTGCTGTTGAAGTTTCAGGAGATATGAATACCTGGTTTTTGTGCAGAATTTTCAGATTTGAATGCCTATAGTCCTACTGGACTAGCAGCATTGTTAGTTTCATGAGATACAAATACCTGGTTTTTGTGCAGAATTTTCAGATTGGAATTCCTAGAATGAAGGGAAATACTCATTATAGCATTTTGAGTTTCATGCGATACAATACCTGTTTATTGTGCAGAAATTTCAGATCTGAATTTCTCTGGTGAAGCAGCTGCTGTAACATCGGTGGTGGCAGGAGACTAAGGCACGCCTCTCTGAAGGGATTGAGCTTGGACGATGCTGGTTAAAACAAACCCAAAATGGATGGCAGGTGCTTTCTCTTGTTTATCATTTATTTTGTAATCATCTGAATTCCAGTTGGTGCAAAAACATTGCACCTCATGTATTCACCTTGCTGTTGGATTTTTATTATTAATAAACTTTTGGGGCATGGGTTGGGAAACCAACTCATGCTCGCATCTTTTTGGTAAGAGGAATGGATTGTTCATTTGAATCATCAATGGTAATTTTCTTACCCTTCTAATTTTTTTTCTTCATTAAAATCTTTTATGTTTGGAGAAAGAGTGTTTTCATTAGGGGGACATACCTTTTGGTAATAATCCTTAGAAGTAGAAACTTCTTTACCACTACACAGTGTCATAGCACATACATTGCCCTTGTCCTTCAGATTGGTAATGGGTTGGGATGGTAGTTGTCCAGAACCAGGCATCTTAAGCTCACTGATGGTGTTTACCAACCACCCCACTTGAGTTCGTAAGTCTTGAATTTCTGATTTTATGGTCTTCTAGAATTGTATGTTCTGGGTTTCCATTTGTTTTACCATATCCTCGAGTCTTGGTTCAGATTTGGGATGGGGAGGATAATTTTATTCAGAAATTGAAGGATAAGAATGTTGCGTACCTTGGACATGTTGATACCAATTCTACTTGTGGTAGCATGAGTTTCCTCCTTATTGGTATTGGGGTTGTGCTTGCCACCCGGTATTCGGATTTGGCCTAAATTGTTCTTGCTTGAAGGAAGGTGCTTGTTGGAATGGATGCCCTGGGAACACGGCTTCACAATACTCGGGTGAATCTTGAAGTTGTGGGCACTGGTCAGAAAAATGAGTATTGTCCGAACAAATACCATAATGTAATGGAACAGGAGGAGACTGGGAGTTACATTATGCTTGATATAGTTGCCTTAGAAGGGTATGTATCTCATCAATATTGTTACCTACCTTTTGTTCTAGAGATGAATAACTTACCTCATGAACTCCTCGAGTTGGTGCAATATCTCATATACTGAATTGTTGTGCATTTTGAGCCATGTTGGCTATTAAGTTACGAGCGGAAAATGGATTTTTATCAAAAAGGGAACCACCAGCTGCAGCACCAATCATTCCACGATTCATGGAGATAAGTCCCTCATAGAAGTATTGTATTAATAGTTTGTTACTAATATGGTGGTGGGGGAAGCTTGAGCAAAGTTGTTTGAATCTCTCCCAGTATTCATGAAGGTTCTCTTTGTGATTGTCTAATTCCCCAAATTTCTTTCCTAATTGAATTTATTAGGGAGGTAGGGAAGAACTTCTCTAAAAATAGTCTTTTCAGGTAATTCCATCCCCCAATTTTGGTAGGGAAATATTATAGACAATCTTTGGCTACATCATTAAGGGAGAAAGGGAAGGACCTAAACTTAATTAAGTCCTCATAGACATTTTGGGGTTTCATGGTGGAGCACACTATTTAAAACTCTTTTAGATGTTTATGAGGGTCCTCACCAAGAAGACCATGGAATTTGGGAAGTAGGTGGATGAGGAATGATCTCAGCTCAAATTTGGATTCTTCCTCGGGATATTGGATATATGCTGATTGGTATTCCACATCCGAGGTGGTCAGTTCTTTTAAGGTTCGATTATTTCCATCCATGTTTTCTTAGATTTGATTGGGTTAAATTTTGGATTGGTTTAGGCCCACTTGGGGTTCCAAAAGGGGTTCCTTAGTGTTACTCGATCGGACTTATTTTGATGCCTTGATTTTTGTGTGATGTACCTTTTCAATTTCAGGTTCAAATTCAAGCAGTTTTCCTTTTTCAGATCGGGTCATGAAAATAAGTTGTAATGTTTTTTTTTTATGATTTAGTATGGATAGAATCACTTAATAAGGGTGAAAGAAGAATATAATGTCATAATAAAAAATTATATAGAGAGTGATGGACAAGAAGAAGAGAGAGAGAGAGAGAGAAAGGAAGAACACATAAAAACAACCAAAAATAGAAATAGAATATCAAAACTAAATAATAAAATAGGGGTGGGGTATTTAAAACACTACTAATTAAGAATTAAAATAAATATATTAAAGTAAATAAAGAAAAAAAGGGATCTTTGGTCCCTGGAAATGGCACCAAAATTTTATGGTGTCGTCGAGCGCATCAAATTTGATGTTTATTTTTAACTATAATTTCTACAGTATAGAAGCAACCCTAGGTCATCTCTCGACGGAGCCATAAATCATTAAATAAAAAATTTGATTCTAGTTATGAAAGTAAAAAATAAAAATGGAATTTTATAATTATTTGGTTTGATTATTAAATATGAAAATAGAAAATATGAATGTGTTAAAACAAAGAAGGAATGAGAAAGATTAATTAAGTGTGATCAACTCAGGGAAATCTCACCATGCCCATCCTTAATCGCTTCAAGGTATAGTTTTATGATATTTTAATCCCTTGTTTATAACACCTATAACTATAATGTTACTAATTTTATACTAGGATACCTCCTAGTGTTCATTCGGAAACACGCAATGATTCAATGGACACCACCAATGATTGTGTGATTTGTGTTCTACTTCATAACCGAAACTCACCAAGGAAACACAAGAAGAACTCAGTGCACTATCTAGATTTTTATGAAATTTCAATGTGTTACCATGAATTTAAATTACATGTCCATGATAGTGTTTATGTGAGTTCAATTGAACAATATGAACCACGCAAACACTATAATTGAAAGGGGGAAGAAGAAGTGGTGAACGGTGTGTGAAACATCATGTGAATGGGTACCCCGAAGCATGATCATATGAGTAGAGCATGATGTAACAATACATAACTCAGTAAAATAAAAAATATAAGATTATTAAAAACAACATACAAACCTAGAATTAAAAAGACCATTCAAATATTACAACATTAATTTCGGGATTACAACATTTTCCTCCCTGGGTGATCACGAGGAGTTTAGAAACCCATGGGTGGGGCGGAAGAGAAATATGTTGAGGTAGAACTTCCAATAGCCTCTAGAACAAAAAATATCGGTGGTATGACTCCTTTGGGACTCCAAAATGGTAGCACCTTTCCTCTGGTTCAAACTCCCAAATGGGGAGCACAAGGTGCAATTTTATAAAAAAAATTAGAAGGTGGTTAGGGCACACAGATTTCTTCAAACCACTTGTACCATGAATTTTTTCCAGTAGACAATCGAATATCCTTTTGAAAAAACTGGAATGTTATAGACCTAATTCCATAATAGCTCCACCGAATTTTTGGCATCAATTGGACAGGTGGATTGGGAGATAAGGATAGATTACAGAACGCCACTTTTGACTTCTCACAAATTCAGTGTTCTGGACAGATCAGGTCGGTTGGGCCCCTTTCAGACAGAATTGGCCTTGGGTTTCTTCATAAGAGTTGTAGAACATTAAATTTAGTCTATAATAAAAAATATGAGCCCATTTAGATTCACATAATTTTCTAAACATGAAGAACAGTGGATAGGTCTTCATGTATCCATGAAATTTTGGCCCATTTTTCTTCCACTTCATCCTGGGTCCTCCAAATCACCTCCACCTACAATATAATTATCACAACAAGTAACATTTCCATTTTTAACAGTGTTAAACACAATATAATTGAATCAAAAATAGAGTGAAATTTGTTATTATATTTTTAATTTTCAATACAAAACTAGTTTAATACATTAGTTTAACGGTGAAATAAAATAGTGAATCGTGGTACGATCAATCATCTTCCTAGGACACTTAAAAACCCCTTACATATCCATCAAAAATGGTATAACCATACAGATGACTTCCAATATAATTCTCTATAGAACATAATAATTACCCAATCCATTAGAATGTTATATGGGTTCACCCATTATATAAGCTATAACAGGCTCACCCAATACTATTTGGGCCACCCCATCATATAATCTATAATAGAATCACCCTAAACTATTTGGGTTACCCAATCGTATAATCTATAATGGGCTCACTCGGTGCTATCAGATCCACCCCATGGTATAGCTATAACAAGGTCACTTGGCACTATCCGAGAACACCCATTAGATGACTAATTTCTAATAACCAACACATTAATAATATATGAAGAGATTTCATTTCATCTTAAAATATTTAAAAAATCATTATTATTTTAAAAAAATGGTTAACCCATTGAAAGTATATGTGTTTCACGGAAATATCTTTGAAATAATATTAATGCATCCAAATAAATAATGAGGATGGTATCAATAAAAAATATTCCAATTAGATCATAACTAATAACATGGGTTATTTATATTGATGAATGAAAAATCTATAAAAATATCAGTAATGTAATTATAATGAAAACAATCATTTCATTTTGAAAATAACCTTTTTGGAAACTAAAAATTCACAAGATATTTTGAAAATCACCTTCATTGAAAATATCCTTGTAAACATAAATATAAATCTTTAAAAATAATTTAAAATATTTCTTGAGTAAAATATCCATTCCATATAAAAAACTTTTAAAAAAATAAAAAAATTTAATAATATTTCCATTGAAAATAACCTTTAAAAATTAAAAATTAATATTCAAATAAAATAATTTTCATGACTACAAGAAATTACATTCATGATAAACTTGGTAGAACAAAGATCCCTTTCACATTTTTAGTAAATTCCAAATGGGAATTGCTTTCAAAATGACAAGAAGATTCCTTTCAATGTATTTATTAAAAATTAAAATGTGAGTAAAAATATGTCTTTAATAAATCATTTAAAAAATTATAACAAAATTTTTTGAAATATTTTTAGAAACAATTTTATAGAAGAAAAATGGGATTTTGATCGAAGAGAGAAATAATGTCTATTTTTCTTAAAGTCATTTTTTCAATTAATTAAAGTACCAAATAGAATGAAACTGGTAATATTACCTTAAAATATCAAAAATAACTAGCGTATAAGAAATTTCATAATAATTATTAAGATATTGATCATAATATTTGATCATTGAAAATATATACATTAACAATCTTAATAAACAATGATATTTTAACATAAAATATTTTCCACATGGGTAACTTTGAAACATTATCCACATAAAACAATAAAATTAAATAAAATATAAAATATCATAAAAACAATTTTATTCATGATATAACATTATAAAGGTTAGTATATACACCTCATAGAAGATGATATGTGCATAACATTACTTATGTCCCATGAAGGAAAATTGGGAAAAAAATCCATTTATGAATTATTAAATATTGAACCATAAACCCAATGAGAGATAGATATTAAAATGGATATGTAAACCCAAATAATTTCCAAGATTATAATAATAAAATTTATTCATGGTCATTATATACACCACATAAAAGAAACATGTGGTTAATATGGCATGTGTCTCTATAAGAACTCGGACCTTCTTTTCATGTATGTTTTCCTTTCCTGGTTGTTTTTTGAGAAAAAGAGGAATTTCTGGAAATTTTTGAAGTACACACCGTGTACTTTATGAGTGCACATCATGTACTCAGTTATCGCAGGTAACCGTGTGCTGATCGTGTAATAGCCACACACACGGCCATGTGGGGGTGACCTGGAGTCCGCCTAAAGCAGAGTACGGAAAAGGCAAGTACACATCATGTAGTTGAAAATTACACACCTTGTATTTTCTTTTTTTCATTAAACACATCGGGGTCTCATCTAATTTCCAAAACGATCTCCTTCTAGGTCTCGTTCGGCCGAGAGCTTCCCATACGACCGCGATCTTCCTCTGAGCCCCCAACTGAGTATCTGATCTCCGATTCAACCTCTGTCGATTATGTTGGGATCGCATCGGTAAGCTCTCTCTTCTGCTTGAGCTCTGTTTCCCAATTCCTCTTACTTTTCAAGTTATCCTTTATTGAAACTTTTAGGCATTTTTATAGATCTACCACATTCTACATCGGTCCAAGGGATGAGGTCGGAGTATATCGATCTCCTATCGCCAAGGTAGGTGGCTTGTGCCTTTCCATTGAAAGTATTTGAGTATTATGTGCAGTTTGACCAATACCCTAGAATGGGTATTGTGTGTTTACCATTTTACCCATGCTGATTTCCTTCCATGCTTGTATGATTGTGTAGATATTAATTGGTTATGAATAGGGTTGATTACTATTCTTTGGGAGTTTTACCAATGTAGGATCTGTTTACGACCGTTTGGTACTACTTAGCCTTTTGGTCGCCTTTCCTGTTTTCTATGCCTATTGTTGTAGGGTTGAGATTTTGTATTCTGACATGCGTGTTATGTTTTAGACTAGTTGTCCAATTATTTCTTTAGGTTTACTTTTGCCATGTTGCATTACTATTCTCATTGACTTACACAGGGTCGGGAGAACCTGGTGTAGTAGACTATGAGGGGAATTGACTGTGTGAGCTTCCTCAGAGAGTCTTTGAATTACTTGAACGACCTTGGTCTATAAGGGGAATTGACTGAGTGATCTTTTTTAGAGAGTCCTTGACCTTAGGGATATAAGGGGAATTGATCGAGTGAGCTTCGTCAGATATTCCTTGACTACCGTAGACTATAAGGGGAATTGACCGAGTGAGGTTCCTTATAGAGTCTTGAATCACTTTTGACTATAAGGGGAATTGATTGTGGGTGCTTCCCCATAGAGTCCTTAAATATTATAATGACTGAACCAGAGAGGATAGGCTGTGTGTACTTCCCATAGGGTTACCTTTCTCGATTAGCTGCTTATTTGATATGTGGAACTGTTTATCATTGAGTACTCTCTTGTTTAATGTATCTTTCCTTATTACCTTCCATATATATTCACTGACTGTTAGGCACAGATCTCCGGGTGGTTTCTTAAAGGTATTTAGTCTCACGCCCTATTTGGTTCATTCTTTTAGGCCCTAACCAATTATATTTTTTTAGGTATAGAAAATGTAAAGTTCCCTTCTACTTCAAGTATTTGACTTGCTGTGGAGCTGGAGAGCATTGGACCAAGCTTAGGCTTGCGATGCTGAGGAGCTGTTTTATCTGTTTCTTTTGCAATTTGGTTTAGTACTGTTTTTATTCATCTTTGTGACTTTTTTGAATATTTTCTTAGACATATGTATCATGCATCATTTTATATATATGTGCTCCATTTATTATTAATTCAGTCTTCCACTGTTTTTTGTTGTTGGATATTTACTGCTTCCACTATTGTGTACTTGATTCCCTTCCATTGTGTTAATCTACCAATGAGTTTATAGTTTCCCCACTATCAAACACAAGGCCCTTGCTACTAGTCAGCATCCTCTGGCATTTGGGGAAATGCTCTTGAGTCCATGTGACCAACCGGGTATGGGGCACCTCTGGGTGGCTTTCGGAACTGGGATGTTACAAAGTGGTATCAGAGGGAAAGTTTTTTCTTCTTGAATTGCTGTTTAGAGCCTATATCCAGGGATAGAACAGAATTTGTACTTGGTAATAAGCTGTTCCTGGGAGTAGCTAACCCCTATATAGGGAAAAGCCAATCTACCTCATTTAATTGTAATTTTTCTGGTTTTTCAATTATTACATCTGATTTGATTTCACCTTGAGTGATTCACATGATTTTTTCTATTATTGTTGATGTTATTGAGGTTTTAATTCTATCTCAACCCGATGAGATTAGGGTATTCCATCTGAATCATCATATAGTCACTTGTTAGAAATCACATGTCATTCATTCTTGCCATGCCATTTAGGATGCATTAGCGATTTCATGTTGTTGTGATAGATGTTGTGCAGAATATGTATGTTGTTTTGATAGATGCCTTGATAAAAATACATGATGTTTGATAGGGTATTTTTGGTGTAAGGTTTTGTTTGAATGAACACCAAAATTTGGTTCTTAAGGTATTATGGGCCATCATGGACCATAATTTGGTGGATAATTTCCTTGTTTTCTTTGTAATAACATGTATAAGATGACAAACATTGATTTTCAGGAAGTATGGGCCCTCACGGATCGGAATTTGGCACTTCCAAAATTCGTTTCAGTGTTTTTCTAGGTTTCGGAGTTGCTTCTAAGGATTACTATCCAGAAAATCCTTGAATACACGCCGTGTAGTTTTGACTACATTAAACGTGTTCTTCTGTTCGGGAAGAAATATTTTTTCTTAATTACACGCTGTGTACTCTATGTAGAAGTCGTGTAGTCTCTAACTGTTTCATAGGTCGTGTCGGCAGATACATGGGGTTGAGAAATCTATATAGGACACTTCATGTACCGGATGTGCACGTCGTGTGTAGAGACCATGTGTTTACCTGTGTGACTAATGACACAGATGGATGAAAACTTAAGTTATGCATGTCGTGTCTGGACAAAACACATTGTGTAGTCTAACCCAAGTACCCGCCTGTGTCACGAACAACACGGGCCGGTGTTATGCTTCCTTGTACACATCGTGTCCACCTTGAACTCGTCGTGTAGTCTGAGTCGTGTGTCAGGTCGTGTCACTAACAACACGGGCCAGGTGAAGCTTGTCTAGTACACGATTTTTCTATCTCGAACACACTGTGTAGTCTTGTCTTAAGAGAGCCATGTGTCTTAACCGTGTAGAAGGACTCGGTCAGGGGAATAGTATTCAAGTACACGTCGTGTGTTAGGAGAACACACCGTGTGTTTGGGGTGTTACCTAACCAGTTTCTTCAAGAGTACACACCCATGTAAATGACTTGAGGGAACACAACGTGTAGTAATTGTACATGCCATGTAGTCATTTTTTGTAAAACATGAATGTTTCGTTTCTCATGTTCCCTTATTACACTTCTAGTTTTCAATCCTTGACAATCTTGTTTTAAAGTGTGCACTTGACCTCGCAGAGTCATGCCACTGAGACATCCTCTTATTGTACGCCAGTTGCCATATAGTGATTAGACAATGGACATGGCTGATCTGGGACTTCCATCAGATCCTCCCACTGTGCCAATATTGGAACCAGCCATTATACCTGAAACAGGTGTCGATGCATAGTTCACAGAGGGCTTCATGTGGATGATGTAGACTTTTAAGAGAACGTCGGCTCCTGCCCCGTCGATGGCAAAATTGACACGGGTCTTTCAGCAATAGCATCCTCCCACATTCTCAGAGGATGGATGACCTGAGGCTGCAGAGTCATAGCTAGAATCCACGCTGACAATCATCAAGCATCTAGAGAAACCTCCAGAGAGGAGGGTGAATCTCGCTACCTACATGCTTTGAGACTATACCAAGACGTAGTGGGATGTGATCTCACCGGCGGGGCCCCAGCAGAATATGGGTTGGGATGAGTTTCAGTGCGTCTTCTAAAATTACTTCTACCCAGAGAACTTAAGGGTCGATCGAGCCTGAGATTTCATGAGTCTGGAGAAAGGTACTCTTTTTGTTATGGAGTATTCCTCTCGCATCATAAAGATGCATCATTTCACGCCTATTCCCGAAGGTGATGAGTTGTTCCTTGTACAGAAGTTTAAGGATGGTCTGAGGCATGACATCCAATCTGAGGTGGACATATTCAGGTTGACATTGATATCCTCTATCGTCAACCAGACAGTGATTACGGAGCATAATATGAGGGATTATGGAGCTGTGAGCCAGGGCGGTTAGACATCCAGAGTTAGTATTCCTCCTACTGATAGCAGGAAGCATCGCAGAGAGATTTCCTGAGGAGATCAGAGTTGGAGAGATGCATCTTCTGGTAGCCAAGTGGTGTGCTACCAATGCGGGAGGAGCAAGAATACATGGACAGATTGCCCAAGAGACCCGATGGAGTTCTGATCAGGCTAAAAGATGGGTCATCTTCAGCGATTCGATCAGATCTTCTCACCAGCAACTGGTGACAGGGGTTCTTCTATGACTCAACGTTCAGGAGTAGCACCACCATTTTCTTAGCAGTTAGGGAACTGGGGTTCTTCCAGCTATTCAGGCTGAGGTGGAAGTTGTGGCTGTAGAGGCCAGCTTCTAGCCTTTCAGTGATCGCAGGGTGGATCAGCTTAGAGTGGTCAGGCAGTTTCATAGGGTCTCGGAGCAGGATAGAATTTTATAGTGGAGAAAACCCAGTAGGAGTAGGATCCCGGACCTTCTATAGTTCGAGGTATGATCATAGTAGCCTCAGTTCTAGATTCTTCTCTTTTATATACAGTGGATTCCTATAGCTTCATATATGTTACTGTTGTGGAGATCTTTGTCCTCCACATCTTTTCCTCTGCTGATACCTTGATGCTAGACACTCCGTTGGGGACTAGAACAGCTAGTGTACATCAGTGTAAGGAGTGTCCTATAGAGGTTGGTGGGTGTAATTTTTTATGGGACCTCTAAATCCTAGAGATGACAGGGTATGATGTCATTCTCGGAATGGACTAGCTAGTTCTCTTCCAGGCATTCATCTATCACTATCATCATAGGGTGAGTTTCATATCACCAGAGGGTGGATCGTTTCTTTATAAGGGAGATTGGGATGTCCAGGTGAGTAGAGCGGGCCTGGATCATCATGGGTTAGGAGGAGTTACAGCCCAAATTTATAGTTTGTATCTGGATGACCAGAGGAATTTGCAGATAGACTTTCCTCCAGTGGTGGAACGTTTCAGAGATGTCTTTCCAGAGGACTTTTCAAGTTTGCCTCCGGAATGTGAGGTGGACTTTTCTATTAAGCTCGTGCCAGGAGAAGTACCGGGGTCCATTCCCCCTTATAGTATAGCTACACCAGAGTTGCAGGAGCTCAAGAAGTAGTTGGATGAGTTACAGGAAAAGGGTTTTATCAAAACCAGTACTTCTACATGGCATTCCCCTATCCTATTTGCAAAGAAGGCATACGGTACCCTTAGTATTTGTGTGGATTATCGGAAGTTGAATAAGATGACGGTCAAGAACCGATATCCTTTACCAAGGATTGATGATCTCTTTGATCAGATTCGAGGATCCCGGGTGTTCTCAAAGATTGACTTGAGGTCTGGTTATAATCAGTTGCGAATTAGACCATTTGATATACCTCTCACATCCTTCTAGAGTAGGTATGGTCTATACGAATATATGATTATGTTGTTCGGTCTCATGAACGTGCCTGCAATTTTCATGGCATTGATGAAACAAGTTTTCCATACATATTTGGATTCTTTCATCATGGTTTTTGTGGAAAATATCTTGGTGTACTATCACTCTCGACATGACCAAGATACTCATATTGAGATCGTTCTGAGTACACTGAGAGAGCATCAGTTATATGCTAAGCTCTCAAAATGTCACTTTTGGATGGATCATATTCACTTCTTGGGTCATGTCATCTTAGAGACAGATGTATTAGTAGACCCAAAGAAAGTGAGTGAAGTAGTTTCTTGGGAGCATCTAAAGAATGTCTTTGAGGTACGGAGTTTTCTAGGGATTGCTGGATACTACAAAAGCTTCATTCAAGACTTTTCGCACATAGAAGCACCACTAACGGGTCTAACTAAGAAGGTTGAAAAGTTCTTATGGTCATATTCTTGTGAGTCAACCTTTCAGGAGATGAAAGGGAGGTTGACTTCAGCATCGATACTTGTCTTTCCATAGTTGGGCAAGAGCTGTACTGTTTACTGTGATGCATCAGGTATCGAGCTAGGAGTAGTGCTTATGCAGGGAGAGGGATTCATTGCATACGGGTCTCAACAGTTGCGGCCACATGAAAGGAATTACCCGACGCACGATCTCGAATTGGCGACAGTTGTTCATGCCTTACGCTATTGGAGAAATTATCTGATGGGAGAGCATTTTGTGGTTTTCACCAACCACAAGTGTCTCAATTACATATTCACTCAGTGTGATCTGAATTTAAGGCAGAAAGGGTGGGTTGACTACCTTCAGTATTTTGATTTCGAGCTTGCCTACACGCCTGGGAAAGGAAACACAGTAGCTGATGCATTGAGCAAGAGGACTCAGATACAGGCAGTTTAGGAGGCCAACAGTGAGTGGCAGCTTATGGATCTATTCTCAGATATATATTTGGAGGTACACGATAGATAGGGGTATACTTTCCTTTCTTCTATAGCTATTACCTCTACCCTTATTGATCGAGTATGAATGAGGCAGCTATCAGATTCAGAAGGCCTAGTCCTGTGGGAAAGTGTGTCAGGAGAGGACCCTATTCCGAGATGGACCATAGGTAAGGATGAGATCTTGAATTTCCAGGGGCGTGTATGAGTGCCAATAGACATATGAGAGGAGAAGATGTGAAACTCTCATTCCTCAGTTTGGGCAGTTCATCCTGGCCTCGCCAAGATATATCGTGCTCTACACTGTCAGTATTTGTGGTCAAGTATGAAGAGGGACATTACAGGTTTTGTCATGAGGTATTCCACCTATCAGCAGGTGAAGGCGGAGCATCAGCGTCCATCGGGCCTTTTGCAGTAGTTTCCCATTCTCGAGTTGAAGTAGAATGATATTGTGATGGATTTCGTGATAGTTTTACTGAGGTTTCCTCGAGGGAATGATGCAGTTTGGGTTGTCATTGAAAAACTCACGAAGGTTGCTCAGTTCTTTCCGATCAAGGAGACCTTCAGTGTTGATGAGCTGGGATGGTTTTACATCCATGAGATTGTACATCTGCATGGAGTTCCACAATCCATCATTTCAAATAGGGATGTGCGTTTTACTTCTTGGGTCTAGAATGGTATACAGAAATATTTGGTTAAAAATGTGATTTTGAGTACATCTTACCAACCCCTAACTGATGGCCAGTCCGAGCATATGATTCAAGTGCTTGAGGATATGCTACGAGCATGCATCCCGGATTTTGGAGGTTCATGGGAGAAGCATATACCTCTTGTGGAATTTTCCTACAATAATAGTTTTCAAGAAACTATCCAGATGGTGCCTTATTAGGCTTTGTATAGTAGTCCATTATGATCACACTTTTGTTGGCTGGAGGTAGGAGAGGCAGCTATACTGGGACCTCATCTTGTTCAGGAGACCACAAAAAAGATAGAGTTGATTTGGAAGAGTATGGATACTGCACAGTCTCAACAAAAGTCTTATGTTGATCAGCGGAGATGACCTCTAAAGATCGATGTTAGGGATCAGGTTTTCATGCGTGTCACGCCGATGTTGGGACACAAGAGTATTAGGAGACACGGTAAACTTTCACCGAGGTACATTGAACCATTTGAGGTGTTGGAGAGAGTTGGGTTGGTTGCCTATCGGTTGTAGTTACCTCAGAGGTATCGGGCTATGCACGATGTTTTTCAAGTTACTCAGCTTTGACGTCATTTTTCAAACTTGTCTCATGTTTTGAACCTGAGGAGGTTGAGCTCGAAGTGGATGCATCGTTTGAGGAGAATCCAATCCAGATTGTTGATCTCAATACAAAGGTTTTCCATGACTGATCTTTTCCTATGATACGAGTGTTATGGCAGCACGGGCGGGTATTGGACGAGACTTGGGGGAGGGAGGCCAATGTATGAGCACAGTGGCCGAGACTATTTTAGGGTTCTTCTTCTACACCGTGCTAGGAAAATTCAGGGACGAATTTATTTAAGGGGGGAATTTTGTAAGAACTCGTACCTTCTTTTCAGGTATTTTTTTCTTTTTTGGTTTTTTTTGATAAAAATATGAATTTATGGAAATTTTAAAAGTACACACCTTGTACTTTATGAGTACACACCGTGTACTCAGTTACCTCAGGTAGCCGTGTGTTGGTCGTGTAATAGCCTCACACATGGCCATGTGGGGGTGACCTAGAGGCCGCCTAAAACGGAGTACATAAAAGGAAAGTACACGTTGTGTAATTCAAAAGTACATGCCAGGTATTTGATTTTTTATTAAATGCACTATGGTCACGTCTAATCACCATAGCGATCTCTTTCTAGGTCTCGTTCCGCCGAGAGCTTCCCGTACAGCCGAGATCTTCATTCAAGCCTCTAATTGAGCATCTGATATCCAATTGGACCACTGTCAATTGAGTTGGGATCACCTTGGTAAGATATTTCTTCTTCTTGAGCTCTATTTCCCAATTTCTCTTCCTTTTCAAGTTATTCTCTGTTGAACCTTTTAGGCCTTTTTGTAGATCTACTGTGTTCTAGGTCGATCCAAGGGGTGACACCGGATTATATCAATATCCTAACACCAAGGTAGGTGGTTTGTGCCTTTTCGTTGAATGTATTTGAGTATTATGTGCAGTTTGACCAATACCCTTGAACGAGATATTGAGTGTTTACCATTTTACCCATTTTGATTTCCTTCCATTCTTGTATGCTTGTGTAGAGATTAATTGGTTATGAATTGGGTTGATTACTATGCTTTGGTTGTTTTACCCATGCAGGATCTGTTTACGACCGTTTGGTCCTGCTTAGACTTTTGGTCGCCTATCCTTTTTCCATTCTTATTGTTGTAGGGTGGAGAGTTTGTATTCTGACATGCTTGTTATGCTGTAGACTAGTTATCTAATTAGTTTTGTAGGTTTACTTTGTTCATGTTTCATTGGTATGCTCTTTGACCGACAATGGGCCATGAGAACCTGGTGTAGTAGACTATAAGGGGAATTGACCTATTGAGCTTCCTCAGAGAGCCCTTGACCTTGGGGATATAAAGGGAATTGATCGAGTGAGCTTCCTAAGAGAGTCTTTGACTACCATAGACTATATGTGGAATTGACTGAGTGGGCTTCCTCAGAGAGGCTTGAATCACTTTCGACTATAAGGGGAATTGACTGTGGGTGCTTCCTCAGAGATTCTTTATATATTCTAATGACTAAACCAGAGGAGACAGGCTATGTGTACCTCCCATAGGGTTACCATGCTTGATTAGCTACTTATATGATATGTGGAACTGTTTATTGCTGAGTACTCTTTTGTTTACTATATCTTTGCTTATTACCTACCATATATATTCACTGACTGTTAGGCATAGATCTTTGGGTAGCTGCCTACTGGTATTTAGGCTCACACCCTATTTGGGTTATGCTTTTGGGCCCAAACATATTATATTGTTGTAGGTATAGATAAGGGAAAGCACCCTTCTACTTCAAGTACTTGACTTGCTCTCGAGCTGGAGAGGATGGGACTAAGATTAGGCTTGTGATGTTGAAGAGTTGTTTTATCTATTTCTTTTGCACTTTGGTTTTGTACTATTTGTATTCAGCTTTGTGACTTGTTTAAATGTTTTCTTAAACATATGTATCATGCATCCTTTTATATATATGTGCTCTATTTTTTTATTAATTTAGCATTCTGTTGTTTGTTGTTGTTGGATATTTACTTCTTTCGCTATACTGTACTTGTTTCCCTTCCACTGTGTTACTCTTCCAATGAGGGCATAGTTTCCCCACTGTCACTCACAAGGCCCTTGCTACTATTTGGCAGCCTCTGGTGTTTGGGGAAATTCACTTGAGGCCATGTGACCAACTTGGTATGGGGAACCTCTGGGTAGCTTCTGGAATAGGGACATTAGAATCTCAAAGAAGTAAAAAAAGTTTGACATAAATCCATTACCCTCATTTCTATTTAGTTAATTGTGCTTTAACATCTAGTATAATAGTTTTAAAAAAAGTAATAACTTATCAAATAACAATATTTATATTTATATAATCTTATATGATCAATTTATAACATCTTATCACCCGTTTTTTTATAATATTTCATTGCTTTCATTGTTTTGGGAGTTAATTGTATTATTTTCTTATTCATTAATGAATGTTCATATTCTTATTTATATTATATATTTCTATAATATCCATATTAATAATCATGAAAAATATATAATATTTATGAATCAATTATAAATTCAATATCAATCATGAAATATGGTTTTGATAAATGAATTATGTTATGATCATGGAGATGGCATGCCATAGATACGCGTGAGTAATGTTTCTATTTTTCAATGATAGTTGTAGAAAGAAGGTAACTAATATTTTGTATTCCAAGAATAATAATAATATAATATGTACAATATTATTTCTTTAAATATATAGATATATATATATCAACCATGTGGTGTGATGATTAAAATAGAGTCACGTCTCTTGGTGAAGGCAGTAGTCCACACGTTCATGAATGATGTTATCTCTTTTTAGTGTAAAAAAATAATATTATAAATTATATTTAAAAATTATAAATATGGATTTAATATCATAATTATTTAATTTATATCACATATATTCATTAACTTTATCCATATTAACATTATTTTAAAGAGTTATTGAAAGACAAATCACATCACTTCGTGAGGCAGTAGTCCGCTGTACACACAAGTAACAGTATTGTATTCCCTATAAAATGGAAACTGAAAAATTATATATGATATAATGACTCTATATGTATAATTATGTTATAAATAATATATATATAATTTATATTCATAAACATAACCTCTATAGTTTGAAATATAAAAATGAATGACATTAGTTCACGAGGTGGTAGTCTTCCATACACATGAATGATGATTTCGTATCCTATTTGATTGAATTGGAGATATTTGTATGTAATTAACTTATTATAAATACATCCCATTATGGAATATTCTTATTTTATTATATTATCAGGGTTTATATTAATTTAAGGAGTTTTAGAAAGAAATAAAATAAAATTGACTCATTGAAGAATATAACCTCTTCTTTAAGTATCCTACTTTGGTTTGCAAAAAAATCCTTCCAATGTTGGCTTTATTCCCAAAGTAAGTCTTCTAGGATTAGTTTAGGGAAGTTAAAAATTGTTTTGGGTAAGTATTTTCCAAACCAAATATTTTTAAATGTTTGAATAATAGAGGATATGGGTGGTCTTTTACAAGTGGGGTGAGTGGCACACTTGTATGTTTTTGATAAGATTCAATTATACCCACATTTTTATGATTTCAAAAGCTTCCAAAAAGGTCTGATATCTAACATATAAGAGATAATATAAATTTATGGCCATAAATATTTTGTTTTATAAGTTTATATGTAATTTTTACACTTATCGTCTTAGTTTAAACCCCGGAAAATTTATTTTTACCATAACCGCAGTAATTGTTTTTTTTTCTGTTTTCACTATTCATTTTTGACAAAAATTAAGTTAAAATTGTTTTAAATTAAAAATTATTATTATTGAAAATTTTAAATCCTATTTTACAACTTCAATTCACATAAGTGTAAAATTTTAATTTAAAATTAATCATGGAGACGCAACGATAAAACATGTTTTCTAAGAGATAATGTTCTAAAGCTTACAAAGTTTTTATATCCAATTTCAAAATTAAATTGCTTTCAATGAAATAAATTAGATTAATAGATATATATTTAAACCAATTTAAATTTAAAACCAATTTAAAATATAATTTATCTTTAAAAATAATTTAAAAGAAAATCTTTTTTTCAATTAAAATTCAGTATTTTTCATTATTCATCAAAAAAATACATTTTCATAAAATTATCAAAACATAACCCTAAATTTTTTTGAAATTATGATTTGAAAAATTAATTTTATTTTTTCAAATATATTTTCTAACAATTAATAAAATTAAATTTTATACAAAACCAGTAGATGTGATGAAATGACAGGTTTCAAGAATTGTATTTTTCAAGTACAATATGATTTTATATTAACTATATATCTAATAGTAATAATTTTATGAATATAAATTAAATTTTATTGATATATAATATATAAATTTAATTTAAAACACTAATATTTATCTATTATTTTAAATAATTACAATGGAGAAACATTATGCGCTTTAAAATAGTTTTCAGAAAAAATATTTTTTAACCAAAAAATAAACTTATAATAAAATACAATATAAAGTCAATTAAAAAGAAATTAAATGAGTTAGATATAAATAAATAATAATTATTTTAATTTTAAACATAATGGGTCATTTAAATTAAATAATTTATTGAAAATAAATGATAGTTTTACAAAATTCGGTATTTTTCACTATTTTCTAGTAAATCATTATTTTTAGAGAAATTAAAAAAAATCATCGAAAGTAAATTTTGTTATTATGATTCAAAAAATGATGTTAATTTTATCACATAAGTTTTTTAAAATTTCCAAAAATTGATTATAAAATTTGTTTCGTGAAAATAAATAAAAATCATTTTTGAAAAAAAAACTTATTTTTGAAGAATAAGACCACTTTACTAAATATTTAATGATGATTTAACAAATATTTATAAATTAATTATATATATATCATAAATTAGTTAATAATATTCATACCCTCTAATTTAATGTCTAGGTTATGACATTTATATATATCATGGGACTTTTAAGTACAGTATTTCATATCCTTTACGTTATCGAACATAATTTTATTCTTTTAAATTGGTGAGGTGTGACAATGAGCGTAGGTTAAAATTTTATTTTTCAATCTATTTATATATCCCATAAAATGAGAAATATTATATGGTATAACATTTCATAAATTTTATCAATGGTTTTACGGTGTTGGTTATTCAATCATATTTTCAACACAAGGCTTTCCCTTCTAATCTTAGAATTATTTAGCACATAGATAATTATAGAAGAAAATTTAATTCCATAATTCACTCAACAATTGGATAAGATTTTAACCATGAAAAAAGTGGGTGGGAGAAATTTCTTTGGAAACTATATAATTTTTTTGAATATGAGTAAAATATTCCATTATCTTTTGACCTTTGAATTTATTATCAATAAAGGGTATAAGAACATAAAATTTATAAACTCAAGAGTCATTGAAAAAAAATAAATTGAGATATTTAAGATCCCAAGTGAATGTGAGTTATGAGTGTTGTATTTGTTTTCAATGTTTCTATGAGAAATAATATCAACTTATGTGAAGATTGGGTGATGTAGAAAAGTCAAATAGATTGAGTTAATTCCATTACTATTTAGTGAAAAAATAATATAAATCAGTTGTTTCTTAGAAAATACATATTATACATATATTTATTAAATATATAGATTCATAGCAATAGTATATATATCTGATGATCATAGATATAAACTTCATAGTAACCATGAAATGTTATATTGGATGAAGTGTTACTACCTACAAAAAGTATTCCATCTATTGAAATATCTTTATAGATTTTATAAAATGAATATAAAAGTTGGACACATTTTTTATAGCCCATCTAAGGAGTATTTATACTGAAAAAAGTTGAATAAAGTGAAGAATAACACCTAGATGTAGGTTTGAAGAGGCTAATATGAAGCTGTAATTACAAGTGTAGTAAAGTTCATTGAAGTACTAAAAAATGTTGTTTTTATATAGAAAAAAAATACTTTGAATTGAATATAATTATTTTGTCAATATTTTAAAAAAATTAAAATTATTTAATGTTTTTGGGAGTGTTTTAAGAATAGTTATTGTGAGTTAAATTGATTTTGACGTGATTTGATAGTGATTGGAGGAATCTCTAAGTTTAGAATAATAAGTATAGAATTTACCTTTTGGAGACAAAAAAATGTATAAGTATTATGCTATCAATAAAAAAGTTTAGTTATTTATTATTTATTTATTTATTTTATAATAATTTTTTATTTAGGTGGAGAAAATTCACAAGGAATATGTGTAAGAATTTGGTTTAGTTTTCATACGATATTAGTTAATTTCATAAACATTTGGAGGTACTTTATAAGACATTATGAAATCATGATACTTTGGTTATATATTTTCATAATAATTTTATAATGCGATTGTAATACTTAAAAAGTATTATGAAATACCTATAAAAACTAAAAAATTGAAAAGGGAAACATCTTATGAAAGTGTTACTCTTTACATAAAATGTGAGTAAGAAGGATTTGGAATCAAATCAAAAGATAAAAGATATATTATTTAACTAATTGAACATTATAATGATTTAAATGATATTGTTATTAAATTTTAGTTTTAATAACAAAAACATAGGTGATTCTATAAAGAAATATGTTCGCATCATGAGTTCAGATTCTACTCTGTGAAGATCCATGAAAGTGAACATGTATGCTAGAATAGAATAGGTTTAAAATATTATAGATCTTTTGGATTTTTTATAATAATTAAATATCCAATGTTTGTTGGATATTTTAATGTATATATTGACTGGGATTTTATTGTGATTTGAATGAGTTCAAACTGGAAGGATTTTTAGGAGTTATTAACCAGTTTGAAATTTGATAAGATCGCATTGCTCAATAATAAAGTATTTTATATATTCAAATATAGAAAAAATATTCACATGATATGTTTAATATAAAAAATAAGTAAAAGAAAAAAATAAGTCTTTTTAATATAAGGAGGACCAATACTGATGCTATTGTGTGATATCAGAAGTATCCAAGAAATAATAAAAAGTATCATATTTTTGTTATATGTAGATCAACTATGTATTAAAGAAGAAGGAGTCAGATGAGTTTATGTATTTGAGAGTGAACCTATGGCATAAAATATGGAAGCTAAAAGAGATTTTAGTTTTTATTTTTGTAACATATTATATGTTAATATACTTAAATATTAAAGAGAAAATATGATTTAATATCAATTTCATGTTGAGTTGAAGAAATAGGTATGATTACAAGAAGTATTATTGATTATATATTTGTGTTGAATAGAATGTTCATTAAATAAAAATATCTAATCATAATTGGTGTAGTGTTATCAAGATAAGAATTAGGATATTTTTTATAGAGTTTTTTATGGAAAATTGAAAATAAGAGGTTCTAGTATAAACAATTACACCATATATGTTTAAATGAGTTATGACTACGCTATATAGTATAATGGTCTCTTCACTTGTGTAATGAATTAAATATTTGGGTTATGATAAAAACTGTACAATGGCCATGAATGATAATAGGACACCTCTTAAGTGAATGGAAAATACATAAGGATGTAGATGATACATTCCCAACCCTTTTGTTCCAATTTTTAGAAACTTTTATTCAGTACAATATAATAGTTTTAATATATGACTTGGGACAACAACTAATCACAACAAGGTGTATGTTCTATATGAATTCACTGAGCCTTATAAAAACATTTTGTGATGTTGTTCTAACTTATTTCCTACATTTCCTACTATGGTAAGGGTTTAGTTTTCATTAATAGTTCTATTCCTATTAACCAATATAAATGTTCGATTATAATGATTGAATAATTTAAAGACAAAGTAATATTCACAAAAATTAGGGGATACAAATTCATCCCCCAAGCTCTTTCAGTGTCCCTTCAAAATCCACTGGTCACTTTAAATTTTAGTATAGTGGAATTAGAGTATGTTTTTGTTAGTAAATCAACAAAAGAATTGATTTGGATAAGAAATCAATATGGATGTGAATTTTATATTATCAATGATCTATGATAATAAAAATATAATAAATTTATAAATAATGGTATTTCAATATTATTAATTGAAGCACATAAATAATAAGTACCACTTTATAAATTAAATTAGGTGTATTGAAGTTCTAGTTTGTTCTTACCAAATATAAAGTGGTGAATTTATTTTCTAAACCACTTACAAGGTATTTATTTCAAATTTTGAAATATATTATGGGAGTTTACCCTCATTCTTCTTGAGGAAAAGGTATGGTAACTCATCTCATACTTCACGTGTCTTTGTATTTTTTGTTATCAAAGGTGGAGATAAAAAACTAAAAAAATAGACTATTTCAATTCATATATTTCTATAATTTATTAAAGTTATGGAAGTAGGTTATTTTAGGCCATGGTTTTATTAAAACTGTGGCCATACCCTCATCCCCACATCCCCTCTTCAGGTAGTTCCCTTCTCCTATTTGGTTCCATTATCCTCTTTAAGTTGTTATCTTATTCGTGATTGATCCTTAGCCACTGTATATCTTACTCCAGAGATCTTCCTCCTTCTATGCATTTATCCTAACTCTTAACTTTAGTGATATTTTTCCTCTGACGGAGCTCTGATGCACCCATCCCACCTCCTTCTTTTTATGATCTTCCTCTTCGGATGTGGCTCTGATGCAACCATCCCACCTCCTCACCTATGTGGCTCTAAAACAGCCTCCCCACCTCCCTGTCTACATAGTTATGATGTGGCCTCCTCACCTCCTACATATTTTTCCACATCGATCAAGGTTATTATCTTCACTCGTTGATCTATGGAATAACTAATATCTTCTCCTACTCCTCTAACAGATCCCCCATCGGATTTCATCATGCTAATCACTCCATATCTGTATAAATTTAATGATTTTCATCCATGGTATCCTTACTTGTCTATTTTTTCTCTCTGATCTATAGTGATAGTGATGTTGACACCTAAAATGATCCTAAAATACCTCTTAGGGTTACTCATTAGTAGTAGGTACTCTCCCAATCTGACTTCCAGAAACCCTAATTTATAAATCATGTTACTCAGAATATTCATCATATTAAACAGTCTAAATTTTAGTGGTTCTAATCTTTTTTTAGTTTTAGATAAATATTTCAATCACTTTTAAATGAAACCCTTATTCTTTTCCATGCCAATTCCTATATCCGAAATAAAAACAATGTTCCCCTCTATCTATAGGGTATTTTCATCTCGTAATTGTTCCATTTCAACGATTCAGCATACTATTGTTTTATATATATACTACATAATTTTTAATTTTTATGGTGTATATATCATGTACTATGTCCCTCTTACTATATTGGTATTCTAACCCTCTATCACTATAACTATTCTATATGTGGATTTTATATAAAGTATTTAGTATACTAATTTTATTTATATATTTAATGGTTTCAATATTTTTATATTACACTTCATTTTAATTTTTTTCAAAAAAAAATTCTTCTTTTCCTTGATGTAAACATTTATAAATTACACTTTATTATTGATACATTCCATCATTTTATACTTTGAAAACCCTTTTTAATATAATTAACTCTTTTTATAATTCACTATTAGTTTCAAATTGTACATAATATTCCTACTTATCTATAACATATAGTTTAAAATTCATTACTTTTCTAAAATATACATTCCATAAGAATTAAATATACTTTTATTTCACTATTAAATATTTATAAGCTACCTCATTTTGTGTATTAAATAGTTTAAAAGGAATTTATATTCAATAATAATGCAATTAAACTTAAAGTGGATTTTCATATTAATCACTATTATTGCATTTCAAAAATAAATTATCATAAATGTTATTTAGACTATTTTTTTCAAATTTTCCACTAACATAAAATCAAAAAAATATTTTTTATTATATATAGATAAAATCATATGTACTAATGTATGTTCATTTTTATGTTATACTCTAATGTCACTTCAAAATGTTTTATCAATAAATCATTAAAATCGATTAGAGGTTCTTAGTGTTTAGTTTTCTTTGTTCACAATTCTTTATTAATGAATTTTTCTTAACAATATATTTTTTTGGATAATAATAGTTTAATGTTCATATTTTAGTGGAAAAATCAGTTCATGGAAGCACAATTATTAAAAAATAAATTTGGTGACCACTATTTTTGAGTGGTTGAATGTGTGAATGAATGTGTCTCTACAATCAAACATTATGATCATGATATTTTCCTTTATTTAATAAAAAAATGTTTATTTATATAATTTTCATTACATTTTTGTTTTTCCATTTTTATATTATTTTATATTATGTTATTTAAATTGGTGACAGTTATAACCCCTAAATTAGGGATATCATATAAGGGTGCATTATCAAGGTATAGTAGCATGACTAAAATGAATTGATAGTGACTTAGATGTTTGTTATCAATTTATATTACTTGATTTTTTCAATTAGTAAACATTGAACCATTATGATTTTAATATTCTCTAACGAACTTAATTTTTTTGATTAATAATGTTATCATTCTTAATTATTGTGAACTAATTGATATTATTAATATATAGGTCACTCAAAATAGATAAAGGGTGGGGATAATTTTTAGTCAAGACACGGTCTGGTGCTCTCCATTTAAACAACATTATCTTTATGTTTGTTTTCTTCAATATACCACTTTTTTTAGTTTTCATTCTTAGTTGTATTACTTATATTTTTTAATCAAAAAATGAAATCATAAAATCAACCCTCTATGAAAAGGTTCTATTTTGTTTTTATCCACATGAGAAGGGTCATTTTATTCCATTGTATTCTCATTCGATTGTTTTTTTTATTTGTTTTCAAATACAAACATCCTGTAATAAAAATCATTGATTTCATATTTTTCATTTACATATACATAGATAATGGTGATCCTATTGACTTTTTCATATATTTTGGTGATAAATTCTGATTTGATGAATGAATCAAAAAAATTAATTATAGAATCAACATATTTATAATTTATTTTGATACTGAAAATGATCATTTTTTAATTTTTATTTAAATTTACATATAAATTAATTTCTATAATTTTTCACATGTCCTTATTTATGGAATATTAATATTGACCATATATGTTAATTAATAAAATAATTCTCATTCATATTCATTAATTAATATATCTTTATATGTGAATGTTTATCTAATTCTCCATATTCAATATTGTATTAGCCATTGGTTTGTTACATTAAATTCTTTTCATCAAATTTAATTCCTAAATTTTTTAAATCATTACTCCACCTAAAAAATTATTTTAATTTTTTATTGTACTATTTTATTTTTTTGATTTTCATATAACTAAATTTAAATTTAAATTTATGTTATTTTTTATACTACCTGCTGGATCCCATGTGAATGAACTAGCATGTTGATATTATCATGGTTCCTGATGGTATAATATGTTTCATTTTTCTAGGTTAGTAGGTCTCAACCACTTCTAGGTTATTCACTATGACATCCAAATATAGGGTTTTATTTTTATCAAGCCCCATTGGATTCAAATTTTTACTTTGGTCAACCATTAGTGACATGAGGGAGAAGGTATATCTTCATTGTTGTTCTTCTCTATGATTAATAGAGCATATTTACACCTCTATACTAAAATATAATGAATATTTAACTAGTGGTTTCATGGATGGTTCAATATTTTTTTCATTAAAATTTAAATATAAATTATCCACATGACCTTTTCATATACTATTATTTTAATAATATCTAGATAAGTATATAATGAAAAGAGATTCATGTAATAACACCTAAAATTATCTCTTTATATTTAGTCGAATATTCAAATATTTACTAAATAAAGACCCAACTAATTTTATGAAATCCAAACCCAGAGTCCACTTCTTGAACAATTAATGTACTATTGTTGTGAATCTCGATTCTATAAGAAATTTAAAGAAAATTATTGAGAAAATTTATTAATAAAAAATGATAGTAAATAAGAGTTAAAACTATATTGAATGTCTATAAAAATTTTGTTTGTAATGTTTACCCACCTTCTCATAGTTTTGATTTTCTTACCAAATGAGTAACATATAACCTTTCTTATAATGATGTTGGATATCTGTAGAAAGGGTTTTTTATTGAATAATTCTTTTTCAAAGGTACAAAAAAGATTAACAATGGTTTAAATAACCCCATCGTTGTAGATCAGAATTCTAAATTGATTCCTATCCACATCATACTTATGAGATAAAAACAATAAGGAGCCAATAATTTCTTATAATTAATATATTTTAGTGATAAAAAATAATTAATATTTAATCAATATGGGTGGAAAAGATACAACATGACCTCTTATAATTGTGAGTATATTTATTTTAATAAATAACTCTTCCATTTCAAATATCCTTCAATTTGTGATATGGTTTACCCTTCAAGGTGTGAAATTGTTAGTTCCCCTAAGATATACAAACCCCTCTTGATCATGTGTTTTTTTCCTTTACTAACCATGCAACCACATCTATCAAAAGAAATTTTTCCTATATATTTCTATAATGATCGTGGAATTCAATATACATTAGATCCAAAGTATTTATAATAACTAGAATATACACTTAAAATTTAAATATATATCAAAGGGTTTTTAATGATATATCAACCCTCTAGTTACTACCCCTTTCCCACACTACTTATTATTTAGAATATTTATGTCTATTCTACATTTATCATATAAACTTAGTAGAGAATAAAAAATCATAATATCTCAAATGATCAAATGGTTGAACCAATACAATTTTAATATTATCTTTCTATATCAATAGTTGAATGTCTCTAACCATTGACTATGTTTTTTCTATTTTCATTGGAGTCTCTTATTCCAATAATTATACATGTCTCTTTACTAACTGAGACTCTCTAGATGTAATTGAGGCTTTTATATTTCTAGATGTTGGTAAATATATTTTATTCATGGTATCATCACCACTATAGTATCTAATGGGACTTTAACTCTCTCTACCTTGGAAGGATATTTAACCTTATGAGATTTTCTATTCAGGTATCCAAGTACAAAATCA
Organism: Viscum album; assembly: GCA_963277665.1. Taxonomy (NCBI): domain Eukaryota; kingdom Viridiplantae; phylum Streptophyta; class Magnoliopsida; order Santalales; family Viscaceae; genus Viscum; species Viscum album. The sequence goes on along the minus strand of OY728120.1, from coordinate 443,498,451 downwards.
TTCAATGTATAACTTGAATAGAATTTTATCCACACCCTTAAATGTTCATACTATTTTATGATCATTTAAAAAATGGAATATTACCGCACATATATTTAAAATATTTACTAAAATCATGGAAATAATTCATCATATTCCATAGTTTATTTAAAACATTGAAAATACATTTAAATATATCGACCCCCCCACCCTATCTCTTCGCGAATGAGTTTCCTCTGTAGATTCTGTCAAATTTATTTAATTTATTTTGCATAAAAAAATTATTATTATAAATTATAATAAATATTTGTAATGGGATATGTTGACACAAATTTTAAAATTATCATTGAGTAATTTTCTTTTAACTATGTTATTCTAATGATCTTTAAAATGTTATTTAAATATTTTTATCATCTTCTCTTAAATAGTTCTAGTTTGACCTCATTTCATGTCTTAGATTATTTCATATGGTCGAGGTAATTAAAATTATTTATAAATTTTATTCTTTTCTTTCATATTAATTTTCTTTAATTATAATCATTTACCTATAACTAACTTTGTTGAGATTTAAATTTTTATTTTTTTATGTTTAAATTTTATATTAAAATATGATCACATGGGAGTCAAATGAATGAACATTAAACCATATTTTATATTCCAAGCAGTATACTAAGTATCTATAAATGTGTAATGCACTTTCAAATTAATATACTTTCAGTTTCTGTACATGTATAGTTCAATAATATAAATAGCATGTATACTATATTTTGATTGACACCACTTTAGTTCTTTATTATAAATAAATAAAATTAATAATAATATTGAAAGAAATTATAATATATATAACATATATATTATGATATATATACATAATGAAAGTAATTTATAGTATACATCTATAAAAAATACTTCACTTATACTATTCATACAATATATTGTTTGCATATGTTTTATTTTTATAATAAATCATTGATATATTATTATTTTTTAATTTTTTACATTTAATTATGCCAGGGAAGTTTAGATATAATTTTATTTGTTATTTGTTATGATTTAATTGATATTTTTCATACATTACTATATTATATTTTAGGTTCAAATAAAGTGATTTTTGATGGTATAATCCCAACATATAATGCAGTAACATGTGTAATATATGATTATGATGATAAAACTTTTACACAATAAACTCAAATATTAATTTCATGTACTATTAGATTGGTTTAATAATAGATTTATATCTATAATTTTTCATTATTTAGTACATTGTAACCAGTCATCTTTTATTGTTGTTAAGACAAGTGGTGTAGATGATTTTTTTAGATTTCACCTAAAATCCAGTGAATAATTAAAAGGATAACATATGTAATCATTTAAATATCTATTTACAGTTGTTTTTCACTATAATAGTGTAATTAAATCCTTTATTTATGATTTTATCATCCTCATAATAGTTTTGTATCCACTCCATTTTGTATATTGTTTTTTTATTAATATATCTTCTTAATTCTTAGATTATCACATAAGAATCTATATATTCATCTTCCAAATATGTTTTCCTTTAAATTTATTATATCTATATAAAATCTATGTATACTACAACTTTTAATATTCCAAAAATTATTTTACCCTCATCTTTCATATCTGGGGGTTGAAAATTTTGTTTAAACATCCAATTATTATTTATTTACAGAACTAATATGGATTTTTATTTAAATATGAATGTTTTATTTTTTTCTTCTCACAAATTACATTATGAAATATGTGATACAGTAACTCACAATGTTATGTTTTATATTCAATTATTTATATTGATAAAAAATTTATGGTATATCAAAACTCTTAAATATATAATTTTTTCCTCATGGTTTTATAAAAAACTAGGTTTTGATCAATAAAATAATAAAAAAATGTAGGCACAGGGACAAAAAAATTAAAATTATGTAATATATGGAATAATAACAACATTTAAATATTTTTTAGTTCAAATAATAACCCTGTATTGGGTTTTAGAATTACATTTTGTAAATGTAATGCATAGGTCATTAACTAATAATTTTTATTATAAACTTGGAAGGCTTATAACTATAATTCTTAGGTTATTGCTATAATGAACATATTATTACAATCTTGAAAGTTTTCAAGCTTATAATTGTAATTCATAGGTTATTATTTGAAATAATAACCTCATTTAAAGTTTCATCATTATAGCGTGTAATTGTAATTCATAGGTACAAATCATTGACTATCAATCTTATATTCAATTTATGGAGTCTTTTATATAAATTTAAACTTGGTCTAACTTTAAGGTATTAATACCTTTGTTTAATATTATTTCACATATATTTTTCAAATATTGGTTTGTTATACCTTGGTTTAATATTCCTACATAGAGTGAAAAACATCTATGGATATTATATAAATCAATTTTATCATACCTTGGTTTAAAATGAAGATACAAATACCACAATGAATTTAATATGAATACAAATATTATGTTACAAATCTACACATTTTTTATGAAATGGTGAAGGTATTCATATAATATAAATTTATGCATATAATATGAATGATTTTGTTTAGTATGTTCACCAAGATAATCTATTATGTGAAGATATTCATATAAATATGTTGTTTATTCTCTAAAATTTCAATAAATCTGCCAAAAAAAATTCAAAAACTAAACCAAATGTGCATATAAATCTGAATATTCTTTGTACATTATTGGTTATTTTTTCTTATAACATTTATCATGTAAAGTTTTTTATTGATTATTTAATGATATTTGTTTCATTATTATTACATTTTATTAGAAAACTCATTTACATTTTAATTCCCTTTTACATCATATTATGTGAATACCTATTTCTATTTGATCATAGGGTATACCTTTTATAATTATAGAACTTTCAAATGATAAAAAAATAGGTGCCTATAATTTTATTACCATTCAAATAAAAAAAATAGGTACCTTTTAAAATTTCAATAATTTATATTCCTTTTTTTCATACAGGTATTTATTTTTTATAAAGATACAAGTTAAACTCTTTAGTAATGATAGATCATAGAACTTTTAAATTTTATATCAAACTAAATTTTATTTCTCTATTATTTAACATGTGATACATACTATGGGTATTTTCGTATTTCATAAATAACAGAACATGTTCCTTGACTATGATTCTCACTTATGAATATTTGGTCATATAACTTCACACACATCATTAGTGTATATTTTGTTATATAAAATCATACACATCATTATTTTATGTTTTCCATTGTTATAGATAAAATATAAGCATGTCAAACTCTATAAAAATAAACATTTTAATGTACTCAAAGAATATTTGAGATTATATATAACTATATATATATATTATAGTAAATAAAACTAATATAGATAATACATTCAAAGCATTCTATAAATGTTTAGATATTTTAATAGTGAACTTTCATATGATTTATTTAGTCTATAATATATTCCAATATTTTTAGTTTCCATGAAAATATATCAAATTATTGTCAAAAAAATTCAAGCAAAAAAAATTGAAAAAATTATTTTTTATAGATTTTGAGTGCAACTGTTAGTTAGTGATGATAATGGATCTATATCCAATGTTATTTTTATAAAATATTTCATGAAATTAATATAAAAAATAACCTTAGTGATAAGATATATTCTCAATATCTTAATACTCTTCTATCATATATATTATATATTATATTAAACTTTTGGAAAATGTATGACTAATGTGAATCTATATAATGTAGGAAAATGATGAGTTTGGGTTTAAAACTACATGATTATATTCAAATATTAAACATTTTGGACCAGTATTGAAATTTAAAAATATAGAATTTGAAACTTACATCGATCATTTGAAAAATAATACTTTCAAGGTTCTCTTCATTACAAGAAATTTTCAACAAATAAAAGATTTTTACAATTTTAAAAACCAAATAATCTATAAAATCTATAGTGTTACATAGTAGAAACATTAAATTTATCTTTATTTCCATTTACTCACTAATCAAATACATATAATAAGTCTTTATATCTCACTTATTTTCCCATTATTTCCCTATTAGGGGTTTCTTATGATGCAAGTTCATGGGAAATTGACTTCATCAATAGATAATATATGTTTACTTAGTGGTACATATTTAACTACCCATCATTTTATAAATCAGTACACAAGATACAAGTTTAATAAACTATATTCCATTCTATTAAATCATTACATTTTTATTAACCCACATATCAGTTGTTTCATGGAAAATATGTCCTTTTTAATGACCCAATAAGTCCCCGGGTTAGGATTTTTGAGGTCCCTCTAGATGCCTTTGAGAGTGAATATACCAAGGATCCATTTATATAGGAGAAGAAAGTTCAGTTTCTTACCAAAGTTGTTTATGTAGTGGATCCAATTATATACCATGAGGTGGAGGATCCAAACGAAATCAATTCGGCTTTTTAAGGTAGTATGTTTCTTTTTAACCCACTTCATTAGATATTTCATAATTTTCATATGTTTTATATTAGTCTAACTTTAGATGGTTTTATTTTATATTTATGATGGATAAATTGATTTTTTTAACATATAGGGCAATGATAACTTAAAGTAAACCTTAATTTATGACTGTCAGAATACATTTTGTTTTAATTTTGAAGATTCTTTGATGCCTATTATAACCTGAATTATTTGGATTTTAAGGAGGTTATAGGTTTGGTTAAGAGTTTTTTATGGAATATAGAGTATATATACATGGTTTTAACCATGTAAGTATTATTAAATTTACAAAATTTAATCATATTTGTATCAATTAATAACTACTGTTAAAATAGTGGTTATAGATGACCTACTTCCAAAGTTTTAACCATGGGCATAGGCTTCAATATCCATAGTTAAACCATATTTTTGGCAAGTAATATCCATGCTCTAAATAATGTATATAGAGGAACTACTACTATGGTTTTAAATGTGGTCTTAGGCTCCAATTTCCATGGTTTAAACTATGGATATACATAAACTATTAACACTATTTAAACCATGGAAATAATAAAGAACTGTTTCAAATGATCTAGTTACCATGGATTTGATAAACCATGTAAATAAGATATTTCCATTGTTTTTTGGCCTATGTCTGCGGTTCCAAATATTGTTCATAGGTGAATTCTCTAGTTGTGATATTAATATAAATTGAAAGAATATATTTTTTCTTTAAATGAGAGTGATGTCAAATTAAGAGGGAGAATGTATTTTAGGGAAGTGTTTAAAAATTAAAAAGATATAAATTAAAAAATATGTATGTGTGTTTGTGAACTTTTATAATGGTATTTTGATTATTTTTGTATAAAGTTTGTGTAGTGCATGTACAAGAATAGTTTTGAAAAAAAAATTATAAAGAGGAGTTTGAGAATATTTTTTGAAGTGAATCTGAGTTTAAATTATGGAGATATTTGAATTTATTATTTATAATTCTTGTTAACTATATAAAGATTACCCATTTGTTAATATTATGAATGAATAATGATCCATTTTTTTGATTAATAGAAACTTATATTCATTTCTTGACAAAAAAATCAAATGGGGAGATTGTTGTGACCAAGAATATATTTTATGTAAAGGGTTATATTTTTTGTTGATAAATATGTAGTGTATTTTAATGGATATGTTACATAAGTTTATATTAGTAAAAGTGGTATATTGTTTTGAAAAAATATGAATAATTTTCAATCTCTGTTGATTTAATTGATTTTATATATATTTGAGGAATGTTTAGAGTGATGGATATTGATGGAATAATATTGAGATGATTCATGTAACAACCCAAGAATTTAATCTATAATTTATGATTTCTAACTAGTTCAGCACACAATACTGAAAAAAATGAAACCATGATAATAAAATAAAATGTTACCATTATAATATAGTCATTAAATTAGTAGGTATAAAAGGAAGTAACAGTATTATGAAATCTGTGTGGAAAAGGAATGGAATGACATCAAATAGCCAGAGTATCCCTTATGAATCTACTTTAATTAATTTATGAATGAGGTATATTCTAAATGGTTTTCTCTAAACCATTCCCAAAACTAACTTGAACAACTATAGTATCATTGATATCCTATGTGGGTAAAATTCAAGATCATTGAAATTTCCATGAAATCTTTGCTAGCGGAATCACCACCCTAGACTACTACCAAACCATACCTTCTAGTTAGATATTAAATAGATATATTTTTTGGATATGTAATAAGAAATTAGTATGATATAATATGGTTTTTATTAATATTATAAGTTATTTATCATAATTATTTTATACATTTCACATTTTTAATTTCAAATGAAAAAAGAACGTTTATTTTTATAAAAATATTTTTCCTTTATATTAAATATTTCAAAACTAGATTTATAAATTTTTTATTCTAAATTAGATGAAAGTAATTTTATTTTTTAATTTATAGTGAATAAATATGTAGTATGAATTTTTTTTTATGTTTCTGAAATAATTTTTTTTAATCGTATATTGAAAAATAGATTTTTTACAAAAATTTTAAATTTTATTACTTTAAAAAAATATGAATAAGACCTAGAAGTTTATAAAATATTTTAATTGATTAAATATTTATTTAATTAGTAAAACTATGTGTTTAAAAAATTATTTTTAACATAGAAACCATAGGTTCAATATTTTAGAACATAAGCAACATTTTATTCTAATTTAATAACTTTTTTTGGTCTTTTATTTTAATTAAACATTTTAATGGTGATATTCGGTGGGGATTTATTTTAAAGATACATTACTCTTGTTTTTTATGATACACCAAATTATATCATGGAAATCAATTACATGGATAATTTTACCGAACATATAAATTTTAATCGTATAAATACATTTTCCTAAAAATAGATTTTTTGGTGATAATGTTAATATTAATTGTTATTACATATATAATTTTTGTCTGATAAAATTAATTTTATTTTTTAAATATATAGGTAAAAATTATTTAATAACTTAAATTTTATTTTTTAGTCATTACATGTGAATTTCTTAGATAAAAACTATTCATCGTGGTAAAATATAAAATAGTAAAATAATAAATATAGGGTTAAAGGGATTGAAAAATGTTAAAAAAATGTTTTAATTGATTTTTTGAGATATTACAGACCTTATATAATCCCCCACTCAATAATTTTCCACTTTTTTAAGCTAATTCAAATGTTTAACGTGTGATTTCCTTATATAAATTGGTTATATTAACAAAACAAATGTCATTCCCACCACTTATAAAAAAGAGAATTTCACCAAACCTCCAATACCACCCAAACAAATTGTTTTACTAATTAAAAAAATTCTATTTTTCTTTCACATGGAATCCTTTTTTCTTATTAATCTTCTATTCAAAATATATTCTCTAAATACTTCCATTTCTAATAATTACATCAAGAGAAAGTTCAAAATCTCAAATTAAATACTTCCCACTCTCTAATATTCTTTCCTTATATATATAAACTTTAAAATTATATTACCCAAAATGAAATGATAACATAATTATTACATATATACTAAAAATATATATTTATGGGATATATATTATCTACCATTTTCCCTCCTCCCTTTGTAAAATTAAAACCTTTACCATGTGTATGTGCAAACTACCAACTCTACAAAAAAACATGTTTTTTATTTATTCACCAACATAAAAGGTCAGTCCTAAGAGTTAATTTATTATTTAAGAATTATATACATGACATGTTTTAGTTTCTAAAATAATAAACCATATTACTTATTTATCTTAATCTATAGGAAATGAAATTGTTGTCAATGCGTATGTGTGAACTCTCTCCCCATGGAACGATGTATCCCATATTTTATTAACATCACTCATTTATGGTTATAATATTGGGTTAAGGGATTAATATGGTGTTTTTTAAATAATTAATTTCATGTTGAGTCCAATTGGACAAACTTTTAATAATTTTATCAATAAAATATCGTTGTAAATTTGACCATCCAAAAGAGCATACTAAGAGAAAAAATGATTTCATCCTAATATATAATAACTTTTTAAATTTTATAATCTAGTTATAATTATTTTAAATTATGATATATCACACTAATAAACCCAAAATAAGTTCATTATACTTATGATATAATGATATTAAAAAAATCACTTCATAATCATCCATTAATTATTGTATGTACTTTTTTGGTTTGGTTTAACCATTTACATTAACAATGTAATGAATCTATATCATGGTCTATAGGGATTTTATTTTTAGTAATTTATAATATAAATAAGTATATTTTGAGTTATTTTGTTTAATGTTAATATAAAAATTTTACTCATCATTTAAGAAAATGCCACTCGTTCTCTAAGAATCAAAGAAACATGGTCATCGTTGAATTCGTCATAAAGTATTGCAAACCAAGAATTCAATAAAATGAAATTATAGCATTTTAAATAATTTTAAATCATCAATTCTAGTGCCTTTTATGATATGGTAATATTGAAATTTGAGATAAGAACAAATAACCACATATATTTTACAAAAATAGTTCAAAATGATCAAGATTACTCACACTTGATATTCAAAATAGATAATAAATAACTAATATACATGTGGATAATGATTATAAATAAATATTATAATGGTTTTTGGATATTAATAAAGTCATAAAATGATTTATTTAGAGATTTATGTTTTTAATATAGGAGGTTAGGGTATATTCAACTAAGCTGGAATACAAGGTAAGGGGTTCCTTTTCTCAATTTAATTTCTTGATCCATATTTAATATCATACACCATGATATATTTGATATGGTTTCATTTCTTCCTAATTAATATATTGCAAAATATTCATGTAATTCATGGGGTTTAAAGATCAATATCATGTACTTTCTTTAAATTTCCATTGATTCAAAAGATATCAATGTTGAAAGGTGGTTTGATTAAAATGTTACTCAAACCATAAGGGTTTTGATTGAAAATATTATTTTCAAATAAATATTGTTTAAAAAAGATAATGCATATATGTAATTTATATTATTTTTTAAAACCACCATTATTTTATTTAAATATTCATGGGGTTTTACATGTCCTCTCAAAAATTTCATTTCCCCTTGACTCATATTTTACTCAAAGTTCTTCTTCTAAGTGAAACCTACCTAGTCTCTTAATATTAGTTAGGAACCTCACTTTTTCCATATATGTATTCATTATATTTTTTTTAAATTGTACTTATATATGCATTACTAATTTATTAATATCAGTTTCTACTACTTTACATTCTTTTTAAAATTTCAAATAAATTTTTAACAATTTTCTTATGGTTCATTTTCATCAAAATGTGAAAATATTATATTTTTAACATTTATGTGTGAACACTTTATTCTACCAATTTTTTCATTTTATATGAAGATTTATCTATTTGTTTTCATGGTTTATAAATGAAAATATTCTTTAGATATTTATATAAAATATTTCCTTTAAAATTATTTCTATAGATCAAGAATATTTTAAATTTACAAAGTGGTTTCTCTAAAAATTATAAAAATCATTTTTCATCTAAGTTATTTTCCTTTGATGCATAATATTTTTGGTAATCTATATTCTTATAATGATATGATCCACCTTATTTAATAATATGGATTATGAAATATTTTTTAATATCATGTAAATGATTCATCACTTCTATTTTATGTTCTATTCATTTAAAGTTTATAAACCCAATTTATATTCCAATGTCCTCTCACTCTGAATTAATTATTTTTTATTCCTTTGATTAAAGTGTGTTCACTTAGATTCTATACATAGATTTTAATGGGAAAATTATTTACTTAACCATATACTCTTTATTTACATCGTGTAAATATTATATTCTTAATATTGACTGCATTTTATTTACCTGTAATGTTACATGATGTCATTAGATACCCATTTATTTTCAATGGGTTTATCATGCTATGATTATTGATGGATTTTTCAATGATCCCTTTTATAAATCAATTTTTAAAAATATACGAAACTCATTTTATTTCCAAAGGTTCTTTTTAATATGATTAACTAAATGATTTTAATGGGAACTCATATGTATTTTTTATTAGGTGTGGGGTCTTATATCACCCTTCAATTCATTGGTTAATGTTTTATATCTCAATAGATAATATTGTGTGATCCTTCTTAGATATTCTCACAAACTAAAGGGTGATTATTTTTAGATATTCTCAAAAACTAAAGGGTGATCCTTCTCATATATGCTCACAAACTAAAGTATGAGCCATCTTTTCTATGATCACATACTAAAGAATTTTTCTTATTAGATATGATCACAATATGATGATACCCTATACTTATGTTTTCGCTATACTTATATTATTTTTTTGATGACTACGTTATGCTCTCATGGATCATGATTATTGACACATTTTTTACACTATTTTTATTTATTTATTATGTTATTCCATGCCTTACAGTATGTTTTATGATTTAAATTTTTTGGGTATGATTTTATTAAGTATCTTGATTATAACCATATGATCATATTATGCTCAGTTATGACCATTGATTGTTATTTCGTATATTTACCCATATTAAGCATTTGACCTCACCATTATTATGTTTTCATTTCATTAAATTATGAATAAAATAAATACATAATGTGCCTATAATATTATCTTATGTAGAGAATCTATAGGATATGTTGAAGACATATTCTGTATTAAGTAATTGGAAAATTTTCCATTTTATACAAAGAAAATAGCCACTATTGGATAAATAATTTTCATGACTCCATAAAACTCTAAACCTAAAAAGGACATTGGAATATAAATTTGACATTACTTGTAAAATATATTGTAATTGCAGATGTGTATAAAATCTTGTGTGTAAATTATTTTATTTTTAGAATAGGATCTAAGACTATGAGTCTACGGCACATCAATTGGTTTCAAAGGAGGGTTTAGAAAACTTATGGGTTTAAGATTTTAATATTTGATGATAAATTAATTTTTGTAAATGTTATTGATGACTTATAGGTAAATATTGATCATATTTTCAAAGTTATAGATAAACATTTAAATTATCTTATACTAAATATTTTATGTTGATTGGGAATTAGGATGATAGACCATTAGATAAAATCCTTGTAATAAGTATAAGTATAGGATAACATCCTAATGTTTTTGTACAATAGATATTGTATGGTATTCATGGAATGAACACCCTTATCGAAATACTACAAGTGATTTTAGGATTTGGAATAGATGTATCTGGTGATAATAATACTGAAAATGGTGTGTTGGGTATTAACTCAATTATTACTTGGTGCATGGAAAAGAGGCATTATTGCATACTTGGTTTGAGACTAATATGAGATATACTAAGGTTGAGCACATTATCTTCACATTCCATTATAAATGATTTATCATGTTAAGAAATTAGGTTAAGTAATATGATATAATCAAACCTAAAAAACTATAATTAAGGGCGAGTGATTTAGGTTCGACAGAAATCTAATGTAATAAATTCTAATATAAAGACATTATGATGTTGAATTTTTCAAATATTATAATAAGTACCTTACGATGTTAATTTTTCACCACACATGATAAACTCATTTTGTTTTTAGTAATGGATATTTTTTAAGGAACTATGTTGAAAATGGTTATCATGGACAATATAGATATTGTCCCAAAATTAAACCTAAAAGACTATGATTTGGAGTGAGAAATATTGTGATTATTCCAAACCATCTATCAATAATACTCATTAACCACTTAAACATGGTTGATTTTTAAAAAAACAAAAAGTGGAGTGTGGAGTCTCATGGGAGTTTGGTTATGAAGTTAATGAAAGAAATAAGATTCAATTTCCTACATGTAAAGATTTTGGAGGTAAGTAGAAACAAAGTTATCACAAATTAACTATTTTATCATTATTAAATAAGGGAAAAGAGTGACTAATTTTTGAAGAAAATTTAATACCTAAGTGGACAAGATGAAATTAAATATAGTTTATCCTAAATCAACTTTGACAATAATCTGATGTATATGTGGGAAAATTGGATATTATCTAATCCGATTCTTTAATATAAGGGATAACAAGGATTTTAATCACCTAAAACATTCAATATATGGTAATTCTTATGAAACCACAACTATTAATGTGAGTTCCAAATATAATTTGGAGTGAGGAACACTAATTAAACACATAAGAACTATTAATTTTGAATTTAATTATTATTATCACCACTGATTTGTACCATCAATGATTACTAAGAACATTTAACCACCACCCCCAATGACTAGATGTAATGTTATTAATAAAGACATATTGTGCTGTAACTATTTCATCTCAAGTCTATCACTCTTCTCTGGTAAATGTTTATGTATTCTTTATAAATCTCGGTATCCTTCCTTTAGTAAAATCTGAACTGATATCAACAATATATTTTAAATGAAGACATACAGGCCATGATAATTGATAGTATAGGAAAATTTAATCTAAAAAATTCATCCCTTGATCACCTATTAATACAAGAATAACTATAAACTCCCTTTGAAAAATTACTCCCACTATATAGATGTATTTATCACAAATTATGAAAGAAAAAAACTAGATCTTATTTATATTACTATAATGATAGAAAAATGACTTCACTAGTCATAATAAGAATAGTGAGGATAAAATATCATTTGAAATTAAATTTGGAGTCATGTCTATCTTATTAACACCCTTTGCTATTTCATTAGTAGAAAAAAAATTAGAATTATGAGGATGAAAATTATTTAAGGGGGGAGAATATAACAAATCAATATTTTACTAAATGGTTAATAATTTATAACTGGTTTACATGCAATATAAATAAAAAATAAAACCATGATATATAAAATAAAATGTCCCTACTATAATCTGGACATTAGATTAACATGTAAAAAGGAATAAACCATACTACAAAATCATCAAAAAATTAAAGAAAATGGAATTTGGTAGTAGAGGTATACCTTATGAAGATAATTTAACAATACATGGAATGTATCATAGAAATGTTTTTCTCTAGAACAATCCCAAGTTGAACTCTAAAAATTACATTATAAGAAAATTCGTATGAAAGAGAAATTCAATCTTTTAGAAATTTCCATGTGATCTATGCTACTAGAATCACTGCCCTAGAGAGATACCAAAGTGTAACTCATGCTTATATATTATGAAAAAATATTTAGAGAATATTTAAATAGAAATTATGATGATATAATTATGTTTTTTATAAATGTAATAAGTTATTTATCACATTTATTTTACACATTTCTCATTTTAACTTTTTAAAGAAAAAAACAATTTTTTCAATAAATTAGTTTTTATTTTTGTATATTTTTTAAAAAAAAATTATAAATTTTTTAATATTAATAATATATAAAATATTCTTTTTGTATATTTAATGTCAAAATTATCTTAGTATGATGTTTTTTTATTTGTTTAAAATGATTCATTTGTAAGTGAATTGAGAAAATACATTTTTAATAAAAATTATAAATTTTTTGATTTTATAAAAAAATTAAAAAGATATATAAGTTTGTAAAACCATTTATTTTATTAAATATTTATTTAATAATTAAAAACTATTTATTTTAAAATATTATTTTGATCTTATAAAACCTATGTTCAATATTTTAAAACATATTTAACATTTTATTCTAATTAAAAAATTGATTCAAATATTTTCATTTAATTAAAAAAATAATGTGTAATATTAAATTATGGATTGATTTTTAAGTCACATAACAATTTATTTTTTTATAATAATGCAATTTATATCTATAAAATCAAATACAAAGATAATTTTACCCTACACATAAATTTTAATCTTAAAATACACATTTTTAAAAAATAGGTTTTTATGTGTTAATGTAAAAATTAATTTTGATTACATGTATAAATTTTTATCTTATAAAATAAATTTAATGGGTCCAAATTTTGTTATAATTTCAATTTTATTTTTGTTCATTTAATGTAAATTACTTGTGTAGAAACTAGGTATTGTAGTAAATTCTAAAATAGTAAAAGTAAAAATTATAGGGGTAAAGGGATTGAACCCTATTAAAAATTGGTTATAATTGATTTTTTGTTATACTATAGACCTTATATAACCCACTACTCAATTATTGTTCATTTTTGTATCCACCTTACTTGTTTAAAATGTTCTCTCTTTATATAAAGTGGTTATATTTACCAAAATCATTCTGAAGGCCTATAAAATGGGTCTCTTGTCACCACATTAATACCACTCAAAAAATTTGATTTAATCTTGAAACCATTCCCTAATTAAATACAATAGAAACTTATTTCACACAATTAATCTTATCATCTCAATATATTGTCCATAGTCTTACATTTCTAAGAATTACTTCCAGAGAAAGTTCAAAATCTCAAAGTACTTATCACTATCTAATATTTTTACATATATATATCTTTAATTTAAAATTATATTAACCATTATTACATTATAAAATAAGTATTAACTATATAATGAAATTTTTTTATTTTTATGGGATATACATTATCTTACATTTTCACTCTTCCCTTAAGAAAATAGAAAATCTCAATCCTGCGTATGTACAGACTACTGCCTCTACGACATAATGTGTTTCATTTTAGTTTACCACCATATATGATAGTACTAATAATGAATTTAACATATGATAATAGTATTTCTGTAATTATTTAGGTTATTAAATAATAAACCATATTACACCTTTCTCTCATTCTATGGGAAACAAAATCATCATCCATGCATATGTGAGGACTACCGCCCCCATAGAACGGTGTATCTTATCTTTTATTACCTCCACACGTGGGTATTTATAAAATTGTGTTTAAGAGATGAATATATCTTTTATGAAAATTTTATGTTCCTGGTCAGTCCAATTTGACAACCTTTTAACAAAATGAGCAATAAAACCCATTATAAATTCAACTATCCAAAAATCATAATAAGAGAAAAAATTATTTCCTCATACTTTTTAATGACTTCATAAAGGTTATATTATTATTTTAATTTTTTAAAAATATTAAATATTACCATAATAAAAACTAAATAAGTTCATTATTCTTCTATTATAATGATATTATAACAAAATACCTTCATAATCATCTATTAATTATGGTATGTTCTTCTTTGGGTTGGTATAACTATATACTTAAACAATGCTATGAATTTGTATCATTGATTAATATGTAAATTTAATTTATATAAATAAATGATATAAATAATTAAATATTGAGTTTTTAAAAAAAATTAATATGCAAATGTAACTCGTTATTTGAGAAAACACCCTTCATTTGTTAAGAATCGTCGAAATTGGATCATCGTCAAATTCATCATTAAGAATCAGAAAAAAAAACTCTCATAGAATAAAATTATAAAATTTTAAATAATTATAATTAATCGAATATAGTACCTTGTATTTTGAGAATAGAAAATAACCACATCGCATTTACAATAATAGTACAAAAATGATCAAAATTAATTGTACCCAATATTAAAAATAGATAATAACCAATTAATATATAGAGAGAGGGAGAGGGAGAGAGAGAATAATTATAAATGAATATTATAATGGGTTGTGAATATGAATAATGTTATAAAATAAGTGATTAAGAGATTTAGTTTTTTCATATAGGAGTTCTGATCACATTCGAATAAATCAGAATGTAAGTTAAGGGGTCTCGGGTCTCAAATTTGATTTATTGAGAAATAATTCATATTTCACACCATGATATATTTGATATGGTGTGATTTTCTCCAAATTAATGTATTTTACCATATTCATGTAATTCATGAGGTTTGAATATCAATATATTTTACTTAATTTAAATGTACTTTAATTAAAAATACAACAATTTTTAAAGATGTTTTGATTTATATGTTACTCAAATCATAAGGATTTTGAATTTAAATCTTATTTTAAAACAAATATTGTTTTATAAAGATAATATATTTGGATATTTTTTATTATTTATAAATAAAATCATCATTTTATTTGTACATTCTTGGGGTTTTACAAGTCCCTTAAAAAAATTCATTTCCCCTTGACTCATATTTTACCTGAAATGTTTTTTATAAGTGAACCAGACTATATATCTTATTCTTGGTTGGGAACCTCAATTTTTTCATATCTATATTCAATGGATTATTTTATAGGTGTCATTATATATTATTTAATAATTTATTAAGGTCTTTTTCTGTTACTTGAAATTCTTTTAAAAGTTTTAAATGAATTCTTAACATTTTTCATATCAGTTATTTTCATCAAAATGTGAAACATTCTATTTTAATGTTTAAATATAAACATGTCATTATAATAATATTTCTATTTTATATTAATATTTATCTATACATTTTCAAAAAATTTAAAATAAATTATATTTCACCACGATTTATAAAATAGTTTTTTTAAATGCTTTCAATAGATCAATGATATTTCATATTACCAATTTGCTTTTTCTAAAATTTATAGAATGATTTTTATCTATGTCAATTTCCTTTTATATATCTTATAATTGATAAAGGATAATATTTAAATGATACTATAAATATTATTTATCTATATGGATTACAAAAAAAATTATATCATTGAAATTTTCCATCACTGCATTTATCTTTCCTAGTTTGTAAAGTTTTATAAACCTAATTGATTATTTAAATCCCTACCTCTATGAATACCCAATTTTTTATTTCATTTATTAATGTTTGTTCACCTAGATACCATGCATAAATTTATTATAATAATTGTTAACATAACTGTATACAATTTATGTAACATATTTTTTTTCAAAACATGGAAATTTTCTAAAGGAGTTGGTAATTTATGTTTGGTGGATGGTAAATTTTTTAAAAATATATTAAGAATATAAATATGAGCTTTAGAACACTTGAAAGAGTTATTTTTAGATTTTTTTTAATTTCTAATAGGTTTTATTGGGAGTTTAGATAACTTTTAGGGGTACCAGTCACCAAAAACTCTATTTTGGGAGAAGAAAATATAGGTTCACGATTGGAACATGGTTAGTAATAACCATGTTTCCCAAACCATGTGGTATATTTTATATAGGGTAATTATTTGAAGAAACTATGTGTATTTAAGGGGAAACCATGTATTTTGGATCAGGGGATAGAAGGGTGTCGCATGGTTTTTCAAACCGTGCACTTTGGGTTGCATGGTTGTGCGAGAGGACTATGGTAAATTGTAGAGGTGGGCGCACAAGCTACACATGGTTTAGAAAACCATGCACCTATCCCACATGGTTATATTCAACTAGATAGTGGAACCAAATTGTTAGTACATGATTAGTCAAACATGTGTTCAAACTGTGAAAATATTAAAAGTGGGTAAAATGATGATTTTTTACATGCCTACATTAATCGTTTTTACCTCTTTTTCCTCACTTACTCACCCAAGGATCCATCCATGTGTTCACCCTCTTCCTCCCCCTTCTCGTGGTATATCTCGTTTATCAAGTTTCTATATTAAGCATTGTTAGTTGTGTTAGAATCATATCAGTGAGTCTATGTCTCCTCATCCTTCCTTTCTTGGTTTATCTTTCCATAGTGAATCTTATTTCAATGTGAGATATTATGCACTATTTTTATGTCATTTTCTGATTTATTCAATTTATCTCAACATTGATCATATCTAAGCTTATTAAAGGATGAGTGAATAGTCATAAGAATGAGTTTGGTGGTCTATATATTTTCCCTTAAAGTCTCACTATTTTATAAAATACATCATTGTTCCACTCACATGATTATCCATGTGTTTTCCATTAAATGTGAAATTAATATTTATAACATAAATCCATGAATTAATTATCCATTTTGTATTAAATTGAACCATTATAGGTTACCCACCTTAACTCGGACTACCCTTTATTATGTGTGTTTCTTATATGTTAGGACATATGCTTTACTTAGGAAATATAATCACCCTTTATGGGTGTTATCTTTCAATGATTATTTCACAATGATCTACCTAATCTTTAATAACATTTGTGGTGTGTTGAATAAACCCACAAATAGGGTTTTTTTAAATTATATTAATTGAGTTTTGTTTCAACCATTTCCCAATTCTTAATAAAACCGCCTAAGATGTGTACCATCTTCTCAAATAAAAAGAGAAATTTAAATGGTGATATCTAGAGGGTAGGTGATATGATTACAGACATGGATCTATTTATTTATACTTAATATTTGATAAATGTAATTGTTACATAGTTTTAATTATAAATTACATTATTATTAGTTTATTGTTTACAAATAAAATTGTAAAAGAAGGAATGAAATAAGTTATGATGCTTGAAATTAGCTTAGATAAAGCCCAAGGCTAATGTTTAGATACTAATATGAAATATTTAAAAGGTAATTAAATTATTCCTTGAGTGATAATGGTTTATTAATTACAAAATACTTTGGAAGGGCTCATGGGTGGCTTGAATTGCATTATTCCTTGAGCGATACTTGGGTTCCTTTTTACGAAACGCCTAGGATGGGCACATAGGATATCTGAGATTATATATACCATGAACAATGTAAGTTTGATCATTATATAATACCACGAAAAACCTCATTGATTCATCTTAAGGAAATCATTAAATCTTCTATCTGTGATCAAATTACAAATTTATATTGTCTAAAACTACACTAGATATAAAGGCATAATAAAGCAGTAGTAAAGGATCGATCCCATACAGAGTGGGAAATGCATTAATGAAAACTATTGATAAAAGGTCGTTTCATCATAATTTCAGTTTATTTTAATTAAACTCATTAAATGACTGAAATTGAATGATTAAAATGAAGATAAAAAATAAAAAAAAGGAGGAGAACCAACTTCCATGGGTTATTTTGCTAAAAAAAGAATGACTACACTTTCAAAACCATAATATTCATTGGTTATTCAATCAATCAATTTTATTTATAGAAGAAATGGTAAATCCATATAAATATAACCTAGAAACCTAATTTTTTATAGCCAAATAAATTAAAATACTAGTATTCTTTAGGATGAGATTGAAAAATCATAAGAATAATCAAATCTATAGGTCCTGAATTAAATACCATTATCATGTTGGGTTTTGTATACTTCCAAATTCAATTGGTATGTGATTTAATAAAATATATTATTATAATTATTTGAAAAAAGGTTTTAATTTAATATAATCCTTGTGAAAGTGAAAAAATAAATATAATAATTTGGTATGTACCAATTTTCGATTGATTTGGATCTCCTTTATGCATTTATCCAATCATCATTAGGCTATCTTCAATGAAGAATAAACCCAAGACCATAGGATAGGGAATAGAAGATAAGTAATGATAATGAAATAAATTATGGGCAACTATAATTAAATTAATAAAAATTCAATGTTACATAAAAGCATAATAATGGAAAGAATAAGAAAATCTAATAGCGATTCGGAACCCCGGTGGAAGCCTCCTGGTGGTTGAACCTCAAAATATTAAATGAATAATAGAACCCCTATTTATAAGATTATATTTCTTATATAGGTTTACCTGGGTCAAACCTATTGTTAAATGGTTGTTCTACGTCAAGCTCATGGGAACCCATTGAAAGATATATTAAATTATTCATATCTAGGTCTTCTTGGCATCTTTCATGGAGTGAAAGATGGTTTCACACCATGAAAAATAAGAGACCTCAGATTAGTTATTTTTATTCATTCACATTGTGTACTTATTCCCGGAATTGTATAGTTTACATTTCCAAAACATAATATATGATGTTAATTGCCAATTTCTAGTGTGAAAAACCTTGTTTTGCTCTGTTTCATCAGTTTCGAGCCTCCAAAACATTCAATGATCATCCAACATCATGGGAAACCTTCTTTAAATATGATATTGAACTTTTTGTATTTAATTTTCAATCTAATATTCATTTTATTTCCATTTTTGTTCTGTGATATCTTCCAAAAATGTCACGATTTCCTTCATATTGTTCCAAATATCGGTCCTTCCATAAGAACATAGAAAATAATGAAATTATTCATGCATGAATTATTATTAAAAAAATTAATATAAAAACATAACAATAAAGACATAAAATAGATATATTTGTCACAACCCATCCCCCGGGGCCCGCATCGTGACTACCCCAAGCTAGCCTTCCATAGGCTAGGGGCTGGCGACTAGCACCAAAGGTGCAATTTCCCATAACTGGGAAGGCGTTGCCTTTATAAATCATAAACACACACAACCAGAGTACAAGCGGAAGAAAACACTAAGTAAAAGATGTATAACAATTGTAATGAAAGGAAAGGGGGGCAGAATACAATCCCAACTATAAAGTAAAAATACAACTGAAAACAAGTACAAATAAAAAGGGACAAACAGCTAAAAGATGAAAGCAGCTCCTGGATCATCCTCTGGGGTTCCTACCTGAAGGGTTGGAACAGATGGCCTCCTCATCACTCCATGTCCATCAGACTCCACTGTGTACCGAAACGTCGTAAGGTCCTCCTCCAGGTACCCTCCAGTCCTGGTGCTCTCGGCCTCTGTCAGTGTTGTCTATTGTCTGCATCCAACACAATGAGGTGCGGGCATAGCCCGTGCAGGGGTGAGTATAACGATACTCAGTAGGGACCCTAATACCCTCAATGTCTCACAAAATCCAACAAGGATAAACCACTAAGTATGAAATCAACGGATAACCATTACTTAGGTATATGCCCCTACATATACCTAAGTTATCATGTAACTCATCTAAATCATGAGGAAAACACAAAGGTCATTGACTCAGCTCAAACTAGGATTTTAATTAACGAAATCATGAATGCTGGATAACTCCTCCTCTATCAAGTACAGTGGCCCTGCTGCAACTCCGAGGCACTACTCACTAACCATAGACTACTGAGGTACTCCTCCTGTCGAGTACCGTGGGTCTACTGCCAAACTGGGCACTCCATCCGATGTGGGTCTGCCGCCAAACCGGGCACTCCCCCTAATAGTCATCAGAGATACTCCTCCTGTTGATTACCTTGGGTCTGCTACCAAACCCGGCGCTCTGTCCACTGTGGTTCTGCTGCCAAACCGAGCGCTCCATCCACTAGGCTAGTCAAATCACTCCGAGTTGAATTTGTCAAGAAGTCGTCAGGTCTACAGCTACTAGGTCTCCACAATCCGTATGCTCCTCTCCAGGAGGATCCATTCCATGAGCTACTAGTCAATACTCCAAGTGTCCCAAATTCTTAGGTCGACGTATCACAAAGGACCTCCATGTCATAGGGGTTTCAACGTAGGAGACGGAGCTTCAATCGGACGCCCGGTCTGTGAGTTATTAGCATTTATGTTCCAGGGGCCCAGTTGGTTTATAGGCTCTAACCAACCCGACAATACTCCAGCTATGTCCAAAAATCAAGTAGAGTATTCCAAAAGAGCCGTCTCATCAAAATAAATCCAACGTAGTTGACTGCACATCAATCGGGCGTCCAGTCCTTAAGTTATAAGTGTTTCTACTATGAGGGCCCGGTTGGTTATGGGATCGAACCAAACCATCCATACCTAAACATCGTGAAAAACTTCAGTTTGATATACCTAAACGATCATCTTGATCCAAGTAATCCAACGCAACTGACGGTGCGTCAATCATAGGTACGTAGCTCAAGATATGGGTGAAAACCTGAAAGCGGTCCGAAGAGGGGGGTCTGGGTCCGGTCTGACCCGTCCCAACCCGCCCTAGGTCAGCCTGAACTGGGTTGCACTGACCCGGGTTCGGGTTTGGCCCAGGGGGGGCACGTCCCGGCCTAACGGGGCACATCCAGGCCTAGCGGGGCGCAACCCAGCCCGGCGGCAAGCGGCCCGGCCCGGCGCGCACAAGGGCGGCCCGGCCCAAGGCTGGCCGCAGCTCGGTCAGATGGTCGAGTGGAGCAGGGGCAAGGCCCCCCGGCTTCTTGTAACAGTGGTGCCGAGCGGCACCGCCTCTCCAGCCCGGCCGGCCGAAGCTAGCCAGTTTTTCCGACGCGAGCGACCCGCCGAGTGTGGGTTGTGGTTCCTCTACGGCGCGGCTCCATGAGGGCACCGCGGTCTTCATCCCGGCCGGCCACAGTCGGCCGATTCAGCTCAGAAAGCGG
This sequence comes from Viscum album, assembly GCA_963277665.1. Lineage (NCBI taxonomy): Eukaryota > Viridiplantae > Streptophyta > Magnoliopsida > Santalales > Viscaceae > Viscum > Viscum album. Next base: position 443,476,321 of record OY728120.1, on the reverse strand, counting down.
CCCGTAGATGTGGGCTGCACCTTCTCCGCAGCGCGGAACCAAGGGGCACCATGGTTCCTTCAGCCCGACCAAGCTTTAGCTGGCCGGTTCTTGTTCGGCCGAGCAGCCCATGCTTGCGAGCCGCGGTTTTCCTCCAAGAGGACGGTGTGCGGCCGTCGTTGCCGCCGTCGACCCCAGTCATTGCCGCCCCTTTCGTCACATGGTTCTCCACCAGAGCGGTGCGACGACACCACGCCCTTTTTTTTCCTCCATCATCAAGCAAAAATATTCAAATGGAGGGACGTTGGGCCGTGTTTGTCTGGACCGCGCCCTCCGTGTTATAGGATAACAAAAAGGCTACCATCGAACAAGGTATGCATCAAAGAGAATGGGAATAATTTAAAGTAAACATATCCCCCAACCTTGATTTCAAGAATGTTGCACGTCAACGATCCACGTAAGTCAGGCTTCACAGAAGACGGTGTCATTCCCTCAACGTCGGAGGAAGAGTCACTATCATCGATGATGTTCCTTGCGGGTGGTGTCTTCTCCCTTGACATAGAGGAAGGTCGTTTGAAGAAGTTCTTCATGTTCTTCACAGGAAGAACACCTCCTCTCTAATCCTCCAAGGCTCTCTAACAATTATTCCAACCCAAAATAAAACAAAGGCTACACTTATTTAATGTTGGCATAATGTTTTTCAAAATTCAAACACTCAATTAAATTAATTAATTGTGGTGTTCAATTAATTAATTAAAAGGTGTTGGAAAAATTTATGGGAGAGAGAAGAAGATGGAGAGTCTCAATTAAAGAGGGGTGGTGTCAAATTAATTAAGGGGAGTTTAAGGGTAAGTTGAAGGGTTAGGGGTCATGTGGGCCCCACCACCGTTATCCTATCATCAGAGGTTATGTGGGTTGTGGGCCCCACCTCTAACTCCTCTTTGGAGGAAATAACCACCACTCTAAATAAAACTATGTAACACATAATTTTATATAGTTTAATAAAATTCCCAAAAATTAACTTTCAACCAGCATAAAACGCAACTGCGGTAAAGGTCACCTTAAGAAAATATTGGTGTTGCGAGTTCATCAATTCCCTAGGATTTCAATTCTGAGCACCAGGTAAAAAGATATAAAAACTCACACTTACGTTTACTAAATATAACCGAACAAAATTCAGAAATTGATTCCAGGCACACTGGGCCTCGGAATCAGGCATCGTCAGAAACTGCAGACTCTTAAAATTCCAAATAAATTAAGAAAAAAAAAATTATTGAAATTTTTTGGGTTTTACATTACCCCCACCTCAGGGATTTACATCCCCGTAAAGCTACAATACAAACTAGGGAAACTAAAAGGGGTACTGAGCACACAACTGAGCCTCCCGCTCCCATGTGCTCTCCTGGAGGTTCCTGTGCTACCATTGAATGCCTACTAGAGGAATTGACTGTCCACACAGGACCCGCTCTTGTCAATCCTCAATCTCCACTGGAACCTCCATGTAAGTCACCCTATCATCGATGTCTAGCTCCCAATGGTTGATGATGTGGGATGGGTCGTGCACGCATCTCCTCAGCTGAGATACGTTGAAGATGTTGTGCACCCAGTGAAACTGAGGTAGAAGGGCCAGGCGGTAAGCCACCTCTCCTACTCTGCTGAAGAAGTGGAGGAGTGATTATAAGATACTGTAGATAGGTTGCACCATCTCTATCTACAAAGGATATATGTAAGGCAGCCAACTGCTCCGTCGCCTCTCCTAGTAGTTGAATACCAGTCCTCCTGCTGAGCACATTCGCATCAACGTTCCCCTTCCCAAGAGTATACACTATCTCGAAGTCATAGTCCCGGAGGAACTCAAACCATCGCCATTGTCTCAGGTTCAGATCTTTCTGAAAGAAGACACACCTGAGACTATTTATATTAGAGTAAACCATAAACCGTTCACTCAACGAACAATGGGTGAGACTAGCTAATTGTAAGAACTCAACTTCACCCTTCTTTTCCTACGTTTTACAAGAGCTACTAAGATTTATCCTTTGCCAAAAAGGGAAATCTTGTCTCATCCTTGGGACAAAACATGTCATTCTCCTATTACAGTCAATCCTGACATGAACAGTACAATTCATGTCATGGATGACGTCGTAAGGCCTTGACCCTACTACCAAGAGATCCAACCGTTACTCTCGCCTCCAAAGGTTGAGTCACACTGTCAGCATCAGTGTGTGGTCACTGGGTCTCCTCCAGTAGGAATCTTTAATGTGAGGGTCAAGTCAATGGTTTTAACTAGAACCTCTTAGTATTAACCACACAAAAGGCAGGAATGGAAACATCACAAGGACAAGTGTCTTTTATTACTGAAGCTCAAAGTACAAAGACAAAAAATAAACCACAAACAATGACATCAGCGAAGCTAGAAGTATCATGAACAAAGGCCTCTATGCCTAGAGTTAGTCTTACTCATGTCTGCCTACTTCCAGAGCTATAGGTGAACCATCTCGGGGTGGGAGTAGTAGTGCTTAGTGACTCTAACAACCATCCGCTAAAGGACCTACTCCACTGCCTCATCCACCGCTTGGCTGATGCTCAAGCTCCTACCACTGCCTCTGTCTCGGTGGCTCCTCCAACACCTATTGGTCAACTGTGCGAGGAGTCAGAAAGTCACATGCTCGGTGACCCCATTCCCTTCAGGAATAAAAAACTCTTCTCTGTTTAGGTCTCCCTCAGCCTCGGTTGCCCCGTACCCCCGTCGCCACATCTTGGGGTCGTCTATCAGTAGGTATAACCCGCTTGTTCCCCCATGTCATCGGTCTACTTCCTGCTACAGATGACTCGGCTACTGAAGAAAAGCCCTATGGTAAGATCAGCAGCTCTTGAGCACACACATAATGTAGAGTCACTGGTATAAACTCCACCATGAAAAGACCCTCGAAGTTTCCCCAGGTGAGGTTCACCTCGTCATAAAACTAGAGCATCAGGCTCCACTACCTCTCAGCTTCTCACTGAAATAGACTAACAGCTAGGTGCACCATCAAGTTAGTGGGTGTCCCAACTATGTAGAAAACTCGTGCAATAAACTCTAGGTAGTACCCAGCCATCTATAAATCTGTCTCGCCTCGAAACCTCAGAGGCCTCTATTGCAGGAACCCGTACAACGTGTTCAAGTGGCGTTCACCCTCTACTGCTATAGCTGGTGGTAATGGTAGCCTAGCAGGTCATGGTACCATTGTTGCCTCTGATGTGATGAGTCCCTGCACTGAGGCCTTATCGTTTAGCGGGCTATCAGTACGTACAACTCTCGGTGATTTAACTGGTCGTTCATGGGGAGGCATCCTGAAAGACACAGATGTGACACTGTCAAAAGACTATACCTAGTGAGCTGACCTGGTTTGAGATGATTTCAAGAAAAGTTTTGAAAACACACACGCAATCAGTGTTTTCGTGCACTGAGTCGGAAATCAGAAGTCAGGGTCCTGGTGTATGGATACGTCAACCGCCCGCACTAACACTGGACTCCCTGGACTGAAAACCACACTTAGTACCATTAACACTATTGCTTCATAGAAAAAAACATCAGAGTCCTAAGTTCTATGGTCGAACCAAATCCTCTGATACCAATTTTTCATGACTCATCCCCTGGGGCCCACATCGTGACTACCCTAAGCCCGCCTTCCATAGGCTAGGGGCTGGCGACAAGCACCAAAGACGCAATTTCCCATAACTGGGAAGGCGTTGCCTTTATAAATAGTAAACACACACATCCAGAGTACAAGAGGAAGAAAACACTAAGTAAAAGCTGTATAACAAGTGTACTAAAAGGAAAGGGGGTAGAATACAAGCCCAACTGTAAAGTACAAATACGACTGAAAACAAGTAAAACTAAAAAAGGACAAACAGCTGAAAGGTGAAAGCATCTCATGGATCATCCTCTGGGGTTCCTACCTAAATGGTAGGTATAGATGGCCTCCTCAGCACTCCACGTCCGTCAGACTCCACCGTGTACTGATTCGTCATAAGGTCCTTCTCCGGGTATCGTCCATTCCTGGTGCTTTCGGCCTCCGTCAGCGTTGTCCATCTTCTGCATCCAACACAACGAGGGGCGGGCATAGCCCGTGAATGGGTGAGTATAACGATACTCAGTAGGGACCCTGAGACCCTCAAGGTCTCAAAAAATCCAACAAAGATAAACCACTAAGTATGAAATCAACGGATAACCATTACTTAGGTATATACCCATACATATACCTAAGTTATCAAGTAACCCATCTCAATCATGAGGAAAACACAGAGGTCATTGACTCAGCTCAAACCAGGATTTTCATTAACGAAACCATGACTACTGGAGAACTCCTCCTCTATTGAGTACAGTGGCCTTGTCACGACTCTGAGGCACTACTCACTAACCTTAGACGGCTGAGGTAATCCTCATATCGAGTATCGCGGGTCTTCTGCCAAACCGGGCGCTCCATTTACTGTGGGTCTGCCGCCAAACTGGGCGCTCCCCCTAATAGCCATCAGAGGTACTCCTCTTATCGAGTACCGTGGGTCTACTGCCAAACCAGGTGCTTCGTCCGCCGTGGGTCTGACGCCAAATCGGGCGCTCCGTCTACTGGGCTAGTCGAATCACTCTGAGTTGAATCGTTCAAGCAGTCGTCACGTCTACAGCTACTCGGTCTCTGCACTCTATATGCTCATCTCCAGGAGGATCTGTTCCACGAGCTATTGGTCAATACTCCAAGTGTCACAATGTCTCAGGTGGAAGTATCTCAATGGACCGCCACGTCATAGGAGTCTCAACGCAACAGACAGCGCATCAATCGGATGTCCGGTCTGTGAGTTATTAGCATTTCCATTTGAGGGGCCCGGTTGGTTTTTAGGCTCAAACCAACCCGACCGTACTCCAACTATATCTAAAACTCAAGTATAGTATTCCAAAAGAACTATCTCATCAAAATCAATCCAATGTAGTTGAAGACACGTTAATTGGATGTCCGGTCATTAAGTTATAAGTGTTTCCACTCCGAGGGCCTGGTTGGTTACGGGATCGAACCAACTCGGCCATACAAAAACCTCGTCGAAACCTTGAGTGTGAAATACCAAAACGACCTTCTCTATCCAAGTAATACAACGCAACTGACGGTGCGTCGATCGGAGGTTCGTAGCTCAATATATGGGTGAAAAACCGAAAGCGGTCCGAAGAGGGGGGTCTGGGTCCGGTCCGACCCAGCCCAACCCGCCCTGGGTTGGCCCGAACCGGGTTGACCCGACCCGGGTCTGGGTCTGGCCTGGTAGGGCACGGCCTGGCCCGGTGAGGCATGGCCCAGCTAGGCGGGGCGCGGCCCGACCCGGCAGCAGGCGGCCCGGCCCATGAACGGGAGGCCCAGCCCGTGGCTGGCCGCGGCTCGACCATCTGGCCAAGCGGAGCGGGGGCGCGGCCCCCCGGCTTCTCGTAACAACGGCGTTGAGCAACGCCGCCTCTCCAGCTCGGTTGGCCAAAGTCGTCGGTTTTTCTGGTGTGAGCGGTCCGCACAGAGGGTCGTTGATCCTCCGCACGCGGCGCCCTTAGGCACCGCGGTTTCCTGCCGCCCGGCCTACAGGAGGCCGGCCAGTTCACCCGCTGAATCAGCCCACCCAGTGCGGGCCACAGTTCCTCCATAGTGCGGCACCATGAGGGCTTCGTAGTCTTATGCCCATCCAGCCGGTTTGACTCAGTAAGCGGCCCGCAGATGGGGGTCGCAGCTTCTCCGCAGCGCGGCACCAAGGGGCGTCGCGGTTCCTTTAGCACAGCCAGCTTTATCTTTCTAGTTCTTCTTCATCCGAGTGGCCCATAATTGCGGGCCACGGTTTTCCTCCAAGCGGATGTCACGCGGCCATCGTTTCCGCCACCTCCCCCGGTCGTCGCATCCCCTTCCGTCTCGTGGTTCTCCACCGGCGCGGTGCGATGGCACCACGCCCTTTTGATTCGCCTATGTCGTCAATCAAAAATAATCAAACGAAGGGACGTCGGGCCGTGTTTGTTCTTCTTCCGCCCTCTACATAATATGATAAAAAAGGCTATCATCGAACTAGGTATGCATCGAAGAGCATGGGAATAATTTAATGTAAACAAATCCACCTACCTTGATTTCAAGAACATTGCAAGTCAACGAGCAGTGAAATTCGGGCGTCGTGGAAGATGGTGTTGTTCCATCAACGTCAGAGGAAGAGTCTCTATCGTTGGTAATGTTCCTTGCAGGCGGTGCCTTCTCCATTGACGCAGAGTAAGGTCGTTTGAAGAATTTCTTCATGTTCTTCGTGGGAAGAACACCTCCTCTCTAATCCTCCAAGGCTCTCCAACAATTATGCCAACCGAAAATAAAATAAAGGCTTCACTTATTTAAAGTTGGCATAATGTTTTTAAAAATTCAAGCACTCAATTAAATTAATTAATTGTGGAGTTCAATTAATTAATTAAAATGTGTTGGCAAAATTTATGGGAGAGAGAAGAAGATGGAGATTCTCAATTAAAGAGGGGTGGTGTCAAATTAATTATGGGGAGTTTAAGGGTAAGTTGAAGGGTTCGGGCTTGTGTGGGCCCCACCACCATTATCCTCTCATGGGAGGTTATGTAGGGTGTGGGCCCCACCTCCAACTCCTCTTTGGAGGAAATAACCACCACCCTAAATAAAACTATTTAACACATAATTTTATTTAGTTTAATAAAATTCCCAAAAATTAAATTTCAACCTGCATAAAACGCAACTATGGTAAAGGTCCCCTTAAGAGAATACTGGAGCTACGAGTTCATCGGTTCCCTCAGATTTTAATTCTGAGCACCGGTTCAAAAGATAGAAAAACCTGCACGTACGTTTGCTGAACGTACCCGAACAAACTCCAGAAATTGATTCCGGGCACACTGGGCCTCAGAATTAGGTGTCATCAGAAACTACAGACTCGTAAAATTTCAAAGAAATTATGAAAAAAAATCCCTTGAAATTTCCAGGTCTTTACAATATCATTCATAGGTTACATGAATTATATTATGCCTTCACGATATATGGTATTCCTTTTTACAGAACACCTTGGACATGATCATAGGATAAATGATTTTATCACACTCTAAGAGATACTTGGGTTCCCCTTTTACCGAACACCTTGGATATGATCATAAAGAAATTTTAATTTATTAGTGATACTTGGGTTTCCTATTTACATTACACTATGTATGGGCTCATAGAATAAATATAATTATGTTACTCCTTGAGTAATACCTAGGTTCCTCATTAAATAATTCATTAGATGAAATCATATGAAAAATAAAATATATCATGATTGTTTAATACATATGACTAGTGGTATATCCTTATGACTATTTATATACTAGTAATCCTTGGCTTGTACATTGGGTCCATGACCAACTATTGGTATTCTGTTCAGATACGTGTGACTATCCAGAATTGCTCTGTTGTTTAGAGACACACATTATACTTGGATGTCATGGGTTTACCCTAGGTCCTATATAACTATTATACTATCTTGGCCTTATATATGTTCCTTGGTTATAATTTCATGACTAATTTACTTAATTAAATAAATAATATTTCTACTACTATCATGTAGATTCCATAGACTTCTACCTTGGGTCCACATCAGTGGATGTATATCTATTCATATATCTGTTTACATATATTCTTATATATACATATGGTCATGTTCAGAGATATTTTGAATTAGGATGAATCAGGAATGTCCATCTAGGTGTTATTATGGAACTTGATCCCAAATTTTATACATTTATTTATTTACTACCTTATTGATATTCTTGCACACTATTGTATTTTATCCTCATGAACTGGATATAATTAGACACCATTGGTGGTGTCCAAATGAGATTATCTCACACCCTGTTTAGGTCTCCATTGTATGAGGGTTCTCAAAAAGACCACATGTTTATAGGATCAAGTTCATGGATTATGATTGTGTTGTTACATTATTACATGGGAGATTAGGAGCATAGGACTGAGCAGGAGATTAGGATTCTCATGGACATATCCTTTGTGGCTTTTATATTTGTTTTTTTATAATTTATATATTACCTATTTTATTTATACATCTTGAATATTCTATATTAAAATGGACATTCATGTTATGTATTTTTCATTGACCATTTTATTAGTTATTATACACATATGTTTCCATTCAATTTTACTACTTCAACTATTGATTGATTAATTATGTTATACCATTGTGCCACTATGATCATGATGATATATTTTCCCCAATATAATATAATTAGACCATCACTTCTAGTTGGAAACCACCGGCATGTGGGGAGGCACGCTTGAGACCATATAACGGACCAGCTCAGGGAACCGTTGCAGTGGATCCTAAGTTGGTAAATTACAAAGTGGTATCAAATGTTGTTATTCCTTTGTCTTACTACATTGGGATAGTATATAAGAGACTGGGAATATTTTGACACTTGGTAAATAGTCGTGTTTGGGAGTGATCAACCCACACATGGGGAAAAGACCATGTTTCCAAGGATGGGATTGTTTTTCATGATGTTCTTTATTACAATTGATATTATTTCACCTTTCATGGTTGATCTAGATTCTATAATTTACTAATTTATGATATTTATGGAATTTTACCCTTATCCTGGTATGTAAAGGAATTTTTTATACATGAATCATTATAGGCATATAGAGATTAACATGCCATGCATATTCTATGCCATGTAGGTTGCATTTCTTGACATCTTGATAAATACTAGTTATGCCTTGTATGATTTAGTCGAATGATTATTTGTGTGCCATGTTTGGTGAATTTTTTATATTATCACATTTAATTATTTCTTTGTGATATCAATCCTTGATATAATTATGATAAATTATTGGTTTTTAAAGTGTCTTCAACAGCCTAAATGGTGTTTTGTTGTATATATTAATGGTAGAACCTTAACTAACTAATCACTTCATGATTGATCCATGGACCATTGGTCGCACGGGCTGAAATATTTATTGTTGTGATTAAATGTGTTTCAATAATAGTTCATAATTTTTATGGTCCCTATCAAATTGGTAAGGGTAACCCATATAATCAAACCATTAAATTGTGAACTTTATATATTCTAAAATCAAAAGTAAAACATAGTTGCAGCTATAATAAAGATAATTTCATTTTATAAAGTAAAGTTCCTTTATAAAAAGGGGATTTTAATTCATCTAACTGGACCATGGTGATTATATATGTATGTTGAATTGTAATTATTATAAAAAATGGTTGTCTTATAAAGGCTTGTACCTGTTTTACTTAGAAATGATAATATATATAACAAAAAATCAATGAAACCATACTTTTCAATCATAACATACCTTACGAAATCCTATGATTTATGAATAACACACAAAAATCATAAATCATAAAGGTAACTTATAGAATTAATAACATACTTACATTGTAGCTATCACAACTACATAGGGAGTCACATTTGGAATACCCATCACATTATATTCCCTAAATCTATTAGGAGAAACATTAATGTTTACCACTGTAATGTTACCCAATGCATTAGAGAGTTATCTTGGGCTCACCCGCCCTAGGTTTATCACGGAACAACCAGTATACATAAATAATGCCCAAGAATCATAACATATTCATAACACTTAAAATAAGAATAAAGGAAATATAACATTTCTACATTGCAATAAAAACATATCATTTCATGATATAGACATAATCAATTCTTTATCAAACCATTTTCAAAAGCATTTAAAACATTTAATAAAAAGATTTTTGAATCAAAATGTCCCATACCACTTTGAAAATTTTAAAGGAATTAACATTTGAAAACATTAATTCCCATATAAATAAATCCTTAAAACAATTTTTAAAACATTTACATTAATGGTAAATATTTATAAGAATAAATCTTTAAAAAAAATATTTTAGTTAAGGAGTTCTTAACCAAATGAGAGATGCTTGAATACAAAAAATTGAGAAATAAAATTTCATCAAAACATTATAATATCATGAGAATAAAGGTTTTCATGATATAATATGTAAAATGACAGTATATACACCATATAAAAGTGAATTGGTGCATAAAAAAAGTCTCCAGGGAATGTAAATTGAGACGAAATCCCTTATAAAGACGGTATCGTTAGATTAAGGATAAATCAATTACATAATTATGTCTGAAAAAAAAAATACACCCAATATAAGTGGATATTAAGTATAAAATAATCAGTGGAAATTCACACATATTCATAGTATTACATAGTCATGAAGTATAAGTTCAACCTAAATAATTGAAATTGGGTTAAGAAGTTCTCTTACAGATATTCGAAAGCCTAACAACATCACATTAAAAATCAGGAAATGAGTTGATGAGATAGAGAAGGATATATCATCACTTAGAAATAAAATTTACAAAAAAAGGATATATAAGAATATATCCCAACATAAGATAATGTAAATTAAAAGACTTAACAAAGAAGAAGTCTTTGACTAAAGAGTACGGTGAAAGGTTCCCTTGCTGATTTGGTAACTTACGAAACATAAAACTCATAAAAGATGGATCCTAAAATGAAGATTTAAAGACCCATAAATTGAATTATATTTCACAGTTAATACAATCTTGGGAAGTACATACAATACACAAAATTAAATAGTGTAAAATATAGTATGAATCTCACGGGAATAAAAGTGAGATGAAAATCCCTTACCACGTTGTAATCAATAGAGTCGTATGAACAAAAGTTAATAACCACCAAGTGATTCATGGAATAAAATGAATATTAATATAATCATTATTATATATATCAAATGGTAGTATAAAATATACCACATGCAATAAATTAGTGTAGAATAATGTAAATATCACAGAATTAAAAGTGAGATAAGAAACCCCCTTACCTCGTGTCCGACTTGACTCGTTTGTTCCTTTTTATTACTGAATAATAAACTTAAGTTAATTTCTACATTATTAAGAACATTTTTCAAGTTTATTATTCCTTTTATATCACATATTACCATATTATAAATATTATGTAATCATTTAAATTAATAACAGTCGTTTTGTCGATATTTGGTACTTGAGTTAAAAATGAACTTCGTATATTTACAAGTTGTCTATGTGGTGAAAATTCAATTGTCTACAAAGTGATATTAATGATTTAGATATCATATATGTCTTATATATCTAGTATATATTTGTATTTATAATAGTAAATAACATTTGGAGGTAATAAATGAAATGCACCGTTCATGGAGATGGTAAGCCGTACGTACGCATGAACTCTACTTTAATTTATATTTCATATTTAATGGAATTAAAACGTAATGATACATAGGTATATTATAATTATAGTACAATATCATAAATAATATCATTAAATCCATCCTTTATACGTTATACATATGGCATTAACGACTCATATCACTTTGAGGGGGAGGTAGTCCGCATTTCCTAAAATGAAATTATCGTGTTTACACATAATGGAAACTATAATGGTATGATATAAATGAAAAATTCAGAATCATAAAGAAAACAAAAACATAATATATATCATATATAAATACAGTTCCATCATAATGGCCACTATGAGAGGTGGTAGGAGATAATTGAACAATCATCATTTCTTCAGGCGTTAGTTTGTCAACCACAGAAATAGTTTGTTCTTTACCCATTATATGAAGGTGTGTGAAATTTTAGTTTGAGTAATTATCATAAAAACATCATATTATATTGATTATACTGGTTTCTTTATTAAATAAATTAATAAAAAGAGTTTATGGGTTGGAGAAATAAAATAAAACAAAAGAACTTAAGAGAAGATGTTACCTTTAAATCGGGTAACACCCTTTCGTTTGAACAAAAAGGGTTTTTTTATGTACCTTTTACCTAAGTAAAGGATTCTAGGTAGAAGAGAGGGATCTTTAGAGCTTATTTGGGTAGGTTTTGGATGACCCAATGGGCTTGATAGGTGTGATTAATGGGTTAGTAGTGAGGTCTTTTATAAGGGGGAGGAGGGCCTCTTTAGGAAAGTGTGAAACTATTATTTTATTATATAATGATTTTCAGTTTCTAAAGGTCCAAAACTTATTAAAATAGAACATATGATTACTCATGGTTGAAATAATATCATCCAATAAGAATTGGATAGGTTTTGGACATTATTTTAATATTTATAATCTTATTTATTTGAATCTTTTATTAATGAGGTAAACACTACATCATTATTGTGTCATAAATAATTTAATTTACATGATGTCAAAAAATTGTAAAAAAATTAACCTGATGTAGTAAATTGTTTTATCCTTATAAATAATATTTATAGTCTAAATTATAACGTATATAAGCCTATGTAAAAATTAATTTACTAAACGATAATTGTTTATGTCATTTTTTTCCTTACTTTAAGTTAATTAAAATAAAGTGTCATTATCACTCCCCTATGGCTCCATGGGGTCCCAAAATTGACGAAACGATTCCCATGGTCGGATATGTATCAACCAATAGGATTAGGACACATTTAGGGTAATTTTATATTATTATAATAATATTGTTTTACCATTATTTACTAGATTTACCCTTTAACCATGGTAAATAAAATTTTTACTGAAGTAAATATTCATAATGTCTAGAAATAAAAGTAACTTATTTAAACAATTTTGAAATCCAGATTATAAATATGAAATACATTTCTCCAAATTCAAAACACAAAAGTGGAAGAAATTAATTTAAAATTAATTCTCGCTGTCAAAATGAAAAGCGTGTTTTTTAGAAATATTAACTATCAAAAGATTGACACTTTTTTATGTCTAATTTCAAAGTGAAATTAATTCCAATGATCAAAATTAGATTAAATGGTAAAAATATAACCTAATTACAGTTTAAAACAAATTAAAAATATAATATAACCATAAAAATAAATTTTATTAAAAGGTAATTTTGAATAAAAATACAATATTTTTCACTATTCGTCAAAAAATGAATTTTATCAGAAAAATACCAAAATTTTACCCAAAGTGAATTTTGGTGTACTGATTCTAAAAACTAATTTTATTTTGTGAAAAGGAACATATAAAAGTTAACAAAACTATATTTAAAGAGGGTTCTCAATTAAATGGCGATAAATCAACCTTTTCAAGTAAATTAGATTCATTCACATCTTAAGCCTCTAACTGTTATTGAAAAAATGTAAAAAAATTTAACAAACATGTATAATAATTTTGTATTTATTTCTATTTATTCCTCCAATTACAACTGCTAGGATTTAACTACCATTTAAAATAATATTATTATTATATTATTTTCAGTACAACTCAACATCATGTGCAATGTAAGATCTCAAAGAAACATATTGTTGTGTATCGGGTATGCCATCAAACATAGAATCCACTTTAAATTAAAATTAATAGTTAACTTAAAAATATTAATAAATATGAATTTTACATATTCTTTATTTACCTGGGATGTTACATCCTTCCCCCCTTTTGGGAATTGTGTCCTCGCAATTTTAAAATTGGGCTTGGAAACTTTATTGAAAGTCCCATATTGGAAAAAGAGTAAATAAAACTATCACTTTAAAAGATAAAAAGATATGTACAAAGGTAATATGAGATATCCCATACTATAATTCCATGAAAACATGGATATGGAAGAGAAACTAAGTGTCAAGTTCTGATGCAGAGTGATATAAAACATGATTAGGAGAAAGATAACAACAAGAAAACCACAAATTTTTTATGGGTTAAACGGTCCTTGGTTTCCCAGTAGGAAAAGTAAACAGACAATGTTTTTGATTTAAGTTACTTTTCATAATGTTTAGTAATTTATTTATGATCCTGACTAAGAACATAAGGTCACATACTTGTCATGTAGTCTTTCATCCTTTACTAAATTTCTACCACAAACTCTTCTTTTCTCAAAACGATGAGTATTCAAGTTGACTTGGACACATCAAAAGCGCTAAAATAAACATTTAGAGAATAACATGATCCAAAAAATAAAAACCATATATTTCCCCTATAATTATACATTAACCAAAACCAAAATTGGTTAGTACAAGTTCATATAATCCCTAAAAGGATAATCCTTTTTAAAAATAAATACTAATCTTAATCTTCAAAATCCTAAAAAATGTACCCAAAGATCAAGAAAGACCATTCAATATACAATTTTCCTTAAAATTATAAAAAAATAATCAAAACTAAAATTGGAACCCAAAACTTAGAAAATTTTAAATCACATAGTCTTCCATAGTAAATCTTAACATTTATCTCTAAATAACATCAGTTACTCTTAAAGTCTTATATTCAAAAGCAATTAACCAAATCACATATTCTCCATGATAGGTTAATAATTTAAATAGATAACCAAAAATTAACTTATTATGAATTCATAAAATCATCTAACTAAAAAGAATTATTCATCCTAAACAGGGACTTCACGTAGTCCAGTTGTAGGTGATAAATCCCAGTCACACTTTGGTTGTGGGTTTGATTCCCACAGCTTTGTCTGATGCGACAGGTTGTCACTTAGTCTGCATGTTTTCCTTTTTCAAAAACTATATATTTTATAATATTACCAAAAATAGATAAATTCAACAAAAATAACCATAACATATTTTAACCAAAATGGTTATCTAATAACTTTAATTTTTCATCCTAAAATGTATTAAACTATAATTTCCTCAAATTCAAAGATTAAATAATCCCAAATAGTTCTTTATAACTGTATCCACAAAAGAAAAGATATTTATTCCTTGAACAAAATTTTCATATATCAAACTTCAGGGTTTAAAATACTCTAAAAAGTCTTCTAAATAAATATCATCCTCAAAAGAGCATTAATACCTTTAAGAATTTCATCATCTTAAAATCTAAAATAACTCTTGAATCCATTATATGTTGACTTATTACTCATTCAAAATTCATCATGATCTATTAACCATTATTTACCAACTTATTCTGAAATAACTCTTTCCTACATACAAAATCATGTGTCATATCCTAAGATTAAATAATATCAAAACATATGTTAAGAAATAATCCATACCTTTCACTGGTCATTGTTAGTTTCTTCATCCTCAGTAGGAATGGAATTAGGTATTGGTAATCATATATGTGTACGATCCTAGTGATCCCATTCCCAAAACTTCTTCGTAGGACATCCTTTTGAATAATGAACATTCACACCATATTTAAAACATTCAATTGATCCCTCATAAAGAACTTATTTCCCTTTCCTAGATTCAACTGGATGCTTCCTTTTTTCCATGGAAGGATCTTGCTTTATGACCTTAACTTTCATATCTATAGCATCTTCATGTCCCCTTGAAACATTTTCCTATGTGTTTCCTTCCACATCCTTGACACATAGGGTTTTTAATATACTTACCTTTATGATTATTACCTAAACTTTCTTGGGGATTTTTTTCTCACATATATTATGCCTTATAAAAATTACCAAGGTTCAGGTGGTCAATAATTCATTCATATAGATTATTGAAAATAACTACAAGAGTTCTAATTGCAGCTCTCATTTCATTCAGTTTCTCATTCAGAAAACCATCACTGTTTTCTTCACATCCACTTTTACGTTGGCACTTACTAGACCCAGCCATTTACTAAAACCAAAAAAGTTAAGTGTGAGTATATTAGTAAAATCATCCTATAATATCTAAAGAGGAGGGTAAATACTAAGATATACATATTTAGGTTATCTTAAACTCATTCAATTTATCGAAAATAAATATGAATCTTTCTAAAATCCTAACCATTATGGTAATGTCACTTATTCTTAAAGAACACCCTAACCTCTAAAGTTATTTAAACTGGCCTCTGATACCAACTATAAGGACCCAACCTTAAACATTACATAATCTTGAATTATGTAAAGAATTCACATTGAGGATATTTTCAGGTATAGAGTTTTAGAGAATTAGGCCATAACTATTATATAACAACTTGAATATTACATGTAGACACAACTACTCAGAATCTATTTTTCATAAAATAAAAACTCTTAAAAAGAAACATGTCTAGTTCCATGTTTTAGACAGCATGACTTTTCCTCGATCCCATCTCTGACCCTATTCATCTTTAAGTCATGTGGAAATCATTTCAAAAACATAGGATGAGCATAAAAAGCAAAAAAGGGTTATAAAATAATGAAGGAAAACATTATCCCATAAATAAATACAAAACAATGAAACCATACTTTTCAATCATAAAATACCTTACGAAATCAAAAAATTTATGGATAACACACACAAATCATAAATCATAAAGGTAAATTATATCATTCATAACATAATTACATTGTAGTTATCACATCTATATAGGGAGTCACATTTGGAATACCCATCACAGTATACTCTCTAAATCTCTTAGGAGAAACATTAATTTTTACCTCTGTCAGGTTACCCAATTCATTGGAGAGCAATCTCGGGCTCACCAGCCCTAGGTTTATCACAGAACCACCCATATACGTAAAAAATGCCCAAGAACCATAACATATTCATAACACTTAAAAGAAGAATAAAGGAAATATAACATTTCCACATTACAATCACAACATATCATTTCATTATATAGACATAATCAATGCTTTATCAAACCATTTTCAAAACCATTTAAAACATTTAATAAAGATATTTTTAAATCAAAGTGTCCCATACCGCTTTGAAACTTTTAAAGCAATTGACATTAGAAAACATTAATTTCCATATAAATAAATCCATAAAAAAAAATTAAAACATGGGAATTAATGAGAAATATTTAGAAGAATAAATCATTAAAACAATATTTTAGTTAAGGTGTTATTAACCAAATGAGAGATGATTGAATACAAATAATTGAGGTATAACATTTCATCAAAACTTTATAATATCATGAGAATAAAGGTACTAGTGATATAATATGCCAAAGGATAGTATATGCACCATATAAAAGTGAATTGGTTCATAACAACAATGAAGTCTCAAAGGGAATGTAAATTGAGACGAAATCCCTTATAAAGACGGTATCCTTAGATTAAGGATAATTCAATTACATAATTACATGTGAAAAATAATAATACACCCAATATTAGTGGATATTAAGTGTAAAATAATCAGAGTAAATTCATGAATAATCATATTATGACATAGTAAAGAAGTATAAGTTTAACCCAAAGAATTGAAATTGGGTTAAGAAGTTATCTTACCGAAATTCGACAGCCTAACTGTGTCACTTTAAAAATCTGAAAATGGGTTAATGAAAGATAAAAGGATATATAATAACTTGGAAATAAAATTTAAATAAAAAATATATATAAGAACATATCCCAATATAATATAATGTAAATTAAACGACTTAACGAAGAGGAAGACTTTGACTAAAGAGTACGGTGAAAGGTTCCCTTACCGATTTGGTAAATTACGAAACATACTACCCATGAAAGAAGGATCATAAAATGAATATGTAAACACTGATAAATTGAAGTATATTACACAATGAATACAATCTTGGGAAGTACATAAACCACACAAAAGGAAATAGTGGAAAATATAGCTTGAATCTCACGGGAATAAAAGTGAGATGAAAATCTCTTACCACATTGTAATCAATAAAGTTATATGACCAAAATTTAATAACAACCAATTTATTCACAAAATAACATGAATATAAAGATAATAATGATTATATATATCCAATTTCAGTACACAATACACCACATTCAATAAATTAATTGTGAACAATGGAAATCTCACGGATTTAAAAGTCAGATAAGAAACCCCCTTACATCGTGTATGAGTTGAATTGTTTTTCCTTGTTCTTCCTGAATAATAAACTTAAGTTAATTTATACTTGCTTAAGTACCTTTTATAAGTTTATTTTTTCCTTTTATATCAAATATTACCATGTTATAAACATTATGTAATCATTTAAGTTAATAATGGTCATTTGGTCGCTATTTGGTACTTGAGTCAAAAATGAACTTCTTATATTTACAAGTTGTCTATGTGGTCAAAATTCCATTGTCTCCAGAATGATATTAGTGATTTAGATATAATATATATATTATATATCCAGTATATATATGTATTTATAATATTACATAATATTTGGAGGTAAGAAATTAAATGCACCGTTCATGGAGACGGTAAGTCGTACCTACGCATGAATGCTACTTTCATTTCTATTTAATATTTAATTGAATTAAAAAATAATGATACATATGTATATTATACTTCCAGTATAATATAATATATAATATTATTAAATCCATCCTCTATGTGTCCCACATATGGCATTAACGAGTTATATCACTTTGAGGGGGCGGTAGTCCGCACTTCCTAAAATGAAATTATCACGTTTACCTATAATGGAAACCATAAATGTATGATATAAATGAAAAATAAAGAATCATTAAGAAAACATAAACATAATATATATCATATATAAATTCATTTACATCATAATTTCCACCATGATAGGCGGTAGGAGATAATTGAACAATCATCGTTTTGTGATGCGTTAGTTTTCCTTCCACAAAAATAATATATTCTTTACCCATTAGATAGAGGTGTTTGAAAGTGTAGTTAGAATACGTCTCATAATAAAATCATTGTATATTGAGGATACTGTTGTTTTTATATAATAAAAGAATAAAAAGATTTTAGGGGTTGGAGAATTAAAATAAAACAAAAGAACTTAAGAGAAGACGTTACCTTTAAATCGGGTAACTCCCTTTGGTTTGAACCGAAAGGGTTTCTTTATGTGACTTATACATATGTTAAGGCTTATAGGTGGAATAGAGGGATCCTTAGAGATTAATTAGGTAGGTATTGGATGATACAAGGGGCTTTAGAGGTGTGATTAATGGGTTAGGTGTGAGGGATTTTTATACGGGGGAGGAGGGGCTCTTTAGGAAAGTGTGAAACTATTATTTTATTATATAATTATTTTCAGTTTATAAAGGCCCAAAACTTATTAAATTAAAATATAAGATGACTCATGGTAAAAATAAAATCATAAAATAAGAATTGGATAGGTTTTGGACATTATTTTTATCTTTATAATCTTATTTATTTAAATCTTTCATTAATGAGGTAAACATTGCATCCTTCTTGTGTCATAAATATTTTAATTTATTTGATGTCTAAAAATTGTAATAAAATTACCATGATGTAGGAAACCTTTTTATATTTAAAAATAATATTTATAGTTTAAAATATAACATATATAAGCCTATGTAGAAATTAATTTACTAAAATATATTTGTTTATGTCATTTTTTTCTTTACTAAGTTAATTAAAATAAAGTGTCATTATCACTCCCATGTGGCTCCATGGGGTCCTAAAATCAACCCAATAAGAACATGGTCGGATATTTATCAACCAATAGGATTAGGACACATGTTAAGGAAATTTAATATTATTATAATAAAAAAAAATTACCCTTATTTACCATATTTACCCTTTAACTGTGGTAAATAAAGTTTTTACTGAAGTAAATATTCATAATGCCTAAAAATAAAAGTAACATATTTACAAAATTTGGACCTCTTTATTCCAAATATGAAATCCATTTTTCCAAATTAATAACACAGAAGTTGAAGAAATTAATTTTAAATTAATTCCCACTGTTAAAACGAAATGCATGTTTTTTAGAAATATTAACTATCAAAAGATTGACACTTGTTTATGTCCAATTTCAAAGTAAAATTAATTATAATGACCCAAATTAGATTAAATGGTAAAAATACAATCTAATTAAAATTTAAAATAAATTAAAAATATAATATGACAATATAAATAAATTATATTAAAAGGCTGTTTTGAATTAAAATAATGTATTTTTCACTATTCATCAAAAATTGAATTTTATCCGAAAAATAACAAATTTTACCCAAAGTGAATTTTGATGTCGCAATTCTAAAAAAATAATTTTATTTTGTCCAAAATAACATATAAAAGTGATAAAACTATATTTAAAGAGGGTTCTCCATTAAAAGGAAGTAAATCAACCTTTTAAAGTAAATTGGATTCATTAACATTTTAAGCCTCTAACTTTTATTGGATAAATTTAAAAATATTTAACAAATATTTATAATAATTTGTTAGTTAGTTATATTTTTTCCCTCCATAAAAACTTCTAGGCATTAACTACCATTTAAAATAATAATATTATTATATTATTTTTTAGTACAACTCAACATCGTGTGCAACCTAAGATTTCAAAGAAACACATTTTTGTGTATCAGGTATGCCATCAAAAATAACATCCATTTTAAATTAAAGTTAATAATTAATTTCATTTTTTTAATAAATATGAAAATTTCATATTCGTTATTTACCTGGGATGTTACATTGATAATAGGAGTCCCTTTTCTATATGTTCCCAATGTTATAGTTCCCACCTGTTCATGTGGATACAAACATACTTCCTCCAATTTTAGTTACAATGATATCCCTTTTCACCATGGTAAATCTATTCATCATCTCTATATAATCAATAATATATAGGATAGTTGTATTAGAATGAATCTATAGTCACAGTCCATACTAGAAGATTCATGCCTTCAAAGATATACTAGAATCTACTTTAAAAGAAAAATGAACTATTTTTATAAAAATATTTTCATTCCCCATCAATAATAGATTCTCTTAATTTAGGTTGAATAAATCCATTTTTCAAGATATTGTGATTTTTTTAAGATAAAATTATAGGTTAATAAATTTTTCAAAGTGTTACCAGATAATTCCTTGGTAGAATATATATTGGACAAGTAAATATCACCATTAGTGTGTAACATTTTCTAGCATGTATAACACTAACATAACCATTAGCTCAGTTGGTATACCAAGTAAATCAAAAATATGATTCATTTTATTGATCCATACATACCAATTTTCAATTTATTAATCCCTCTAAAAAAATAGGGGATTATATTTTTGAAAATACATAGAATTAACCACTTGATGATGTTTCTCATTTTTATTTCCATTATCAACGTCTTCAAAAGCTTTCACAATGTTCTGAACAAGCTGTTGGTTCACCTATGGCTTAGGTGAAACCACATTTTCTATGGACTCTCCTTTTAGGTTTTTATGATGTCTAATCAATGACATTTCTCTATAGATAGAAAAATACACCACTTATTCATTACTCTCTATAAACTAAAGGCTTATATTATTCCAAATTACTATAAGTATCATTCGTTACGATCAATATTACAAAAATAAACATTTTAACATTTCCTATAAATCATCAAACATTAGACGAAAAATGTAATCCTAGTGGGAAGCCTAAATAATAATAAATTATATGTTATACCCATTAGATAAACCCATGATAATGATATAAAACACACCTATAAGTTTCAAAAACTTATTGTACCCAAACCACCCTTATAAATTTAATTTTAGCATAAAGAAGTTTGATATTTATTTTTATTCTAAATATTTCAAGTTAAAATTTTATTATCACCTTACTATCATCCCATTATGACAGACCTACCAAGACCAATAAAATTTTTAACACCCTTTCCCAACCCATTATATTAGGTTGGGTAAAAGGTTCTTCTAAAATTAGGTTACATCCCTAAGACACCAAAGACTAATAATAAATTACAAGGTATTAGTAAAAATTTAGGGGATGATTTTCCCCGAATAAAAAACACAACCTTAAAAGTTAAAATTAAAACAACGTAAATAACAATATTATTTATGAGTAATAACAATAAAACTCAAATGAATCCAAATAAACAATAATATCATAGTATCAACAACAAGTAATAAAATAGGACACAATGAAACCCTGTTTATACATAAGAAGTAACATCGATGTGGAATCACTCGAAAGACTCTGAGAGAGAAATTTAATCTCTACAAATCATCCTAAGGAATAAGAATTATGATTCCACACTAGATAAAAACAAGGCCTTTACTTAACATGTTTTATGAGGAATAACATCATCATACATTCCATAGTGCATATTCAAGGGGTGAGTAATCAAACCCAGTAGTCTTTACTAAAATAATTCGCATCCCATGACACTAAGACAAGAACATTTTATCTCACAACTTAAAACTAAATTTTAATATAAAAGAGAAACATCAAAAAATAGTATTCAATATAAAATAGTTAAATTAAAATAATAACAATTTATCTATAAGAAATGGTTTTAGTAAAATGCTGGAACTAAATCATATTTCTCTTCTTTCCTTTCAAATTAGTATACCCATTCCATGTTTCTCACATGCACACACATGCATGTTTGGTAACAGTTAAATAATAATGGGTGGATGCTCGCTGATCCACCAAGTCATCATAAGGTAAAAAAAATATCTATGTGTCTTAGTGGCACAGTACCCATATTCAGAGTCACATCCAATTCAAATGAACTCAAGCCAATCATGTTTTCAAATATACCATATCAATTTATTCCACATAAACCATTTATTAATTTTAAAAATTTACATAAAACAACTTGATGTGTATAAAAAACCATAATTTTGAAACCATAATTTAAAATTATAAATCAATGGGATTTTCTAAATTCATTAAAATTACAATATTTCTAAATCATAACCCAATGGGGTTTCCTTCAAGAAATAAATATATGATTCCTTTTAAATCTAATAAAAAAATATTTAAAAACTAAGTTTTCATGTTCTAATATAATTTGAGAAGATAGAGAACCCACATGCCTATCAGTTGGTGATAAAACTGAATAAATGGACTAAGAAACTTCCAGATTCCGGCTCACAAAAAATTCCTTCAATATATTCAATCAAGATATCATAAAACACATCATTTATTATAGGTATATCTATAAATAAATATATATAATGGTTTAGGTGAGATAATATGAGTATATATTAGAATAAAGAGATAGAACATAGACTTTCTAATGATTCTAGATATCCAACACAGCTTGATTTGTCAAAATCGCCTTTGGGGTCAAAGGGAATCTCCAAGGGTTCCAAATATATAAGAGGAGTTTAATATCATAAGATAATAAAATAAAAATTATATTTTCAGGGCCTCAATCTGGGATAAACTATAATTTTAAAATAATTTAATGCACATCACATGGTTAGGCCATATTGTTTTTCAAATCATGAACCAACTATGTGCGTGATTCTAGAAAACACTTAGTATTATTCAAAGCTATTTTACATAGTTTGAAAAACAGTTTTCCAATCATGCACATGAAACTGGACATCACCTAGAGAATTTCATGGTGGTGTCACTTGGTTTGATAAACTGTGTGAATGTTGATATATAAGAATCATCCCCTCAAATATTTTTTCTAAGGCACCCACATGGTTTTTCAAAACCAGGTGCCAAACATGAACCAACCCAGTGACTTACAAAATATCTTTTCATGGTTTCTTGTAGAAATTTCTTGGATTTTCCCTAACTATTTTTAAACTATTCTCCCTTAATAACCCTTCCAAAATTCTGAAAAACCATCAATAAACTCTCAAAACTCTACCTAGGTATTTTATAACTTCAAAAATACACACTAATAGGGTGAAGTACCTGAAACAGGGGGTATTTAGATCCAATTTGTTTCTCTAGATGTCTCATAGAATGCTCTAGGAAAGTATTTTCATAAAAACTATCTCTTTTCTATGGGTTAATTAAGTGATGTTTAAATTATGAATGCTTTTAGGTTCAAGTTTAATAAATAGGTATAATTATTATTACAAAGTCTGGGGTCTTATATATCTATCCAAAACATTTATTAAGGTTTCATATCATATGAGATGATGAACTGTTGAGTGAACATGATGCAGGAATATTTTTTCAAAAGTGTGATGTCTAAAAATTATGTGGGTGGATTTGTTAACATTTTTTTGTGTGATCATGGTTCAAGAAAATTTATTCACAAGTTTGTTATCTGAGCATGATGAGAGAAGATGTTTTCAATAAAAAAATTGTGTAATAATGATCCATGAAGATTATTTCACAAATATGTTTTTTGAACATTATGCGGGATGATTTTTTCATAAGATTGTTGTGAGAATGTGATGTTGGAAGCTTTTTCCACAAGTTTGTTGTGTGAATGTGATGCTGGAAGATTTATTCACAAGTTTTTGTGTGAACACAATTTGGGTAGCTTGTTTTATAAGATTTTATATTCTTATATTTATGTCATAATTCCATATCATTTTATGTTTCAATGTTAGGCTATATTTTCTAAATTCCTATAATTATTCTCCTTGGATCATGTTTAATATCTCATGACACCACAAACTTTTTCCATGGTTCATTTTTATCATTTTAGATTTTATGTATTTATATCAGGACATATAAACAACTCTTATTGTTCCATGTTTTTTATTTAGATATTTCTCCCCTAACCATTTTTTCTCATATTCTTATGATCTAACCCTTGATGACATGTTGATAATATTTCCATTACTAAGAATTTTATCTCACCCATATCTTATTTTTTCCTTCCCTGGGTTATGAAGATGATTATATCTTATGATAAGTATAAAAGTGAGTTGAGTGTGGTTCTATTATGGATAAATTCTCATGAGTATCATAAAATAAATCACTTATACAGCTAAACCTCAAAGACACTTAAACTTCCATTCTTGGGGTTATGTGATTTTTATTAAATTCAATGTTTAACTTATGGGACTGATATGAAATAAATATAGATTCATCTTAATTTATAACAAAGTAATTATTTAAATAAATTATTTTTTGCATCAGATCTGGTAGTGCGGTTCTAGTGTGCCGCATAAGGTAAGAATATTTCGCTCGATACACACCTCAAAAAAATGGAGTAGTGGAATAAAAAATAGATTTTAGTACACATTGGAACAATTATGTTATCAAATTATGGAACATTAAAGTAATTTTTGAGACAAAATATAACAAAAAAATCTTTATTAAAAATAGGTTATTGATTTTATCAAATTAGGTTAATACACCATTTTATTAACACTATGAAAATAATCAAAACATGAATAATTTGAGATTATTTCGGATATCTTTCTTTATCAAGATTAAAGGAAGGAATTTTTAAAGGTTTTATGAATGATCTAATGAGGGGATTTTCCTTGCTTATACACTTGGTTGAATAATTTATAAGTGTTATAGGAAGAATCAAAAAAAATTGATGTTATTATATTATAAGATCATGTTACTTAATGAAAAAAAATTATAATTTAAATATTAGATTGGATAGGTTCTTGGAGAAAAAAAATCATAAAGATGTGACACAAATTGGTGGATCATATTTAATAAAAGGACAAGTTAATTATAATATTTCTAGTAATGAAGAAGGTATAAAAAATGGATCTATGTTTTCAAGGCTTATATTATATGTGGGTTCTAAAAATATCATTGCAAACAATTGTGATGGTGTCCAAACTCAAACGGTTTTGAAAATTTTCAATCGGTCAAGCCTGCTTTATCAATTTGAACAAAAAAATATTGAATATGATTTATAACATAATTATTAGATAGATACCATGGAATAATAATTAATTTAAATATATAATAATAACATTTTGGATTTAGTGTCATGTACTAAGGAAAATTATGTTATAGGGAAAAAATGGGTTCTCGTGGATAAAATCAATGAGAAAGGTGATGTAGCACAGAGCAAAGATCATTTACATTGAAAAAAATATTCTAAAATTTATAGTATTTATTTTTATGGTAATTTTTATTTAGTTTCAATATTTTAAATTATTATAATTTTTCTTGAAATATGTTCATAAAGTAATTAAATTTTTTTTAATGGAAATAAAGGCTTCACTATTGAACAAAGAACTTGGTGGGGAGGTAAACAATGAATTTCCCAAAGTATTTATTCTAGATAGTGAAGGTATCCAAGTGTAAAATCTAAATAAATCACTTTATGGGACTAACTAATCACCTTGATTATGGTACTAAAAATTGGATAGTTTTTCAAAGAGCATGAGTTTTTAAAATAGGAAATGAAAATAAAAAAACTCCATGTCAAATAAAACAACACAAATATACATATTATGTGATTATATATATTGATGAAATTAATTTTATTTAAAATAAGGTGAAATATTGTAATCAATTGTCTACAAAAATGAAGAAACACTTTGAGATTTTTATGATTAGAGAGAGTAAATTTTTTATGGTTTTGTAAGTGATTTATGAATTATATGTTTTCTCTTATCTCAAAAAATAATTCAATAATTTATGCACTAGTTTTTGAATATATTTATAATACAATAATTAAATAATGAATTTACTCCCATTTTAATTGAGGGAAAATTATATGTATTTTGATGGAAAAGGTATGGATAAAAAATAATTCAAAATATTAATCATGAGTTTTCTAATACTTAATAGGAAAAATATCATACATTGTATATGTTTTTTTATGTTCATGGTTCCAAAGAAACCTAAAGGATTAGAATTTTATTATGATAAAGTGGATATTATATTATGTTAAAGGAACAATTGAGTATGACTTGAGGAATGATAGATATAAATATATTCAAATTTATAGTTTTACCATTGATAGTTAGGTAGGTGATATTAGAGATAGGAAATCAAATTATTGAGGAAAAGTTTTTATTAAAGGAATTTGTGTTTTATGGAACTCCAAGAAGAAAAATGTAGTTACTCCTAGCACCATGAATGTTATGTATATTCTGGAATCATAAACTACAAGTCAAATTATTTTGATGAAAACATATCTTGAAGATATAATATATGATATCTAATATCCATTATTTATTTGGTATGACACTCAAGGTGTTGTTAATTTATTAAATAGTATACTTTAACATTTTATGTCAAAACATATTGACATAAAATTCCATTTCATCAAATGAAATGTGAATCATGGTTAACTTAACATTGTTTAAGTTTCTATAAAATAATAATTCATGAATATATTTATTAATCCCATAAAATGGGATTCCTTTAGAAATTTTGAGTGTTTTTATAAGTGTATACTCTCTAAAAACCCTTTTGGATACATTATTTATATTTTCTATTTTCATTTCATTGTATTTTTTGACAAATGGTTACAATATTTGGGAGTTTTCTCATTAAATTGGGGATAATTCCTTACTTAATGTTGAGTTAAGATAAGGGGTAATATAATACATTACATGAATGGGATATATGATTTGTGAAAATTTAAAGGTGGATTTTAGATCAATGTTTGAGAATATACTAAAATTTAATTTCAGTTTGAGTTTTTTATTAGTATCATGTTTTAAATTAAAATCGGTATCATGTTTCTAACAAATTTAAAGGGTAGATTAAAAGTTTCTTGAGGAAATTAAAGGAAATTTGAGAGTTATTGAGTCATTTTCACTTTATTTATGTTCTTGAAACCAATAGATATAGTTTTCATCAAATATTCTATATCCATTAATTTGGTTTTTAACTCTAACATTGAGAGTATACCATGGGCTAATTTTAGGAGTTATTGATTCAATAGATTTGCTATTTTTTCATGTATTATTTATTTATATAATTCTAATGGATTATTTTAATTTTAATTATAGTTTCATTGTTTTAAAAGTAATTAATAAATAAATATAAATCTAAAACCACGTTATTTTTTTGGTATGACTACATTATCGTTAATCTTAGTAAAATAGATTATGAATAAGTCAAAGGAAGTATCTATGTTTCTAACTTTGGTTACTAGATAAATATTTTATAATTTACTAAATTAAAATAAAAAATAAAACATTTTATGGATTAGTATGACACCATATAATTTATCTATAATTTTTTGGTTCTTCAAAATGGTCTGAATGAGTACTTTCAATAGCTACTAGAATTGAAGGACACCAAATCACATCATGGTTATATAAACTACATCGTGGTTTATAAGTGAAATATTTTTGTTTTTTTATCCTGTTACTGGAGTTATTTTCTTGAATTTAGTAAGAAAATCCTTTCTAATACCCCAAATAAATCACTTCATACTTCAGTTAAATTTATGATATTTGAAAAAGAAACTATAACACCCAGAGATTTTAAAATTTGAACATCATATTCGATAGATCTTATGAAACACAACACCAATAGTATAAGGTAATATAACATCCCAAGACATTATGATAGA
This sequence comes from Viscum album, assembly GCA_963277665.1. Taxonomy (NCBI): domain Eukaryota; kingdom Viridiplantae; phylum Streptophyta; class Magnoliopsida; order Santalales; family Viscaceae; genus Viscum; species Viscum album. The sequence goes on along the minus strand of OY728120.1, from coordinate 443,448,267 downwards.
TTCATTTTTAAATAAACTCAATCTCTTCAATAGCTTTTGTCATATGCAATAGTATGTTTATCTTACATTTCATGCAAGGTTGAATTTTACCAAACAAAAATATAATATAAATATTATTCTTTAATATGATACTTATCACCTACATGTTTTAATGGAGTATATGAATAGGATTAAACAACTTATAAATATATATATATATATATATATATATATATCACACATTTTTTTAGTTATCTATTGATTAATAATAAAATAATAATCATTTAAAATAAAAATATTTTTTTTTTCTGAATCTCCTAAGAGGTCATTCTCTAGAGTTGCATTACTATAGAACCCCATAGTGGTTGAGCTCTTTTTTATATTTATTTTTTCATGTTTCTATTTGGATTTTTACTTTATCCCAATTTTTTTAATAAATAGATGATGATGATGATGATGATGTCTATTTTTCTAAAACAGAGTTTAATCGCATTTTTCACACATAATTTAAAGATACTTTTTCAAACATTTAGAAAATTTATATGAAAAAATAAGCAAAATTTTTTAAATTGGGATACCAAAATTATCTTAGGGTTAATTTTTGGATTTTTCATAAAAGTTTCATTTTTTGCTGAATAATTAAAAATACTGAATTTTAATTGAAAATATTTTTTGATTAAATAATTTATAATATTAAGTTATACTTTGAATTGGGTTTAAAGTAAAATTATTTCAATTTTATATCAATTAAGAAAATTTAGTTAATTTTAATCATTTTCATATTGAATCTATATATAAAGACTTTGTAAAATTTTGACCATTTTCAATTCAAAAACATGTTTCCTCATCATGTCTATAAGATTAATTTTAAAATAAATTTTTCCATTTACGTGAATTAAATCTATAAAAATGGATTCCATATTTTGAATCAATATAATTTATAATGTCTAATAATTTCAAATTATTTTTTTATCAAAATGAATAGTGAAAGCAATAAATATTAATTACTACGGTTAATGTAACAATGGGTTTATTAGAAGGGTTAAACTAAAAAGATAAGGGTAAAAATAACTTATAAACTTGTATAAAAACTATTTTATGACCATATTTCTGCCATTAAACCTATAATGTTTGATTATGGTCCATTTTATACCCTTGTTACATATGGAAAACTTGGTATCACTCAATTATTTAAAAAAATAGTTGTGTCCTCTACCCCATTTATAAAATGCCACCCCCTCTCCTCTCATCTTCACACCTTTACACATTTTTGTTGAGAAAATACATAAAAAAATAATTTTCCAAACTTCATACACTCATCCTAGAATCCTTATTTTGTTCATAAATCCATCCTAAGGAGGAATTAGTGAAAACATAAGGAGGATACCTGAAAAAGAGGTAATGATCTTCAATGAGCGTGTTTATTTTTTTCGTTCTCTACCTCTTTAAATTCTTATTAAACCATTATTATATAATTGAATAAGTATATTACATAAATTGGGAGTTTTTATAATAATTTCATGACCTAAAAACATCTTCACTTCCATCAAATGGGTTACAAAAATCATTGTTCATGTGTACGATAGACTACCGCCTCGCGAACCGATGTTATTAGTTCTTCCAGTACCACCTTTCACAATTGGGTATGATAACAGATCTAAGGTATATATGTGATATTTTTAAGATATTTATAACTATTTAGTACTTATATCATATATATATCTTTATACCTACCATTTCATAATATATATGATAACATCGCTCATGTGTACGGTGGACTACCACCTCACAGAATGTTGTGATTCAAATTTCACCAATGATTATGTGATAAATATAAGGTTTATTATTATATGTGATATAAAAATGATTATATTAATTAAAAATTTATCACTATTTAAATATAATATATATCATTTTCTTTCTTTCCATTTAACTCAAATAAATATGATAACATTGTTCATGTATGTGTGGACTACCGCTTTCACAAAGTGATGTGGCTCTCTTTTAATAACCATACAACATGGATGATATATATATAAGAATATAATATTTTATTAATGATATTATTATCATTATGTAAAATTAAGATATTATTTACCTCCTTTCCATAATTATTGATGAAAACTTGAAACGTTATTCATGCATACGTACGGCCTACCGTCTCCATGATCATAACATAGTTAATTTTTCATAACCATCATTCATGATTGGTTTTAAAAGTAAAATGGATTTAAAAAAAGGATAATTATTTAATTATTATTATTATTATAGATATTATATAACTATATAATATTCGAAATAATTGGATCTTTCCTGAAGAAACACGCATGAAAAAAAACAAGACAATTAACACCCAGAATAATGAAAAAAATGAAATATTATTAATGAATTGGTAATGAGATGTTATAAAAGGATTATATATGATATTATAAATATTAATATGGTCATTTAAAAATTTAATAAAATTTTTAAAACCTTTATAAATGAGGTTAAATAATTTTCAATAAAAAGGAAGTGTGAGATAAGTGATGTTACCTCAATATCATCTTATTAAGGAATATTGTAATGTAATGAACCTAATTTCATTTATATGGTGTATATAATGACCCTTTGATATTTAATATTATGATTAATTAATAATTCATGTTATATTGAGTTTAAATTTGAATTATTACATCCAAGTGGATTTGAATTAATAGTTACTAAGTGGGAATAATTCCATGACTCAATTTATTTTCATTGGGTTATATTACTTCCTTGTTGTCATGAATATTCTGAGATTATGAGCACAATTATTTTCTATTATCTTATTTTTTATTTAAAATTTTTCTTTGGAATTATATTTTATACATATTATTGATTCATTGGTTGATTCTCACATCAATTTTATGATCTTCACAAGGGTTTACTTCACAATATCATTTTAATCAATATTGATTATTATTTAATTTCAATTAGACGAGACTATTTGATCATTGTTAAATAAACCATTTTCTTTTATTATCCTCTGTTTATTAATGATATTTTCAAGTAATAGTACCATTTTTACACTTTTTGGTACATAAAATAAATGATAAAATATTTTTAATAAAATCCCACTTCATTTCTCTCTTCAGTCAAAAATTTATTTTCTTCCAAAGCCTAGTTTTCTAAAAATGTTTTTAACTTTTTAAAAAAAATTATTAAATAAATTTTTATCTATTTTTATTTTTAAAAGAAATCAAAGAAATATATTTTTTATTTTTGAAAACTATTAATGTTTGTCTTTTATTGAAAATGTGAAAGGAATATTCTTATCATTTTCTAAACAAGGTGCTACCCTAAACTTTTTATAGTGAAAAGGGAATGTTATATTAACTTTTATGTAATGTAAATAATTACCCATTTTTATGATAATAATTTCTTTGAAGATTATATTTCATTTTATGAGGATATTTTTTAAATAATGATTTATAAAAAGTTATTTTGAAAAAAAAGTATTTTCAAATTGTCTTTCAAAATGAAAATGATATTTTCCTCAATAATGTTTTAAAAAAATATTTTCCTCAATGAAAAAACCCTTTATTATTAATCAAATGGGTATATGTTGATACTCTCCTTGGTCATCCTTTGTATAGTTTATGATTGTTTTGACCAAGGATAAAATTGACAATCAATTCCTTGTTTCATTTTGTATTCATTAATTTTCCATTAAAATATTCACTTTCCTATGATCATTTTACATTAAATTTACCCTAAATTCCATTTTATTTATCATGGATATTATTATTTCTTAAACCATATACTATATTAACATGTGGTGTTTATATGGAATGTTATTCATTTATTTGGGGAAATATTAGTAAATCTATATTCTTTACACAATATGGATATTTTATTTATAAGTCACCTTTTTTATAAATTAAATTGATTATTATTTATATAAGGAATACTTTGTAACTGAAAGAAATGGATTGCATGCCATTTATATAAATATTATCAATGAATCTTTAGTCTCATGGGATGAATTAGATAGCTATCCTTAGTTAAATGGGTTTAAACCTAGTATGTTTTAAAATGACTTTAAAATATATCATGACTATAAATATTTAGTTTTCCTAGGAAACATGACATTCAATAATTAACAATTTCCTTAAATCAGAATTTATTTATTATCATCCATGATATTTTTAAAATTATATTATATATGGATGAATTTCATTCTCATTTTGTTGATTAAATGGAAGGTGTTTTCATTTATTTACCTTTCCATAATAAATATGCCTTATCTAGTCATGATAGTTAGTTTATTGTTTAAATGGAATGTGTTTTAATTATTTACCTTACCATTGATTATACTAGTCAATTATTTAAGTGGAATGTGTGTTCAGATATTTACCTTGTCATATATTCATTCCTTATTGATTACGTTTTATTTACTCATTATATCTTGCATTGTACTTAATCCTCACTAAGCATTTGAGATCACCCTTATTTTGTTTTTCTTCTTAGGAATCCTTGAAACTTGCTATATTTGATATGAAATGATATAACAGAATGAATAAAGTTATTCCTAAAAAAATAAATTGTTGTAATTTGTGTTTTGAGATATAATTAATGACTCAAGTACGTATCATGTTTATAAAGACTACTAAACTAGTTGATCCTTCATGATGTGATTCTTGTATCTTATACCAAATTAATAAATTAGATACCATCTTCGGTTTACTAAGGTTGGGGTATCTATAGTTTTTATTTGAGGAAATTTAGTAGAAACCTTGAGAACTATATTTAGAAAAACATATATTAGCAATCTGAACCCTATGATAAACATTGAGGATAATTATAGGAAGATAATAAAGGTTTTTCAAGGAAGAAATTAAGTCTATTTTCTTATAAATATATCCCTATATAGATATTAAAAGTGGGATTGGTTCTAGTACATTGGTTCCTAGGGGTAATAACTCTGAAAAGGTCACATTAGTCTAGACCCAGTCATCTCCTGGTGCATGATAATGGGCCTTACTATGCACCAATTTTTAAACTCCCAAGGGTTATTCTTAGTATAATTCACATTTCATTTACAAAATAATATTAAGTACTTGAATATATGATGACAATGAATAACCTAGATTAAACCTAAGGTGTATCAGATTAAAAATAAACTACCTTAAATGAAGGGAAAAATATTTTATATATGAAAAATAAGGGTATGAAGTAATTAATGATTGACTAAAAATGAAGTGTATGGCAAAAGGATTTAAATCACATCTTATATATCCATTTATAGTTCATTGTTTTGAATGTGGGGATCATAGGAATTATTAGATTCAATAACCTCTTCTAAATGTTAAACCCTATACCAAGGAAGGACCTATGTGGAAATAAAATAGATAATGTATTGACGCATTGTTATTCGATATTTAAATTATAGAATAATTTTATCAATGGAATTTTGGTTATAAGAATCATAAAAACATTTAAGGATTATATTAAATTTCATAAGAATAAATACATTAATTAACTTAATAGTTATGTATAACATCATGGGTTAATGAGTTTGATATTGATCCTAAGATTAAAGTCCGGGCCACCACTTTTTAGGTTTTATATGATGATATTCTAACAATATTAAGGGTATTTTTGGATAAAGTTTTCAAAAGTTTATGTTTTATTGAAAATATTATTTAAGGAATAATTTCATTACACTTTATAGAAATAATTTTAACGTTATTTATAACCTTAAGGGTTAATATGATCATTAATAACATGGAAATAATAGTAAAATAGGATTATTAAACTTTGTGAAAAAAGGGTTGTATTGAAAACCATTCTAAAAAATTTATTTAATGATTAATTTTACTTCAAGGATGTCCATCATATTTTTCTAGGAACATTATAGGAATTATATTAATATGATTTTAAATAAAGGAAAACCTTTATTTTGGGTGACAACCTGATGTTTCTGGAAATGCTATAGAGCTTGAACACATTACCAAAGAATGAAAAGGGTTTAGTTACTACCACTGGCCTATGTTTAATATGTCATTTTTTTATTTAAACATTTTGAAAAATTAATATTAATGATGATCTATTGGTGTTAATTTTGAGGTTTAGAGATTAATTAATTTTATAAATTGTGTTAACTATATTGGTTTTGTAAAATATTTAAAGATGGACGGAAAGACGTGTTGCTCTTTTATGGATATTATGATCCATTAAAGGTGAATTTTAGTTATTTGAGAAATAAATTTCATTTTTTGGATATTAATTTCTTATAGTATGCAATGAATTGAAAATTGACCCAATAATAACCAAAGGATTAAAATTATTCTTATAAAATAGAAACATATCAAGTAATTATATTTTATTATATTCTTTGGCAATAAAATAATTCCTCAACTTTGGTAAAAGGATTTTGAACCAAATATGTTTTCATATTACAATAATATATGATGAATTAGATGGTATTTTAAATGATCACAGATTTATGGTTTTAATCCCCTTATCTTTCCATTGATCATTTACTTAGTTTTGATCACTGAACTCTATCATTATCTATAATTATTTCTACTTTTATTCTATTTAAAAATCATTATTTTCCACCAATGTTCTCTTATGTAGAAACCTAGTTATATGTTATTTCATATAACCATTGTACTTCCAATTCTCTCTTATTAATAGGATGTTTTATTAACCCTTTTTATAATGTGGTTTTTTAACAATGGTATTTCAAAATATCAAACATTTTATTGCTGATATCAAGTTTAAATTTTTAAGATATAATTTATTTAAGATGGGGAGAATGTAACACCCTGAGATTTTGAAATATTGGCATCATATTCCATAGCACATATTAATTGAAAAATCAAGAATATAAGATAATATAATAAGCCAAGAATTTATGATATATTAATTTTATATAAATTCAATATCTTCAATATCTTTTGTTACATGAAACACTACATTTATCTTAGGTTTCATGCAATGTCATGTTTTACTAAACAACAATATATTATCAATATTATTAATTAATATGACAGTTATCACCTAGAAAATGGAATTTAATGTATGAATAGGATTAACTAACTTGTGAAAATATATATATTACAAACTTTTATTATTTATCGATTTATTCGTAATAAAATAATAATCATTTAAAAGAAAAAAATATTTTTTGGAGAAATATATCTTTTTCTAAATGATTGTTTAATCATGATTTGAACACATAATTTAAAGTTAATTTTTTACCAATTTTATATAATTTAAGTGAAAAAATAAAATTTATTTTTGAAATTGTTTTACCAAAATTATCTTAGGGTGAATTTTTGGGATTTATCACAAAAGTTTCATTTATTTAGGAATTGTGAAATTTTTTGAATTTTAATTGAAAAAAAAATTAGTTTAAATTTTTTATAATGATAAATTATATTTTGAAATTTTTTCAAAGTAAAATTAGTTAAAATTTATATAAATTAATACAATTTAGTTCATTGTAATAATTTTCATATTTAATCTAGATATAAAGACATTGTAAACTTTTGACTATTTTCACTTTAGAACTCCTCTTTCTCATCACGTCTACAGGATGAATTTTAAATTAAACTTTTCTACTTATGTTAATTTAATTTGGATAAATTTATTTTTTTAAAATAAGAATAATTTATAATTTATATTAATTTAAACTTAATTTTTTTACAAAATTAATAGTAAAAATAGTAAAAATTAATAAAAGTGATTAACGTAAAAATAGATTTAAAAAGGGTTAAACTAAACCTATAAGGATAAAATTGACCTATAAACTTGTCTAAAACTATTTTTCCATATTTAGACCATTATAGCTCTAATATTCTATAACTGTCCATTTTTTACCCTTTTGACATGTGAAAAATGTTGTAGCACTCGATTCTTTTCAAAAATACCAACTGTGTCCTCCCCCCACATATAAAAGGCTATCCTCTCTCTTCTCTTCTTTACACATTCACACATACTTATTTCAGCCAATACCTACACAAATAACTTCCCAAAGTCCCTCCCCTCATCCTAGAATCCTTATTTTTGGAATAAATCCATCCTAGGAAGGCATTATTGAAAATCTATGGAGGATACATGAATAAGAGGTAATAATATTCAATGAGCGTATTTATTTTCTTTCATTATCCACATCCATAAATTATTATTAAACCATTATTATCTAATAACTTTGGAATACTACATATAATTTTATATTTTTATAATAAGTTCATGACCTATTACAATCTCTACTTCTATCAAATTGGTAATAAAATCATCATTTGTGTTTACGATGAAATATCGCCTCATGAGTCGATATCATTCATTCTTACATTAAAACCTTTCATGATTGGGTATGAGGATGTTTATTAAGTATATATATTTTATTTATAACATATTTATATGTATGTAGTAATTATATCATATATATATTTTTACCTTCCATTTTGTAAGAGATAATATAACCTTGCTTGAGTTTACGGCGGACTACCACCTCATAAAGCGATGTGATTATTCTTTCACTAATGCTTCACATGGAAGGTGTAAATATAAAATATATCATTTTCTTTCTTTCTTTTTCACTCATGTAAATATGATAACATAGTTTGTATACATGTGAACTACCGCCTTTACGAAGTGATGTGACCCTCCTTTCATCACCAAAACACATGGATGATATATATATAAGTATATGATATGGTATTGATTATATTATGGTAATTTTTAAAAGTTATAATGTTACTTACCTCTTTTCCAAAATGATCATTAAAAACAAAAACTTTACTCATGTGTATGTACGGCCTTCCATCTCCATGATCGTAACATACTTAATTTTTTAAAACCATCATTTATGATTGTTTTAAAAGTAAAATTTATGTAAAAATATAATAATTATTTAATTATTATTATTCTATAAATGATATAACTATATAATATTTTCAAGAATTGGATCTTTCATGATGAATCACACATGAAAAAACAAGGCAATTAACACCCGAAACAACGAAAATAAGGAAATATTATTAATGAATGGGTAATAAGATGTTATAAAAGGATCATATAATATATTATAAATATTAATATGGTTCTGTTATGATTTAATAACATGTTTAAACCCACTATAAAGTTGGTTAAATAATGTTCAATCAAAATGAGTCATGAGGTAAGGGATTTTGTCTTAATTTTATTTCATTGAGGCATACTGTAATTCTATGAAACTAATTTCATTTAAATGGTGTATATACTTACCCTTTGATATATAATATCATTATTCCTTAATAATTCAAGGTATATTTAATTTCAATTTTAATTATTAAATCTGATGGTATTTTACTTAAGAGTTACCAAGTGGTAAGAATTTCATAGCTCAATTTATTTTCATTGGGTTACATTACTTCCTCTTTGTCATTAATATTCTAAGATTATGTGTATAATTACTTTTTATTATATTATGTAATAATTAAACTTGTATTATGTGTATTTATAGTTGATATAGATAATTGATTCATTGGTTTATTCTCACTTCAATGTTGTATTATTTGCAAGGGTTTACTTCATAATCTCATTTTAATCAAGATTATTTATTCTTGAATTCCAATTGAAGAAAATTATTTTATCATTGTCTAATAAACCATTTAATGTTTTATCATCTATATATTCATGATATTTTCAAGTAATAATACCATTCTTCACTCTTTGGTATATAAAATAATTGAATTTTTTTTATAAAAAAAATCAGACATTATTTCACTCTTCTGTCGAAAATCTGTTTTCTTTTAAAACCATGATTTCTATAAAAAAAATTAAAAAACGTTTTTAACCCTTTAAAAGTAATTTATTAAATAAATATTTACTAATTTTTACATTTAAAAATTTTTTTCAAAGGAATCACTATGTCATTTTTAACACAATGTATGTCTGGCTTTTACTGGAAATGTGAAAGAAATATTCTTGTCATTTTCTGAAAAAGGTAGTTTCTTAAATTTTTAAAAATGAAAAAGGAATTTTATTTTAAATTTTATAGAATATACGAAATTAACTTCCATCATGACCTTCATTTAATTGATGCTAAAATTGAAATTTTATGAGGATATTTTAAAATAAATTTTTTTTAAAGTTATTTTTAAGGAAAAGTATTTTCAAAATGTTTTAAAAAATGAATAGGATATTTTCTGCAATAATGTTTTTAAAGATATTTTTATCAATGAAAAAAACCCTTTATTATTAATCTAATGGTTATATATTGATATCGTCGTTATTATTCCTCTATGTGTTTTATGATTATTCTGAACGAGGATATTATTGATATTCTCTTACTTGTTTTATTTTGTAGTAATTAATTTCCACTTAAAATATTCACATTGCTATGATCATTAGAAATTATGTTTACCCTAAATATCTATATTATTTATCATGTATATTCTTATTTCATAAATTATATATCATTTTAACTTATGGTGTTTTCATTGAAGTTATTTATTTATCTCAAAAAATATTGACAAATTTGTAATCTTTACTCAATATGGACATTTTATTGATAAATAACATTCTTTATGAATGAAATTGATTATTAAATATATAAGGAGTTATTTTGACATAAAATACATGGTTTGGTAACAATTTATTGAAATACCCTCAATGCATTGGTATTCTCAAGGGATAAACCAGTTGGATATCCTTAGTTAAATGGGTTTTACTTAGTATGTTTTAAATTTACTTAAGAATATATCATGATGGTAAATATATCATGTGTTTGGGATACATGATGTTAAATAATTAATAATTACCTTCATTCATAATTTAGTTATTATCCAAGATATTTCCATAATGATATTATCTCTGAATTCATTTCATTGTCAATTTATTGATTAAATGGAAAGTGTTTTCAGTTATTTACCTTACCATATTGATTATGACTTATCCAGTTATTATAGTCATTTTATTTATTAAATTTAATGTGTTTATGTTATTTACCTTTCCATTGATTATGCTAGTCAATTATTTAAATGTCATGCGTGTTCAAATATTTACTTTTCCATATTTTTCATTCTTTATTAATTACACTTCATATATTTATAATATTTTTCGTTCTACATAACCCATACTGAGAATTTTAGCTCACACTTATTTTGTTTTATTTCTCATAAATCCATGAAGTGTACTATATTTGATATAAAAGGATATGCTGGATGGAATAAAGTTATTCTCAAAAAAAATTATTGTAATTTGTGTTTTCAAATGTAATAAATGACTCAAGTATGTATCTAGTTTACCGAGACTTATAATTTATTCATTCATTTAGGATGTTATTCCTTGAATCTTATTATAATGTAATATATAAAACACTATCTTTGAGTTACTAATGTCAGGGTCTCTACAGAAAAAATATCAATATTTTGGGAGATTTGATATTTCAACCATAGTTTGTGAATTTAATATTAACAATAAAATAATCATGTCATAGTATAAGAAATCACATCATAGTTTTTTGATATATATATAAAAATAGAGTTTCACATTAATAATTAGAGATAGAAATTCACCCAACTTTTAAACTGATATTTCTTGAGAAGAAAAGAATGGTTTTTGAGTAGTTAATAGGTAAAATTCTAAATGATGAAACAAAGGAACTTATGAAGGAAGGAATAATATTATTGTTATCTATTTATACTGAATCATTGATTATTCATTGTTTTTTTAAATATTATTGTAAAACATGTGGTAGGAATGCTAATTTTTGCTAAAATCATTATAAAGGGTTATATTCCTTCATATTTCTCTTAACATTATTCAATGATAACAAGAAAAAGATCATGTTCCCTAGGATAACACTCACTGATCACCAAGGACTAGCTACTCATAAAGTGTCATTGAACATTATTAGAATCATCATGTTCTTGTATTTATTCTTCTTTCTTTATCTTTCATCATAATTATATAGGTTGAGGGGTTGATCTTGTACACTATCCAATAATAAGAGTAATTTTATTTTGATGAAAAAATTTGTGAGAACTAATTTACACCCCCACCCCCCACCCCAACACACACACAGTTCTCTTTATATTCACCAGGGCATATTACCTACAAATATATAATGATTGAGATGCAATATACATGTGATTTATAAAAAATGGTTTTATTTACTGTTTTGTTATGAAATTCATTTATTATATTTCTTATCAATATTTAATTCCTAGGTGTTTAATAGATTTTCATATGTTTAGTTAGTGTTAGTAAATAAAGTGAATTCATCCATAATTTAATGATTTTAATGTTTTTAATTATCATTTGGAATTATTTTATTTATTTTGGACTTCATAATTTATTTTGTGAATTTTTATAGGATAATTATTCTATGGGTATCCATGTATGATTAATTAAATATTTACCCTTATCATGTATGAATAAATTCATCGAGTGTATGAGAAAAATTCTTCATCGAGATACCATGTATGAATAAATTAGTGCTGAAATAATCTAACCTAATAAAAAGGAAGAACCATGAATTGAATTTATGGTTAAGCTGCCATATATTTATGAATAAATCAAATATTTAATGAGTTTTTAAAATAATAATTTATGGATGAATAGATCTTCATATGAATAATTTGAAAAACTAAAAGCTAAATAAGAATAAATCATTAAAATTTGGATTAAACAGGATTAAACATATTGGCATACATAAGATTAATTCTTAATTTTCAAGGTATGTGTAAGAATAGTTGGTCAATATTACATGATAATAAATAAAATATCAAATGGTATATATAATATATTCATTTCTTATCTTTCTCATATATGATCTACCAAAAACATAGGAGATTAAATTTTTTTTCAATTCAAACTAATGATAGAACAAATATATGATACGAACTAATGAATATCCAACAATTTTAGATTAACTAAGTTGGATAAAAATAGTTAATTTAATCCGTATGTATGAATTATGAAAATGATTTTATGGATATTTAATCAAATAATGAATAATGTATAGATTATTTTTTATGTATAATCATATGTTTTACAGTTTCATTAATTATGCGATGAATATAAATTCACTACATAAACTTAATATGATTTAAATATAATTTGAACCAGTTTCACAAAGAACTAATTTATATTTATAGTTATTTCCAAATGTTTCCTTTACTATATATAAAATAGGTAAAATTACATTATCAAAAGATAATTGATATTCTTTATTCATACATATCTGAGACTTTACTTATTTATTCATCTATCTATAATCATTATATATTTTATTCTAATTGAAATTTTATCTGCTTCCTCTATAATATAAAATTTTATCTCTAGGGTGATAAATAGATAATCATATAATTATTTCCAAGTGAAACATTGTGAGTCTTTTGAGTCTTCATTTTATTATTTTTTCATATTTTTTAAACTCTGAGAAGTTAAAGAGTTTCCAAAATGTGGGGTAGGTGAAATTCACTTCTTATTATTGAATATTATTTATTTTATTATTCAATACTATAATTAATTCTATATTCCTTCATTTTATTAACTGGATTTTGGAATAAATGTTGAATTGATGTGGTTATATGCTAGGAAGGTGAGTGTAAATGTGACTTTGTTGAAGAGTATTTCAATTTACAAAGAAATAATATTGTGAATATATATTGTTCTCTAAGGTCCTTGAGTATATTTTATATCCATATTTTTTGGGATGATTATGATTTCTTGAATGGTATTGAGAGTTTTAATTAGTAAAACAAATATGAATTTATAAAAGATAATAAAGAATCTCACCTATATTCATTAAAGGAATTGACATCTTTATTCTTAGATTTTTTTTTCATTTCATTATTTATGTTATTATTAAATTCATTAAGTTTTCATTTAATTTTTCATTATTATATTCTATATATTATTTTTCATTTAAATCCCCCATTATTTCATGTATATTAGCATTATTTTTAACAAATTAATAAATTAAAAAAGGAAAACAGTTTATATTAGTAGCCTCATTGTTCGATTAACCCTAGGTTATGCATTATAATTAATATATTAATAAATAAAAAATATTTTAAATTATAATTCATAAAAAAAATTAACTCATCAAATTATAATCAATGTCAAGGAGGTGAAATAAATTCCATTTCACTATTTTTCAATTATGTTAAAATATAAAAAAATAGATATAGAAAAAATTAAAAAAAAATTAAATTATCTTTTTAATTAAATATGACTTCATCATCGAAGAATCCATTGGAAGATATTAATTATATGGTAAAACAATTTTCTATGAATCAATATGTTAACCCATCATCTAGTATGCTAAAATTATATGAATAAGTTTCTTTTACTATAGTGTAATTCATGGGGAAAATAACAATATAATTATATATTGAATATTCTAGAATAGGATGGATACTTAAGAAGCAATTTAGGGTACAAAAAATGAGAAAAAAATGTCCACTATAATAAGAATATTATTCATCCCCATTATAATAAAATCAATATAAATAATGAACTAATAAAGAGTGGATGAGAATAGTAGAACCTAGTATAAATAATTTTTAATAAATTATAGCTCAAGTATCTATTGACTTTTAAGAAGAGAAAAACCAATGGAATAAGTAGAAATTATATTTTCCTGTGGTAGTTGAAAAATATATTCTAGAGGTTTAATGAAAAAATAATAATCCTCTATAGAATAAAAAATATAATTTTCTAATGGAGGAAAATAAGGAAGACATTATATTTGATGTGGTTTTGGGAGGTAAAATTGACTTGGATAAGTATTGGGATGATTGTTTTTATGTTCTCATATTATATGATTCTTTTAATAATAAATAATCAGTGGATTTTTTTATAAAAGATGAAATTCTTGATATTAATAGTTTTGGTGAGAAAATTGAAGAAATTGATTTTTTCCCTCTGGTGAAAATATATTCTCTAGATTTGTACCCATATAATAACAATTTAAAGTTAAATAAAATACGGAATATTGTGATATTGTGAATTCATTTATATTTAATTTTTTTGAAACATAATTTTGTACTGACTTTTATTATGAAAATACTATCAATTTAGAACCACTGCATGAACTATAGTTGATAAAAGAATTTGTGACTACTAAAGGGGTGGTGGGATTTAAATAGAAGTTAGATATTCTATAACCCAACTGAATAAGTTTTACAAAGGTTTTTCATGAGGAAATGATGATTTCTAGGTAACATTTAGAGGGTGATAATTCAAAATTTAATTTTTTTTATACAAATTTTATGTAAAAGAAATGTATTAAGGATCCTTCAACTACTATAAGTGTATATTTATTAACTTATTATGATACCCTAGATGATTAAAAGAAAAATAAAACCATCAAGTAATAGATGTTTTTTTGAAGAATAAGAGTTTTTAATTCCTATTGAGGAATGGGTACAAGAGCTTCTAAAGTTTATTGAAGATTCAATGCAATTGACACTTGAAGATAAAGTCATAGTTTAGGTGACTAGTGATGAAGATACTTAGAAGATTCTTTGAATTCCTATAATAATTTATGATCATGTTGGTATTAAACTTACTTATAATGAAGAAACAGTACCTCCAATTATAACTAAATATAAAACATATCATGTAATTCAATTATAGCCTTTAATAAACATTATTACTCAACTTTTAAAGAGTGGTATCTCCCATAAAAACTCATTCTACTATAATATTAAAGAATTATAACGATTATAAGGAAGGGAAAATGTAGTTCTTTGTTTAAAGGTCCATTTAAACCTAGTTATTAATTAAAATCAGCAGTACTAGAACATTTTGGTGGATCTTGTTGAACGAACCTCATCCCGCTTCAAACTAAGGGTGATCAACTACCATTTTCTAGCTATAGGTAGTATAAAATATCACACCTTGGGGGTTAATAAAAATATTTTCTTAACATTTTTTTATTATAATAACTATTTTTTTATCTTATTAATTTTTTTTAAAAAATAGTACACATGTGGTGTATATCACGTTTAACAAAAAAATAAAACTTGGATGTAAATTTCAAATAAATAAAAAAAATCCCTTCTTTATAGTCTTGTGTTATTTTTTTTAATTATTTTTAATATATTTTCATTGTTAAATATTTAGTACATGTATAAAGATAAGTGTGGGGGAGATAAAATAAATAAATACTTTTGTATTACCTATAATTTTATTTGTTTGAACTTGATTGTTTCCAACTATTCTAGAATTTTAATTATTTTTTAATCTATAATAATGATTTAATTTTTCCTATATATAAAAAATTATAGGTATTTTTGCATATTATTTTGAGTTTAAACCAAAATATTGTGTGATTACTTTGAAATTTTCTATATATATGTTTCTGGATTTAAATTTTTCAACTGAATTCCTTACTAATTTGAACATCACTATGACCCTTATTCCATTTGGAGTTAAACTTAAATTTTAATTAATTTTGAATTTTAAAAATATCTCCAACTTATAATTCAACATTAGAGACAATGTTTGAAATATGTGTGGGTTAAGGGTCTCACTAGTGGGTTAAAATGATTTGTATTGGACAGTTAATGTACTCAATGAAAATGATAGGTTTTTTCTTTTAAATAAAACTGTTTTTGAACATTTTTTTCTGGTTGTTGAAATTATTTTCTTCAGTACATCATGTTAGTTACTTTCTAATATTTTTATCTTGACATTATTCACTTGGTAATATCTAGTTGTATTTTTAAAAATGAATCTATTATTTATTATATGAATTAAAATTTTAAATTATATATTAAAGCTATTTGGAAAATAAACTCCTAATACATGGTTAATTTATGTATAAATTTATCTTTATGGATGAGTTTTATTTAATTATTTATAGCTATAATTTATTTCTTGAATTCACTCATCCATTGGACTTATGGTTGTTATTTAGTTGAATATTTTATGTATAATTATGGTTAATTATAGATATGTTTTTATTTCATCCATAAATAAAAAAGAGAAATTTAGAATAATAATTTCAAGTAAGGATGGTGATGGTTTAATTCAATTCAAAATTCAAATGATCATATTTTCAAAATTAAAACTATATTTTCTTAAAATTGTTTCTATTGAGGGAGAAATAATATGATTTAATCCAGTTGGATATTTATGGAGGAAAAGTTTATTTTTACACCAATCATTCATGAGAAAATCATTGAATCATTCTAAAATTAAATTTTTTCCAACTGAGTATAAAAAACTATCATGTGAAAATTAAGCTAGAACTACCACCAGCACCTGACTAATTCCAAAAATATCCCTAAGGGATTTATTGATCTTCGTGGGTTGGAAACTAGTTCATGGGCATCAAATAACACCTCATTGGGAATGATTTTTTGATAAAATAAGAGTAAAAAGAACAATAAATTTTTTTACTAGAAAATTCATCATGGCTCATCCATTAGTCATTATTCCATACCGAAAAAAATAATTAAAGTACAATCCAAATAAAAAATTTAAACAATTTTAAACAATGTAAACCCTAAACTCACCTAAAACTCCCACCATAGAAATATCTCATGAGATCCATAACCCAATCTCCACTTATATAATGAACCCTTAATTAAATTAAAACAATGGTGGCCAATTTATCCTAAATAAAAAATAAAGTCAAAGTAAATAGAATAAACTATTAACCTTTGAATGACCCTTCAAGTCACACTGACTAATCTCATCACTAATCATTCCCTATGGGAAATAAAGAGATAAAGTAAAACCTAAAAATGAAATATATAATATAGACATGACCACATACATTCTCATTAGGTTTCCACTCACCTTGAAAAATATAATATTTTTAATTATAAAACCATTTTAATCTATTTTGAAATGTATTTAAAAAGAAGTTTTTTGAACAAAATTTCATGAAAAATATATATCAAATATATATTATTTTCATAAAGTTACCCTTTTATTTTCCTTAAATTAAAACAATCACTTTAAATACATTTCTTTAGCCCAATTAATTTTATCTAAATAACCACTTTGAAACCACTTTAAAACCCAGCATTTAAATCCTTTGATAAAAAATGGTTTTAGAAACATTATTGAAAACAATTTAAAAGATACAACAAGTGAAATCCAAAGTTATAGGGAATGTTTCATATTTATAAATAGAATATTCCCTTCAAATAATTTTAAAATTAGTTTTTAAAGTAATATAATAACTAACACAAAGGTAAAACATAAACACACATTTCACTAATAAATAATAAAAACATGCCAAATGAAACAACCAAATAGTGGTTCCATGAAATAATGAATAGGGGATACAAATAAATAATACAAATTGGGATCCCTTTAATCATCCTAAATGGTATCTAAGAATCATGGGTGATATTTTAGGACTCACGTAACATGATCCAGACTGGTGACATGAAACCTAAGCCAGAACTGAAGAACATGTCACATCACTGGTATTCCCATTAAACTATTCAAGAATAAGACCTCCTAGGATCCCACATATACACTAGGCCAAAATAAGAATCTCACCTATTAGCTTCCTCTATCCAACGACCATGCTTTGTTCCACTAGCTCCATCAATCTAGCAGGAAAATCTACCTAGTCAATGAAGAATCCACAATAGTTCTTGTAATTACCTAGCGCTCTACCAATCCTCCTAGGAATTCCCATAAAATATATCAAATGAAAGTGAGTAATCAATAAACACAGGTAAAAATATAAATCATTTGAAAATAAGTCACACCTCACCTTCTACACCCTCACAAGAAACATCCCCAATCACATATCCATCACATAACACAAAATTTAAAGCATTCCCCTTGGGCTATAATCCATTTAAATCATAGTCAATAGGGGCCCAAAAGGGTCTCACACACACATAAATTTCAAAAATCAATTAAAATTTACAAATTATCCTTTATCTAAAAGACTCTAGATGTCAAATCATCCCATTCATTTGATTAAAATATCTTTCCAAACCATTAATTATAAATAAATTCATTAAAATTTCATTTTTAAATCATTCCAAAAGAAAATTATAAAAAAAATGCTCAAGAACAGTTGGATATTAATTTAAAGAGTCAACTAATTTTAGTAAAAACCCTTAAGGGTCTAAAAAATACCCTTTAGTTTTTCGCGTGACCCAAAAAGGGTCAAAGCACATGTAAATAACAACTTTTATTCAAAATAACATTTGAAAAACTTTATCAATGCATGGAATTTTCATGTATCACGTGAAATGAAAAGTAAAACCTTTAATAATTCCATTAAAAATCCAAAACCATTAAAAATATCATAATTTAATCATAAAGTCCATTCAATAAATTTAAGAACACATTTTTTGTTAAATTTGTTAAAAAATAAAACTAACATTTAAAATTTGGAAAACCCTTCACTCTCCTTGAAAATAATTTTGAAACAAAATTTTCTCTTATAAATATAATACACATATGAAATACCATAATTATAAAATCAGAACCAAAATTTATAACTCAATACATCAATAGTTCCAAAATTAAAAAATAGTACATGGGGTAGACCCACCTCAAATCGATAATAAATGGTACAAATATTTGAATACAGGCTAAGTAAGACATGATAGAGGTATCACACACCCTATAAGTAATTAAACCATAAAATTTGTGTCAAAATAACACACCTAGTGTTAGGATGAATTTGAATATAGTGAAGGATATGAAGAAACTGATAGGAAAGGAAGAAGAGGGGGAAGTGGAGTCCATACATCCGAGTCTCAATCCCAAATTATGAATAATGAACTTAGAATCTATAAATATGAATAGATATTAAGGGAAGGGAGTCACACTAAGGAGGTATTCTCAGTTAGGCATTTTTTTATTTATAAGGAATAAATAATTGGGTTTTAGTTTTTTAATTAGGAGAGGGAAATTTTATAAATTCTCAAAAATTAACATTATGGGTAATATCTATGGTTTGGATGAATAGTTTAGTTAATCATTCACTAGTTATTTAAACACTACTGGAACCTCTAAATAATGTTGCATAGTTACCCCAAGTACATCGCATGTTTTAACTAACTATGTGCCCACTATTCCAAAGGACATTGTCCAATAATTGCCCCAAACACAAAATTGATGCACATGTAAAGACCTGAAATTTCCATGTAAGTTTTTTTTAATTAAATGGGAATTTTATGAGTCTGCAAAAATTTACGGTGCATGATTCTGAGGTCCGGTGTTCCAGGAAACAATTTCTGAAGTTCTGTTCGTGTACATTCAGTAAACGTATGAGCGGGTTTTTATAACTTTTGAACTGGTACTCGGAATTAAAATTTGAGGGCACCGTTGAACTCGCAGCACCGGTATTCGCTTAAGGAGACTTTCTCCTCGACGGGAGTGGGTCGAGAATGAAAGTTAGTTTTTGGGTTTTTAGTGGAAAATAATAAAATAAAATGATCTTAACTTTATGTTATTTTGATATTCCATGTGGATATTTTAGGTGGGATCCACTAGAACTAAACCTCCACATGGAAGATGGAAGTGGGTACCACTACACCTTAACCTCTCATGAGAGGTTATGGTGGTGGGGACCACCCAAACCATAACCTACCATGAGAGGTTATGGGGGTGGGGACCACCCGGGTTTTTAAACCCCCTAGAAACCTCCCATTAATTGGGAGAAACCTCCCATTAATTGGGAGAAACCTCTCAAGTCCCTATTAAATGTGGGGGGAGCCTCTTAGTATCTTCCCAATAATTATAGCCAACGCACCTCTTAAATTGCGCCAGTATAATTTATTTAGCTTGCTCCTTTTAAATTTAAATAACTACATCTTTGGAATTTATGAAGGTTCCTAATAAATTACCCGTCATAAATTCCAATGATCATTACCTACCTCCATCCCTCTCCTATATATAGGAAGCTTGGGAGGAGGTTTTGGGACAGCTTCACCAAGTGATGAAGCGCTAGTAAAGTGACGCGACGCCCAATACTTGGAGGATTACACTTCCTCCACGAAGAACGCATACTTACAATGAAGAATGTCGGCGAGTAACGACTTCAAATCCCTTCCTCGGAACCTACTCCAACATGGGATGTCTTCGACTATGACGAGTCGGCGCACAAACTGACGATCGAGAAAAACACTGACGACATTGATGTCCATCTTTTCCCAACGATCTGTGTTATTTCCCGCACCAATATTGAAAAACATCGAACAAAGGTAGGGGGTTTATTGATTGTTAATTCTTTCCTTGATTTTCTTTTTCGGATTGGAAAATAATCATTGCGGAGGCTGTAGAATTTGAATTTCATAGTTCTGTTTTCTTGATGGACTGATTGCTATCATCCTAAATGCAGAGGGTGCGGGCCAAACTAACATGGCCCGAATCCCTCCACCGATCTCTTTGCAATGTTCTTCGCCATAGCGATGAAACGATGAGGTGATGGAGGTGACAGGCAATGACAGAGCTACCCGCAGACTCCACAGCCCGCGCCGCCCTCGCGACTCTTCGGCCGAACTGGCACCCGGCCACCGCCGGCCCCCCAACGGCCTGCCGGCCTCCTAGGCCAAGCTGCCCGAGCCACGCCCCTCACGGTTTTGGCCGAACTGGCCTCAGCCATTTGGGTCGAGCCACTAATCTGCGCCCCATTCGCGTTTGGCCGAGCTGGCCTTTCGTGCCCCTCGTGGCGCCTCTGGGCCGAAGCGTGGTCGGTCTGCGCCCTCACGACCGGTCTGTGCCCTCGCGGTACTAGCAACATTCGTGGACTACTGGGCCTGGCCCAATGTTCTGGGTTAGACCCAATGGGTTAGGCAGGTTTGGCCCAAACTGGGTCGGTTCGGGTCAGTCCAACTGGGTCGGACCGGACCCGGGCCAACTTCGACCCATTTCTGCTCCTTCGGCCATATCTTTGGCACCGGACATCCATTTGATGAACCATCTGCGGTGATGGAAATCCCGGAGCGTGATGGTCCCTTAGAGTATAACCCACTATAGTTTGGGGTATAGTTGAGATATGGTCAGGTTGGATCGTGCACGAATCCAACCGGGCCTCCAGGACTAAAAGGACAATAACTCTCAGAACGAGTATCTGATTGACGTGTCGTCTGTTGTGTTGAGACCCCTATGATGTGGAGGACCTTCAAGATTTTTATTCATGGGAATTCATGGAATTTGATGTATCAACACTTGGCTTGAGGAGCGGACCCTCCCGGAATCAAGCATGCTTTGTGTGGAAACCCTTTGGTTGGATGCTCTCTAACTACTGTTCTTGGATCCTGTCTGGGTTCAACAGCTCTAGCTAATGTTCCTGGATCATCTGTGGGTTCGACAGCTCTGACTACTATTCCTGGATCTTGTGTGGGTTCGACAGCTCTGACTACTATTCTTGAATCCTATGTGGGATCGACAGCTCTGACTAATATTCCTGGATCATGTGCGGGTTCGACAGCTCTGACTACTATTCCTTGACCCTCTGTGGGTTCGACAGCTCTGAATACTGTTCCTGGATCCTATGTGGGTTCGATATCTCTAACTACTATTCATGGATCCTATGTGGGTTTGACAGCTCTGACTACTATTCCTGGATCTTGTGTGGGTTCGACAGCTCTGATTTCTGTTCCTGGATCCTGTGTGGGTTTGACAGAATATATGATTTAATGGCTACATCTAATCATCTCTAACTCTCTTCAAAATATGTATACCTATGTGAGATGAGTCAATAACTTTTTTGTTTTCCTCATGATTGAGATGGATTACTTAAAAACTTAGGTATATGTTTGGGAATATACCTAATTGGGGTTATCTGTTGATTTCATACTTTATGTTTTATCCTTGTTGGATTTTGTGAGACCTTGTGGGTCTCATGGTCCTTACTGAGTATCGTTTATACTCACCTCTACACTAGCTATGCCTGCACCTTGTTGTGTTGGATGCAGATGATAGACAGTGCTGACTGAGGCTGAGAGCACTAGGACTGGATGGTACCCAAAGGTGGATTATACGGCGAGACGGTACATGGAGGAGAGGGACAGACCTGGAGTGCTAGGGAGGTGATCTGTACCTACCCTTCAGGTAGGAACCTCAGAGGTCGACCTAATAGTATTTTTTCTTTTCTTCAGTTGTAATTTTTGTTTCCTTTTAATTTACAGTTGGGCTTGTATTTTCGGCCCCTTTTACATTTCAGCACTCTTTTATTATACATTTTTACTTAGTTTTTTGCTTCCATCTTGTACTCTGTTGTCTACGTTTTTAGGTTATAAGGAAATGTCTTCCCAGTTTTAGTGATTTAGGCCTTTGGTGCTAGTCACCAGCCCCTGGCCTATGGTAGGAGGGCTTGTGGTAGTCATGGCATGAGCCCCAGGGGACGGGTCGTGACAAATTAGTATCAGAGGAGTCGGTTCTAACACAAAACGTAGGACTCTGGTCTTTTCTGTGATGCATTAGTGTTAAGGGTACTAAGTGTGGTTTTCAGTTCATATCGTCTAGTCTTGGGGCGGCGGCCGACATATCCATACACCCGGACCCTGACTTCTGTTTTCCTACTCAGTGCATGAAAACACTAATTGTGTGTCTATTTTCAATAGTTTTCTTTGTGATATCTTGATTCATCTCACCAGGTATAACTTATTGACCATGGCACACCTATTTCTTTTCAGGATACCTACACATAGACATTCAGCTAAGGTTCCAAGAGTTGTATGCATAGATAGCCCACCGAGCAACGAGGCCTCAGTGTAGGGCCCTTTTTCAGTGGAGGAAACAGCGGTACCATTCCCTGTTGGGCCATCAATGCCACCAGCCCCAAAAGCAGAGAGTTCACACTGCCTGAGCGCATTGCATGAGTTCCAGCTCTAGAGGCCGCCCAGGTTCAGGGGCGAGACGAAGCCATAGGCAGCTGAGGATTGGCTGGAGGTTGTGGTGAGAGTCTTCAAACTGGTAGGGACACCAGCCGGCCATATAGTGATCCTTTCCGCGAGTCTCCTTCAGGCAGTAGTAAGCAGATGGTGCATCCTGATGCTCTAGGTGCATGACGAGGGACTCTACTCTGGGAAGACTTCAAGAGCCTATTTCAGGCAGATTTTGTCCCATCCACCCTTCATGCAGTGCAAATACATGAGTTATTTCACCTGTAACAAGGAAGCATGATGGTGGCACAATACTCAGCGAGGTTCACCGACCTCTCGCACTACTCCACAGATATGGTATGAGACCCATTCTTCAGGGCCCAAACCTTCGAGCAGGGGCTCAGGTGAGAGATCAGGGCTTTGATGATCTCCCTCAGCATCCCAATGAAAGAAGGGGTGTTGGAGTGAGCCCTTTTAATGGATATTTTCCTTGCTGAGTAGTCACCAGTAGTGAGACCCACCACCGGACGTCACGTAGTGGAGTCTTCTACAGTTGGCAGTAGACAGATGTCGTAAAGATCCAAGCTGACCAGGCCATTTGGTGGATGACCTCAGGACACGTGTTTGGTTGTGTGAGACACATGAGACAGAGCCAATCATACAAGGAACATGTAGTGTTTCACAAGCGGTGGGTAGGGTCACATGGCTCGTGACTGTCCGACCCGCCGTTCAGATGTTCAGCAGACGGTCGAAGGACTTCCCAAGTAGAGACAGATATTCGATCGAGGCAGTTCATAGGGAGCAGGCGGACGTGGTAGAGGATCTAGTCATGTAGCTGGCGGTGGATGACATTATGAGGTGTTACCACCACCACCACCAGGAGGTCCACCCCGACCATAGGGAGCAGGTGGATAGGTGAGAGCTCAGATCTAGGTAGCTGAGGCTTACGATCATGGCACTATGGAGATGATTCAAGGTACGTTCTCTATCTACTCCACCTTAGTTGTAGTTCTTATACACATAGGTGTCAGTCAATCTTTCATTTCCACCACCCTCGTTCAGAGCTCGGAGATTCTGATGGAGTCGTTGGCTCGATCCTTATGGCTAGAGACTCCTACAGGAGTAGACTTGGCAATTACGCACTGGTTCCAGCAGTGTGAACTTACTATAAGAGGTGAGAGCTTCGGCTGGGATCTCCTTGTAGCGGTGTCGAGGCCTTACGACGTCATATTGGGTGTGGACTGGTTATCTATAGTCCATGCTCAGATTGATTGTATTAGGTGCAAAGAGCGGTGTATTTGCACATATGGGACTAGTTTTACCTTCACTAGTTAGAAGGGATCCTTTGCAGCACAGGATGGACTTACCTGGAGGAGTGTGTAGCCGATCACTCATCAGTTGGCTTGCCTTACCCTCAGAGTAGTAAATGTGGGGAGACTGAGCTATCTTATTCTGGTGGACTAGTACGAAGATGTCTTCCTTGATGATGTCCCAGGTCTACCTTCTTGCAGAGAGGTGGACTTTTACATTTACTTGTACCCTGGGATGGAACTGATATCTACTCCATCATATCAGATGGATCCCGCGAAGCTTTGCGAGCTGCGGGTATAGCATGAGGACTTTCATGAGAAGGGATTAATCTAGCCCAGTGTTTCTCCCTGGGCTGACCCGATTATATTCACCAAGAAGGCGGATGGGAGCTTGAGGCTTTGTGTCAACTACCATCGCCTGAACCAGGTGACCATGAATAATAGGTACCCACTCCTGAGTATTGATGACCTCTTTGATCAGCTGAAGGGAGCGCGGTGGTTCTCGAAGATAGAACTCAGATCAGGCTATCACCGTCTCAGAGTTCGAGACGAGGATTTACATAAGACGGTCTTCAGATGTCGATATGACCACTATGAGTTCTTGGTAATGTCATTAGGAATAACCAACACTCTATCAGTGTTCATGGGACTCATGAACAAGATCATCCATTCATACCTTGATCTCTTTCTCATACTATTCATCGACGACATTCTGATCTATTCGAATACTAAGGAGGAGCATGTCTACCATTTGCGGGTAGTACTGGACACACTTCGAGAGCACCATATTTATGGTAAGCTCTCAAAGTGATAGTTCTGGATCTGAGAGGTTCACTTTCAAGGACATTTCATCTCAGAGGCTATAGTTACAGTTGATCTAGCAAAAATTTAGGCGGTAATTGCTTGGGAGCCACCTAGGAGTGTGACAGAGGTACGATGTTTCCTGGGTTTGGATGGATACTACCGAAGATTTGTACCATACTTTTCAAGAGTTTCAACAACATTATCAGCCTTGAAAAAGAAGGGGAAACCCTTTGTGTGGTCATAGAGATGCCAGCATATAATTCAGGAGATGAGGCAGAGGCTGACTATTACCCCCATCTTGAGGCTTCCAGAGGAAGTTGTTGGGTACGTAGTCTACTGCGATGCATCAGGGACCGAACTCAGATGTGTCTTGAAGCAGGATCGAGCAGTGATCACTTATGGTTCTCGAAAGCTAAGATATAATGAGTATAACTATGCTAACCATGACCTAGAGTTAGCAGTAGTGGTCTTCGCCTTGAATATCTGGCGGCACTATCTGATGGGCGAGCATTTTACTGTGTACTCTAATCACAAGAGTCTCATGTATATCTTATCTTAGAAGGATCTGAACCTGAGACAATGACATTGTAAAGACCCGTAAAATTCAAGGGAAATTTATTTTCTTAATTTTCTTTAGAATTTTACAAGAGCGTGGTTTTAGACGGCACCTGATTCCGAGGCCCGGAGTGCCCGGAATCAATTTCCGAAGTTGGCTCGGGTACGTTCAGTGAACGAACGAGCGGGAATTCCTAACTTTTGATCCGATGCTCGGAATTGAAATCCGAGGGCACCGATGAACTCGCAGCGCCGATATTCGCTTAAAGAGTCCTTTTCAGAAGTTGCGTTTGTTGCGGGACGAAAGTTAGTTTTTGGGAGACTTATAAAAAGTTGAATAAAAAAATGTGGAATTCTTTTTATTTAACTTTTGTAGGTTAACTCCTCTCAAAGGGAGTTAGGGGTGGTACCCACACCCACTTAACCTCCCTTGAGAGGATTAAGTGTGGTGGGAACCACACGAACCTAAACCTCTCATCTTCCCTCAAACTCCCTTAATCCCTCTTTAATTAACATGACAACTTGTTAATTAATGTGGAGTTATCTCTTATTTGAATTTCAAAACTTTGAAATTCTTTTGTGAATAAAATAAGACTTTATCTTATTTTGTTGGGTTAGAACTCTTTATCCATCTTGGAGAGGTTGAGAGCTCTTCTTCCTTCTTCAAGCTTTGAAGAAGAACGCTCAAGCTCCGACGAAGAACGCCGCACCTCCCTTCTTCGTCTACCGTGTCAACGAAAGGGAACGCCACTTCTTCCTCGGACAACCTTCGTCGGCGTACAAGGATTCGCCAACGACGTATCTCATCGGACGCACCTCTTCGTCATCGGATTTGACGAACGACTACCGCGACGCCCGACCTCCGTGACGTTGTCTTCCGCGGGACGTTGACAAATCTTCGAACCTATACCCAAGGTAGGGGTTGTTGATTATTGTTTAATTATCTTATTATTGCCTGTGGTTCGCATGACTAACGTGAGGATTTTGAATATTTTTTTAAGTTGTGTTAATGTTTAATGTGAGGGGGCCGGACCGCATGAACACGGCCGAACCCCCTCCATCGTTCTTGTTGAATTACCTTGCGGGTGGAAACAAGGTGGCGTGGTGCCGTCGCACCACGCGGTTAATCGTGCAATTATATTACGCGACACCGTCGCGCCGCGCCATGGAAGGATCATCAAGAACGTGACGCCGTCGCGCCGCGTTGAAGGAAATCAAGGTGCGGCGGAGGGGCGCGGTGTCGTCGCACCGCGCCGGACGATGAACACCGCGGCCAGTTCCGGGCCGCGGCGGAACGAGGAGACCGGCGGCCGGGCCGCCGGCGTCGGAAGCCGAAAAGGGGACCGGATTTTTCCGGTCCCGTTGGAGAAAACCGGCGGGCCAGCTGGCCGGCCGGATGGCCAAATCCGGGGGAAATAAATCCCCCGGCCAGCAATAAAGCCCCCCCCCCATTTAATTGGGGGAGGCGGTTCCTTGAGGGGGGGCAGGCGGCCCCCCGGTTTCCGCTCAAGCAGGCCCCCCACGTGGGGGCCGTTTTCTTTTCAAAGGGCGCGGCACAAGGCCGTGCCGCCATCCCAATCAAGCGAGGGAATTTATTCCCCCCGCGTGCTGCCTCCGTGCGGCGCCAGGCCGCCGCGGCCGCTGCGCCGCCGCGCCGCCGGCCGGCCCGGACCCGGACCCCCCGTTTCAGATCAGATTCGGTCTTTTGGACATATCTTGAGCCACGGACCTCTGATTGACGAACCGTCTGTGGAAACGCGATCCTTGGATCGAGACGGTCGTTTCGGTATATCGCACTCAAGGTTTCGGATTACTTTGAGTTCGGCCGGGTTAGTTCGTTCACGAAACCAACCGGGCCTTCGGAGCGGAAACGCTCATATCTTGAGCTACGGACGTCCGATTGACGTGTCGTCAGTCGTGTTGTGTTCCTCTTAGTGAGACGGATCTTTTGGCATACTCCGCCCGAGGTTTGGACGCAGGTGGAGTACGGTCGGGTTGGTTTTTCCTTAAAAACCAACCGGGCCCCGGGGACGAAAATGCCAATAACTCTCAGACCGGGCGTCCGATCGACGCGCCGTCTGTTGCGTTGAGTTCCTGTTGTCGATACGGAACTTTTGGATACATCAACTCTGGACTTTGTGACAGTTGATGTATCAGCCTCTCGGCTCGTGGAGCGGACCCTCCGAACGAGCTTGCTGTGTGCGGGAACCCTAGTGCTGGCTGCAACTGTTACTGTGACTACTACTGCTACTACTGCTACTGTGACTGCGACGACGACAGTACAGAGATCCTGTGTGGATTCGACGACGACGACTACAGCACTCAGCGATCCTATGTGGATCAGTGCTACAGGTCCTGTGTGGGCCCGATCCTGTGTGGGTCCGATCCTGTGTGGGTCCTTGCGCTCAGCGGTCCTGTGTGAACCAGCGCCTACAGGTCCTGTGTGGGCCCGATCCTGTGTGGGTCTTTTGCGGGGGTTAGTTACCTATCGATCCTTCGTGGGTCCGACGACTTAGATGGATCAGAGATCATTTTTATCATCCTTTGAAGATGTATACCTGTGTGAGCTTAAACCTTTTGCTTTCCTGTGTGGATTGTGTTGTGCAATCCTGTGTGGATTACGTTTTGCTTTCCTGTGTGGAATACGTATACTTTCCTGTGTGGACTGAGTTGTACTTGGGCTCGGAGGTTGGAGCGTATTTGAATTGATGACTTAGGTATATGTATGGGCATATACCTAAGCAGTGTTGGTTGTTACTTCGTGATTGTACCTTTCTTCGTGGTTTATCCTTTGTGGATTTGAGAGACCTTGAGGGGTCTCGGGGTCCCTACTGAGTAGCTTATACTCACCCCTGCACGGGCTTTGCCCGCACTACGTTGTGTTTGTTGCAGACGACGGACAGCGTTGACCTTAGCTGAGGCTTGCAGAGCGGGACGGTACCCGGAGGTGGACCACTGGGCGGGACGTGCTCGGAGCGGACGGCGGGACCCGTGGAGCAGAGGAGCTATCTGTACCCACCCTTCAGGTGGGATTTCCAGTGGACAGCTCGGTGTAGCGGCTTTTACCTTTCAGTTGTTGTTTTCCCTTTCGAGTTGTACTTTACTTTCAGTTTGGGTTTGTATACTGGCCCATTTACTTTTCCGCACTTTCAGTTGTACTCTACTTTTGCTTAGTGTTTACTTTCCGCTTGCTTACTCTGTGGTGTTTGTTTACTTTACAAAGGCAATGCCTTCCCTTTTTACCGAGATTTACGCCTTGGTGCTAGTCGCCAACCCCTGGCCTATGGAAGGCGGGCTTGGGGTAGTCACGGCATGGACCCCGAGGGCGGGTCGTGACAAATTGGTATCAGAGGAGTTCGGTTCTACCGCGAACTCTGATCTTTTCTATGTGAAGCAATAATGTTTAGCGTATTGAGTGTGGTTATCAGTCCAGGGAGTCCAGTGTTGGTGCGGCGGCCGACGTATCCGTACACTAGGACCCTGACTTCTGATTTCCGACTTAATGCACGAAAACATTGATTGCGTGTGTGTTTCAAAGTTTTCTTTGTGATTACTTATATCAGCTCACCAGGTATAATGTTCTGACCATGGCGCACCTGTTTCCTTTTCAGGATGGCCCCACGACGGCAGCCAGCTAGGGTTCCGAGAGTCGAGCGTGACGATAGCCCACCGAGCGATGAGGCCTCGGTGCAGGGCCCTTTGTCAGCAGTGGCACAGGTAGTAGCTCTACCCGCCGAGCCCCCGATGCTTCCAGCAGCAGTCGCTGACGATGCACGTCGCCCCAGCGCACTGCATGAGTTTCAGCACCAGTGACCGCCCAGGTTTCGCGGGGAGACGGATCCCCAGGCAGCAGAGGACTGGCTGGAGGCAGTGGTTCGAGTGTTTAGGCTAGTGAGGACACCAGTAGACCTCATGGTGATCCTCGCTGCGAGCCTACTACACGCAGCAGCAGGACGATGGTGGAGCTTGATGCTCCAGGTGCACGATGAGGCATCTCTACTTTGGACGGACTTTGAGAGCCTCTTCCGCTCGGAGTTCGTCCCAGCCACCCTTCGTGCGGTGCGTATCCAGGAGCTTCTTCAGCTGCGGCAGGGCAGCATGACGGTCGCTCAGTACTCGGAGAGATTTACCGATCTCTCGCGCTACTCGACCGACATGGTACGGGACCCATTCTTCCGGGCCCGGACCTTCGAGCAGGGTTTGAGACACGATATCAGGGCATCGCTGATCTCCCTCAGCATACCGACTCAGACAGGAGTACTGGAGCGGGCCCTTCTAATCGAGAGCTTCCTTGCTGAGTCTACACCAGCGCAGGGCGGCACGTGGCAGAGTCATCTGCAGCAGGCAGTCGACGGATGACTCAGGGGTCCAGATAGACCAGACCTTCGGGCAGACGACCTCAGGACACTGGCTCAGCAGTGCGGGGCACACAGCGCGGAGCTAGTCTTTTGAGAGGCAGACAGTGCTACTCGTGCGGCGGGCAGGGCCACATGGCTCGTGACTGCCCGACCCGCCGTGCCGAGGAGTAGCAGACGGTTGAGGGACCACCGAGGCAGAGGCAGAGGGTCGACCGTGGCAGTCCGCAGGGAGGAGGCGGATGAGGCAGAGGAGCTGGACGAGCAGCCGGTGGTGGGCGACGCTTTGAGGCTCTGCCACCACCACCACCAGGAGGTCCACCCCGACCACAGGGAGCTGGCGGGCAGAGACAGGCACAGCTCCAGGCAGCAGAGGCCTACGACCACGGCGCACCCGAGATGATTCGAGTTACTATCTGTGTCTATTCCACCCTTTCTGCAGTTCTTATAGACACAGGAGCGAGTCACTCTTTCATAGCCGCTGCCCTTGTTCGTAGCTCGGAGATTCCGATAGAGCCATTGGATCGATCCTTACGGCTAGAGACTCCTACGGGAGCAGACTCGACGATTACGCACTGGTGCCGGTAGTGTGAGCTTACTCTAGGAGGCGAGAGTTTCGGCTGGGATCTTCTTGTAGCAGCGTCGAGGCCTTACGACATCATCTTGGGCATGGATTGGCTATCTACGGTCCATGCACAGATTGACTGTTTTAGGCGCAAGGTGCGATGTGTACGCACCGACGGGAGCAGGTTCACCTTCACCGGCGAGAAGGGAGCCTTAGCAGCACAGTATGGACTTCCGCGGAGGAGAGGACAGCCCATTACTCATCAGTTGGCTAGCCTTATCCTTGGAGCAGTTGACGTGCGGAGTCCTGGTTTTCCTGCAGTGGTGGATCAGTTTGCGGACGTTTTTCCCGACGACGTTCCAGGGCTACCTCCTCGCAGAGAGGTAGACTTTTATATTGACTTGTACCCCGGGACAGCCCCGATATCCACTCCAGCATATCGGATGGCCCACGCCGAGCTTCTAGAGCTACGAGTACAGTTGGAGGACTTGCAGGGCAAGGGGTTCATCCGACCCAGTGTTTCACCCTGGGCTTCCCCGATTTTGTTCGCCAAGAAGGCGGACAGGAGCTTGCGTCTTTGTGTTGACTATCGTCGCCTGAACCAGGTGACAGTGGGGAACAAGTATCCGCTACCGAGAATTGATGACCTCTTTGATCAGCTCAAGGGAGCACGGTGGTTCTCGAAGATAGACCTCAGGTCAGGCTATCATCAGCTCAGAGTCAGAGACGAGGATGTGCAGAAGACGGCCTTCAGATGTCGGTATGGCCACTATGAGTTCTTGGTTATGCCTTTCGGTGTAACCAATGCTCCAGCAGTGTTCATGGCTCTCATGAACAGGATCTTTCAGCCATACCTCGATCGGTTTGTCGTGGTCTTCATCGACGACATTCTGATTTACTCTACGACAGAGGAGGAGCACGCCTATCATTTGCGAGTTGTACTAGACACACTCCGAGAGCACCAGCTTTATGGTAAGCTCTCGAAGTGCCAGTTCTGGATACGTCAGGTCCACTTCTTGGGACACGTTATCTCTGAGGCAGGAGTTGCAGTGGATCCTGCGAAGATCGAGGCTGTGTTAGCATGGGAGCCACCCAGGAGCGTGACTGAGGTTCGGAGTTTCTTGGGACTAGCTGGATACTATCGGAGATTCATTCCAGACTTCTCTAGAGTTGCAGCATCACTCACAGCTTTGACAAAGAAGGGGAAACCATTCGTGTGGTCAGACAGATGTCAGCAGAGCTTCCAGGAGCTGAGACAGAGATTGACTAGCGCACCTATCTTGAGGTTGCCCGAGGAGGGAGTAGGGTACGTAGTCTACTGCGATGCATCAGGGACCGGACTCGGATGTGTTCTGATGCAGAAGCGGCAGTGATCTCCTATGGATCACGTCAGTTGAGGCCGCATGAGCAGAACTACGCTACCCATGACCTGGAGTTAGCATCAGTGGTCTTCGCTCTGAAGACATGGCGACACTATCTGATGGGCGAGCGCTTTACAGTCTTTTCTGACCATCAGAGTCTCAGGTATATCTTCTCTCAGAAGGACCTGAACCTGAGACAGTGGCGATGGCTCGAGTTCCTCCAGGACTATGACTTTGAGATAGTCTATACTCCTGGGAAGGGGAACGTAGTAGCCGATGCCCTCAGCAGGAGGACGGGCATTCAGCTACTTGAGGAGGCGATGGAGTAGCTAGCCTCTTTGCAGATATCCTTCGTGGATAGAGATGGAGCAGCCTTCCTTTAGTCTCTCACACTCACTCCTCCACTACTGCAGCGGGTCAGAGAGGCACAGTGTGAGGACGCTGACTGTGAGACACGGCGTGCACAGATATCCTCGGGACAGGCACCTGATGGTTTCTCCCTTGGAGCAGAGCACGACATCCTTTTCAGAGGACGTACCATGGTACCAGTCGCTTTGCGAGAGGAAGTGCTGAGAGAGTTTCACACTTCTCCTTTGGCGGTACATCCTGGAGTGGCGAAGATGTACCAGGACCTCAGACGACAGCACTGGTGGCCGGGCATGAAGAAGGCAGTAGCAGAGTTCGTTTCTCGATGCCTCACCTGCCAGCAGGTGAAGGCAGAGCATCAGGTACCAGCAGGCTTGGTACAGCCCTTGGAGGTTCCGGAGTGGAAGTGGGACGGCATATCTATGGACTTCGTGACTGGACTTCCACGCACTTCCAGAGGTCATGACTCCATCTGGGTGATTGTTGACCGACTCACCAAGTCGGCACACTTCTTACCCATCAGAGAGCAGGGCTCAGTAGAGAGCTTGGGACGTCTCTACGTTCAGGAGATTGTGCGGCTCCATGGCATGCCATCATCTATCGTATCCGATCGAGATGCCCGCTTTACTTCCCGGCTTTGGAAGGGGTTACAGGAGGCGTTCGGGACGCAGCTACGTCTGAGCACAGCCTTTCACCCTCAGACGGATGGTCAGACGGAGAGGACCATTCAGACTCTCGAGGACATGCTCCGCGCATGTGTCCTCGACTTTGGTCGTAGCTGGGAGGACCACCTACCCTTGGTGGAGTTCGCGTACAACAACAGCTACCACTCCACCATCGGGATGGCACCGTACGAGGCATTGTACGGCCGACCTTGTAGATCTCCTTTGTGCTGGACAGACCCTGGGGAGTCAGCACTAGTGGGACCGGAGATGGTCCAGGCCACGACAGAGAAGGTCCAGGTCATCCAGGAGCGGATGAGGACAGCTCAGAGCCGGTAGAAGTCATACGCTGACAGGAGGTGGAGGCCACTAGAGTTCGAGGATGGCGACCACGTCTTCTTGCGGGTCTCACCTCGACGTGGTATTCGGAGATTTGGCCGAGGCGGCAAGTTATCTCCGCGCTTCATCGAACCCTTCCAGATTATCAGCAGGATTGGTGAGGTGGCTTATCGCCTGGCTCTACCACCTCAGTTGCACCGGGTGCACGACGTCTTCCACGTGTCTCAGCTGAGGAGATACGTGCACGACCCGACGCACATCATTGACCATGGGGAGCTTGACATTGATGATGGGGAGACTTTTACGGAGGTTCCGGTGGAGATAGTGGATCGACAGGAGCGGGTCCTGCGTGGGCGATCGATTCCTCTTGTGCGCATCAGATGGCAGCACGGGAATCTCCAGGAGAGCACATGGGAGCGGGAGGCTCAGATGCGTGCTCAGTACCCTCTTTTGTTTCCCTAGTTTTTGATGTATCTTTACGGGGACGTAAAGCCCAGAGGTGGGAGTAATGTAAAGACCCGTAAAATTCAATGGAAATTTTTTTTCTTAATTTTCTTTAGAATTTTACAAGAGCGCGGTTTCAGACGACACCTGATTCCGAGGCCCGGAGTGCCCGGAATCAATTTCCGAAGTTGGCTCGGGTACGTTCAGTGAACGAACGAGCAGGAATTCCTAACTTTTGATCT
The DNA here is from genome assembly GCA_963277665.1 of Viscum album. Lineage (NCBI taxonomy): Eukaryota > Viridiplantae > Streptophyta > Magnoliopsida > Santalales > Viscaceae > Viscum > Viscum album. The sequence goes on along the minus strand of OY728120.1, from coordinate 443,413,496 downwards.
GGTGCTCGGAATTGAAATCCGAGGGCACCGATGAACTCGCAGCGCCGATATTCTCTTAAAGAGTCTTTTTCGGAAGTTGCGTTTGTTGCGGGACGAAAGTTAGTTTTTGGGAGACTTATAAAAAGTTGAATAAAAAAATGTGGAATTCTTTTTATTTAACTTTTGTAGGTTAACTCCTCTAAAAGGGAGTTAGGGGTGGGACCCACACCCACTTAACCTACCTTGAGAGGATTAAGTGTGGTGGGACCCACATGAACCTAAACCTCTCATCTTCCCTCAAACTCCCTTAACCCCTCTTTAATTAACATGACAACTTGTTAATTAATGTGGAGTTGTCTCTTATTTTAATTTCAAACCTTTGAAATTCTTTTGTGAATAAAATAAGACTTTATCTTATTTTGTTGGGTTAGAACTCTTTAGCCCTCTTGGAGAGGTTGAGAGCTCTTCTTCCTTCTTCAAGCTTTGATGAAGAACGCTCAAGCTCCGACGAAGAACGCTGCACCTCCCTTCTTCGTCTACCGTGTCAACGAAAGGGAACGCCACTTCTTCCTCGGACAACCTTCGTCGGCGTACAAGGATTCGCCAACGACGTATCTCATCGGACGCACCTCTTCGTCATCGGATTTGACGAACGACTACCGCGACGCCCGACCTCCGCGACGTTGTCTTCCGTGGGACGTTGACAAATCTTCGAACCTATACCCAAGGTAGGGGTTGTTGATTATTGTTTAATTATCTTATTCTTTCCCGTGGTTCGCATGACTAACGTGAGGATTTTGAATATTTTTTTAAGTTGTGTTAATGTTTAACGTGAGGGGGCCGGACCGCATGAACACGGCCGAATCCCCTCCATCGTTCTTGTTGAATTACCTTGCGGGTGGAAACAAGGTGGCGTGGTGTCGTCGCACCACGCGGTTAATCGTGCAATTATATTACGCGACACCGTCGCGCCGCGCCATGGAAGGATCATCAAGAATGCGATGTCGTCGCGCCGCGTTGAAGGAAATCAAGGTGCGGCGGAGGGGCGCGGTGCCGTCGCACCGCGCTGGACGACGAACACCGCGTCCGGTTCGGGGCCGCGGCGGAACGAGGAGACCGGTGGTCGGGCCGCCGGCGTCGGAAGTCGAAAAGGGGACCGGATTTTTCCAGTCCCGTTGGAGAAAACCGGCCGGCCAGCTGGCCGGCCGGATGGCCAAATCCGGGGGAAATAAATCCCCCGGCCAGTAATAAAGCCCCCCCCCCCATTTAATTGGGGGAGGCGGTTCCTTGAGGGGGGGCAGGTGGCCCCCCGGTTTCCGCTCAAGCAGGCCCCCCACGTGGGGGCCGTTTTCTTTTCAAAGGGCGCGGCACAAGGTCGCGCCGCCATCCCAATCAAGCGGGGGAATTGATTCCCCCCGCGCGCTGCCTCCGTGCGGCGCCAGGCCGCCGCGGCCGCCGCGCCGCCGGCCGGCCGGCCGGCCGGGCCGGGTCGGACCCGGGTCGGGTCGCCCCGGTTCGGGCCGACCCAGGGGGGGTCGGGCCGGGTCGGCCCGGACCCGGACCCCCCGTTTCAGATCAGATTCGGTCTTTTGGCCATATCTTGAGCCACGGACCTCCGATTGACGAACCGTCTGCGGCAACGCGATCCTTGGATCGAGACGGTCGTTTCGGTATATCGCACTCAAGGTTTCGGATTACTTTGAGTTCGGCCGGGTTAGTTCGTTCACGAAACCAACCGGGCTTTCGGAGCGGAAACGCTCATATCTTGAACTACGGACGTCCGATTGACGTGTCGTCAGCCGTGTTGTGTTCCTCTTAGTGAGACGGATCTTTTGGCATACTCCGCCCGAGGTTTGGACACAGGTGGAGTACGGTCGGGTTGGTTTTGCCTTAAAAACCAACCGGACCCCGGGGACGAAAATGCCAATAACTCTCAGACCGGGCGTCCGATCGACGCGCCGTCTGTTGCGTTGAGTTCCTGTTGTCGATACGGAACTTTTGGATACATGAACTCTGGACTTTGTGACAGTTGATGTATCAGCCTCTCGGCTCGTGGAGCGGACCCTCCGAACGAGCTTGCTGTGTGCGGGAACCCTAGTGCTGGCTGCGACTGTTACTGTGACTACTACTGCTACTACTGCTACTGTGACTGCGACGACGACAGTACAGAGATCCTGTGTGGATTCGACGACGACGACTACAGCACTCAGCGATCCTACATGGATCAGTGCAACAGGTCCTGTGTGGGTCCTTGCGCTCAGCGGTCCTGTGTGAACCAGCGCCTACAGGTCCTGTGTGGGCCCGATCCTGTGTGGGTCTTTTGCGGGGGTTAGTTACCTATCGATCCTTCGTGGGTCCGACGACTTAGATGGATCAGAGATCATCTTTATCGTCCTTTGAAGATGTATACCTGTGTGAGCTGAAACCTTTTGCTTTCCTGTGTGGATTGTGTTGTGCAATCCTGTGTGGATTACGTTTTTCTTTCCTGTGTGGAATACGTATACTTTCCTGTGTGGACTGAGTTGTACTTGGGATCGGAGGTTGGAGCGTATTTGAATTGATGACTTAGGTATATGTATGGGCATATACCTAAGCAGTGTCGGTTGTTACTTCGTGATTGTACCTTTCTTCGTGGTTTATCCTTTGTGGATTTGAGAGACCTTGAGGGGTCTCGGGGTCCCTACTGAGTAGCTTATACTCACCCCTGCATGGGCTTTGCCCGCACTACGTTGTGTTTGTTGCAGACGACGGACAGCGTTGACCTTAGCTGAGGCTTGCAGAGCGGGACGGTACCCGGAGGTGGACCACTGGGCGGGACGTGCTCGGAGCGGACGGCGGGACCCGTGGAGCAGAGGAGCTATCTGTACCCACCCTTCAGGTGGGATTTCCAGTGGACAGCTCGGTGTAGCGGTTTTTAACTTTCAGTTGCTGTTTTCCCTTTCGAGTTGTACTTTACTTTCAGTTTGGGTTTGTATACTGGCCCATTTACTTTTCCGCACTTTCAGTTGTACTCTACTTTTTCTTAGTGTTTACTTTCTGCTTGCTTACTCTGTGGTGTTTGTTTACTTTACAAAGGCAATGCCTTCCCTTTTTACCGGGATTTACGCCTTGGTGCTAGTCGCCAACCCCTGGCCTATGGAAGGCGGGCTTGGGGTAGTCACGGCACGGACCCCGAGGGCGGGTCGTGACAGACATTGGCTTGAGTTCCTCTAGGACTATGACATTGAGATAGTCTATACTCCTGGGAAGGGGAACGTTTTAGCAGATTCACTCAGCAGGATATCTGTTATACAGCTGCTAGGCCAGGTGACAGAGTAGCTGGCTACTTTACAGAAATCCTTTGTGGATAGAGATGGAGCAGCCTTCCTTCAGTCTTTTATAGTCACTCCCCCACTTCTTCAGGGAGTACAGGAGGCATAGCATAGGGACACTGACTGCAATACACGATGTGCTCAGATATCCATAGGGCAGGCACCTGATGGATTTTTTGAAGGTGGGGATCACGTCATCCTCTTTAGAGGATGTACTATAGTTCCAGTGTCACATCAAGAGGAAGTGTTGAGGTAGTTCCACACATCCCCTCTAGCGGTACATCAAGGAGTGGTAAAGATATACCAGGATCTCTGAAGACAGCACTGGTGGACGGGAACAAAGAAAGTAGTTGCAGAGTTTGTTTCTCGGTACCTCACTTGTCAGCAAGTGAAGGCGGAGGATCACTATAGGAAAATAACCTTTTAGCGATAGTTTTTTTTTCATATATAGGTGGTTTAAACTGCCGTTATATTCTTTGGCGGTGGTTTTAGGAAACTTCCGCTAAATTGCGTGTCAGGAAACTATTAGTGATGGTTATATCTGTTTCATGGCGGTTTAAATGAATCGTCGTAGTTGCCTCATTTCGCGGCGGTTCTAGTTTTTTTAGCAGCAGTTTTACAGCAGGTGGATCTATTTTATTTGCGGTGGTTATAACTGTCGCAAATAAAAAACACCCCCTCTCTGAAAAAGTGCCACTAAATTAATCAAAACCATCGTGGAATACACACGGATGGTGGGACACTATAGCAGCGGTTTTAACCGCTGCTATGAGAAAAATATCTATATTTAGTGGCGGTTAAAACCGCCGCTACAATTTTACCAGTTTCATTTAGCGGTGGTTTTAACCACCTCTAAAAGCTGATCTAGGGAAAAAATAGCAACTTTTCTTCCCCTGCACCAGTGCTCTGAAAAAAAAACATTATAGTAATACGAATAGTCTAATAGAATACATACTAGTAAATATGAAAATAGATGCTTAACTAAGCACAATAAAATGCATCTTTCAGTCAAGGAATGCAGATAAACATTTAACATGGCCATTAGAACTTTAAACAAAATTATAAACAAGCATGTCTGTCATATTTCATGAAAACAATGCCAGTCCTAGGTTTAACCTATTCCATCCATACATGTTCCAACCCTGACATAACAATTCATATCAACATACATCCCACTTATAATATATGATGAATTGTGTGTGATATTCATAATTTATAGTCATTATCTCATATCATTATTCTTATATTATTCTTTCATATTATTATCAATTGATATCTCTCACATTTACCATTAATGAACATCTGATTTGACACATTCTTTTTTTCCCTAACCACTAGGTTATAAAGAACTACTACCCAACCTGTGAATTAGCATGACACGATCAATCAATTACACATTCACATAAAAATAATTTAAATTTTTTCCAAAATGAATTCTTTGAAAATTAGTGCATACAAGAATGGACTTATATTCTATAAAAGTGAGTACTAGTAATGCATAGTGGAAAAACAGTGCATACAATAGTCATGTCATAATTACTTTCTATATAAGTGAAAACTAGTAATGTATACTAGAAAATAAGCACATATATGAATATATATATTTGAAAAAATAAAATTAGTAATATATAGAGAGAATAAAAAGATATTCCATGTATAAGAAGAAAGAACATCCTTTAGTTATATAAATCAAAAATTCACAAAGAGAAACTACAAACATAAACTCATGTATGCACTTATGTTACGAAGTTAATTTTGTGTGATTATATCATCATTAATTATTCAACATCATCTTGCCTCTACCTCTATTATGAAAACGTAGGAAGTGAATTTTTTGGTAACTCTACAACAGGGATTCCCATGACCGGGTTTAGATTATATGAGCCTTGTTGGCATGTAAATTTTTCCAATGCCTTCATTATGCTCTAGATATAATCAAGTAATTCAGTCTATCATCACACCCAACCCATGATGCTCGAGTCCATATCATCTTTCTCATACATCCTATTCACCCTTGTCAATAAAAAACCCACCCTATTTTGATGTGAATGAGACCCTTTGGCGATAACAGTCAATGTAAGAATTGTAGGGGAACAATCATTCCATCCTAGAATGATGTCAAATCCATCATCTTGAGGAAAATGAGGTCCCATGCGAGGTGACATCCACTTATATCAAGGTCCACTACCTACACTAACATAAATTATCTAATCAAATCCCCAACAAAGTTTTGAGTGTCATCACTTCATAGGAAAACTGAATGTTGAGCCCAAGGATCTCTACAACATGCAAAAATATGATGGAATGAGAAGCACCTATATCAAAAAAATTAGATACTAAAGTGGAAGCTACCAAAATAGTACCTCTCACTATAGAAGGTCCAACACTATGTTCCTCACATATTGGTCTCACTTTATACAATTATACTAATCTTTGTCCCTAATATATATCCTAGATACCTTGAGAAGGTCCTCTATGCTAGTGATGTAAGTCTTGTGTCTGGATTCTTTGACCATGACCACCACTTCGGATAGACTGATTAGCCAAACAATATCTCCCTTCCTAACATGAATATGATTTCCCCACTCCTAAATGTGGAATTATTGCATACACTCATTCACTGTATACTATAGGAAAAGATCTACAAAAATCTTGTAGATGGCTCATCCTACTGCAATCTCGACACTCAACTTGATTAATATCACACAGTCTCCCCGTGTATCCCTGCCTCCCACACCAATGATAGAAAATATAATTACTAACACCAATTCTCTAGAAATTATTCCCTTAATGATAGGGTAAAAATTGTCACTTCCTTCTACCAAACACTTTCCCATTGGGTTAACAAACTGAACTACCCTGCTTTGTGCCCAAACCTTACCTCGAGTTATGTTATTTCATAAGAACCTGATTTATTTTTGATATGGTGGAAAACCGAAATACATTCACCTATGATAAAACAACATGATTGATCCCGAACGTGAATCATATCACCATAGATAGATCATCCATAAGAAAAATAGGCACAAACCCTAAAAGCTCTTAAATTTAGTCAAACACTCCCTAACAAACATAGAACCGTAATCTAAATGCATAAAATCATTGGCCCTTTCAGTCCTAAAATTCTATGGAAAAAAATTATCATAAAAAATGAATCCAAAAAATGAATAATCACAATAAAGAATCGACATATATGGTGCATACCACACTCGAGAAATCAAGTCATGAAAGGAAACATTAGAAATCAATAAAATGCATAAAAGGAAACATGATAAATCAAGAAAATGTTAGGTCATGAAATTTTTTGGTGGAAACTATGTGCCACACAAGATACATATACAAAAAAACTATTCCCATATTTTTCCAACACATCAACAATACAACTACTCATGGTCCGATGATGAACATGTATCATCACCCTCTCCACCTATATCTCCACATCCTATTGTCACCTGTAAGAACATTATATTGAAAATTAAATACTGTTGCATATTTATATTTAAACATAAAACCAATAAAAGTTTAAAAACAAAATAATTTTGATTTTTTTATTTACATGCTTACCACCAGTCGATGAACTGTCACTAGGGGAATATCTGCTCATCTGCTGATATATATCAGTCATCACTTTCTGCAAAGAGGATATCTGAGCCCCCTGGTCTTGAATTGTGGTTCATAGAGAAGCAATCTCCCTCTGAGAATATTTGGGTATGGACTAACTATAATCAGGATTAGATGTAGCTGGAATCCCTAGTGTCCTTCCAAAGACCACAGATGGTACGAGTCTAAAACACATCCCACGCACTCTATCAGGATGCTCCTTCCCAAGGACTTTAGCAACCGAGTCATCCTGGGAGACTGAGTGGGACTTACCAAGATTGACATCCCATAGTTCTTTAATTTTTACCTATAAATCAAATATAAATATATATTAACATAGTAAAAAATGATAATAAGTTATTATAATAAAAATTTGACTTCATACCCCAACTTCTTTTGCAGACTCATTAACAAAACTTCCATCAGATTTTTTTGTGAACATCCAGCCACACTTCAGTTCGGGATGCTTCCTTCTCTAAACTTGGTGAATACATTAAGAAAAGATAGATCAACAATTTAATAGATTAAACAGATAATATTGTCTTATAAATATTTAAACTAATGAAATCATTACCAGAGCCGTTCTACTTCTAGAATATCTTTTTGACCCCATAGTGTGAGGGATGACTTGCTTAGCCCAGTTTGATGCATTTTGTCTTTAGAGATCCTAAAATAAATAAACTACAATTTAAAAGTAATTTATTCAATGTCATATTCTCTTAATATACATGTATAAATGTAAAATGATGATAATATAATAATATATATTCCAATATCATCCTCTTCTCATCATGATGTCTATCAACAAAAACTTTTCACTGTTATTTCGGTACCCCAATAGGTATCTTCTCATACATTTATTGCACGGTCAACGAAGTATCATTTACATCACACCACAATACCCATTTGAAGTCTTTCCATTTCTTACCAAGATTTTTCAACATCCACTTTCATGCTATCACATCAGCAACTGTAAAGTGGAAGGACATCTATATACAGAAATTCATTTTGAACATATTAGTAACATGACATTAAATTAAACCATAATGTATTAAAATTACCTTAATTTGGGAATCAAAAACTTCATTTTTACAACTTGGAGGCATATATCTCAAATCATCATAAGTAATAGGTAGGGAAATGGGCTCTGCTGCCAGTTGTCCAAGAATCTGGCCAAGTAACCATGCAGAGTCATCCGTAGGGACCCCAAATGAATCAAATGGAACTACTATATTCTTTCCATTAATATTACAAATATCAGAAATTTTTATGTTTTTCTCCACGGTTTCATTTTTTTCATCTTCAATGAGCAAACAATTAGTATAAAAAATGGAATAAATTTTTTATATTAAAATTTGTACCTATGACAGTGACCCTCCAGTATGCCCGTGATGAACTGGAATGGGCGTGTTGTCGCCCCACTACTGAGGCTACAGAAGGGAGATTCAACGAATCAGCCTCTAATGGGACACCTACAGAGGGTGTAAGAGATGGTGCAGGGGGAGATGGTGTAGGGGTGTAGGCATCTGGTGGCTCAGATTTCATGGGGAGGGAGACAGATGGATCATCATCTATCGCAGTTGTAGATGAAATAGTGTACCACTTCCCCCTTGGAATTCCTGTCATTTAATAAAATAAAATTAAGTTTAGAATATATATTTCAAAAAAATTATACAAAAATAAAATAAAAATTGTAATAGATTCCCAGTTCTAAAAATATATATATATATAACAATGATAATGAATGACTGCACAAATGAAATAAGTGGTTGTTGTATGAATAAATAACTGTACATACAATCATTTTCCACATCAATCATGTCAATTTCTTGCTCCATTACTTCATCCACTTCAGTCATCCTTGCTAGAATAATATTTTAAATATCATGATGGAAAAATAATTATGCTTCTTTTTGTTGATGAGATTCAATTTCAGTGTTTAAATCTTACACTTCATCACCCATATCATACAAATCTATTCATATTACGTGAGAAACTACACTCCAACCTTCATCCAGAACATCATTAACATAATATACCATTTTCTCTTATAATGATAAGATATATAGATCATGAAGTTCATGATCACCAACATCCATCAGGTGAGATAAGTTCACAGAAGTAAATTGCAAGGAATCTCTTTTAACACCTCTGATAATATCAACCCAATTTCATTTGAATAAAACAATAGAAAAATTCTCGTGGTCATTTAATTCAATAATATGAAGTAGCTTTCCATAGTATCCCACTTCATCAAATGTAAATATACCACTATTCTATGTTTTAAAACCCACTTCTCGATCGACTGTACGAAATCTAAATTCATTCACTTTGTAAGAGTTGAACTTTATAACTTGTTTTATATGACCTCTAGCAAGAAACTTCAAATCTTCTAAAAACTCTTCTCGAGTATCGGTATTCATGATCTAAAAAAAGAAATATAATTTATTATATTTACAAAATGTATGTGTGAAACTAATATTCATATTTATTGCAATATTTATGAACTTACACGTCGTGAAAAACATTCTACAATCTCTTTATTCACAGCTTTCATTATAACTTTCTCATTTAATGTTAGGTCTCTCATTCATCTCTTTTTTTGTATCCTCAACTCTTTAATAAATGGATCTGCAATTTCATTATTTAGCAGCACATATCATCGTGCCTGTAATAATTCCAATTTTTTCAGTGCCACATTTGAGGTCCTCCCAACTAATCGGACAATAGCAAGATATATTTTTTATTTCTGATGTATTTGAGATTGAGTCAATGTGTTTTCAACATGTCCAACTCGATTAAATCTTGTCTCAATATCATCCATGTATCTGGAACAAAAGGTAAGACACTCATCAGCCAAATATCCTTCATAAATAGAGCCTTCTGGTTGATATTTATTTCTCATGTATTCTTTCAAATTCCCAATATATCTGTGAAATAAAATAACCATAATTATACATTTATTTAAATGTAAAAAATTGTTTACTTAACTGAAAAACATATAAATTAAATACCTCTCAATTGGATACATCCATCGATAATGAATGGGGCCTCCTAATTGAGCTTCCTTAACTAAATTCACAGTTAAATGCATCATGAAAATAAAAAACAATGTAGGAAAGATCATATCCATTGCACAAAGGGTCAATACAAACCTCTCCTGGAGGTTGTCAAGATGAAAAGGATGTAGAGATTTCTCAAGAAATTTCCTGAAAAATGTGTAGAATTGGAGTACAACAGCAGTAACTTTTTTAGGTAATAATGTACACAATGTTAATGGTAGTAACTATTGTAACAAAATATGTGAATCGTGACTTTTCAATTCATGTAACTTATGATTCTTCAAGTCAACACACCTCGAGATGTTACTCGAATACCCATCAGATACCTTTACATTCTTTAACATTCGAAGGAATGTATCTTTATCCCTATTTTTCATTGCGAAAATTGTTGGAGCATACTTTTCATTCTCATCTGGCTAGAGATTATGTTTTATGTTCATTACTTGTAAGTATTTGCGTGAATTGAGATGATCCTTTGAATTTCCATGTTCATTAAGTAATTTGAAAATCAAATTGTCATAGAAAATCTTCTCAATATGCATCAATCAAGATTATGTCGCAACAAATTAAATTCCCAATACGGAAGTTTGAAGAATATTCTTTTTTTCTTCCATTGTTGCACTCTAATTTCACTTGACGATGTACTTCGGATCTGTTTTACACTATCATTCAATTAATGAACCTTCCCAAATTCTATTTCAACATTTTCAAGTTGTGTCAATATTTCAGAACCATTTAACCACTTTGGAGGTGGTCTATGATCAATGAAACCATTAAATTTTGATATGTCCAATCGAAATCTATGAGATACATCAAGAAATATTTGATGGCACAAGAAGAAAAATTTTCTACTATGAGGTAGCCGTTTGGGCTCAAAATAAAAGTTAAAAATGGGAAAAGACAAACCCATGTAAGTTTTCCAACCAGATAAATTCCCAAGCCCAGGGAAGTCACTAATGGTCCACATTAAATCAATATGCATTTTGAACATTTTTTTAGAAGAAGCATCAAATATATCAACACCGTTGCTCTATAAATCTTGAAATTCGTCAATCAAAGGCTGTAAGTATACATCAATATCATTTCTAGGAATTTGGTTTCCAGGAATAACCATTCAAATGATAAAAGATTTGTTGCATACACATCCATGGAGGAATATTGTAAGGGATCAAAACAATTGGCCAAATGCTATAACTGGTACTCAAAGTCCCAAATGGGTTGAATTCATCGGTAGCCAATCCCAATCAAACATTCCTAAGATCATCTGAGAAATCTGGATGTAATGAATCAAATTTCTTCCATGATTATAAATCTCATGGATGTATCATTAACCCATAATTGTTATTATCTATAGAATCCCACTTCATGTGTTCGGCAGTTTTCGATGACATGAATAATATTTGCAATCGAGGCATCAAAGTAAAGTAACGCAAAACCTTTGAAAGTGTGTTCAATTTCTTCTTCTTCGTGAAATTATGTTGATTCAGACTTCAAACATCACCCTTTGACTACCATCTAGAAGAAGAAATTTTTTTCAATTCTGTATACTTGAATCCTCTCCCCGATAAAGCATACAATCATTGAGACACGCATGTATTTTTGTATAATTCAGACCAAACCTATTAACAACTTTTTTCATATCATAAAAATACTCAGGGATTTTTTCTTCAGTAAATGAATCAAGAATCAATTCCAATATCACCGACATTGACTTATTTGTAATTCCGCATAGAAATTTGATATGGTACAACTTCAATAGAAAATAAAGCTTTGAATATTTCAAACACACACTATACAACTCTTGATTTCTATTGTCAACTAAATCATGAAACACATTTTCCTCAATGAAGTTTTATCTTACATTTGGATCCACATAATCAAGAGGAGTATCTAATGATATGGTACAATATTGATATGTTTGTGTTACAGTCTCAAAAACATCACTTGTCACTTTTCAATTTGTATCACCCTCGTCTGGTTGTTCTGTTATGTTTTTATGTTGATAGTGGTGTCTTACATTGCCGAATTCATCATTTATGAGGTTTTTTATTTCATTTTCCATTTTAGATGAAGTTGGGATCTCATTCTTTGGATTAACATCAGTTCTCAGTCTTTCTGTAATGTTCGATTCTCTATGAAAAATACCACACAAATATTGATCAGGGAAATGCTTCAGTATTAAATGTTCATAAATTTCATCTCTCTTTAACCATATTCTAAATTTACATTTAACACATGGACATCTTATTCTCCCTTCAACGGATCGATTAGAATTTTCAAAATCTAAAAACTCCTTCAAACCCTTAACATACTGATGTGCGTTCTTCAGTAATGTGATCCATCTTTTATACATGTAAATCACAATGTACCTATACAATATTAAAAAATATTAAAACACATAGTTACTACTAAATAGAGAAATAGATTCATATATAAGATAGTGTAAGATTACAGAAACATAATATAATAAATATGATCCATTGATCATAAAGTAGGCATAATATAATTGTACTTATTTGAGGATAATATTCTCATGTTTATGTGATATGGTGTAGTGAAATCCATACTATTTTTTATATTCTCACACGAGGAACTGCACATGTTGGAGCTATATTAGATCTTATATTCTTGATATTAAGTATATTAAGGTCATTATTGGGCCTATAATGTTTGACATGTGCTTCCAAACTAGGCTTGGTGTGTATTTTGTTCCACACTACAACAAAAACATTGTTTAGCGGCGGTTGTTTAGCGGTGGTTCTAGGAACTGCCGCTAAACCTTTTGTAAAAAAGGTTTCGTGGCGGTTTATAATAAACCGCCGAGAAATGTTGGTTTTTTTTAACACGCGACCTTCCTTCCCCCACGACCCCGGCCCCCCGCTTCCCCCGCGACCCCGGCCCCCCGCTTCCCTCAGCGACCCCGCGACCCCCGGCCCCCCGCGACCCCAGAAGCTACACCGTCTTCCCCTCTAGGTACGGTTTTGTTTCTCCTTTAGGTTTTTTTGGTTTTCCAGTAGGTATAAGAATCAAATCCCCAAGAAGGGTTTGTGTGTAATTAATAAAATAAAATTTTATTAAAATTTTGTTGAATATAATGATATCTGGGGATGTTTATATTATGTGTTTAGTTTTAATTCCAACATAGAAGATATATTTTGGGTACGGTTGGCTATAATGAAAACCTGATGAAATGATTTACATGGATTTAGGTGTAATTACATCTCAAGTGTGTTTATTAGTGAGGGGTTGTGTGTATTTATAATCATGGATATTCATGAAATATGGGTTTGTTGTAATGACAACCATAGACCGTACAGGGAATGGAATGGATGTAATTACAACAATAAACCTATTTGAGTTATGGGTTGCGTTCACTTCCAACATGTGTTTTTTTATATGAGTTGGTTCTTAAATTGGATATACTTCCAACTACCATTTATTTTGGGAATATTTCATGATAAACATAGGTATTTATTTGTAACATGTTTAGAAATAACAGTAAAACTGGACGAAGCATGTATAGTTGATCCTGGAAGTCATGATGGAACCCAATAACATAAGGGGTATTTTTTATTTAGGTTATATTATTATTATATCAATGTCACGTCTATATAAACTTATATTTTCTAGATTTGGGTAAGAAAAATGTTAGTGGTGGCCTCCTAATTTGTACTCAATCCCTACTTAGGCTAAATTGTATTTGAGAAGATTTCATGGTTTTTGTCAGGGTCATCGACCATCCGGATATCTCGATTCACATCATCACATTCATTTTATTTGTCAACAAATATCTCAAATGTTGAGTATTTAATATGTTTTGGTCTCTTTAAACCATAGGTAGTTTCGAAAATAATGGGGTAATATCTAAGGTAGTATGTCTCAAGTGAGAGATATGGAATGTTGGAATAAATTATTCCATTCACCCAAACCCAAGAAATGGTCTAGTTGTTCAGAAATAAAGGTGTTGATCATGTTCCCTCAGAACCAAGTCTAAGGAATATCTGTATGTCCCATATCAGTAATCCCTACCCTCATTGTTGTATGATGGAACTACATCATGGAGGCATGGAATGTACTATCACCCTGTTTCTTTTTAGAATAGAACATAATTTTGTAATGTCCCCTACGTACCAAACCGTTCCAAGAAAATTGTCCCATAGGCTTGAAGAAGATTCCATGAATTCTATTTTTCACTATGAGAAAGACATCTATGAAGACCAAGAAAGTAACAAGAAGTGGTGTTGTAATGGTGAATAGAGGTGACAATGTGGTCTGAAAAGAATGATTAGATTCTATCATTAATGTATTCATTTAAAATAAGTAAAGGGACACCAGAGTAGCCATTGAAATGGATATGGAAGAACCCATGAAAGTTATCTAAGTTCCCAATACCAATCATGTACTTGAATTCAAATATGGATTCAGACTACAAAACCATATCATGGTGGCTTGAAGTGAAACTATACTAGATAATTTGAACTGATTCTGTGTTTCCAAGACCATGATAGTTATAGTATAAGGTTTTCATTATGATTGGTGGGGATGGTTAATGATAGCCTCCATAATTATAATTTAATGAATGGTTCCATCCTCTACCACATTCAACCTTTTGGATGGTCTCCCATTAACCAATGGATACTCCATAAACTATTTTGAACCATTTCTTTGTGTTGAGTTTTGTTCACACCCTATAGCCCCTTTCACACTCCTTTTCCACATATTTTATTTTAAATTACACTTAAATGATTATTTTACTGGTTTTTTTCATTATAGGGTGGTATGTAAAGGTGTAATGAGGCCTTGGGGGATAGCCCTATATAGTGGTTCTGTAGGGATCTTCTAAAAATTGGTTGTGGATGTTGATTTATTTGGAGCTAACCTATTAATATTTGATACTGAATATCACACCTTTCCTCGAAGCATATAAAGTTATCCCTATGGGATATTTCAGTCATGGAAGATAGTTCCACCTAAACCACATAATCAATCAATGGACTGATTGAGAAAATATCCAACCTACTACCATTAGATTCTATTAAATGAGAATGGTATTAGTATTCCACTATTTGTAATGGCCATTCTTCACTATTTGGTCTCTATTTCGTATTGACTTAGGCATTCATAATTTATGTTTTAAACCTTCCAAAATCATTCTATTCAATGTGATTATTGTACCCTGAAGTTTAAACATTTGAGAATCATTTTAACAGTTAAATAAATTATGAAATTATATTCTTCTGCACCTTCCAGTTTAGGTATGAATCTCTTTTGGATACCCCAAATACATAACATTAGATTCTCCTTTTGTAATTTCTTATCAAAACCATGGTCCTTTTCATAGGATATTAAACTTTGTGACACAATGGTCTAAAAATCATGACCATAAAATTAATGTCCCCCTCCAAGGTATTATATGATACTAATAATCCTTAATTCACATCAGGTTGTGTTTTGGAATATCTATGAAGACTAACCAATCATTGGTTCTATGTTTATATATATATATATAAATGTTAGCAGCTACAGGTCTAAGAACCAAGACCATAAAATATCTGAGTCATCCCCTAAGGATATATGCATATGTGTGTCAAGATCTACATCCATATCATATTTTTATTCCTCTCTTATATCGCTATATATATCACATAATTTTTTTCAAGGATACATTCCCTTAAACTCTATACATAGATTGGTCTATGAACAATGAAATTAAACATAGTGTGAATATCCATGAGATTTTTTATATGATCATTGGTCTATGAACAATGAAATTAGACATAGTGTGAATAGTAACTATGCCACTCAAACATGGATAGTGTTAGATCACAAATTTTATACTCATGAACAACCTAAGGGTACTGTTTCCTCATTGCATGGGAAAAAATTGCTTGAAATATAGTAAATTCTACATGACCTCAATTTGGTTATTGTATAATAACTTTATTAGCTATAAATATGTACATGAGAGTCAGATAAATAAAATATCTCAATATAAACATGTTCCCCTACCCATGAATCCATGGTATGTTAATGATGTCCCCTATTATACATAGGATATATTTCTACATGATATATTTCACCAGAGGCTTATTCATCAATGTAATTATATTTAAATTCAGTCCTTATATTTAAAATTCAGTCCTTTAACTTCATGAATGTATTAATTGGAATCTCATCAAGATTTATTTTTTTAATGGTTATTTCCTAAGGGAATGAATGTAGAGAAATAGACTGAGCTCATGAGACTTTTTATTGGTGAGAGATCAGTATGGGAGTATGTCAATAACCTTTCAAGGTTTGTTATATATTCTCCAAAGATAGGGGTCATAAATTATGAGAAAGATCATTTCTTTGGTGATGGTCTTCACCCAGACCTTGGTACATCTCTACTTTCTTTGGGAATAACATCCATTTTGGAGGTTGTCACTAGGGACATGTGAATGGAAGCTAAATATTCTTGGAAATCGATGGTAGTTCATTCCTTAGTTTTATCAGGTATGCAACAAATTAATAGTGGAAATGAAGAGAATCCAATGTGCAAGGAGTAGAGGCAGGATGAACCATAACATGATGAAAAGGCCCATTCTTATAGAAATATTTCATCCATTTTGTGCTTCTAGTTTTGGGACTTTGGGGAATTTTGAGACCCATTTCTTGATATATCATTGAATTTTTCTCTATTATGGAAATTTTGTTCATCATTATTTGTTTTTGATGATGGGGTTATAGAAGATGTCTCGTGTTTGATTCCTTGTTTTTTGTGTAGGCACATTGTGATATACATGGATAAAATCTGGATCTCATTACCGAGGAACACACCTCAGTATATTAAGGGTTTGAATGAGTTTTTAGATGTTGCAATTTATAATCGATCCGTTGAATGGAGAATAAAATTTCCATGTCCTAAATGTAAATTTAGAATATGGTTTAAGAGAAATGAGGTTTATGAACGTTTAATGCTGAAGCAATTCCCTGCTCAATATTTGTGTTGGATTTGGCATGGAGAATCGAACATTACAGAAAGATTGAGAACTGATGTTAATCTGCATAATGAGGTCCCAAGTTCGTCGAAAATGGAAAATGAAATGCAAAACCTAATAAATGATGCATTCGGCACTACAAGACACCACTATCAGCATCAAAACATATCAGAACAACCAGAAGAGGGTGCTACAAATTGCAACGTGACAAGTGATGTTTTTGAGACTGTAACACAGGCAGATCAAGATTGTCACATATCATTGGATCCTCCTCTTGATTCTATGGAGCCAAATGTAAGAGAAAACTTCACTGAGGAAAATGTGTTTCATGATTTAGTTGATGGTGGAAATCAAGAGTTGTATAGTGGGTGTTCGAAATACTCAAAGCTTTCATTTTTTCTGAAGTTTTACCATATCAAATGTCTATGTGGAATTAAAAATAAGGCAATGTCCGTGATATTGGAATTGATTCATGATGAATTTCCTGAAGAAAAAATCTCAGAATCTTTTTATGATATGAAAAAAGTTGTTAACAAGCTTGGTCTGAATTATACAAAAATACATGCATGTCCCAATGATTGTATGCTTTATTGGGGATAGGATTCAAGTAGATAGAATTGCAAGAAATGTTCTTCTTCTAGATGACAGGAAAAGGGTAATTTTGGAAGTCTGAATGAACATAATTTCATGGAGAAGAAGAAAAGGAGCACTCCTGCAAAGGTTTTGCGTTACTTTCCTTTGAATCCTCAATTGCAAAGATTATTCATGTCATCGAAAACCGCCGAACACATGAAGTGGAATTATTTAGATAATAACAATGATGGGTTAATGAGACATCCATGAGATTCACAATCATGGAAGACATTTGATTCATTACATCTCAATTTCTCAGCTGATCCTAGGAATGTTCGATTGGGATTGGCTGCCGATGGATTCAACCCATTTGGGACTTTGAGTACCAATTATAGCATTTGGCCAGTTGTTTTGATACCTTATAATCTACCTCCGTGGATGTGTATGCAACAAACTTCTTTTATCCTTTCAATGATTATTCCTGGAATACAAATGCCTGGAAATGATATTGATGTATACTTGCAGCCTTTGATTGAAGAATTGCAGGAGGTATGGAGCAACGGTGTTGAGACATTTGATGCTTCTTCTAAAACAATGTTCAAAATGCATGCTGCTTTAATGTGGACCATTAGTGACTTCCCTGGGCTTGGTAATTTAATTGGTTGGAACACTTACATGGGTTTGGATTGTCCCATTTGTAACTTTTATTTTGATCCCAAATGGCTACCTCAAAGTAGAAAATGGTGCTTCTTGTGTCATCAAATATTTCTCGATGCATCTCATAGATTTCGGCTGAACAGATCAAAATTTAATGGTTCCATTGATCGTAGACCACCTCCAAAGTTGTTAAATGGTTTTGAAATATTAGCACAACTTGAAAATGTTGAAACAGAATTTGGGAAGGTTCATCATTTGAATGATAGCGTAAAACGGGTCCGAAGTGTATCGTCAAGAGAAACCGGAACACAACAATGGAAGAAAAAAAGTATATTCTTCAAACAACCATATTGGGAATTTAATTTGTTGTGGCACAATATTGATGTGATGCATATTGAGAAGAATGTATGTGACAATTTGATTTTCACATTTCTTAATGAGCATGGAAAGTTGAAGGATCATCTCAATGCTCGCAAAGACTTACAACCAATGAACATAAAACGTGATCTCTGTCCAGATGAGAATGGAAAGTATCCTCCGGCAATTTTTTCAATGAAAAATAGGGATAAAGATACATTCTTTCGAATGTTAAAGAATGTTAAGGTATCTGATGGGTATTCAATTAACATCTCGAGGTGTGTTGACTTGAATAATCGTCAGTTACATGGATTGAAAATCCACGATTCATATATTTTGTTACGACAGTTACTACCATTGGCATTGCGTACATTATTATCTGAAAAAATTACTGTTGTTGTACTCCAGTTCTGCACATTTTTCAGAAAACTATGTGAGAAATCTCTACATCCCTTTCAGCTTGACAACCTCCAGGAGAGGTTTGTATTGACCCTTTACGCAATGTAGATGATCTTTCCTCCGTCCTTTTTTACTGTAATGATGCATTTAACTGTGCATTTAGTTGAGGAAGCTAAATTAGGAGGCCCCGTTCATTATCGATGGATGTATCCAATTGAGAGGTACTTTATTTATATTTTTTCCAGCTATGTAAACAATTTTTGGTACTTAATTAAATGCATAATTATGTTTATTTTATTTCACAGATATCTTGGGCATTTCAAATCATACGTGAGAAATAAAGATAAACCAGAAGGCTCAATTGCTGAAGGCTATGTGGATGAAGAGTGTGTTACCTTTTTTTCTCGATACTTGGATGATATTGAGACAATATTTAATCGAGTTGGACGTGTTGACGACACATTGACTCAATCTCAAATACATCACAAATCCAAAATATTTCCTGCTATTGGCCGATCAGTTAGGAGGACCTCAAATGTGACACTGACTGAATTGGAATTATTACAGGTACATAGATATGTGCTGCTGAATAGTGAAATTGTAGATCCATTTATTGAAGAGTTGAGGATAAAAACAAAGAGACAAATGAGAGGTCGAACATGAAATGAGAAATATATAACGAAAGCTTTTAATAAAGATCTTATAGAATGGTTTTCACGACGTGTAAGTTCATAATTATTTCAATAAATACAAATATTAGTTTGACACATAAATTTTGTAAATCTAATAAAGTATATTTCTTTTTTCAGATCATGAATAATGATACTCGAGCAGAGGTATCAGAAGATTTGAAGTTTTTTGCTAGAGGTCCTCTAAAAGAAGTTAGAAAGTTCGACGCTTATAATGTGAATGGCTTTAGATTTCGTATAGTCGATCGAGAAATGGGTTTGAGAACACAGAATAGTGGTATATTTACATTTTTTGAAGTGGAATATTATGGAAATCTGCATGGTATTATTGAATTAAACTACCACAGACATTTTTCGGTTGTTTTATTCAAATGAAAATGGGTCGATATTATCAGAGGCGTTAAAAGAGATTCCTTGAAATTTACTTCTGTGAACTTCTCTCGCTTGATGGATGTTGGTGATCATGAACTGCATGATCCATATATCTTAGCATCACAAGAAAAAATGGTATATTATGTGAATGATGTTGCCGATGAAGGGTGGAGTGTAGTTTCTCATGTAATACAAAGAGATTTGTATGATATGGGTGATGAAGTGGAAAATTTGACCTCTGAAATTGAATTTAATCAGCAACAGGAAGCAGAATTATTTGTCCATCATGATATTGAAAATATTAGTCTAGCAAGGATGAGTGAAGTGGATGAAGCAATGGATCAGGAAATCGACATTATTGAAGGGGAAAATGATTGTATGTACTATTATTTATTTATTCAGCAACCACTTATTTCATTTCTGCAGTCATTCATTATCATTGTTATATATATTTTTTCTGTTAGTACTCCATCTGTTATCATTTTTATTTTTATTTTTTTGCATAATTTTTTTGAAATATATATTCTGAACTTAATTATATTTTATTAAATGACATGAATGCCAAGGAAGAAGCGTTACATTATTTCATCCAGTTCTACGATAGATGACTATCCATCTGGCTCCCTCCCCGCGACATCTGATGCACCAGCTACTGAAACCCATGCACCATCTCCCCCTGTACCATCTCTCACACCATCTGTGGATGTCCCAGTAGAGGCTGATTCGTCGACTCCCCCTTCAGGAGCCTCAGTAGTGGGGCAGCGACGCGCCCCTTCCAGTTCATCCTGGACATACATGAGTGTCACTATCATAGGTACAAATTTTAATTAAATTAATTTATTGCATTTTGTTTATACTAATTTTTTTCTCATTGAAGATGAAAAAATGCAACCGTGGAGAAAAAAATAAAAAGTTCATATGTTTGTAATATGAATGGCGAGAAGATTTTTGTGCCATTTGATTCTTACGGGGTCCCTACGGATGATGTCGCGGGGTTTCTTGGCCAGATTCTAGGCCAGTTGGCAGCGGAGCCCATTTCCCTTCCCATTTCATATGATGATTGGAGACATATGCCTCCAAGCTGGAAAAATTAAGTGTTTGATTCTCAAATCAAGGTAAATTTATTACATTATGGTTTAATTTAATGTCATGTTACTAATATTTTCAAAATAAATTTCTGTATACATATGTTCTTCCACTTTACCATTGCTGATGTGATAGCACGGAAGTGGACGTTGAAAAATCTAGGTAAGAAGTGGAAAGATTTTAAATGGAAATTGTGGTGTGATTTCGACGATGCTTCATTGACTACGCTGCAAATGTATGAGAAGCTACCTTGTGGGGTACCAAAAGAGTAGTGGAAAGTGTTTGTTGATAGGCATTGGGATCAGAAGCGGATGGTATTGAAATATATATATTATTATATTATCCTCATTTTACATTTATACATGTATATGAAAAGGACATGAAATTCAATACATCAGTATTAAATTTCATTTTATTTATTTCAGGATCTATCAAGACAGAATGTGTCAAACCGAGCGAAGCAAGTCATCCCGCACACTGCGGGCTCAAAATTTTTTTCTAGAAATCGAAGTTCATTGGTAATCTTTTAATTAGTTTAAATATTTATAAGACAATATTATCTGTTTAATATATTTAATTGTTGATTTATCTTTGATTAATGCAGTCACAGAGTTTAGGCCATGAAGCATTTAGAACTGAACTGTGGTTGGATGTTCACAAGAAATCAGATGGATGTTTTGTTAATGAGCCTACTAAAGAAGTTGGGGTATGAAGTCAATTTTTTATCGTAATAACTTCTTATAAATTTTTTCTGTGTTAATATATATTGATATTTGATTTATAGGTCAAAAATAAAAAACTATGGGATGCCAATCCTGCGCATTCCTACTCTGTCTCCCAGGATGACCCGGTTGTTAAATTCCTTGGGAAGGAGCATCATGGGAGAGTGTGCGGGATGGTTTTGGGACCCATGCCATCTGAGGTTTTTAGGAATCCATCGGGGATAGATGATGTATCTAATCCTGACTTTAGTCAGCTCGGATATGCTAATAAAGAGATTGTTTCTTTACGAAACACAGTTCACCAGCAGGAGGATCAGATATCTGCATTGCAGAAAGAGTTGACTGAACTACATCAGCAGATGAGCAGATATGCCCCCGGTGGGAGTGCATCGATTGGTGGTATGTAGGTAAATCACAGAAAATCAGAATCATTTAGTTTTCTAACTTTCATTTGTTTTAAGTTTTAATATAAATATGTACCCGTATTTAATTTTCAATATAATGTTCTTACAGGTGACATCACAAAGTAGAAATGAAGGGTGAGAGGGTGACGATTCATTATCGGACCCTGAGTAGTTGTACTGTTGATGTTTTGAACAAAAATGAAAACATTTGGTTTGTATATGTAACATTTCTGGCACATAGTTTCCACCACACATTTTCATGTCCTAAAATTTCCTTAATTTCTCACGTTTCTTTTTATGCATTTTATTTATTTCTGATGTTTGTTTTTATGTATTAATTTCTCGAGTGTGGTATATATCATTCCATTTAGGTCTATGTTGGAATTGGTAGTCGATATTTTGGATGACAAGGAGTTAAACCCATTGTTGATGTGTTGAACAAATTGGGTCATTTCATAGTGATCAAGGGGATAGTGTTTTGGACACTTTGGTGAGGCCCATTGTTGGAAATGTCTAATTTAAGCATCAAAAGTTTCTAAAAATTCTCTAGCTCTTTTAAAATGTCATGAGAATGTTCTAAATCAAGGGTGGTTCACTAAGATATAGGTGTGACTAAGGGGTGATAAATTAGCATATGTCCATGAATATAGGCAAGAATACTTTATAAATTAAAATATAATCTTGAAGATGGATGTAGACTTGACGCACAATTGGTATGTCTTATAAAAACATGAATTTTAAGAAAAGAACTTCTACCAAATTCTTCAATATTAGGATGGTTACAATGGACCATTTCCAACCATAATTGTTTTGATCACTGAACTGTTACTACATGACTTGAATTGCATTCCCAACACAACTTCCACTTAATCATGGTATGTCCGGTAATTATTACCTATCATTATATCCCTAAATTATTTATATTATGATTCTTAATTCCATTTTTTGATTCATTACAAGCTATCCGGTCATGGAACTTTAATTACTGGAATTCCAGAACTTTCTTCTTTACCATTCATGACTATTCTTTTTATAACCACTCTCCCAAAGGTTACATTTTCCATGACCTGTGTGATTCTCCCCACCATAGGATTTTAATATTCATCATTTTAATAAAAATAGGAATTTAATTCCCATGAAAAACACTCTGTCCACCACTAAACATGGTTTATGTATGTGAGTCAACATAATTATACCATGTTCCATCATGACAATCCTTCCTTGGCATACGCTGAAGCCTCATCTGGAACTAATATTCCATCCTTGAATAACCTGTGGTTCACTTCCTACCACATAGATTTACATCATCCACTTAATAATAAATAGAAATGGTCTATTCATAATTACATGTATTATGCAATCATCATTCCATGCGCACACATTCAATCAACATCAATAACTACATCTTGAACATTAACCCAGATTGATGATGTTATAAAACTCGATCCTCTTACATAGTCATCCATAGAACTAGGATAACTTAGCTTTTCTACTAACAACTCTGGTCTACATCACTCACAAAAACATAGTTAATACCTAACCTATATTCCAACATAAAAATATGTCAACTAAGACTCACTAGAATTATCCACATCGCTATAAAAGCTATATCCCAATGTAACTCTAAAACTATTCCCACAATAAGATTTTTTATAAAAATATATTTCTAATGTGTTATTTAAGCTATTTCATTGGTTCAAATTTATTATAAGTATTAAGGATGGTTTCTAGGCCACAAAACCAAAAAACAATCATTATATAAATGGGTTGGTACTAATAAAACTATTAATTCATCAATTATCAATTTTTATAAGTAGAGTGGAATAGCTATGGATGATCTATCCTAAGAAAGTGAAGTTATAAGATTTAGTGGAATCCATTTTGGGATGTTACAATGTTGTATCAATGGAGTTTTATCTTCCTATTATTTACTATTTAGGATATTGTATACATGAGTATGAGTAATGTGTTGGAACCTTTGATTGTTTTCCTGGTTTTATTTTTTTTCAGGGCAGTGGTGCAGCAGAATCCAAGAATTATTTTTTTTATTCTGGGCATCTTTTAGCGGTGGTTTTAACCGCCGCAAAATTTATACTGGTGGCGGTTTAAACTGCCTCTAAACGTAAAATAAAATTTATTTCTAGCGGCGGTTATAACCGCCTCTAAATAGGAGCATCGTGGCTGCCTCATTCCACGGCGGTTTACCTGAATTTAGCGGCGGCACTGGAAATTGAGTTTATTCGCGGTGGTTATAATCGTCGTGAATAAAGCGATATCCAGGGTTCGTAAAAACACCGCTAAATTTCGGAAAACCGCCGCAAAATGAGGCACCTACGATGCTTTCCTGAAACCGCCGCTAAACGTTAAAAACCGCCGCTAATAGATTTTCGACGCCTTATTAGGCGGCGGTTTCTGTAAACCGCCACCAAACAGTATAGCGGCGGTTTAAACCGCCGCTAAACGGTGATTCTGTTATAGTTCCAGTAGAGTAGGCCTAGCATGAACTCGGGTTTGCGTGGATGTAATTTTTTTTTGCCTATGCGCTTTTGATTGAGGTTTCTTGGTATCCATTTAATTTTTTACTAGACCAGTAGAGACTAGATTCAATGCATGAACATAAGTATCATGATTCATCACCATTAAATATTTTGACATAGTAAAGAGATATTACTATCCACTCATTTGTTAAATTCAATAAAAATTCTTATTTAATCAATTTAGTTCATTAGATCCAGCTAGATTTATTATTTTCCATTACAATTATTATATTTCCATCAAATGCTCCTCTAAGCATTAATCTAATCATCCCATAGTTTTTTTATCCCATAAACCAACATCAATACTCATCCCATGAGATCAATGTCAATTATATTATCAATTTTACAATCATGGTATTCAATGATCAATCATAAGCTACCATAATGTGATACACTCAATAGGGCATATAGAAACTATAACAAGTAGTTGGGAACCAAAACAATCATCCATTTGATAACAATAAATAAAATCATTCAACAATGAATAAGAAATATGGGAATACCCATCTCTAAATTGAAACATAAGCAACCCATCAAAAATCATCACACAATAACCCAACAAACATGATAACACAAATCTCAACCTAAGGCAGCTATTCTTATTAACCATATGATAATAAATGGAATAAAGAGATCCCCTCTCTTAACAAACATCGTCCTCCACTTTTTTCCATCAAAACCCCAGAAATCAATCTTAAAATGCCTCTACCAACCTAGAGCACGCATATATAGAATCAAAAGTATTTTTATCATTGGAAACACAAGGGGAAACAACGTCCATAAAAAATTCATAAAATCCTTTAGAAACCAAGAATATTCTCACCTAGCCCCAAATAATTATTTCCATAACCATCCTGATCATTACCAACTTGAATTAATATATTCATTATGAATAGGTTTCATATTACTTTTTTTAACAAGTTTTATATTCCTATGTGAAATTTATATTATAAAGTTTGTGTTTCTAAATTTTTAATATTTTTTTAATCAGATTGTTTGTAAGTATGTTTTGTAACTCTGATTTATTGGATGACTTATAATTTTGATACCTATACTCTAATCGTTAGAAAATCTCTAATTCTTATTACTTTAACAAATATGGTTTGGGTTTTATGTTAGTTTAGTTTTTTAAATAGAAATCCACCCCCCACAGTCTTGTTTCTATCATATACTCTTACAATAAAATGTTTTCTACATTTATTAGATTTAAAATTATTGAAAATTAATTAAATTAAACCATATTGAAAGGAACCAAATCTAAATGAAAAAAATAATATTGAACTGAAGACATGTAATACTCATTGAATATATATAAATAATACAATACTGGAAAAAAATAGATGCAAAAGAAATGACTCGAACCATATTTAACATTCCAAATGCAACATAATTATAATTGAAAAAAACAAATAAAATTTAATTGAATTTAATGGAGGTGAACACAATTGACCCATACAAAACTAAACCTAACAAAACCAAATAAAAATTAATTTAGTCAAAATGAAATACAAAAACCTAGAATTACATGTATTGATCCAAAAAAATAGATCTAAATCAAAGTATTCAATATTTGGTGTCCCCTCAGACCTATTTTACAAAACTAAAATACAATGACATGTCCAAAAATAGGAAATAAATATGAAATGTTTGTAATAAATTGATCTAAAAAATATTAAAACCAACCAACTCTAACCATTACACAATTTCTAAAAAACTATTTATAACATGTACACATTTATTTCAAACCATTTGGAATCAAAAATTTAGAAACCCATTACTTGTAAGATCATTTCATGGTCTAACCAATCAATTACAAGTGTATTTACTAAAACTACTAATTTTAAGACAATTAAATCTTTACTCATATACACTGATTGCATAAATTTATTCCAATGAGTTAAAATTTCAAAAATCATTTTATGTTAAAAACTATTTCATTGGACGAGTTTAACCTAAATCATTACACATGAATCATTCAATTTTAAAAAATAAACCCTCATATAAAATTAACAAAACCATTATAAAACATGTAAATTGTATAATTTTATATCTTATAAATATTCATATTGACAATCACTACTTTAAAATGTATCACCGTTTTTCAAATTAAAGAAAAAGTGATCAAACAAACCATAAAAATTATGAACCAACCTATCGAGATTAAAATTAAATTGAATCAAACTGAATACAATCAAACATTAAATGAATTAAAGAGTAATAATAGTTATGAAAATAATATAAATCTTATTTTATTTCATTTAACTACACCAAATTCAATTGAATAAAATGAAAAAAAATGAATAAAATTGAATAGAAATGAACCAAATCATATATATTCAATATTTCCAAACACTACTTTAATTAAAAAATAATAAATAACTATAAATTGAAAAAAAAACAAAATAGACCAATAAAAAATGATCTGAACAAAACTAGATCAAACTAAACTAAACTATATTTACCCAAGATAAATTGAGCTAATATGTTTTATTCATGAATAGAACAAAAAATATGAATTCAATGTAAACATGAAAAATTGTCCTAAACAATACTTACTCATAGTAAACTCACTGGGAGAAGGGGGGTTATGGGGTTTCTGGGAGAATGGGGGTCACGGGGTCGCAGGGTCGTTAGGGGTCGTGGGGTCACAGGGTCGTAGGGGGGTCGTGGGGGAGAAGGGGTTTCACTGGGAAAAGGGGGTTCGTCGGGAGAAGGGGTCTCGGGGGGTCACTGGGAGAAGGGGGTCATGGGGTCATTGGGGGTCGGGGGGAGAATTAGGGTCGGGGTTAGGGGGAAGGGTCTAGAGTGTAAAAAAATATATGGTTTCCTGACGGTTTATTATAAACCGCCACGAAACCATTTTACAAACAGGTTTAGCAGCGGTTTTGTGAACTGCTGCTACAAAACCGCTGCTAAAGTTAATTTATGTTGTAGTGCATCAGGTACCAGCAGGCTTAGTTTAACCTATAAAGGTCCCAGAGTAGAAGTGTGATGGGATATCCATGGATTTTGTGACAGGACTTCCATGTATGTCTAGAGGTCATGACTCTATTTGGGTGATCATTGACTGACTCACCAAGTCGGCCCACTTCCTACCGATCAGAGAGCAGGGTTCAGTAGAGAGCTTGGGATGCCTCTATGTGCCGGAGATTGTGTATCTACGTGGAGTAAATTATTCTATTATCTCTGATCGTGATGCACAATTTACTTCCCATCTATGGAAGGGGTTGTAGGAGGCTTTGGGGATGTAGCTTCGTCTGAGAACCGCCTTCCATCCTCAGACGGATGGACAGACTGAGTGGACCATTCAGACCCTCGAGGACATGCTACATGCTTGTGTCTTCGACTTTGGTCATAGATGGGAGGATCACTTACCTTTCGTGTAGTTTTCATACAACAATATCTATCACTCCACCGTTGGGATGGCACCTTTCTAGGTGTTGTACGGACGACCTTACAGATCACCTTTGTGATGGACTAACCCAGGGGAGTCAGCACTCGTGGTACCAGAGATGGTATGGGCTACCAAAGAGAAGGTTGAAATCATCTAGGAGCGGATAAAGACCGCACAGAGTAGGCAGAAGTCGTATGCTGACAGGAGATGGAGACCTCTGGAGTTCATGGATGGCGACCACGTCTTTCTACGGGTCTCACCTCGACAAGGTTTAGGGAGATTTGAATGAGGCGGAAAGTTATCTCTAAGATTCATTGGACCTTTTCAGGTCCTCATAAGTGTTGGAGAGGTGGATTAACTTTTATCTCTTCCACCTCAGTTGCACCAGGTGCACGATGTCTTCCATATCTCCCAGCTGAGGAGATATGTTCACAACCCTTCTCACATCATCGACCATAGAGAGATGGACGTCGAAGATGGGGAGACTTTTACGAAGGTCCCATTGGAGATTTAGGATCGACAAGATCGGGTCCTTTGTTGATGGTCGATGCCTCTGGTGCACGTTCACTGGAAGCATGGAAACCTCCAAGAGAGCACATGGGGACGGGTGGCTCAGATGCCTTCTCAATACCCCCACTTGTTCCCTTAGTTGGGAATTGTGGCTTACAAGGACGTAGATCCCTGAGGTGGGGAGCCTGTAAAGACCCAAAATTTCCATGTAAGTTTTTTTAATTAAATTGGAATTTTACGAGTCCGCGAAAATTTACGGCACATGATTCTGAGGTCCGGTGTGCCCAGAATCATTTTCTGAATTTTTGTTCGGGTATGTTCAGTAAACGTATGAGCGGATTTTTATAACTTTTTAATAGGTTCTTGGAATTAAAATATGAGGGCATCGTTGAACTCGCAGCATAGGTATTAGCTTAAGGAGACTTTCACCTCGACGGCAGTGGGTCAAGAATAAAAGTTAGTTTTTGGGTTTTTCATGGAAAATAATAAAATAAAATGATCTTCACTTTATTTTATTTTGAGCTTCCATGTGGATATTTCAGTTGGGGTCCATCGGAAAAAAACCTCCCCATCGAAGTTGGAAGTGGGGACCACCATACCTTAACCTCCTATGAGATGTTATGGTGGTGGGGACCACCCGAACCATAACCTTCCACGAGAGGTTATGGTGGTGGGGACCACCTGGATTTTTAAACCCCCTTGAAACCTCCCATTAATTGAGAGAAACCTATCAAGTCCTTATTAAATGTTGGGGGATCCTCTTGGTATCTTCTCAATAATTATATCCAATGCACCTCTTAAATTCCGCCAACATAATTTATTTATCTTGCTCCTTTTAAATTTAAATAACCGCATCATTGGAATTTAGGAAGGTTCCTAATAAATGAACCGTCATAAATTCCAATGATCATTACCTACCTCCCTCCCTCTCCTATATATAGGAAGCTTGGGAGGAGGTTTTGGGATGGCTTCACCAAGTGATAAAGTGATGGTAAAGTGACATGACGCCCAACACTTAAAGGATTATGCTTCCTCGACAAAGAACACATAATTCTAATAAAGAACTATAGAAAGGAACGACTTTGACTCGCTTCCTTAGAACCTACTCCGATGTGGGACATATTCGACTACGACGAGCCAGTGCACAGACCGACAGTCGAGGAAAATGCCAACGACATCGGCGTCCTTCTTTTCCCAACGATCCGCCTTTTTCCTCACACCAATCTTGACAAACATCGAACAGAGGTAGGGGTTTATTTCATGTTAATGCTTTCCTTGATTTTCTTTTGCGGATTGGAAAAGAATTATTGTGGAGGCTATTGAATTTGAAGTTCATCGTTCTCTTTTCTTGATGGACTGATTGCTATCATCCTAAACGCAGAGGGTGAAGGCCAAACTAACATGGCCTGACTCCCTCCACCGATCTCTTTGTGATTTTCTTCGGCATAGAGATGAAACGACGAGGCGACGGAGGCGACATGCATTGACTGGGCTACCCGCGGACTCCATAGCCTGCGCCGCCTTCATGACGCTTTGGCCGAACCGGCACCCAGCCACCGCTAGCCACCTGGTTGCCTACCGGCCTCCTGTCCGCATGCCATCCACTTGGACACCCACCGGCCTCCCAGCTCCTGGCTGCCGCCAGACTCCCGGCTCCCATCCCCTGCTGGCCTCCTGTGCGCCCACCGGCCTCCCGGGCTGAGTCGCCCGAGTCATGCCCCTCACGGTGTTGGCCGAACTGGCCTCAGCCATCCGGGCTGAGCTACCGATCCATTCCCCACATGCACTTGGCCGAGCTGACCTTCTGCGCCCCTTGCGGTGCCTCTAGGATGAACCGCCCTTACATCGACACGCGGCCGGTCCGAGCCTTGGCAACCGGTCCGTGCCCCCACGCTAATGGCGGCATTCGCGGCCTGCTAGGCCAGACCCAGCGGGACAAGCCAGACCCAACGGGTCAGGCTAGGTCGATCCAGACCGAGTTGGTCTAGACTGGGTCATCCCGGGTCGGACCGGACCGAGGCCCACTTCGACCCATTTTTGCTCCTTCGGCCATATCTTTGGCACCAGACGTCCATTTGACAAACCATCAGAGATGCTGGAAATCTCGGAGCGTGACAGTCCCTTAGAGTATACCCCACTAGATTTTGGGGTATAGTTGAGATACGGTCAGGTTGGATCGTGCACGAATCCAACCGGGCCCCGGGGATTAAAAGGCCAATAACTCTCAGATTGGGCGTCAGATTAACGCACCGTAGGTTGCGTTGAGACCCCTATGACGTGGTAGACCTTCGGGATTTTTCTTCATGGGACTTTGTGGAATTTGATGCATCGACACTTGGATTGAGGAGCAGACCCTCCCGGAATCAAGCGTGCTTTGTGCGAAAACCCTTTGGTTGGCTGCTCTCTGACTACTGTTCTTAGATCCTGTGTGGGTTGACAGCTCTTACTACTGTTCTTGGATCCTGTGTGGGTTTGATAGCTCGGACTACTATTCCTGGATC
Organism: Viscum album; assembly: GCA_963277665.1. Taxonomy (NCBI): domain Eukaryota; kingdom Viridiplantae; phylum Streptophyta; class Magnoliopsida; order Santalales; family Viscaceae; genus Viscum; species Viscum album. Next base: position 443,382,363 of record OY728120.1, on the reverse strand, counting down.
ATGTGTGGGTTCGATAGCTCTAATTACTATTCCTAGATCCTGTGTGGGTTCAACAAATCTAACAACTGTTTCTGGATCCTGTGTGGCTTCAACAGCTTTGACTACTATTCCTGGATCCTGTGTGGGTTTGATAGCTTTGACTACTGTTCCTAGATCATGTGTGGGTTCGACATCTCTGACTACTGCTCCTGGATATTTTGTGGGTTCGATAGCTCTGACTGCTGTTCCTAGATCCTGTGTGGGTTCGACAGCTCTGATTTCTGTTCCTAGATCCTATGTGGGTTCGAAGGAATAAATTATTTAGTGGCTGCATCTAATCATCTCTAACTCTCTCCAAAATTTGTATACTTGTGTGAGCTAAGTCAGTAACTTTTGTGTTTTCCTCATGATTGAGATGGATTATTTGATAACTTAGGTATATGTATGAGCATATACCTAAGTGGGGTTATCTGTTTATTTCATACTTTGTGGTTTATCCTTATTGGATTTAGTTAGACCTTGAGGGTCTCGGGGTCCCTACTGAGTATCGTTTATACTCAACCATGCACGGGCTATGCCCGCACCTCGTTGTGTTGGATGCAGACGGCGGACAGTGCTGACTGAGGTTGAGAGCACTAGGACCAAACGATAGCAATAGGTGGACCATACGGCGAGACGGTACACGGAGGAGAAAAACGGACCTGGAGTGCTGAGGAGGCGATCTATACCTACCCTTTAGGTAGGAACCTCGGAGGACGACCCAGTGGCGGTTTTTATTTTCTTTAGTTGTACTTTCCATTTCCTTATACTTTACAGTTGGGCTTCTATTTCAGACCCCTTTTACTTTTCATCACTCTTTTGTTATACAATTTTACTTAGTGTTCTGCTTCAAGTTTATACTCTATTGTGTGCGTTTTAAGGTTATAAGGCAATGCCTTCCCAATTTTAGGGATTTAGGCCTTTGGTGCTAGTCTCCAGCCCCTGACCTATGAAAGTCGGGCTTGGGGTAGTCACGACACGGGCCCCGAGGGATGGGTCGTGACAGCACAGTTAATCCTAATCATTCTCAAACCACATGCCACCCAAAAACATTCCAAAAATTAAAACATATATCCAAAAACTCTTAGAAATCATAATAATTCAAAATAATATAAAATAAAAAATAGTAAGATGTGGGTTTTTCTTGTCATCAGTTTTCATTAAAGGATTTTTTTTCTTTATTCTTGATTTATCCCTTGAGAGAAAAAGGCAAGTATGGGGGAATTGGTAACCATTATTTTCTTGATTCTTTTCTTGTGAAACTCACTAATTATATTCCTTCACAATTTTTAATTACTATTTTTTAATATATTTTAATATTTTTGTTTAATTTTATGAAATAAACTAAAATTGAATATAATATGATAATTTTAATATCTGTAATTCTCATTTGTAATTATTTTATTAATTTTTATCTCTTCACAATTTATTTTCTAAATTTTTTATAGTATTAGTTTTTTTATAGGAAACTAAGTAAACTTAATTAAATATTTTATCATCTTACATATGAATAAAAACATATAAAATATGATTTAAATGTTTCATCATGAAACCATGTATAATTAAATTGATTCTTAAAGAAGATTATATAAGAAAAAGGTAGTTCCATGTTAGGAATTCATGGTCAAGCTGCCTATTGCATATGAATAAACCAAATATTGAATGTGTGGTGTAACATCTTTATACCCTAAACCAATGATTGGTGTCCAGGTTCTCTGCATGACCTTAGGCATATCTCCCTATATTCCATAGGCTTCGGAATAGTGGAGAGGTCCAAAAAGGTACCATATAGAGACTATGTCCTCATGGAATAGTAGAAATCTTAGAGAAATAATAATGAATGAGACTCATCATCCAAATAAAGAGATAAAAAAACATCCAATAAACTTATGATAAAATTAATACAACATCATATGAAATCATAAATGAATGTTCCATAAACATACTAAATCCTCTATGGGCAGATCACACATGTGAAATACTGAAAAAGAATAAAATAGAACAATTTATAATATCTTATACCTAGCTGGTTCTAAGTCTAGCCTGGTCCCATTATCCATACCCTATCTTAGCATGTTGATCCAACACTAATCCATATTATTCCATACCCAAAAAACTATCTTTGTGATAAATAATGGTGTTTATTTTGGTACCCAAGTTCCATAGAATCCCAAATAGGGTGTGAGTATAACTCAGTAGGCTACCACCAATGGTATCCCAAAAATTACTGGTCTGATAACCAGTGCATGTATAAGTTCTATTAATAACCCATTTAAACAATTTAACAATTTAATTCAAATGTTTTAAATAATGACCAAACTTCAGTCTCTATGGTGACACTCGAGATCGATCTATATCACTATCGATCATTGGGTCTTTAACCTTGATTGACCACACCTTCCACACACAAAAATGTGTTCTTAGAAGCAGTTTATTATCAGTGTTTTTTTTAAACCTATATTTAAAACCTTTTGAATATTATTTAAAATATAGTGGTGGTTTCAGAAAGCCCTATATATTCATGAAATAATTTTTTATTTAGCGATGGTTGCATTAAAATTATTGATATATCATTCAAAAAACAAGCTAATTAACCACTCGCGCCGACCCCCACAGCCCCGACCCCCACCCCTCTAATCCACCTTCTCTTGATGTCACCTATCGACCATGGAGATACCCCTCGTCCTCGCTCCCTCATTATCAACCTCTAAACCCTCCCCCACCCTCCCTCAATGCCAACCCTAGAACCCCCATTCCTTGATGCTGACCATCAACCACAACCAACCCCTAACCCCCTCCAACACCTACCCCCTCCCCCACCCACCCCAACCCCCTGATGTCATTATCTGACTATAGTGATCCCCCACCCACATTAAAGTTATTCTCCCCATGATGGTATCCCATCTTCCCAATTTTTCAGTGACCACTATCCCTACTCGTAGAAGATACCAATACTCTTCCCCACATTCTTTTCCTTCCTTCCTACCCAATTTCTCATACTCTAATTCATTCATGAGTCATACATTGATGAGATCATATCCTATATGTCCATACTGTATATTTCCCTCTCCTCAACTTAGTTTCCTTCTTCCATGACATCTTACCCTACTATTATGAGAGGTAATATTTATTCACTTATTTATTTTATTTTATAAAAGTCGAATTCAATCATTTTTATGTTGAATATTTGTTCTGTTGAATAAATAACCTACCCTCGTCAATGATGAAGTTGGGTGATGTTAAAAATTGATTGTACTTGTTTGATTAACCATTAATGTATTTTTTATTTAAATTTATGGGTATAAGTGTGAAAATACAATACCTATGGATAAAAATTGGATTAATTTGCCTTGAAATATAACTTTATATACAAAGGGTTTCAAATAATATTATGATTATAAAATTGAAAGCTGATTAGTGTGTGGTGGAATAAAATTTCTATATCATATTTCTAAATTCAGGTGATGGTTGAATAAAAATGAAGTATATGAGAAATTTATATTGAAATAGTTTCCTGCTCAATATGTATGTTCTATTCAGTATGGAGAATCAAATGTTATGGAAATTCATAATAATGATTATCCTAAAAATAAAACACAAAGTAACCCACCAGAGGATAATTTAGATCAAAACGTAATGAATAATGCATTTTGATTTACTGGATCTAATGTTCAATATTTCAATAGATCAATAGAAAATTTAGTTGATCTTGATCAGGTTAATATTTCTCAAAACTTTAATGATTAAAAAAATGATTTTTATGAATTATTTGAAGATGTAAAGCAATAACTGTATAAAGGGTGTGCCAAGTATTTGAAGTTGTATTTTCTAAAAAAGTTATATCACATCAATTGTCACTATATAATTATTGATAAATAGGTATTTATGATTTTAGAGTTGCTTCATGATGTATTTAGTGAATCTGAGGTCCCTAAATCACTCTATGATATAAATAAAATCATCAAAAAAACTTGGAATTTATTATACAAAGATACATGAATTAACTAATGATTTCATTCATTATTGGGAAGAATAGTTTGATAAAGAAGAATGTATAATATTTCATAAAATTATATAGAATTCAATGAGAAACAATGAGTGTAAAAATAAATGTATCACTAGGAATAAGTATAAGAATAAAACTCTTGAAAATTTGGTGTGTTACTTTCCTCTGAAACAATGCTTGAAAAGATCATTCATGTCATCTAAAACTACATACAACATGAATTGGCATGCATAGGATAGTAACAATGATGGCTTGATGAAACATCTAAAAGATTCAACATCATGGAAGGTGTTTGATTCATTATATCCATATTTTTCTTTAGATACTGGGAATGTACATGTGGTATTGTCTTCTGATGGTCTTAACTATTTTTTTACTTTAAGTACTAATTATTTCATGTAGACAGTTGTTTTAATCCCCTATAATTTACCTCCACGAATGTGTATGAATAATACTTCATTCATTATTTTGATGATTATTCCTATAAATAAAATTCCTAGAAATGAAATTTATTCATACCTTCAACCTCTAATCAAATAATAGAAATAATTATGGGATTATGTTGCAGAAACCTATGATGAATCAATGATAGATCTATTCAAAATGAATTTTTTTTAATCTATACAATTAGTGACTTTCCTAGAATCATTAAATTATCCAGTTGGTGAGGTATCCTTAAGTGTATCCATAAGACCCAGGTTCAAAACCAAGTATAGGAATATTTTTGGGTGTTGTAGCAGTAGTGTAGCAGGTACTGTAGCAGGCATTGTAGCAGTACTGTACACTGTGTGGGTATTGTAGTTGAATTGTACATTGTACAGGTACTATAGTAGAACTGTACATTGTGTGGGTACTATAGTAGGCATTGTATTAGTTACTGTAGAGGGTATTATTTGGTATTGTAGCAGCTGGAACTATTCACCTTGGGCCAACGGTTTGGGCTTGGAGTCCTTAAGGCTTTCGGGCCACCCAGGCCTTCGGTTCAGTAGGGATTTCGGGCCACCTTTAAGGCCTTCGGGCCACCTCAAAGCCTTCAGGCCACATGCAGTTTCCCTAGACACACTACAAAAAATGAGCATCCCCATAAGAGGATTCAGATTAGGTGCACTCACCAGAGCAGAGCCAAATGGATTTGTCAGAATGAGAGGGTATGGCTATGCCATCAAGACTAGCCTATGTTTGCACGGGAATTCTAGACAGACGACCATGCGAAGTTAGAGAGCTACTAACATGATGCAGATACTGTGGAGGGTCAGTTCCTTGTAGATGGTCTGGTTGAATTCCCTAAGACCTTCAGGTTATGTAATCTCTTAATCCTACGAGTCATGTAAACTCTGAGCCTAAAGGACTTGTAATGGTTCACCCTCATCCCTTGTAAGGGGGGGTTATCAAAAATCAATAAATATGAAGGCCTTCGATCCATTCGGGGAGGTTTGGTAAGTCCATTTTTTTATTTTGATTTTGAACCACAATGATTAACTTATAGTAGAAAATGGAATTTTATGTGTCATCATGGATTTCTTGATACTTATCATAAATTTAATTTTAACATGATAGAATTCAACAGAGATATTGAATTGATAAAGTCACTAAAAGTTTTATCTAGTTTAGAAATATTAGGAAAATTAATGAATGTCATTATTGAATTAGAAAATTTTAATTAGTTTAAAGAAGGTGGAAATGGTACAAGGTATAATATCTAAATTAGTTGGAACACAATAGTGGAATAAAATTAGTATATTTTTTAAAATTCTTTATTTTTAGTTTAATTTGATAATTCATAATATTGAAATAATGAATATTAAGAAGAAAATATATGGTAATGGAATTTTTATATTCCTTAATGAGTTTCATAGATTAAAACATTTCCTTAATGCACATAAGAATTTGGAATCAATGAATATAAAGTATAGACCGTGGGAAAATAAGAATGGAAAGTATCCTTCATCAAATTTTATAATGAAAAATCATGAGAAATATGTATTTCATTGAAATCTAAATAATATACAAGTGAAAGATGGATATTCAATTAAATTTCATAATGCATTGACTTAAAACATTTAAAGTTACATAGATTGAAAATTCAAGACTCGTATATTATGATGGATTTGTTATTGTATTTGGAATTTCATAATAAATTACTTAAAAATTAATTGAAGTTCCAGTTGATTTGTGTACCTTATTCATAGAACATTGTGGAAACACTCTAAATCCAACTCATCTTGATAAACTTCATGAAATAGTTTTTTTAACACTTTTCATTCGGAGATGTTATTTCACCCTTCATTTTTCACCATCATGATTCATTTTACAGTTCATTTGGTTAAATAAGTTAAACTTGGTGGACATATTCACTATCGATGGATGTATCTAATTGAGAGGTATGTGAATGTTATTTTTATTTTCATTGATGAAATCATTTTTATCAAATCATTGTGTAAAAAAATTTAATATATTTCTTATTTCTTCTATCATGTACTTTGGTCATATGAAATCATATGTGAGGAATAAATCTCAACCAAAAGTCATTATTACTGAAGGTTACATAGTTGAAGAGTTTTTGAACATCAATTATTGGTATTTGGATGGTATTGAGACTAGATTAAATTATGTTGGATGTGTTGATGAAATCTCTAATAACTCTCATTCTGAAAATGAGTCATCTATATTTCCAACTATTGGATGACCAGTCAGAAAGGGGAAAAATTTTACATTGACTTGAATTGGAGTTACTATAATAAAAAATATATATGATACTCAATAGTCTTATTGAAAATCCATTTATTGGATAATTGATATTGAAAATAAACATAATACTAAGGGATTGAGCTCAAAATGATCTATAATTAAAAAATGTTATCAATAAGAAGATTGTGAAATGGTTCACCCATCATATTAGTATATACTCATATTCATATTATTGATATATAGTTATTTTTTATAGGTTAAAATTAACACCTTATATCTTCTTTTCTAGATAATGAATATTGAAAATCAAGCTGAAATATCAAATGATTTAATGTTTTTTTATCGAGTTCCTCCAAGAAAATCTAATAGATTCAATGACTATAATAATAATGGCTTCATGTTTTGTACAATTTTTCATGAATAAAGTTTGAAAACTCAAAATAGTGGTGTATTTACACTTATATAGGTAGGATACTATGAAAACATGATTGATATAATCAATTTAAACTATCAGGGTTAATTTTCAGTTTTCCTATTCAAATTCAAGTGGGTCAACATTGATAGGTGTATAATGAAAGATTCATTAAATTTTATATTTATTAACATATCATGATTGATCCATAGTGATTATTTTATAGAGCATGATCTATTTATCTTTGGTACATAATAAAATTTGTTTTATTATATGGATAATGAAATGAATAATGGTTAGGGTTTTGTTGTATAATTAAAATATAGAGACTTGTATGATATGGGTGATGAAAGTAAATTCGTACTTTGTGACAGTGAACCTCATCAATAAAATAAACATTTAATAATTTTTCCATGACAATATTTAAATAATATAACTTTCATGATAGTGTGTAAATGAAGAAATCTTCATAATAGTGGTTGATAATGATGAAGACAACAAGTATGAAGATAATTTAATGTATAAATTGGTAATGAAAATATATTAAAATTTCTCATTTATATGTTTTTGACATATATACATTGTTCTATTTTTTCCTTTTTGTAGATGTATTTTATTTCTAATTTTTTATACATTGAATATATTTTAAACTACTTGAATTTCTATAATTCTGAAATCAAAAAAAATTGACATCCTAGATAATTAATATCTTGAAACACACCACCACTATCATTATATTTAGTGGATATGAGTGATTCTATTGTACCTGAGACTTACATCGAGCCAAAAGCTTACCAAAATGATGTTAGTATCCCATATGCACCTCCGATGATGGAGCAGTTGTGTACCCCTCCATCTAGGGGATATTTATGAATTACTAATACTTTTATGTATGGAATTTTATTGAAAACTATATATTTTATTAATTGTTTTATTTTATTTGTCAAATAGATAAAAATAACAACAAAATATACATAAATATGAACATAGTAGATGTATGGGACTTGAAAGAATTAAAAATTATCATTCTATTTGATGAATCAAGGGTGTATATTGGTGATGTCACTAGAATCTGTAGATATATTCTTAGGAAAATTTCATGAGAGATGGTGATATTTACACTTAATTAAAAATATTGGAGGCCTATTCTCATATCTTGTAAAAATGAGGTGTTTGAAAACCTAGTAAAGGTAATATTAATTTAATATTTATTGATAAATAATTTAAAAGGCCTGAGTAAAATTATTAATATACTTGTAAAGTGTCATATTCTTTATTTCTATGTATTTTTTCATTTTTATGTCCCTAAATCCATTTCACACCCACGAACTCTAAAAAATTTGGGCAAAAAATGATATATTTTAAATGGATTTTATGGAATGAGTTTAATGGCACATCTTTGAGCTCTTGAAAAATGTATAAGAATGTTCTTGGAGGTTTGTGTCATGAGTAGTGGAAAATGTTTTTTTTATATTAATAGAGACACATTTCATGATGTAATTGTATATTTTATAGTATCTTAGTAACATAAACATAATAAAATTATAAATTTTTTTAATGTTTCTATTTTTTGTAGGAATTATGTAAAAAAATACAATAAATCATGAAAAAAATCATTCCTCATATCATTAGATCACAGAACTTTTCTATAATAAAAAAAAATTGGTCGTAGTTTATACATTATTATTTATATTATTTTACTACAACTAAAGGTTTTTTATATATTGTATATATTTTTTTATAAAGGATAAATAATTAGGTCACTTAGTTGGTTGGATAGATATGTGTCTTAAATTTCATAGGAAACCCGATGGTAGTTTTTTTAATGAACATACCAGTGAAATTGTAGTAAGTAATTTTATTTACTATTTAATTTTTATTTCATTAATAAATAACATAATAATGAAAAAATAAATTACAATAATAAAAAATACTTAAACCTCATTAAATGGGGTTATCTAAATGGGTCAAATGGTTCCAATTTTCTCTATTGGCATCATTTTATCCATGTATCTAGCCCCAATTAATGGGGATTGGGGATTTTTTATTATTATAATTTATTTCTTATTATTATGTTTTTGAGTAATGAAATAACATTAAATAGTAATAAAAAATATTAATTAGTTAATATTATGAATTTCAGATAATTTAAAAATTATTTTTAATACTATTGTATTAACAAGATAAAATTTAAGAATCCTAAGATCTGAACTTTTCAAAATCATCATTAGTTTCCTAAAACGATGTAGTTGAAATAATTTTGGGGAAGGATAATCTTAGTTGTGTACAAGGGATGGGTTCTAGGCCTACTCCATCATCTTTCTTTGGTAGAGAATCTTTATCATATACTAATACACCTTTTGGGGTTCGAGCAGTATCACTGATCGGGAAGCACTGAGAGAAATTTAAAGGTTGAAATAAAAAGTAAAATAACATGAATCATATAGGAAAATACAAGATAAATAGTGGTCAAAATAGAAAATTTCTTAAAATTTTCTATTTTAGATAATAATGGACATGATCCCTGAGTAAAATTCTAGTTTTATACCTTATCCTTCTGCAGTAAATTCTAAACTCAATACACAGTTTTAAAAGATATCAAGGTTTTTAAAAACATGAATCACGGGGTAAAACCAAAAATATGTCATCATATCACATTAAATTATAGTACAATGATCATAGATTTATTTTTGAAATGTAGTAAATGATGTCACATCAATCCGAGTTGTGGTTTTCTCGATATTCCTGTAAATAAATTTTTAGTGTTTTAAAACACTAAAACATGTATGTAACAGAAAAAAAATTGTAAAAACCTTATATTAAAATGGAATCATGAAAAACAATGATTCAATTATTTTTTATGTGTAAAATCATACAAAAAATCCATCTGATGTCTGGTGTGCTCAGAATGATGTAATAAATGGTTTTAAAATATATCAAATCCTTTAAAATGTGTGTACGAGGTTCAAAACAAAAAATGACATTATAGGGATATAAATCATAAGAAAATAACCATAGATTTATTTTTGAAAAATATGAACCTAAACTATGTCAATCTGTGATACGGTTTTCCTAGGATATCTGTAAATGAATTTTTAGTGTTTTAAAACACTAAAATATGCATGTAATTATCAAACCCTTAGGAAATGATGTTGTATTGATTTGAAATCATGGGAAAACCATCATTGAATTATTTAATACATGTATGATAAGAAAAAACATCCATTAAATATGTGGTGTTCTTAAAATGATTCAATAAGTAGTTTTAAAAGATATTAAAGTCATTAAAAACATATTCATAGGGTCAAAAATAAGAAAATAGCATCGTATGGCCATGAAATCAAAAGAAATTTACTGGAGATTTATTTTTATGTGTATTAATTGAATCCATATAAATATGAGTTTTGGTTTTCTTGGGATTCATGTAAACATGTTTTTATTGCTTTAAAATACAAAAACATATGGGTAATAGTTAGAACCATAGGAAAAGGCCTCATATTTATGTGGAATATTGGGATAATTATTTTTTAATTATTTTTTACATGTATGAGTAGACAACACATCCATCTGATATGTAGTGTTCTTGGAATGACTTAATAAAAAGTTTTAAAATATATCAAAGACTATAAAAACATGCATTAGGGGTTCAAAAACAAGAAAACGGAATTATAAGGATGAAAAATCATATGATATTTACTATCAATTGATTTTTGAAATATAGGAACTTACTCTCTGTCAGTACAAGCTGTGGTTTTATTGAGATTCCTGTAAATGATTAGTTAGTGTTTTAAAACACTAAATCATGTGAGTAATGGCCAAACCCATAGTAAATGACCTAATATTGATGTAGAATCATGGTAAAGACACCATTAAATTAATATTTATCTTTAAGAGTATAAAACACATCCATATGATGTGTGGTGTACTTGGAGTGACTTAATAAGCAGTTTTAAAAGATATAAATTCTTTAAAAACATGAGTCAGGGGATCAAAACCAAGAAGAGGGCATAAGATGGATGTAAAATCATAGTAAAAGGACTTTTAATTTATTTTTTACATTTAATAACCAACACCACATTAATCTAAGTTATGTTTCTCCTTGGATGATCATGAACATGATCTTTGTGTTTTAAAACACTAAAACATGCATGTAATGGAAAAAAATATAGAAAATGACTTCATATTAACATAAAATCATTAGAGAGCGGCCATTGAATTACTTTTCATATACAAGATCATATAACACATCTACCCAAAATCTAGTGTGCTCAAAATGAATTAATAAATAGTTTTAAAAGATATAAAATTATTGAAAAATGTGCATTAGGAGTTCCAAATTGATAAAATGGAATTTTATGGTTGTGAAATAAAAGAAATATGATCATCAATTGATTTTTAAAATTTAACACCTTCTTCCACATAAATCTGAGTTATGGTTCACTCAAGATTCTAGTAAACATGTTTTTAGTGTTTGAAAACACTAAAACATGTATGTAACGTTCCAAACCATATAATGAAACCTCATATTGATGTGAAATCATGAGAAACTATGTTTGAATTATTTTTTATGTTTAAAAGTATAAAACACATCAATATGACATTTAGTGTTCCAGGAATGACTCAATAAGTAGTTTTAAAAGAAATCAATGTCTTTTAAAATGTGTATTAAGGGGATAAAACTAGGAAAATGGCATCAAATTTCTACAAAATCATAGAAAAATTTTTATCGATTTATTTTTGAAATGTAGGAACTAATTCCAAATCAATACAAGTTATGGTTTTCTTGAGATGCATGTAAACATGTTTTTAGTGTTTTAAAACACTAAATCTTGTTTTTAATGGTCAAAACCAAATAAAATAGCCTAATGTTAACATGAAATCATTTAAAAACTATGTTTTAATTATTTTTTATGTGTATGAGTAGTAAACACATTTATATGACATGTAGTGTGCTCAGAATGACTCAATAAAAATTTTTAAAAGATATTAAAATATTTAAAAACATGATTCGGGGGGTAAAAACCAATAAAATGGTTTTAGATGACCATGAAATCATATAAAAGTTATTGGAAATTTATTTTTGAATTATAATAACTAACACCACATAAATTCATGTTATGGTTTTCTCAGGATTCCTGTAAACACATTTTTAGTGTTTTAAAACACTAAAACATGATTATAACAGTAAAAACCATATGAAACAACCTATTATTGATGTTAAATCATGGGAAACCTATTTTAGAGTTATTGTTTTATGTGTATAAGTAGACAACACATCCACCCAATGTTCTTTGTTCTTATAATGACTCAATAAGTAATTTTAAAAGATACCAATGTCTTTAAAAACATCACTAGGGGATCAAAACCAAGAAAACAACATTAGGTGGATGTGAAATCATAGAAAAATAATAGTATATATATTTTTTAAATATAAGAAATAAAAATTTTCCAATATGAGTTATAGTTTTCCCAAGATTCCCGTAAACACGTTTTTAGTATTTTAAAACAATAACCAAAATGATCTAAGATATGAGTCTATGACCCAACCCATATCCCTAAAAAATATTAAAGAAAAATGATATATAATTATATACTTGAGGTGTAATGAACTTATGACATCTAGAAATTTAAAGATATAAAAAACATGAATTCCATCATACACGTATCATTGAATAGTCTCACATCCAATTGATCTACTTTAATACACTATAGAAACATCAATTACATCAAAAATCAGGTAACAAGTTTGAGAACCAAGGAAAAAACCCATGTATCCCATCCCATATGGACCTGAAAATCATTATAGAAAAAATAAATCATTTTATAATCAAACCATGCAATGAAAACAGATGATAAATATGTTTCCACGACCCAACTTCATTCACATATCAAGCCCAATGCACAAAATTCAATGTTTTTAGATCTGAAAAATAATGAAAATAACCAACAATTATTCTCATCACAACATTTTCCAACCAAAAAAATATATCAAATCCTTCCAGAGTCATCTGTAACTTGTATTAAGTTAAAAATCCTCCCGTCATAAGAATATAGACCAATCTCAATGGCCCTAGTGCACCGCATATTTTTCATCTTTGAGGTCCTAATATCTATGAGATCAAGGTTCATTTATATACCATACTCATCAAACTATATCCACTATCAATAGATTTAGACAACCATTATAAACATAAATTATTATATTCACATAAGGATATTCAAATGGGTCAGTGTGATAATACTTCAATACTTTTTGATCCTTTATCCATAGCACCAAAAATTAACAGATGATCATATTGGTGATTCGAAGAGAAGTACATGAATCACCTACCACATTAAAAGATTTGATATATAGATAAAAAACAACTGGAAAAGAATCACTAAATAATAATATATTCCAAATAAAAAGGCTTAAATTCAAGGACGTTCCCAATTATGGTCCATGATAAAATCTCTTAACATGCAAAAAATATAACTATAATTAACAAGATAGAAACATCACAACCTATTATGGAAATATAACATAGTAGTGTAAAGTAAAAATTGGGGTAATCCAATGTTCCATCAAGTGTTTGTATCACAGATATCAAATCCTCTCCAAGAAATTTATAAATTTCTTCAAGGATCCACTTCCCTTCAAAAATCAAATATGGGAAAAAAGGATTGAAAAAAAAACATGGCAACAACCAAGTTGTTCTCTCCAATTAAATTTATTCCCATGAAAGGTGTAAAAAATAAATTTCAATGATTCTATTAAGTTAAAATTACACCCTTTCAAACATCTACTCTCTTTTGCTTAGATAAATTTCTAGAGTTATCCCATTTTTAAGATTCCTTCCAAAGGAATTCCTCTCTTGATCCTCAATCTAGAGGTATAATTACTTCTTATATACCTCTTTAATAACACAGGTGAAATTATTCAACTTAATGGAATCCTATGACTCCTATTAATCTAGGGAATAGTAGTAATCCCCATCAATTGATGGGGAGGGGGATCCTTTCTGACTTCTGGATGAGGAGAGATAACATGTTTTTCTAATTGAATCCTTGAGGATCTGGTGACAATAGGTCTCTCCAAATTAGAGTAATCTATATGTTTTTAGGTCTTCTTAGGGTATGGAGTAATAAATCCGTTTGGGTAAAAAATTGACTTATTAACTTATTTAGAATTCAATTGTATATATTCATCCTCAATTTTTCATACTTTATCAAGTGCATTATGGTTGGATTCACTAGAGTCATATTGATTCACCTATTTTTTCTTATGAATAGAAGGAGCAGTATATGAGGTAACAGAAATGGGTTGATTATTATTAATAGTGTCCAAAAAAATAATTCATATATATATGAAATCACGGTAAAACAACCATTGATTTATTTTTAACATGTATGAGTAGACAACGTATACATCTGATGTATGGCATGCTAGAAATAACTCAATAATAAATTTTAAAAGATATAAAAGAATTTAAAAACCTGCGTAATAGGGGATCAAACCTTATCAAATATTATAAAATGGACATTAAATCATAGTACAGTATCCATATATTTATTTTTTGAAATTTAGGAATATACACGATGTCAATACGAGTTATGGTTATCTTGGGATGCTCGTAAGTGGGTTTTTAGTATTTTAAAATAATAAAACATGTGTATAAGGGTAAAAACCATATAAAAGAACCTCATATTAATATGATATCAATATAAAATCATTTTTTAAATTATTTAAAACATTTTATACCAGAAAAACATCTATATGACATGCTTTGTTCTTGTAATGACTCAATTAGTAGTTTTAGAAAAATATCATTGTCTTTAGAAATGTGTATTTGGGGGTCACAATGAATAAAATAGAATCATATGGTTGTGAAATCATAGTTAAAAGATTTTAGATTTATTTTTGAAATATAGGACTCACATCACATCAATATGAGTTATAGTTTTCATAGGATTCCCATAAATACATTTTTAGTGTTTTAATACACTAAAATGTGCGTGTAACGATCAAAAAAATAGAAAATGACCTCAGATTGATGTAAAATCATGAGACAATCACTATTGAAATATATTTGAAATATATTAAATAATTTAATATTAAATTCTTGAAAAAAATTACTGATTAATTTCAATCACACCACACATCGGTTTAAAAATTGATTAGATTGCTATAACCTTTTCTGTTTTGAGTTCCAAGTGTTTTATCATATCTTAAATAAGTAATTTTATGTTTTCAAAATGTTATAAATGACATATTATTTTTTATGTTAAAATTAATCTCACCTATTTTATTTAAAAAAATATCAAATTTTTAGTTCAAAGTTATGATTTTATTTTGTGAATATTATGTTTTTTATTTCTTTTCTTAAATATTTTGGATTTTATTATAGGTGAAAGGTGTTGGTGGTAGGTAAGATTTTGTTTTTTCTGATCTATGATTCTCTTTAAAAAGTAATCATGATGTATCATAATTTTTGTGAAATAGTTAAATATTATCAATGATTATACTATATTTCTTATTTATTATGTTTAGTTCTAATTTCAATCTTTGATTGTTCTAGTTGATGACATGATGTTGTTGTTTTTTTGTATGATGAATATAGCTATGGGGGTATTTGGATGTAGTGTAGTTGGTGGTATGGACGTATTGGTCATGGGTTGATGGGGTATGTTGGATATATTTTATCTTTATATATATGATTATTTATCTTATGGTTGACTGATGGTT
Organism: Viscum album; assembly: GCA_963277665.1. NCBI lineage: Eukaryota > Viridiplantae > Streptophyta > Magnoliopsida > Santalales > Viscaceae > Viscum > Viscum album. The sequence goes on along the minus strand of OY728120.1, from coordinate 443,366,514 downwards.
TTGTATTTATGACTGTGGATGTATGGATGTATGATGAGTTTATTTTATATTTATGGTTTAGTTTATTATATGATAGAGTTTTTTGTATGCATATTATTTTTTATTAAATAGTTTTTTAAAACAATATTTGATTTTTTTTGTGGTGATTTATAATAACCAATCCTAAACATAACTACGGTTAAAACCTTTAGCGATAGTTAAAGTGGTTTTTATTATTTTTTCCCTCCAGGAAGCTAAACCACTGGTAAATTATATAGTGTCAATTATGTTAATTTCGCCATTTTCCTAAAAATAATCATCAAAGGTGAATAGAACATACACTAATTACCTAAAAATTACACATATAATAACCACTACTAAACTATAAAAACTTTCTCTAAATGATTGTTTACCATGAAATGCATGCATGTTTAAATAACTACTGCTAAACAATAATTATTTATTTAAACCACCCCAATAGTAAAAATAATTGTAGCTAAGACCATATTTTTTTGTAGTGTTATTTTTTCAGTGTTAGGGTGTCTTTTATCACATCCCATTGACCATACCAACCATAGTATCATTGGAACTCTTCTTGTGCATTTTTTATAAGATCATCGCAAACCTCCCCTAAGGGAGTTTTCTTAATTCATCACAGATCTCCACTCTAGATGTTTTACATATCTATCATAGACCACCCTTATGATGTTTTCTAATCCCATGCTTATTATCACATATCACCCCTAAAGGTGTTTCCTTAACTAGATCTAGTAGCATGGATCACTCCCTAAGGTTTTTTTCTCAACTAAGGCATAAGATATCAATTAAACCAGACTACCCCTATATAGCATTTTCTTATCCAGGATATAGGCTAATAATACCACATACTACCCCCTTCATGTTTTTTCTATTCTAATTAACATGACATCCCATAAGGGAGGTTTCAATATATAGAAACATAACTACACTAATGATATTTTCTTTTTATTTAAAATAATACCACCCTTGTAGGGCATTATCATCCAATTAAAAAATATCAATATAAAAAAACACCATTTCACATTTCCATATCAAAAACCATTTCCAATTTACATTTTTAAAATATCATTTCTAAATAAAATTTCAAAATAATATTTCAAAAATACTCGTTCCAAGATACCAAACCCATTTTTTCGAATACATTCACATTTCTATTTAAAGAAACAAATACGATTTTAAAATTCCATATTTTCATTTCAAAAACTAAATCAACATACCATTTCAAAATACCTATTTTTGAGGTACCAATTTCAAAATAACATTTCCAAAAAAACCATTATCATACCAACTCCAAATTACCCGACTTAAGGTTCCAATTCAAGATCACCATGCCTTATAGTCATTCAAAGGGTCAAATCCATTTTCAATTATCCATGGTTGTGAAATTATATTTAACAACCATCAATTCAACCTAAAGTTTCTCTAAAACCATTTAAAAATAAATTAGGCATTTAAATACATAAAGCCATTTTGAGGTTATTTTCCCCCACTAAGCATTCCACTAGAACTATCCAAGGCATGGTTAATGGCTCATTAAACTAGGGAAAACATAACCTAAAAGGTTAATTTAAATTGATTAAAATCATTATAAATATAGAATGACCACACTATACATGAACTCTCATAAAAAGTAATACTATGGGTTAAATTAAAGGCACCACCTACCATTATTCAACATGTACCTCTAATTCCATAGGTCATAAATTATCGCCTTGGATTTCCAAGCCCTGGAAAAATCAACCAAATTTCACCCACACTCTCAGCTCCTAACTCACACCACAAAATCACAAAAACATAATTTTAATGAACTATAATTAATTAACAAACTTAAGAAATTCATCCAAAAGGAATAAACAATGAAGAACCTATAAGATAATATCACTTCACTGGAACCATATCCTAACACTCACTAAAAACACATGGCGTATTGTCGATCAAATTGTTTTCCAAATAACTAAGAGACAACACCGCTTACATGCATAATTTAAAACCATCTTGGAGAAAACCCTATGAAAAATAACTATAGATTCATACCTTAATACAATGCTCAGAAACAACGTGAATTTTTCATCTCTATATGTCCCCTATGCAATCCATGTAGAATCTTTATGATACTTGGTTGATTCCACCAAGTATTAGTGGAATCAATAATGAACACCCAAAATAAAAAACCAAATATTTTGGGAGGAGGAATTAAAGGATGATCAAAAACTACCAAAAGATAAGATGTGCCTTAAATTTCAAAAAATGGATGAAAACACCCCCAAGATCAAGGGGTGTTGAAGGGATAATGGGAGGGGGATTTTGGGGGTCGTAAGCACTGAACAAAGGGGGAATAAAGGGGTTTCCTTCTCAAAAACCTGAGAATGATATTGTAATTCCCACTTTAAAATTCCCACCAACGAGAGAATGGTTGTAGGAAGTTCCTAATTCCACTACTAGGCACCATCAGCTGGTCAGTGGTGCTCACCGGCTAGTCGATAGTCTATTTCAATTTGTAACATCCACCCTGACCACTCCTTGACATTCTCTTAAGCTCTCATATACTTCTTAATCCTCATCCAAAAACACCTATTGGAAGTTCTAAAACTCTCATAACTCTATTTAGATGTCTGAATCCAATTTCATCCCATTAACTAACTAAAAATATAATATTTTCCCCAATTTACAAACTCCCATATAGGTGTGGGTATTATAAGTGGTGTAAGATTAATTTAAGGAGGAAGTGATCTATGTATGAATATTTTGAAAGCCTTGAATCTATGTAAACATAAATCAGTACAGTGTAGCTCTCATAAGAGTAAAAATGATGGATAATTTAAGAGAAATTTATAATTTTCATGGTATGCATAAGAATATTTGGTTGATATTGTGTGAGAATAAATCATACATAGAATGGGATATATAATATATTTATTTCTTATATGTATCATCTATGATCTATCAATAAATAATAATATTAAAAGTTGGGTTTCAATTCAAATTGATGCATGAAAAAATCTATTAGATGAACTAAGGAATTTTGAATGTTAGTGACTTGAATGAATAGTATTATACTAATCAATTAAATGTTGCATCCTAAGATTTTATGATATATTCCTCTCTAAATAAATTTATTTTATTTGATATTTTTCTTTACTCGTAACACTGAATTTAAAAAAACAACAAAAAACTATTTAAAAATTATTATGTGACAATTATATCATTTTTTCATCATGAAATTATTATCTTAGGTTGAATTTTTGGTATTTTTCTAAAAAATATTTTCCAGTGAAGAGTGAAAAATACTAGTTTTTGTAAAACAATCATTTATTTTATTTAAAATAAGTAATTTAAAGAGTAACATTATATTTTGGATTTGGTATTAAAGTGATAAAAGATCAATTTTAGTTACAATAATATAATTAATTCCATTATTATTAGTATTTTACATGATTTTGATATAAGTCAATTTTTAGGCTTAAAATGCCTTTTGATGGAAAATTATTTTTCAAACATTTCACATGTTTATTTTTCAATTAATTTCTTAAAATTATAAGAATTTAATTTTATAAAATGGATTACATATTTGGAATGAGAAGTTTCAAATTTGAAAAATATTTACCTTCTATTTTTAGGTGTTATTAATAGTAACCATGATAAAATTTATCACCTCATTAAATGGTAAATCAGCTAATTAAGGTTAAAAATAATGTGATAAGGCATTAAAAATCTATCCAACACTTGAGTTTCTTCCATTTCATGAGATTAATTCAACCATATCCATCCTACCTTTGAATATATTAAATTTTAGTTTTATTTTCCTTTCATAATGGAATTTATATTATTTTAAGTAAAGAAAAATAAAAAAGTCACTCATTTGAATTTAAATTTATATTATAAGTTCACATTGGGATACAAATAATTTTTTTAATGAATATTAAAATTTATTTAGTGAATAATTAAACTATTTTTATTATGGGTATTTATTAATAATTTTTAGTGGTTATATAATTACTTTCAATGTTTATACAATGTTGTCACACTACTTGTTAAAGGAGTGAAAAATAAAAGAAACTAACTTTACAAACATTAAAACTAATTTTTTGGGATGAATTGTGGTTTTATAAGAATTTTATAATTAATAATAATGTATTAAGGGTTCCCCCTCATCCCTTGAAAGGGGGTTATCAAAAATCAATAAAAAAAGAGGAAAAAAATAATGTATTATTTTTTGTTAAAAGTATTATATTCAAATTCCATCTTTCTATTTTTGTCTTTAAATTAAAATTTAACAAATAGTTTCCAAATTATGTTAATGATATTTTAAGAAAAAAAATATTTTATTAAAAATTTAAAAATAATAATAATATTTAAATAGGACAATTAGGATCATAAAAGGTCTAAAATTTCATGTGTTTTACATTTATGAGAAAATTGATACCTTATAAGTAAAATATTAACCCTTTAATATTGAAAAGGTCATTGCTATGGTTAAGATTAAAATAGGTTCAACGAGGGTTAAATAGAGATATAAGGGTAATTTTTCAGATTAAACATGTATAAATATTATCATATGTACATATTTATACCTCATCCTATCTCTCCTTATAATATTTATCGATTTTGAATATTTTTTATTAAGTATGAAATTTTTATATTTTAATCTTTTAATAAATTCTAAGTGTGTTCATTCCCTCCCTCATAAAAGGATATCCCTTGTCTCTTTTCATTAAACACCTTTGATCCATCTATATTAACCAAAACCTACATAATTCTCTTCTAAAATCCCCAATACACTAATTATATGTGATTTTATTCTTAAAATACCATAATAATGGTCCTTAATAAAGGATCTTAAGGAGTCCAACTGAAGGAGAGTTAATCATTCAACCGAACCTCTTTTAGATTATTCATTATTTTACCTCCAATAAATTTTTGGTATTCAACATTAAATAATTAATTCAGTATCATAAATACATTGAAATTTTATTATGATTGTGTAACCACCATTATTCACCCTATTTTCCATCAAATTGGAAGTGAAATTATCATTTGTGTGTATATGTGGAATACTACCTCCACATAGTGATAAAATTCATTTTCCATCACTATATTTCATGGATGGTTATTATGATATTTTTAATATTAATATATTATATTTATGAAACAATTATTATTTTGTAATTATAATATCATATATACCTTCTTACCCTCGAATCCATTTGAAACGATAATGTCGCTCATGCGTACGTATAGACTACCACCTCCATGAAGCAATGTGATCTATTCTTCATTTAGGATTTACATAGATGGCAATAAAGATAATTTTAATGAATATATTTGTAATATATGATACAAAAATGATTCTTTCTAGGAAAATCATTATTTACCTTTCTTTTTTCTATCTATCTAAAAGTGAAAATAGTGTTCATGCGTGCGTACGGCCTACCGTCTTCATGAATAGTGTAATTCATTTTTTTATCTCTACCTTTTACTGATGAATATAAATATATTTATATTTATATATAATGAATATATATGATATTTATATCATGATTAACATTTTTTAGATGATATAATTATAATTAAAGTACGGGAACCAGAACTATCGAACCAAAATTCATAGGAAAAACAAAATAGTTAACTCCAAAAAATGGAGATTTTAATAAGGGATTATTAATAAATAATTATTTAAATGTTATAAATGGATAATATATGACATTATAAGTTTTTACATGACCATCATAAATAATTTTAATAAATTCATATTTATTATACAATATGTTATATCATTTTTGAATCAATTCAAACTTGAGGTAAGGGGTTTCTTTACTCAATTTCCATTCATTGGGTTATAATTTTACTTAATTGACTATTTTTTCCATGATAATATATGAAATTACCTATGATTGTATTATTTTTTATATCCACATTTTTTTTTATTTTAATTTGTTACACATGATAACTTCATTGATTAATTCTTACCTCAATGATATGATCTTTGTAGTTGATTTCATATCAATTTCCACTCTATTGAGATATATTTTTTATTATGAAACTATTTTTTTTAATGTGGTGTATATACTTAAACTTTGATTTATTTGAAATGAATACCTATTTTTTATTTATTATTAAAGTTTAAATTCATGTTTACCCATTCAATGGGTTACAATTTAAAAGTTTCCCAAGAGGTGAGAATTTACTTTATAATCTCATTTTTTTGGATTTGTCTTATTTTCATTGAACGAATACTATAATATATCCTTAATAAACTCCATATATATTATTATCCTATGGATATTTAAGTATTTTCCATATTTGATTCCAAATTTGTCTCTCTTTTTCACTTAAATCAATCAAATGAATGATTAAAAGAAAACTTGATATTATTTATCTTTTGAATGGATATATTTTCATTCCATATCCATATTTTTTAAAAATTGTTTTAAAAAAGTCCTTTTAATTACTAAAAATTTTTAATATGAAATTTTTTATTATTTGGGACTTTTTACAAAGTTTGGAAGGAATATTTATAATGTTTTATGAAAAGGTCATTTTTTACTTTCTTTATAAAAATTCAAAAGGAATATTTATTTTTAATGTCACGTTGTTAATTGATTCTCCCATTATAATAACTATTTTACGTTATTTATATTCTTCTATAATTTTTTAGAGATTTTATAAATAAAACACTTTAATGAAATATTATTTTAATATTTCACTTCAATTTTCTTTATGTCTTTGATAGAAATATTTTTTTTACAAAAACCAATATTTTTGATTAATTGATAGTCATATTTTATCTCATAGTATTTTTATGTTCATTAACCTTCTCTTTAAACATTAAATTTATTTTGAACATTTTTAATTAGAAATTAATTTTATCTTAAATATCCATATTCTTTGTATCATGGATATGATTATTACCTAAACCATATACCATTTGTACATATAATATTTTACTATGAATTTCATTTGATTGACTAGGGAAATCTTGATATTATGTATTCTTTAGTCAATATAGATTTTTATTGATAAGGAATGTTGATTACGAATTAAATTGATCATTCAATATATGAGGAATACATTAAAATTGTAGTAATGGGTGGGGTTCAGTTATAGATGGCCCTTCGATTAATCGACAAACCTCATAAGACAAAAAAGATAGATAAAATTATTAAATGGGTTTTTGGTGTATACCTTACCATTGATTAAACTCTCTTGGCACAAGGCCTTGATGGTTGAGATATCATGATGTATGAGATCATGATGTCCAGTAGTAATCATTTACTTCATTGAAAATTCAGTTATTATTATTCTTTAGATTATTACATTGACATTATCTAGGGAATTATTTAGTGCTTAAGGTATTGATAAAATGGAATTTTTTTAAGTTATTTACCTTTACATATTGATTATACCTTATTTTCTCATGATAGCTTCCACTTTATATAACCCTTACTAAGTATTTTATCCCATCATTTATTTTTCTCCCTTCCCCCAGGATATAAATAATGATGATATGACTAATATAAAGGATATGATAATTTTTATTCTACTATGTGTTTTATATTTATAATTTAATATGGTAAGCATGTATATATCTCATTCACCAAGACTATTAATCTTATCAGTCCATCAGGATGGGATCTTGTGTATCTTATGCTGATGTAATAAGGTAGATATCGGATTTGTGTTACATAATTTTCCCTTGTTGTAGTTATTATAATATCATGTTTAGTACAAACATTGGGAATTATATTTTAAATTAACATATCTAACATGAGAATTATGATAAACACTTATAGTATTTGTAACTTTTACCATTAAAGGGATTTTTTATTTTATAGATCAATATTCATGATGATTATGAAAAAACTAAGTGTTTTCAATTATTTAGTGATGGATCCTAATAGAGAAAAATTGAATCAACACCCGTAGACAATGTAGTGATTTCCCTTTTGAGAAAGATAATATAGATGGTGTTTGAAATGAGATTTTCATGATTATATTAGGGTTGTTGACTATGTTTATTTTGAATAACCTTTCCCATATAAAGAAACATATTATTCCTATTTTTGATTAAACTATGTTAGATCTTTTCATGTGATAGAGGACTCAATATTTTAATGGAACTACTAATACATTGGTATTTGAGAAATGGATTAAGTTCCTCAAAAAGATATTCTTTACTTTGGGAAGTTAAGTTTAATTTTCTAAATCGACCAATGATTATTTGTTAGTTTAAGGATGATCCTAAACTCTCAGTGGGAATTACTTGCATCATATAGGTTTTATTACTTATTTATGAGTGATATTTATCTCAAATGTTGGGGATAAACTCAACATTGATGATATTACTATTGTATAGGAGTTCTTTGATGTCTTTACATAAGAGCTTCCTGGTCTTTCCCTGAATCATGAAGTTGAGTTTTTAATAAAACTCATACCTGGTGCTACACCTATTTCAAATAATCCATATATAATGGAACTAATTGAGTTTTAGTAATTGAAGAATAAACTCTAGTATAATTTAGATAAGGGGTTTATTCATAATAGTGGTTCACCATGGGGATAACCAGTTCTTTTTCATAAGAATAATGATGGGTCAATACATCTTTGCATTAATTATTTGGAACTTAATAAGATAAATATTAAGAATAAGTATCATCTTCCCTAAATCAATGATCTATTTGATAAATTTTTATGAGGTCAATATTTTTTCAAGATTGATCTTTGATCTAGATATCACCAACAAAGGATTAGAAAGAAGGATATGCCCAAGAAAACCATCCGTATGAGGTATGATCATTATTAATTTAAAGTAATTCTATTTGGACTTACCAATTATCTAAATATATTCATGTATTTAATGAATAGAGTATTTATACATTACCTTGATTAGTTTTTGGTAGTCTATATAGATGATATTCTTATATATTTTATGAAAAAGGAAGATCATGAAGAACATTTGAGTATTTTTATGATACCCCTATGGAAGGGGGATCTATATACTAAATTTACCAAGTGTGAATTTTGACTACAAAATATATCATTCTTAGGTTATATAATTTCAATTGAGGGTATATCAGTGGATCATTTAAAGATCGATGTTATTGATAAATGACCTAGAACAACAACAATAACTGAGATTCACAGTTTTCTTAGGTTGTATGGATACAATTGATGTTTTTTGAGAGATTTGTTATGAATATATAATCCACTGACCAAGTTGACCTAGAATAGAGCCAAATTCATGTTGGAAAATGAATATAATAATAATTACAATGAACCAAAGAGAAGGTTGGTCACCATTCATGTTCATACACTACCTTATAGTGGAGAAGGTTTTCTGATATATAGTGATACATAAAATAATGAACTGGGGTGATTCCTTTTGAAAATTTATATGGTGATATCTTATTCCTCTAATTAATTTAAAATTAATGATAATAATTACCTGACTTATGATTCAGTGCTAGAAGAGATAATTTTTTCATTAAAAATATAGAGTCATTATCTGTATAGAGAAAGGTGTTATATATATACTAATCATAAAATACTGAATTATATATTTTAAAAAAAGAGAGTTAAATATGAATCATAAAATATAGTTGGAGTTAATCAAGGATTATGACCACTCATACATTACCACCTTAGGAAGGAAAAGAATCTGGTTGATTCCCTAAGTTAAAACGACCATGATACATTTTCTATGATGATGATTGAAAGAGATCCAATATTATTTGGTTTATATAAGTTAAATCTTGGAATCTTAAGAAAATTGGGAAAATAATATATTTATAATATTAATGTTCAGCCATCCTTTCATGAGAAAACTAAGAATGTGTATAAGGAATATTTGAAATTTCAGAAGAATTTGAGGAATGTTCTTTAGTTCAACCATGATCATGATTGAATGATGAAGTTTGGGAACTCAGTATGTGTTCTATCAATCCCATATTTTAATAAAGACTTATTGGATTAAGCTCATATTTTATCATTTACTATTTATCCCAAATGTAACACCTTGAGATTTTAAAATAATTCTATGTTCAAAAGCATATAAAACATGCAACACCACACAAAAATGAGCCCCAAAATATTATTATTTAAATATAGTCATTATAACCCAGATGTTAAATTATTGGGTATGAATAGTATTAAACAAATTATAAAATATATATAATATACCTACTCAATACAAATTTATTTATTAATTCTTTTGAAATAAGTACTCGATTTGTGGTAAAGTTATTTTAGGATTCTGAAATATATTTTCTTTAAAAATGATTTTTATTGATTTTTATAATTAAATATTATAATTAATTTATAAAAAATATATAGATTATATTTTATAAAAATAATTGAAATCAGTATATGAAAAATTATCTTAGGGTGAACTTTTCATATTTTTCTAAAAAGATTGATTTTCCTGTGAATAATTAAAAATGCAGATTTTTATTAAAAATTATAGTTTTCCTTAATTAATTTAAAAAGATAATTTTTTTGATTTAATAGTAAAATTAGTTCTTTTATATTATTTATAATTAAATAAAATTCATTGTAATCAATTTTATGATTAAATTTGGTATAAAAATATTTTTATACTTAAAACAGCATTTTTCTGAAAACAACTTTTCACTGTGTTTTGAGTTTTGATTTTAAATTAAATAATTATACTTATAGGTATTGAATTTGATAAAATAGATTCTACATTTATAATTAGATGTTTAAAATTTTGTAAATAGTAACCTTTTATTTTTCACTAATATAAATAGTAACTTTGGTAAAAATTATTATCTGGGTAAAGGGTAAATTTGGTAAACCTATGTTAAAATTAAGTAATAAGGTCATAATATTTCATCTTAATTATTATTAAATTAATTTAATTATACTATTATCATATTATTATATAAATTTATATTTTTAATGGAAACATTTCTATGAAAATGACTGATATAATATTTAAATCAAATAAAGTTACAAAATATCACCCTCCAAGTTTAAAATATGTATTATGTGTCCACATAGGGACAGAATTAATTTATGAATGAATATAAATGTAATTTTTTTTATAAAATTAAATTATATTCATGATTATAATTTATTTATAATTCTTATAAATTATTTAATTTCCTTAAATGCTTTCACAATGCTAATATAGTATTTATTTAATTAATATAAAACTAAAGAAATGATGTAATAAATATTAAAAGTGAAATACATTGAGTGATTTATAGTGTTCTAAGAATTTTTTAGAATAATATTTATTATTTATTATTTTAAAATGTATTATATTCTAAATAAAAAAAAAATTATTGATGTATTTGAAGTCAAATTAAATGAATAGTGTCAAAATTCACATTAATGATAAATTATCTAAATAATATTTTAATAAATTATTTAAAAATCATTAAAATTTTGACATATAAAATGGGGTAATATATGTTATAAAATGTAATCATTTTTAAATTTATGAGTCAATATTTACCTTATATGTAAAATTATTAGTCGTTAAGAGTGGAAAATATGTTATTGCGGTTAAGGTTAAAACAGATTAACTAAGGGGTTAAACAAAAATATAAGATACAAATAACCACAAAAACTTGTCAAAATTTTATTGTATGTTGATATTTAAACCATATACTACCATATGTTTTAATACCTATTAATTTAGAGGCATTTTTTCTAGATGATGACTTATTATAATTAATCATTTAAGAAATTACAATAGTCCCCATCGCCTCAATTATAAAAGGATGTCCATTACTTCACTTCTTTAAACCACTTTTATAACCCTATATCAACTTATAAATACCCATTACTCTTATAAATATCATTATACATGTTTATTATGTGTTTTTCACAAAAAAATACCAACCATAAGTTCCTTAAGAAATGATTTAAAATAAGGTCACCCAAAGAAGATGTAATTTTCTTTCCCAACCTCTTTCAATTTATTTCTTCTTATACCTATTATAAGTCTCTTGAATTTATTATAAAATAATAAATTAGGTATCCTAAATATTATTAAATTTTATTATTGTTATTAAACCACAATTACCCACCTTTTTTACCATCAAATGGAAAGTGAAAGTATTTAACATGCGCACATACAACTTACTGTCTCCATGCAGTGATACAATTCATTTCTCATTACTATATTTTATGGATGGGTATTATGATTTTTTTAATTATTATATATGAAAATTATGAAATTATTATACATATTTAATTATAATATAATATCTACCTTCTTACCTTTCAATCTGTTGAGAAACAATAACGTCGCTCGTGCGTACTTGAGGACTACCACCTCCATGTAATGATTTGTTTTGTTTTTCATTTATATTTTACATGGATGGTATTGAGGATGGATATGATGAATTTATATAATTTATATGATATAATAATTATTATTGAAATTTTTATTGTTATCTAATTTTCTTTTATTCTATCTGTTGAAAAGTGAATACAGTGTTCTTTCGTACCTATGGTCTACCATCCTCATGAATAGTGTAATTCATTTTCTATATTTAACTTTTATAGATTACTCAAAATACATATAATATATATATAATATTTTTATATAATTATTTAATTTATATATATTATGGAAGCTTCATAAAATTTTAAGGAATGAAACTACCAACAAGAATATACATGGAAAAACAAAGCAATATTTACCCAAAATAATGATTTTAACAAAGAATTGTTAATAGAAAAGTAATAAAATATTATAAGTAATACATAAATGGTATGATATATATGATTATGGTTATTTAATAGATTTATAATAAATATATATTTATTATATATCAGGTTATAATATATATAAAGGATATTGGACCTGAGGTAAGGGATTATTTCACAATCTTAGCATTATTTGAGATTGTTTATATTTAAGTATATGTTAGGATAATTATTTCATCTCTCTATCTAAAACCAAAAAAATTTATTCCATTATATTTATTTATATAAATTAATTTTACACTCTTTAATTACTTAGGATATCAAAATATTGTTTTTAATGAAAATAAAATTTCTTTCTCTCTTCGGTCAAAACATATTTTTCTTCCATATATATGTTATCTAAAAATATTTTCAAGAATTTTTAAAAAAATATCCAAATTAATTATTAATGATATTTTAACTCATGTTTTACTTTTTAAAAAATGTTTTAAAAGTAATATTCTTGTCATTTTATGAATGAGGTGCTTTTTGACCTTTTTATAATAGTGTTAAAGGAATATTTTTTTATCTTATAGGGAATGAGAAAATTTTCTTGTCATCATGAAAAATATATACTTTGAAGATTCCTTTACATGTTTTCATGATTATTTTTAAATAAAATTTTTTCCTTAATATTTAGAAAATTTTTATATTTTAAATTATTGATTTCAATTTGAAAAGGGTATTTTTTGTAAGACATTTTCAAGTGGCCTTTTTAAAGTATTTTAATATAGTTAAATATCTTTTATTGAGTATTGTTCTAATAATATACTCTATTAATTCCATACACCTTGTTTATTAGTATTTTTTTTTTGATCAGTTTGACTAGGGATGTACTATTTTGATATTATTCTTCATATTACTCGGGATGGTATATGATTATGTTTATTAATTGGGGAAAGTATTAAAATTTTGTATTCTACTTTTAAAAACGAATATTGATTATGTTTTACCATTTTATATAAGGAATGAATTGGACTTATTATTATATGGGTGGGTCCCACTATTGTCCCTCATTGCATTGGTATGTCTCATGAGACAAACTAGTTTTGGTATTAGTTGAGGCATTACTAATTTATGTAAGATATCCTAGAATGAGGCCTTAATGGTATGTTTATGATTTATGGAATTATTTATTTCATCATAATGAGATTAGTTATTTGATTTCCATGTGATTATTTTATTAGTTATGATATCAATGGATAAGTTTCAAGATCATGTGATTATTTATATGGAATTATTTTATCAATCATTTATTCCGAACATATTATTACTAATGCTTATGTTATTTATTAAATTAAATGTTTTTTTAGATATTTACCTTGTAATATTTGTATGTCTTATTTATTCATATTATCCTTCATTATAAGAATACCCTTAGTGAGCATCATAGTTCACCCCTTTCTTATATTTATTTTTTCCCAGGATTCGAGTAAGTATATTATGATTAATATAAAAAGATATGTTAAAGGGAATAATTATGTTCTCAAATAAAATATTATTTTATGTTATGTATTAAAATTTAATTTAATATTAAAATATGTATCTAGTTTCTCAATAAAACTAAACTATTCATTATTTTGGGATATGATTACTTGTATATAGTACCAATGTAATAAAGTAACCACTAACTCCAGGATACAAGAGTCTGTATTTTTATAATTAGTACCATAGAAATTTTAGTAGAAACCTTACAAACTATATTTAGGAAAACATAGATTAGGTAACATAACCCTATGAGAAAATATGATAATGTTCACAAAGAAACATAGCTTATGATTCTGAGATTATTTATAAAACAATTAAATTTATGTTCAGAGTTTCACTAGTTTCCAAATTATACATTATGATTCCTAATATAATCTAGTGTATTCCATTATTTATAAATGGTTAATAGAAGAAGGAATGGAACCAATATCAATACAAATAATCCATGTAAGTATTACCCTGCTAGGAAATATTATAAGTTTGAAGTTGGAGCTACAATAGAAGATGAAAAATTATAACTATATTAGAGAAATTGACTCAGGTTCTGAGTAATAAACTTGTATGTCTGGAGCATACTTATGATCCAAAATGTTGTGTAATAAGGTTAAAATTATTTATGAATCAAAAAACTCCAAAATTAAATGGAACTATGAATCTATTTGTAGATAAAAAATAGATAAGATCCTTTGAGAATATATTCCTCACATTGGAAAGTAATAAAAGGGAGAAGTTTTTCCTGGAAATTTATCTTCTCTCAGGGGATGAGGATCAATGGTGGTCATTAATCCAAAACACTAAGGATGATGAGGAAATATATATAATGGAATGGAAGTATTTTGAGGAACTTTTCTTATAAAGGTACTTTCCTCGTGGATAATGAGTGGATATGGAAAGAAAATTCTTGAGTCTAAGACAAACAGAAGATGAAAATATTGCTAAGTATGAAGCTAAATTTATAAGGGTACCAAGGAATGTTGTGAACTATGTACGCAATCCAAAGATAAATATTGACTATTTCATTAATGGGATTAATCTATTTTTTTAAAGGGAACTAGTCTCCCAAATATTTTCATTATATGAGTATATAGTATCATGTTCAATCAAGAAAAATAAATAATTCTCCAAGTCTTATGGCCTTGAAGAAAATAAATATAATAAAAATATGGAATAGAAAAAATATATATAAGTTTAAGAAAATAATGAATGATTTTCCAACATGTGATAATTGTGGAAATAAACATTTTGGTCCTTTATTAAAAATAATAGGATTTTTCTTTCAGTGTGAAGAGAAAGGACATCAGTCATGTGAATTCAAGAGTAAGAAAGAAACCTATAACATTCAGTGTTTCAACATTAATGAGATGGTTCGCTATTAAAATTAATTCCCCAAGCATAAAGGGAATATACCTCAAAATAAACTAATGGATCAAGGTTAATCTTATGCTATTACTTCTACCTAAGTAGAATGATTAAAGTACTTGTGTATTTGGATTCAAGAATTTTTTTGTAGAATCATTTTATCAATGATATTCTTATAATATTAATCATGAAACTTATAAAGATTATAATATAGTAGTTTTCATTTATGGATTTGAAATAATATCTTGAATGGTATGGATAACTAAGAAAAGTGATATTTTTAGAGAATATAAGAATAATGGAAAGATAATCCTTAATTTTTTCATGATTTTGAGTTAATAATGTTTAGTTGGTTTAAAGAGAATATTTAAATTGATGAAGAAAATTGGATTGTATTATGACCTTATAAATGGCCAGTGATTTGATGATAAAGTAATTGATGATGGATTTTACTGCCTTTTTTTATTTATATTCAATAATATGAGATAAGGATAAATTTATTTCTTGTAATCATGCATGTTTTTATTAAGTATTTATGGTCACTTTACCATGTTTTAATAAAATATGTGATCAAAGTATTTACATTTGAAATTAAGAGCTACTTTTTAGGGAATTAATGGTAAGTTGATTTTGGAATTTTAGTGACCAAAATTCTTGGATTTTTTAATTTGGTCAGACCAATTTTGGAGGATCCACAATGTTAACTACTTATAGAATGGATTAATTTGAACATCGAATATTGTTGTTTGAGGTTAAAGTCTAATTTATCATTTTCAATGACCTATGCTAACCATTTTGGTTTTGGTAAATTTTTAGAGGATGAAGGAATGACTTATGGATCTTATGATTCATTAAAATATTATTTTTGTGCTTCAGGAATAAAAAATTCATCTTGAATATCCAATTCCTGGCATAAGAGATGAAGTGGAAATTGATAAAAGCACAACCAAAGGATGATATTGTGCTTATGATATTTAAATAAATTGAGTAAGTTTATTTTCTTGATTACTTTATAAGGATATTAAAATAATACCTTGACAATATGAAAAGGACCATGAAATAAAAACATTATCCATTTACTTTTCTTACTAATAAATAAATGGTCTCTTAACCCATTACAATTTTATAATTTTTTGGTCGTTAACCTTCTCATAAATGTATTCTATATCACTCTGTATCATCATTTAGGCATTATTTTTCTATTCCATGTACATATTTTCACTTCTCATTGATTTTATCCTATTCAAAAACCTAATTTTGTGATGACCTACATATTTCTCTTTCCCACTTTTTAAGAGATAGTTTTATTAACCCTTTTTACCATGTGGGTTTTCCATGAAGGTATTTTCAAATATCAAACCTATGATTAAAAAAAGTTCAAATTGTGAGGGCACGATTTATTTAATGGGTTAGAATATAATACTTGGATATTACAAAAGAACATTGTGTTTGATAGCATATATAACAAGCAATACTGAGCCAAAATGAACCCCAAAATATTATTATTTAAATATGGAAATTATAACCAAGCCATTAAATTTGTGGGTATGAATAGTATTGACCAAATTATAAAAAATATATAATAGAACTACTCTATAAAAATTAAATGATTAATTCTTTTAAAATGAGTACTCAATTTTTAGTAAAGTTATTTTATGCTTTAGAAATACGTTCTCTAAAAAAAATTATTAATTTTTCAAAAAACTATTATAATTAATTTCTAAAACATATATAAATTTTATATTATAAAAAATAATATCATTTTTAAAATCATCATATCTAAATTTACTTAAGGTGAAATTTTCATATTTTTCAAGAAATATTAATTTTCCAGTGAATAGTCAAAAATACCAATTTTTATTGAAAAGTATATTTTCTTTTAGGAATTCAAAATAATACATTTTATTTTGGTTTAAAAGTAAAATTATTTCTACTATATTATTTATAATTAAATTTTGTTCTTTGGAATCAATTTAATGATTTAATTTTGTATATAAACATTTTTATACATAAAAGGTATTTTTCTAAAAAACATCCTTTCATTGCATTGTTCATATTGATTTTAAATTAAATTATGGAACTTATAAGTGTTTAATTTGATAAAATTAATTCCATATTTGGAATTATAAGGTTTAAATTTCATAAATATGACCCATTTATTTTTTTCCAATATGAATAGTATACATGGTAAAATCTATCACCGTGATGAAGGGTAAATATGGTAAACCTTTGTAAAAATTAAGTGATGAAGTCATAATATTTTCTATTAATTATTATTTAATGAAATTAATATGACCCTTATCATATCAGTCTCTAAATTTATATTTTTAATGGACAAGTTTCCATAAAAATGACCAATATATTATTTAAATCAAAGAAAGATACAAAATGTCACTCTCTTGGTTTTAAATATCTATTATGTGTCCACATAGAGACAAAAGAATGTTATAAATGAACATAAATATCAATTTTTAAAAAAATTAAATTATATTCCAAATTATAATTTATTTCTAATTTTTATTTATTATAGAATTACTTTAAATGCTTGTGCAATGCTAATAGAGTATTTATTAAATTAATAGAAAACTAAAATAAATGATAATAAAAATATTAAATGTGATGTAATATGTGTGATTTAAAGTGTTTCACCAATTGTATTGATTAATATAACTTATTGTTAATTTTTAAATTAAATATATTATAATTAAAACATTTTATGGATGGATTTGAAGTTAATTAAATGTATAGTTTCAAAATTGGCATTAATGATAAATTATCAAAACAATATTTTATTAAAATATTTAAAAACATTAAAATAATTAAATTGGACATGGGATGTGTATATGGTCTAAAATGGAATATATTTTCTATTTATGATTCAATATCTACCTTATATATAAAATTATAACCCTTTAAGAGTGAAAAATATGTTACCGTGGTTAATGTTAAAATAGATTAACTAAGGGGTTAAACCAAAAGATAAGGTTTAAATAACCACAAAAACTTTTAAAAAATTTATTTGTAGATTATATTTCATCCATATAAAACCATAGGTTTGAATCCTTATAAATTTGGAGGCATTTTGGTGAGATAATGACTTTATTATAATTAATATTTTAAGAAATTCCAAAAGTGTTCTTCACCACAATTATAAAAGAACACCCATTCCATCACTTCGTTACACCACATTGAGCTACCTATATCAACTGATACCTACTAATTACTATTATAAAAATCATTATACAAGTAATGGAGGTTCATTTATTCATAAAATATCAACATTTAGTTCCTTAATAAATGATCTAAAAGAATGTCTCCCAAAGAAGAGGTAATTATCTTACCCGACCTCTTTCAATTTACTTCTTCTTATACATATTCTAATTATAATTAATATATAATAAAATAATAATTTATATATAGTAAATATAATTAAATGTTATTATAATTATCAAATCACCATTTCTCACCCTCTTTCCCATCAAATGGGAAGTGAAAGTGTCACACTTGCTTACGTATGACTTACTATCTCCACGTAGAAATACAATTCATCTCTCATCAGCATATTTCATAGATGGGTATTATGATGCATTTAGTTTTTATATATTGTAATTACAAAATTATTATACCTCTATAATGATAATATCATATCTACCTTCTTACCTTCCAATTCATTAGGAAATGATAGCATCACTCATGTGTACATGTGAACTACCACCTCCATGAAGTAATGTAATTTTTTTAATTTATATATTATTTTGATGGTAATTTGGATTTATATAATGAATATATATAAATTATATTATATAATAATTATTATTTAAGGTATATATATTGTTTACATATATTTTTTTCATCTGTTAAAAAGTTAAAACAGCGTTCATGGGTACATATGGACTACCATCTCCGTGAACAGTGTAATTCATTGTCAATCTATAACTTTTATGGATTACTATAAATAAATATTATATATATGCACATATATTATTTTTATATCATTATTTTTTTACATTATTTAAACTTGATCGAAGTGAAAGGATGGAAACTACTGAACCATAAAAAACATGAAAATACAAAGTAGTTGCCAGTGAATGGTGGACCATCGGAGCAGGACATCTTTGGAGTTACTAAGGGACTAGATAAAAAATCCTAGGCTGATGTATCTATAGAGGAAGAAGGGAATCAATCTGATAATGAGGCTGCTATCCAGAATGAAGTGAATCAAGAGTTGGAGCGAGCGGATATAGCCTCTGCTGGTAGTAAGGGTAAGATGATGATTTTTTATGTTGATGGCTTCCAGTTGGTGTTGCCCAAGAAGTTGAGGGCTTGTCCAACTACTCATGATGAGGTGCAGATTTCCAATGTGGATGTTTTGGACTCAAGGATGGATAAGTCTACTGCAGGAGATACTGATGGCTTCCAGTTGATGTTGCCCAGGAAGCCGAGGGCATGTCCAGCTACTCATGTGCAGATGGTCAATGTGGATGATGTGGACCCGAGGCTGGATATGTGTGCTGCAGAAGCTGCAGTTGTTCAACAGGGGAATAAGGATGAGGTGCAAGTGGCCAATGTGGATTCATTACTGGAAGTGGTTTTAGGTGATTTTGTTGTTAAACAGGGGACTTAGTTTGATGTGCATGCGGATACTTCGGTGGAGAAGTCTGGTGGTTTGAAAATTGATCCAGGGGGAGAGGGTCTTCTTCGACCTTCTGCCTCTAAGTAGGGTGTTACTATGGCAGGATTTCCACCTCCTAACATGGAAGATGGGAATTCACCTAGTCATGTTCTGGACCTAGTGAGATCTCCCCCAATGGAGTAGGGGGAGAACAAGAATGTTGCACCAATGGATACACCTAGTAGTGTAGAGTTGCAAGGAACTGTAAAACCAGTTGTCAACTTTTTTTCAATGTTAGAGTCTTTTAATACCCATGAGTTTGATCTGATTAATCTTGAAGGACTCAAGAATGCAGTATGATGTACCTGAATGTGCTCCTCCTCGACACCTACTATTGTTGACGCTCTGGAGACCCCAAAAGAGGTGGACCTTCCTGTTTGTGTGGCTGACTCCAAGGCTGTATAGGAAGCTTCTCATGAGCATGAGGAGTCTACTCATGATACTGCTCATCAGGATGTTATATCTACTATTGAGGTTGTACAGCCATTGTTTCATAACAAAGTTCCTCATAAAGAAATAGATATTCACACGATTGAGGTTCTAGAGATGGATGATGAACCAGTGATGCAAAGGGGAAGAAGGCGACATCCAGTTAATCGGGGAGGATCTCGGGGTTGAGGTCAGCCCAGAAAAAGGTAATGATTGGGAGTCTCTTGTGTCTGTTCAGTTTGTTATCTGGGTGTGTTGTTTCACATGTAAACATTTCCATCAGTTTCATTATACCTTTACGCTTTTTTTAATAAATTTTTGGATTCATGGGTTTCCGAACCTATGGCTGAACTGTTTCTAGTAAGGCTTTGTTTCACAATCACATCATTATTTAGGATTGTTTTTGTTTAAGTATCTATTGGGAGAATTATTTGATCTCTATATAATTTAAAAAAAAAATTATCCTCCTCTTGTTATTTTTTTAAATTAGAATTTCTAATTTTTTTTCCTCTCTTTAACTAATTAAGATGCCAAAATAATTTTTTTAAGGAAAATAGAATATATTTTTCTCTTCGATCAAAAATCAGTTTTCTTCCATATCCATGTTTTCTAAAACTGTTTTAAAGAATGTTTAAAAAATTATCCAAATGATTTATTAAATAAATTTTTACCCATGTTTGAATTTTTACAAAACGTTTTAAAAGGAATCTTCTTATCATTTTTAAAATAATGTAATGTTTGGATTTTTTAAAACAGTGTGAAATAATGTTCTTCCTAACTTATATGGAATGAATAGAATTTCCCACCATCCTGAACACTTTTTTATTGAATATTCCTTTACAATTTTCCATGATTGTTTTTAGAAAAAACTTTTTCCTTAATATTTAGAAAAAATTGATTTTAAATAATTGATTTCAATATGAAAAGGGTATTTTCTCAAGAAATTTTCCAATGGTCTTTTTAATGTATTCTCATCAATGTAAATATTCTTTATTGAGTATTATTCTGATAATATAAACTAATTATATCATCCAACTTATATCTCTAGATCATTTATAATCCGTTTTACTGAGGATGTATTATTTTGATATCATTCTCCATATTACTCTAGTTGGTTTATGATTATGTTTATTGATTAAGGAAAGTATTAACATTTCATATGCTAGTTTTATATATTAATATTGGTTATTTTTTACCCCTTTCATATGATAAATTCATTGTACATAGTAAGTGATGTGTGAGGCCCGTTATAGCCCCTCGATGCATCAGTAGGACTCATGAGACAAACTAGTTTGCGTATTGGCTGAGGCTTCAACCATTTATATAAGATTTCCAAGAAAAATGCCTTAATGGTATGTTTATGATGTCTAGAGTTATTTATTTTATAATTATAATATTTTTTATTTGATAAACATGTGATTATTTTATTGGTTATGATATTTGTTGACACATTTTAGGATCAAGTGCCTATTTATATGGAATTATTTCATCAATAATTTATTCATGTCATGTTATTATACATGATTATGTTATTTATTAAATGGTATGTTTTTTCATATATTTACCTTTACATATTTTTATGCCTTATTTATTCATTTTATCTTCGGTTGTATGCATACCCTTACTGAGCTTTAGAGATCACCCCTTTCTTATGATTATTTTTTCCCAAGTTTCCAGGAAGTGTATTAAGATTAATATTCAATGATATATTAAATAGAATAATGATGTACTTAAATAAAATACTATGTTGTTATATATATTTAAATTAAATATAATGTTTAATTATGTATCTAGTTCCATAATACTAAAAAACTATTCAGTCCTTTGGGATGTGATTTCTTGTATCTAGTTCCAATGTAATAAAGTTTCCACTGACTCCGGGATACTAGGGTTGGGGTATTAAACCATAAGTATGAAGATAAATAGAGATATGAAAGATTATTTCTATTAGGATAACATAAAAATGTATATTATTAATTATTTATACCAATGCTTGGTGTATTAGAAATTTAAGGTTGAGAGACAGAATCATAAGGGGATATTGCAATCGTTACCCATACTATAATGGAAATGGAAAAACATTACCATTTATTTTTTCATCGGAATCCCAAAAACACATAGATAGAATAATTTTATTTGGGTTATAGTCAGTATCCCTATAAAACAAGAAACTTTTATCACTATTAAATAAGATTCCTCTCATGAACATCTTACTCGATTACACATTAAGTAAACTTTTAGATTTCATGGAGTATCACTCCCAATCATATCAGATCAGGATCCAAGGTTTACCATGTAGTTTTATAGAATCCTTCAGTGGGGTTTGGATATAGAATTGAGTTTCAATATGGCTTATCATCCTCATACTTATGGTTAGTCTAATAGAACCATTCAAACTCTATAATACATATTAAGATCTTTCTCTATGGATTTTAATGGTAATTGGGATCAACACCATCCTTTGTTATAATTTTCATATAATAATAACATTCACTTGAGAATTTATATGGATCCTTATAAATACATATATGTAAATTATTGTAGATATCCAATGTGTTGGGATGAAGTTGAATAAAGAAAGCTATCGGGGCCTGATTTAGTTGAGAAAATAGTATTGAAGGTTAGATTCATTCAAAATAATATAAGGGAATCACAGAGTTGACAAAAAAGTTATGATAAAAATAATTGGTGAGATATAGATTTTGAATTTAGTGACATTTTATTAATTTTAATATCCCCTTATAAAAATTTCATGGGGTTTTTAAAGAATCTAAAGTCAATCCTTAGGTATATCAGTCCCTTCAAAAATCTGGATCGTATCAGGGTGATAACTTTTTACTTGGAGATTCCATTGAATCTCTCTCAAGTTCACGATGAATTATATGTATCTCTCCTCAAGAAGGACATAACTAATCCTTCATATTTTTATAACTCAAAATTCATACCATTGTAGAAATATTTATCTTATGGGGAAAAACTGGTGAAGATTCTAGATCATAAAGAGAAAGTGCTAGGAAACAAGACCACTTGTCTAGTGAATGTTTTGTGGTGAAACCATAAATTTTGTAAAGATACATGGGAAATTGGGGTTGTGATGAGTTATATTTACCCTCAATTTTTTTATCATAGTGAGGGATTTTTTAGGGAGATATTCTAATAAGGGTGGTAGAATGTAATACCCTGTGATTTTATGATATATTTTTCTTTAAATAAATTTTATTTTTTAATAGTTTTCTTTACATGCAACACAGAGTTAAAAAGAACTATGAAAACTATTAAAATATAATTATGTGAAGATTATATCATTTCTTCACCATTTCATTACTATCTTCAGTGTAATTTTTTATAATTTTCTAAAAATAATAAGTGAATAGTGAAAAATGTCATTTTTTGTATAATTGTCATTTATTTTTATTTAAATAAAATAATTTAAAAAATACCATTATATTTTGAATTTGTTATTAACTTT
Organism: Viscum album; assembly: GCA_963277665.1. Classification (NCBI taxonomy): domain Eukaryota; kingdom Viridiplantae; phylum Streptophyta; class Magnoliopsida; order Santalales; family Viscaceae; genus Viscum; species Viscum album. Next base: position 443,342,362 of record OY728120.1, on the reverse strand, counting down.
ATATAAAATTAATTTTTTTACAATAATCTAATTAATTCCATTAATATCATTATTTTACATGATTTTGATATAAGTCATTTTTTAGGCTTAAAGGGCATTTTTTTATAATTATTTTTCATCGAATTTTGTGTGTTTATTTTTAAATAAATTTTTGAAACATATAGGAATTAAATTTTATTAAATTTATTCTATATTTTTAATTATTAGGTTCAAATTTGGTATATAGTAATCTTTTATTTTTAGTTATTTAAATAGTAATTGTGGTAAAATTTATCACCTCCATAAATGGTAAATCCGGTAATTATGGTTAAAAATAATGTGATAAGGTGTTAAAAATATATCCAAAACATTAATTTATTTCATTTGATGTATTTTATTCTAAAATATATATATTATATTAAAATATATCGAATTTTGGTTCCATTATCCATTGATAATTACATTTATATTAGTTTAAGTTAAGAAAAATACAAAATGTCACTATTTTGTCTTAGAATATATTTTATAAGTTATCATAGATAAAAAATAATTTTTTAATGAATATTAAATTTTATTTTTTGAATAATTAAACTATTTTTATCATGGTAATTTATTTATAATTTTTATTTATTATATAATTTCTATAAACACTTTTACAATGTTGATACAATACTTGTGCAAGCAATGTAAAAATCAAAGTAAATAATTTTAAAAAGATTAAAAGTAATGTTTTTATGATTAATTATGGGTCAAAAATAATTTTTTAGTTAAAAATAATTTATTATTTTTGTTTTAAAGGATTATATTTTAATTATATCTTTTCATGGATGTCTTTAAAGTCAAATTAAATTAATAGTATCAAAAATGACATTAATGAAATTTTATGAAAAATAATATTTTATTAAATAATTTAAAAAACATAAAAAAGTTAAATAGTACAAGTAAGATCATAAATAGTCTAAAATTTCATCCCTTGAAAATTTATGGGAATTTCTTTCCCTATAGTTAAAATTATAACCCTTTAATATTGAAAATGTTGTTAATACAATTAAGATTAAAACAGGTTCACCGAGGGTTAAACAAAGAGATAAGGGTAATTTTTTTCAAATAAGCTCATATAATCTTATTTTATGGATATATTTATACTAATACTATCCCAAATTATAATATATATCCATTTAGAATAATTTTAATTGATTGTGGAATTATTATATTTTTAATCTTTTAATAAATTCCAAGTGTGTCCTTTTCCTTCCTTATAAAAGGACACACCTTATCTATTTTCTTTACACCACTTTTATCCATCTAAATAAAAAAACCACACACAATTATCTTATAAAATTTAATATAAAATTATTATGTGTTATTTTATTTTTAAATACCATTCCAACTATCATTTATCTAAAGGACACCAAGTGATGGAGAGGTAATCATTTTACCCAGCCACTTTTAAATTATTTCTTCTTTTATCGCATATAAATTTTTGGTATTCATTATAAAATAATAACATACTCATCATAAATATAATTAAATATTAATATGATTATTTAACCACCATTATTCACCCTTTTTCTATCAAATGGTTACTAAAAGTATCACTTGTTCATATATGTGAACTATCATCTCCTTGTAGTGATATAATTCATTTTACCTCGCCATATTTCATGTATAGTTATTATGATGGGTTTAATGTTTATATATGATATTTATGAAATAATTATTATTAGGTAATTATACTATTATATCAACCTTCTTACCTTCCAATCCTTCAGAAAATAATAATTTTTCTTGTGTGTATGTATGGACTACCACCTCCACGAAGTGATGTGATTTGTTTTTCATGTCCTCTTTACATGGATGGTAATAAGGATAGATTTAATGGATATATTGTAAGAACATATTTATTCCTTTGAGGTATGGATCTTTCCTTTTCATATTATACTTAAGAAAATGTGATGAAATAGGTTAAGGGCATGTTTCAGGACTGTTACACGATGTGAATGGGAACTACATGCCATGTACTTATAAGTAAACACCGTGTATGGAAGGCTACACACCATGTAATACTGGTACACATCCATGTAATGGTATGGCCATAAACTGTATGAACATGTCATATAGTCTCAATGTGTACTTTTTTTATTAATTAAATCTGGTAGTAGCATAGTTTTTCTGAAAAATGGACAGACACTCTCCTAGGTTGATGAACAAGAAGCACCAGACCTTTAATCCCTTCCCGATTTATCATCTGAACCCTAATTCCTTCGCCATCAGTTTCACTTGAACCTGATCAGTAACCTCTTGATTTCTCTTGATCCATTATTTGTGATTTTTTCTCTCGACAAATTTATTTAATTTTCAGCATTAATCATTATTTTGAAGATCTTGTCATTCTAGAATTAATTGGAGGTTGAGGCAGGATGAGGAGAGTCATGCTATGTTGAGGTAGGTGGTCTTGTACCTTTCGATTAATTTTGAGTTGTTTATATGTGTCATATTTCCCTTCACCCATTTTTAAGTTGTATCCTTTAATGTAAATTTACCCTTGTTGTTTCCTAATGATGATTAGGTCATGAATTAAATTAATTTAAGAATGTTTGAGCTTATTGGTTTTATTAAGGTCCACCCTGTGGGTATGTTTCCCTCGAATGACCTTTGTTTGCCCATTTGACCTAGGATTCCTATGGGAATGAATTTTTTTCCTTTTTGGGATTATTTAAAAAAGAATTGGTTAATTTATTTTTGTACATATGAGATGATAATTTTTTAATCCTTGTGATAGTTTAATTCAAATGTTTTTTTATTTTACATAAACAACCCATGTGAGTATATTTTTTTAAGCCTTATAATTTTTAGATTACATATTAGGCTTGTGATATGAACTACCAAAATCATGTTTTCTTGCATTTTATGATTCCCATGTGAGTTATTATTATGTTAACCATGTAAAAGTGTAATTTACATGTGTTGTCTATTATGCTGAAATGCTGATATATCGGGCTTGACCCTATTGACTGTTATGCTTGTGGGTGATGATTTTTTATGCTTGTGGAAAAGGATTTTTTTGCCTAAGGGTGAGTATTTTTTATTCTTGTAGGTGATAATTGGTCATGTATATGGTCAGGGTTTTTCTATGGTTGCGAACGAGGTGTTGAATTGAATTTTGAAATGGAATAGTTTATGACGCATCTTCTAAGACAAAGCATAAGCTTATATTCGATCTTCACTTTACTTGTTTAGATAGCCTTCGAAGGTATTTTTTGAGATCCTTTATATGGGGGATTTATGGGTTTTGGACGGATCTCAAGACTTATATAATTCAATGTAATTGAATTGTTTAACTGAACATAATGAATGAAAATGGAAAAAATGGCTTGTAGGATTGTTTAATTTTAATTACTTTCTAGTTTACTACTTTTTCCTTTTTTGTATGCTACTTACTGCATATACTCACTGACAGATAGGCATAGATCCTGGGTGGTCACTTAATGGGATTTATTTCTAACACCTTGTTTGGGCCAAGCTTTTGGGCCTAAATAGATTATATTGTTGCAGGTGCTGATCAGGGAAAGCACCCTTCTACAGGTACTTCAGATGAGCCTTAGGAGCTGAAGAGCATGAGACCAAGTCGATCCTTGCAATGCTTCTTAGTTTTATTTGTTTATTTTTAATTTTGTAAAATATATTGGGGATTCCTATAGTATACATATTTTGGATGTTTTCTTAGAACATAACATGTTGCATCATCTTTTGTATAAAATGATTCTTGGTTATTTATCTTATCAGTATTCCACTATTTATTTTAGATGTATGTTGTTTACTACTTCCGCTATTGTATTATTATTTATTTTGATGTGTTTCACTCTACCAATGATGGAATAGTTTTCCCACTATCACACCCTAGGCCCTCACTATTATTCAACAGCCTCTGGCATTTAGGGAAATTCATTTGAGGCCATGTGGACAACCGGGTACGGGTCACTAGTTCAGTGGCATCTGGATATAGGACATTACAAAGTGGTATCAAATGGTATTTCTTTTTTTTCCTTATTATTTAGTGATGATAGACGGAGATGGAAATTCAAGGGATTTGGTACTAAGCTGTTCCAGGGAGTGGCTACCCCACATATAGGGTAAATCCAAATTGCCTCAAATGAAATTGTAATTTTTTTGGATTTTGAGCTATTATAGTTTATTCAATTTCACCGTTGGGTGAATCACTTGTTTTCTGTTGATATTATTTATATTTTTTTGGTTCTATTTTGTTGAAACTCGATGAGATGATTGTATTCTATCTCATGTATCGTATAGGCACTTATTATAAATCACATTCCATGAATTATTGACATGCCATTTAGAGAGAATTGCTAATTTCATGTTGTTTTGATAGATGTCGTGCTAGATAACCATGATATTGTGATAGATATAATGATATATATTCTTGTTGTTGTGATAGGTGTATTGGTACGTGTTATGGTTGAATTGGATGGATGCCAAACTTTGGTCCCTGAGAAGTATGGGCCATCATGGATCGGAATTTGATGGATCACGTTTCATCCATGGGATATAAATCGTGTTGTTATATGCTATATGTGGATTCCAAGATTTGATTCGTGGGGAGTATGGGCCCCCAAAGATCGGAATTTGGAACACCATTACTTTATTTTTCAAAAAATAGGGGTTCCAAGGATGTTTTTGAAGATTAATATCCAGAAACCTAGACAACACGGTGTGTGATGCTATGAACACATGACATGTGTTCTTCTTTTCAGGAAGAAAAGAAATTTTTAAGTACGCATTGTATAATCAGAGTACATTTCGTGTGGATTTTGACCGTGGGTCTGACCGTGTGAGAGAGAACATGGGTTGTTGAGTTTTGATCAAAATATTCCATGTACCTTATGTACAACCCGTGTAGTTTTTCATAGGAAGACCTTTGTGTCTTTGGCCATGTAAAAGTACATGGCTAGGAGGGAGGACTTGAGTATATGTCATGTTTCATCCTGACACACTGTGTACCTAGGATGTTCACATGACTAAGGCAGGAGGAGTTACATTCCCATGTTATATTTTAAGGGGACACACTGTGTAACCAAAATTTGTGAACTTTTGAGGATTTTCTTCTCATGTTTAGTTCTTGTGCTCTTGGACTATGTGCCTTGATGAATAAGCTTATACAAAGGAATATGGGTTGGACTTTATAGAGAAATTCCACCAAGAAAACCTCCAAAAGTATGCCAGGAGGGTGGCGATGATCATACCCCAGAGGTGGTTGGCCATGGGATACCAGTGGATCCTCCAGTCATTACAGTTATGGAACCAGATGTTATACCGGATGCATGTGCTGATGCATAGTTTTGTGAAGGATTTATGAGGTTTATACAGACCTTTCAGGGAGTACCTCGGCCTACCACGTATATGGGAGAACTGAAATGAGTATTTTAGTTCCATCATTCGCCTGTGTTTTCAGGGGATGGTGGACCACAGGCTGTAGAGTTGTAGCTAGAGTCCATGCTTAGGATCTTTGACCATCTAGATACACCTCTTGAGAGGAGGTTCAAGCTGGCAACTTATATATTTCGTGATTCATCCAATAGGTGGTGGGATGTTATCAGTCTGACAGATCATCATCTGGAAATGGCATGGGGAGAGTTTCAGATGGTCTTCTATGGCTACTATTTTCTCAAGACACTGAGGGCCGATATAGCTCGAGAGTTCATGCATCTGGAGAAGGGAACTATATCAGTGATGGAATACTCTTTTTATTTAACTGTGCTTCATAGATTCACACATATTATGATGGATGATAAGACATTGAGGCTAGAAGATTTGACTATAGTCTTAGGTATGAAATATGATCGCAGGTGAACATTTCCAGGTTGCCTTCTGTATATTCCATCTTGAATCAGGTGGTGATTACTGAGTGTAATCTGTAAGAAGATGGAGGTGAAAACCAAGGTGTTTCGTCATCGAGATATGGTATTGTCTTGACTGGGAGCAAGAAGAATCGTCTGGAGAATTATCACAGTGATACGAGTAGTCACATTGTTTCTTTCAGTGACCAGGTGTGGTGCTACTAGTGTGGTAGAGTTGGGTATCTGAGACCACAGTGTCTGATGTATCCATTCAAGTGTCGATCTTGTGGTAATATAGAACATCTATAGTTCTTCTGTAGGGCGTTTCCACCAGCAACTAGTGAGAGAGGTTCTTCACAGACTCCACATTTAGGAGTAGGTTTAGAATCTTCTCACCAGCCTGATAATTGGAGTGTGCTAGGCTATTCAGGCCATGGTGGTGGTCGTGGTCGTGGTTTCTAGAACCCAATATCTCAGTGACAGAAGGTCGGGTCAGCTCAGGGTAGCCAAGCAGTATCTCGAGGCTTTAGTACAGGTCAGACTTATGCAATGCAACAGAACTAGTAGGCGTAGGATCCTGGACCTTCTACTATTAGAGGTACTATTCTAGTCACCTCTATTTTATCTTTTGTACTCTTTGATATAGGGGCTTCTCATAGTTTTATATATTTTACCATTCTAGATATCCTCGGGCTCTATATTTTCTCTTCTGATGATGTTATGATGCTAGACGCTCCTTTAGGGATAAGGACGATATGTTTGTATCAGTGTAAGGAGTGCCCCCTTGTGGTTAGTGGGTGTCACTACATTTGGGATCTCTATATCTTATAGATCACAGGATTTTATGTCATACTTATAATGGAATGGTTAGTCTCCTTTAAATCCTTTGTCGATTTCTATCGCCTCATGGTGAGTTTTATATCACCATAAGGTGGATCATTTCTATACAAGGGATATTGGGAGGTCCAGTCAAGCCAAGATGGACCCTAGCAACATGGATTGAGTGGGATGATAGCACATATTTCTAGTTTATATCTGGATGACCAGGGAACACATCAAATTGATTTCCCTCTAGTGGTTGATCATTTCAGGTACGTCTTCCTGGATAACTTTTCAGGCTTACCTCCAGTAATAGAGGTGGAGTTATCTATCGAGATAGTACTAGGAGCTTCACCAGTATCTATTCATCCTTATAGGATGGTTACGACAGAGTTTCAAGAACTCAAGAGGCATCTAGAGGATTTAGAATTAATGGGTTTATCTGGCCTAGTATTTCTCCATGGGGTTCTCCAGTCCATTTTGAGAAGAATGATTATGGTACCCTCAGGATATACATAGACTATCGAAAACCAAACTAGTTGGAGATTAAAAATTGATATCCCTTGCCATGGATATATGACCCGTTTGATCAGCTTCGAGGAGATTGAGTTTTCTTGAAGATTGACTTAAGATGAAGATATCACCAAGTGAGTGTTCGACCTGCAGAAATACCTCATATAGACTTTCTTATAAGGTATGGGCTATATGAGTATCTAGTTATACCATTTGGTCTCATGAACACACCAGCGGTTTTCATGGCATTTATTAACCAAGTGTTCCATCCTTACTTGGATTCTTTTGTGGTGGTTTTCATGGATGACATATTGGTGTATTCTCACAATCAACACGAGCATGCCAACCATCTTGAAATCATTCTAAAACACTAATAGAGAATTATTTATATGTTAAGCTCACAAAGTACCACTTCTGGATAGATCAGATTCACATCCTAGGTCACGTCATCTCGAAGACAAGAGTATCAGTGTATCCAAAGAAAGTGATAGAAGTGGTTACCTAGGAGTATCCCTAGATCGTCTTTGAGGTGTGGAGTTTTCTATGGTTTTCTGGTCACTATGGGTGTTTCATACAGGACTTCTCACACTTAACAGTGTCGATGATAGGATTAAAAAAAGAAGGTTTTGAAGTATGTATGATCATATTCTTTCAATATATCCTTTCAAGAGATGAAATGGAGATTAATGTTAGCACTGATACTAATTTTTCTAGATCTCAGCAGGAGTTACACTGTGTATTGCAATGCATCAGGTATCGAGATGGAAGCAGTGCTTCTGTAGGGGGATCGAGTCATTGTGTACAAGTCTCGGTAGTTGATTCCACATGAGAGGAACTACCCAGCGCATGATCTTGAGTTAAATGTGGTTATTCATGCCCTACGTTGTTAGAGACATTACTTATTGGTTGAGTATTTTTTGTGTACAAAAACCATAAAAGTCTCAATTACATCTTTACTCAGTGTGATATAAATTTGAGGTAGTGAAGGTGGGTGTAATACCTTCAGTATTTTGACTTTGATCTTGTATGCATGCATAGAAAAGGAAATGTAGTGGCTGATGCACTGATCATAAGGACTCAGATGCAGGCAGTGCAAGAGGCCAGTAGTGAGTGGAAGCTTAGGTCATTATTCTCTACGATGCACTTGGAGGTTCATGACAGTTAGGGATAGACTTTCCTTTCTTCATTATTTGTGAATTCTACCCTCCTAGACAGATTTAGGATGATATAGATATCAGAATCTGAGGTCCTAATCCTATACGAGAGTGTTGCAGGTGAGGATCCACCTCTTGGTTGGATGGTAGGTAATGATGAGATCTTACAGATCCATTGACGTGTCTAGGTTCTAGTGGAAATACATGAGGCGTTAATGTGAGATTTTAATGTTTAATCTTGGTTAGTGCATCCTGGAGTTACCAAGAATTATTTTGACTTTCATCGTTAGTACTGGTGGTCAGGTATGAAGAGAGAGGTGGTTGGTTTTGTTACGAGGTGTTTTACCTGTCAGTAGGTGAAGGTGGAACATCTGTAGCATGCTGGGATTTTACCTTAGTTACCTATTTTAGAGTGAAAATGGGATGATATCATGATTTATTTCATGATGGTGTTACTGAGGTCTCCCCGAGGTAATGATGCAGTATTGGTAGTGGTTGACAGACTTATGAAGGTCGGTCAATTCTTACCAATCAAGGAGACCTTTGGTGTTGATGATCTTGGGAAGGTGTATATTCGTGAGGTGGTATGACTTCATGGGGTCCCTTGTTCTATTTTTTAGATAGGTATGCCTGATTTACATATTGTTTTAGTAGATTTTTTAGAGGGCGTTGGGTAGACAGGTGCTTCTGAGCACAACATACCACCCCCAGACTGATGGTTGGTCAAATTGTACGATACAGGTGCTGGAGGATATGTTGCGAGCATGTGTCCTAGACTTCAGGGGTTCCTGGGAGACACACATACCCCCTATTTATATCGCCTACAAAAATAGGTTCCATGATACTATACAGATGGCACCATATGAGGCTTTGTATGGTAGGTCATTCTGATCACCCCTGTGTTTGATGGATGTAGGAGAGGTAGCGATACCGGGATCTCGTCTTGTCCAGGAGACCATTGAGCAGGTCCATTTGATTTAGAAGAAGATGAATACTGTGAATTATCATCAAAAACTTTATGTCAATTTTCATAGACAACATCTAGAGTTTGAGTTCGATGATCATCTTTTCCTACATGTCGCACCGAGGTTGGGACATAAGAGGATCATGAGATAGGGTAAGCTTTTTTCAAGATACATCGATTCATTTGAGGTTCTAGAGATGTTTGGTCCCATTTATTATCGATTTTAGTTACCTAAAAGGCACAGTTATATGCAAGACATCTTCCATGTTTATCAGTTGTGACGTTACTTTTCAAACTCATTTCACAACATTCATCTTGAGGAAGTGGAGTTTTAGGAAGATGGATCCTTTAAGTAGCATCCCATTTGTATTGTGGATCGTATAATGAAGGTTCTATATGGTTAGTATGTTCCATTGGTATGGGTTTTGTGGTAGCATGGTCGAGTGTAGGACGTGACTTAGGAGAGGGAGGCCGACATATAATCACAGTGGTCGAAATTGTTCTCAGATATTTCTTCATCACCCTTGGAAGGGAAATTCTAGGATGAATTACTTTAAGGGGGGATGTTTATAAGAACCTGATTCTTCCTTTGAGGTATGGATATTTACTTTTTAGTTTATACTTAATTCAATGAGGGTAAAGTGGTCAAGGGATAGCTTCAAGCATGTTACATGATGTGACTGGGAACTACACATCGTGTACTTATAGGTACACGTCGTGTATAGAAGGCAACATGCCATGTAATATCGATACATGTCCATGTAATTGTCTGGCCAGAAACTATAAAGACATGGAATGTAGTATAAAGTACATGTCGTGTACTTTACTATTGATTAAATCAGGAAGTAGCACTATTTTTTTGAAAAAAGGACAAAGGTTCTCCCAAGTTGATGAACAAGTAGTGCCAGACCTTCAATCCCTTCCTGATTGATTATCTAAACCCTGATTCCTTTTTTGTCAGTTGTGTTTGAACCCAATCGATAAGCTCTCAATTCCTCTTAAGTTTTTATTCATGATTTTTTTCTCTTGATTAAGTTATTTAAGGTTGAGTTTTTATCATAATATTGTATATCTATGTCATTCTATCTTGAATTGGAGGTCGAGGCTATATGAGGAGAGTTGCACTATGATGAGGTAAGTGGTCATGTATCTTTCTCTCAATGTCGAGCTGTTTATATGTGCCATAGTGTTGTTATCCTATGTTTAGGGTGTATTATTGAATGTAAATTTACCCTTGTTGTTTCCTAATGATGATTAGTTCATGAATTAAATTAATGTAAGCATGTTTGAGCTTTTTGGTTTGATTAAGGGACACCTTGTGGGTGCATTTCACTCAGATGACCATTGTTTGGGAATTTTTCCTAGGATGCCTATGGGAATGCCTTTGTTTACCTTTTTAGGATTGTTTAAAATGGAATTGGTTAATTTAATGTTGCCCATGTGAGATGATAATTTCTTAAGCCTTATGACAGTCTAATTTACATATTTTCTTGTTATACATAAACTCCTCATGTGAGTATATTTTTTTATGCCTTGTAATTGTTAGATTACATATTATTCTTGTGATATGAACTACCCAAAACCATGTTTTCCTATTTTTTATGATTCTCACACGATTTTTTATTATGTTAACCATGTAATAGGGTAATTTTCATGTGTTGTCTATTATGCTGAAATATTGATATATCAGGCTTGACCCTGTTGACTGCTATACCTACGGGAGAGGATTTGTTACGCCTGTGGGCAAGGATTTTTTATGCCTGCAGGTGAGGATTTGTTATGAATGTTGGAGAGAATTGGTTATTCATGTGTGTGGGGTTTTTATATACCTACAGTTGATGTGTTAAATTTAATTTTTAAATTGAATAACTTATGATGTGTATGCCAAGACAAAGTACAAGCTTGGATTCGGTCTTCACTTTACTTATTTAGATAGACTTCTGAGGTATCTATTGAGCATCCTTTATATGGGGTATTAATGGGTTTATTCCAGATCTTGAGACATATGTAATTCAATGTAATTGAATCATTTAATTGAACATAATGAATGAAAATGGACAATATGACTTGTAGGATTTTTTTCTTTTGATTAATTCCTAGTTTACTATTTTTTATTTTTGTACACTACTTGTTTCATATACTCACTGATAGATAATTACAGATCTTGGGTGTTCACCTGCTATTATTTGTTTCTTATGCCCTGTTCAGGCCATGATTTTGGGCCAAAATAGATTATATTTTTGCAGTTTTCAATAAGGGAAAGCATCCTTCTATAGGTATTTGAGATGTTGTTTAGGATCCAGAGAGAATGGGATAGAGCTGAGGCTTGATATGATTCTTAGTTTCCTTTGTTTATTTTTTATTTTGAAAAATATATTTTGGATTCCTATAGTGTACCTGTTTTGGTTGTTTTCTTAGAACATAACATGCTGCATTATATTTTGTATTGAATAATGCTTGGTTATTTATCTTATTAGTATTCTGATGTTTATTTCAGATATATGTTGTTTACTGCTTCTGTTATTGTATTATTATTTATTCTATTGTGTTACACTCTACCAATGAGGACATAGTTTCCCCACTATCACACCCAAGTCTCTTGCTTTTAGTCAGCAGCCTCTGGCGTTTAGGGAAATGCACTTGAGGCTATGTGGCCAGTCGAGTACGAGGAACCAGTTCAGTGGAATCCGAATATGGGGTGTTATATATATATTATATATGTGATATAATAATTATTTTGTTAATATGAATTATTATTTACCTTTCTTTTATTCCATCTATTGAAAATTGAAAACAACCTTCATGAGTATGTACGACCTACCATCTCCATGAATAGTGTAATTTATTTTTCTATCTCTACATTTTATAAATGAATCTATATATATATATAATGAATATTTATGATATTTATATCATGATCAAAAAAATTTATATGATGAAACCATAATAAAATTATAAGGACCAGAACTACTGAACCAAATTTCTCATAAAAATGAAATAGTTAACACCTAAAAATGATTATTTTAATAAGTAATTATTAATAAATAGGTCTTGAAATTTTTTAAGTGGTTAATATATGATATTATATGTATTTAGATGAATATTTTAATGAATTGTAATAAATTAAATTTATTATACTGGAGATTATATCGCTTTTAAATAAATTATAACATGGGGTAAAGGATTTATTAACTCAATTCACATTCATTGGGTTATAATTATACATTATAGACTATGTTATTACATGATTATGTGTTAAATTAAATATTATTGTATTATTTTTTTATTTACATATTTTACACATAATCACTTCATTGATTAATTCTGACTTCAATGATACTGTTGGGAAAAAATACCTCAATGTGTCATCTTGGTTTGTTTTGGGTTTGGAAGTATTTTTTGACAAATCTAGATGATCACTAATGAGTGTGTTTGGTGTTTTTTAAAGATAATTTTTTTAGGTGGCACAGTTTCCCATCGTTTTCCAAATTTTTGGGGCCCAAAATTAAGAGTTAGTGTTTGTAAATGTAGGGTTTTTTTCATAGGATTGAATGGTGTGAAGAATGGTGAACAAAATTTAAAAAGGAAGAGAAATTTGGATCCTAGTACATGGACCATGTACCATGTCCAGGAAAATTTCGTGTTTGTGTACCAGGCAACGGGAATGGTACACAGAGTGGTGGAAACTGATCTTGGAAATGGTTTGTGACAAAGGGTGTTCGGTATGTAGAAGCCATGATGGTTTGAGGGATGGCAGAAGAGAATGGAATCGTATATGAACAAAGGAACTATATGGGCCTCCATGGAAAAAAGGTTCGCGGAATGGGTGTGGTTTACAGCATGAGAAGTGGTACGTGGTGGAGGCAGTACCGAATCAATGATTTGGTAAATCTTGGATTAGCATATTTTTCAGATATATTTTCCTATATAAGGAGTGCCAATCCTATAAATAATTAGAGAGAGAGAATATCATTTGATAATATCTATTTTCTCTGGGAATTCAGTGAATTTCGAAGGAAGTTCACGAGGGAGAATTGTGCGAAGGCTGAAGGGGTTCGCGCAGAAGGAATTCCACTGAAGGTTATTTTAGGGTGTTTTAGGATGAAAAGGAAGAATTTCCATATAAGAGGAACACATTACATAGAGGGGGAGGTTCATTATATGGAATCAAAGGAAGTTTGTAAAGTGATAACAGTTCACGGAAAAAGGGTGGTTGGGAGAGAAGGTTTGTGAAGTCGGTACGTGGAGGAGGTATGTGATAGCAAAGGCAGAGGTAGTCTGTGAATGAAGGATGGTTCATGGAAGCGGCAGCAGTACGTAGAGGAGGTGATCCATGTACCATACCCAGTACATAATACATGGGAGGATCATGTGGTTTACAGAACACTCAAGGAATCATGAAAAAGATTCAAGTTAGTTTTCAAAAGATGTTTGTGTTACCTAACATTACACATAATGGTGAATTTCATCTACAGGTGAAAAAATGAATTCAATGGAACATATACCAATAGTTGAGGATGCAAAATTCATGTAAATGAAGGTACATACATATCCATAAACTGTTTTTGAACTAAAAGTCTATAAACTGTTAGTGTATTCCTTTCCAAGAGCAGTGAGCAAAGAAAGAGGAAGACAGTGGCCCTTTCCACCAGTAGTGTGCCAGAGAAAGAGGCATAGGGAGTGACCCTTGGTAATTTAGTGAGCAAAACCTAAACCTTGTAAAGGCAGTGATCCTAGGAATAGAAGGTGTAGCTCAAACATTGTACTCATTATTGGCAGTGATCCCTAGTGAATTTGGTACATTAGCACACCACCGTTGTATGCTCCTTGGACGTAGCTCAATGAGGGTAAACCAAGTAAATTTTTTTGTTTCTCTCGTATGATTTAAATTTTTTCATATTTTTCAACGATAAAGATAGAGACGAGATTTTTTTTAATGATTAAACAAGATCTTAATGGAATGAAATTTTAAACTGTCATACCTTGATTCACCCTCCGCCCCCCTCTCAGGGTATTCGACCTAGTGAACTAACAATTAGTATCAGAGGGAAAGGTTGAAATCCAGTTATTCTCTCTTAGAAGAAAGAATAGAGGTAGTCAATAATAAATGAATTTCGATCTTTGACGGAAATAATTTTATGATATGGAAGAATTGGATACAGCACTACTTCTGATCAGTAAGGATGGATTTCTTCACAGCAGTTGTGCATGGAATATCAACTAACATAAATAGTGGTGATTTATTAGAAGATGAAATAAGGTAATTGGATGTTTATGCTAAAGGTTTCAATGCTTTATGGGGGTCTTATCAAATGAAATTTATACAAAGGTGATGTTCTGAAAAACATCACATTTTATGTGGGAAAAATTGTTGAACATTTATAAGGGAAACACAAACGTCCAATAAAAAAAAGTTGCAGGTTATGTGGAACAAGTATGAGGATCTCATAATGAACCCCAATGAGACTGTTGATGCATTATTCAATAGGATAAATTTTATTTTGGAAGGCATGTGTGGTCTTGGATAAGTCATTGAAGATATAAATATTGTGAAACGTATCTTGAGGAAACTTCCACTATGGTTAAATCCAAAAGTTTCAGTGTTGGTATTATACTCGAAAGAGATGACACTAGATAAACAACATAGTACCCTTGTAACATATGAAATGAGAAATGATGATAACGATGCAGTGGAAAAGAGTACGTACAAAGAAGTGGTATTCAAGGCCATGAAGAATCTCTCTATTGAGGACAGTCCTGAGGAGGACAATTTGGATAATGTCATGTCATTTATCTCCTTGAATTTGCAAAGGGGGAATGTGAAGTTCAAAGGTAAACATCAATTTTCATGCTATTGATGTGAAAACTATTAGTAATTTTGAAGTAAAATTTCCTAATAAGTTTTATGGTGACGATGAATAAAATTATTAAATTACCCAAAAGAAGTATTCATCAAATGTGAAAGGTATGATAAGTACTAAGAGAAAGTTATTCAAAAATAAGAATCTACTTTCAAAAGAAGAATAATGTTCAGAAGAATCTAAGGCAAAAGAGTTGGATGACTGCAAGGATCATAAAGTATATGCTTTGGTGGCCATTGTCAGAAATTATTTAATAAGAGAAGAAAGTGACAATGAAAAAGGATAAATTGAAGGAAGAGTTGATATTCACACTAAATTAGAATCTTCCCTTGAAGAGGTATATATTTTTAGATAAAAAAAGAAATATAATAAAGTTATTTGTGATTCCAAACTCTATATGCAGCAAAAGGAATAAGTGAATTTAGAGATGAATATAGAAATTGAAAAGTTGAGGTCTCCAATGCCATAAAGCTCAGAAAAGGTGGTTGAGTACAAACTCAATATTGAAGAACAAAAAAAAGAAATCGATAATTTGATTGAAACTAGAAAAGATCAAATCAGATGTATTGAATAACTAGAAGAGGAAGTCACCATTTTGTGATGAACAGTTAAAGATTAGGAGAAAATATTAACTCTTAGTTCAACATCAGGAAAGAAGATCATATAGGAAACAGATGAGATGAGATTTGAGATGATTGGTCCAGTAGAACAGAAGAAACAATCAAATTTGAATGATTAGGCTATCATGGGGATTGATTGAAAACAAAATTAGTTATGGATCAAGTCAGACCACAAGCACTCACTCTAAGATTAGAGATTGATTTGGGTACAAAGTAGAATCATAAGATTCATAGAACCCAAGGCACAACTAGTGGGCATCATTTACAAACAAAAATCTTCCTCACATAAGATGTTATTGTTGTGGTAATATACGAAACTCTAAAAATTTATATTCCAAAGAAAAGATGTACCAAAGGGAAAAATACCAACAGAGGTGGTCACATAGAGCTCAAAATTCCTGGTCATCATTTGATGGTATTTGTTTCAGGTGTAAAGGACTTGTACATATGACAAGATAATTCACATCAACAATCCATAGGACTGTGCCAAGGTAGACTGAGTTTATTCATAAGATTCATCCAAATGTATCATCAATAGAACTAAAAATTCAAAATCAATTTGCATCTCTACATGATGAAATTGGTCTATCATATATTGAGAAAGATCAAGATTATCATTCTATGTTGGGTATGAATTAAAAAACTTGGGTCAAAAAGAAAAGGGTCGAGTAGGTGGTGGTTGTAGAAATTGCATTCAAGGCATCAGATCGCACTGGGATGTGGATCAATGATAGGGGATGCACTTTCCATATGATGGGAAATAAGGAACCAGTGACCGGAATTAGGTATGATAAAGAAGGTAACGTAATATTTGGTAATGATGATGGATTGAAAATTATTGGTTCCAGAAAATCCAAGTTTTGAGGAAAATAAATGAGATGAGAAGATGTATTGGTTGTTGAGGGGCATAGTCACAACATGCTTAGTGTCAGTAAATTGCATGAATCATGACATGCCATAATTTTTTCCTAGAAATGATTTATCATCAAGGAAAAGGATGGTGTTGTTTTGTTGTAAGGAAATTGTATAAAAGGGAATCTCTACCTTGTGAGTAGAGAAGAATATGTGTGCTTTCTATCCAAGGATGAAGAAAACAAGTTATGACATAAGCGTCTTGGCCACATAATCCAAGTGTCCTTGAATTATCTAGTGAAACATGATATTACTGTAAATCTCCCTATATTATCATGTGATCATACTCATACATGTTATGCCTACCAACAACGGAATATCATTTGAAATAAATGTAATCCAAAGGAGAAAAGGTTGACAAGGTTGCTTGAGTTGGTGTATATTGATTTGTGTGGGACAATTTCGCCAAGGGCTATTAATGGGAGGAGGTATTATGTTCACTTCATTGATGACTATAGAACAATGGTATGGGTTACAATTTTCACCCACAAATCTGAAGTGTTCAATTTCATTACTAGATATTGATGGGAATGTGATAAGATGCTTGGTCAAAAAATCCAGATGATTTGAACAGATAATAGAATAGAGTTCACAAATATCCAAGTGGAGTATTATCTCAGGAAACATTGGATAAGGCATCAAGTTTTAGTAGTAAGAACTCTACAATAGAATGGAGTAGTTGAGAGATGAAATTGGATTGTCAACAACATAGCCAGAACAATGCTCATTGAGAAAGACCTTCCAATTTTTTTTTGGAAAGAAGCAGTGATGATGGAAGTATACACATCAAATGGATATTTACTTTGTTTAAAAGAGGAGAAGACTCCATATGAGTTGTGGTATAGAAATAAGCCATCATTTAAGTACTTTCGAGTCTTCAAAAGTAAACGTGTCATTCTCAATAAAGATAAATATGATAATTTTGAATCTTGTGGTGATTAAGGGATATTTCATGGATACTCAAAGAAAATCAAAGCATATAAATGCTTCAATAAGCTGCTAGGAAAGTTATTTGAAATTCATGATGTGACTATAATGTAGAATGAACAGAATATTTAGAAAATACATGATCAAACTCAGGAGGATAGTGATAAAGAGATGAGAAGGTCAAGAGATGCTCCTGCTCAAGAGGTTGATTCAGAAGAAGACTCATACAATGAGAATAAATCAATGTCTTCCCAGAGACCAGTGAGAAGAGCTGAAATTGACAGGAAGAACATAATTAGTGATTATATAGCACCAGTACATACAAAGAGGATAAAGTTTCTATATAAAACATCATACTTATCACAATTGGAGCCTAAATGATTTGATGAAGCAGCTAGAGATGATAATTTGGTTCAGATAATGAATGAATAGATTGACCAAATTGAGAAGAATTAGACGTAGGAAATTGTTTCGAGACCAGAAGACAATAATGTCATCGGGACAAAATGGGTCTTTCGCAACAAAATGAATGAAGATGGTGTTTTGATTTGAAATAAAGAAAGACTTGTGTGAAAAAGGGTACTCTCAGATCACTACGGGAAAAATGAGCAATTGCGACGGGTTATTTGCGACGGGAATAAATCCCGTCGCAAATAGTCCAGTTAAAAACTTATTTGCGACGGGGGTATTTACCCGTCGCAAATAAGTAGGCTTTTGCGACGGGATTTCTTTCCCCGTCGCAAAAGAACTGGCGCGCGTTGCGCGCCAAATCGCGGGAAAACTATTTGCGACGGGGGAATATTCCCGTCGCAAATAACCGGCGGTGGTAAAAGGTATTTGCGACGGGTCCCGTCGCAAATAACTATTTACCCGTTGACCGTAATAAATGTCGGCTAAGGTATTTGCGACGGGTCCCGTCGCAAATAATCTAACCTATAAATACCCCCATCCGTTTTTTTCAAAACATTCTCAAATTCCATCTTCTTCTCCTCTCAAAGTTATATTTCTAAAGTTCAGTTTTTATTCAGTTTAATTTTTTTCTCCGGAGCTGATATTAAAGTTTTGAAGAACGATCAGAGCAGATCAATTTTCAAGGTATTTATGTTCAATTTAATTTAATATTTATTTTTAATTTTTTATTAGTTTCAATTATTCTTAATTAGTTGTAATTTAATTATGTTTATATTGTTTTATTACTTAATAAATTTAAATTATTAGTATTGTTCATAGTTAATAGTAATTAGGAATAATTAGTAATAATTTTTAATAATTAAGAATAAATATTAATAATTAGTAATAAATACCAATAATTAGGGATAATAACATTATTACATTATTAGTCTATTTTATTATTAATATTAAAATAATATAATTTTTTATATATATACAGTTCTCTTTTCATCTGTGTGTTTGCTGTCTTCACATGTATTATTTGTATGTGGAGATAGAAAACGCACAGATGAAAGGAGAACTGTATATAAATTAGAAAATTATATTATTTTAATATTAATAATAAAATATACTAATAATGTTATTATTTGTAATTATTGGTAATTATTCCTAATTATTAGTAATTATTCATTTAATTACTAATAATTAGGAACAATTACCAATAATTATCAATAATTAGGAATAATTAGTAATAATTACCAATAATTAGTAATAATTACCAATAATTAGTAATAATTACCAATAATTAGTAATAATTACCAATAATTAGTAATAATTACCAATAATTAGTAATAATTACCAATAATTACCAATAATTAATAATAATTAGTATTAATTACCAATAATTAGTATTAATTAGCAATAATTAGTATTAATTATCAATAATTAGTATTAATTACCAATAATTAGTAATAATTACCAATAATTAGTAATAATTACCAATAATTAGTAATAATTACCAATAATTTGTAATAATTACCAATAATTAGTAATAATTACCAATAATTCGTAATAATTACCAATAATTAGTAATAATTACCAATAATTAGTAATAATTACCAATAATTCGTAATAATTACCAATAATTAGTAATAATTACCAATAATTAGTAATAATTACCAATAATTAGTAATAATTACCAATAATTAGGAATAATTACCGGTAAATAGTAATAAATAGTAATAATTAGTAATAAATAGTAACAATTAGTAATAATTAGGAATAATTACCAGTAATTAGTAATAATTACCAGTAATTAGTAATAATTAGTAATAATTAGTAATAATTACCAATAATTAGTAATAATTACCAATAATTAGTAATAATTACCAGTAATTACCAATAATTAGTAATAATTAGTTTTAATTACCAATAATTAGTATTAATTACCAATAATTAGTATTAATTACCAATAATTAGTATTAATTACCAATAATTAGTAATAATTACCAATAATTAGTAATAATTACCAATAATTAGTAATAATTACCAATAATTAGTAATAATTACCAATAATTAGTAATAATTAGTAATAATTACCAATAATTATTAATAATTACCAATAATTAGGAATAATTAGTAATAATTACCAATAATTAGTAATAATTACCAATAATTAGGAATAATTACCAATAATTAGTAATAATTACCAATAATTAGTAATAATTACAAATAATTAGTAACAATTAGTATTAATTACCAATAATTAGTATTAATTACCAATAATTAGTATTAATTACCAATAATTAGTATTAATTACCAATAATTAGTAATAATTACCAATAATTAGTAATAATTACCAATAATTAGTAATAATTACCAATAATTAGTAATAATTACCAATAATTAGTAATAATTACCAATAATTACCAATAATTAGGAATAATTACCAATAATTAGGAATAATTACCGGTAAATAGTAATAAATAGTAATAATTAGTAATAAATAGTAATAATTAGTAATAATTAGGAATAATTACCAGTAATTAGTAATAATTACCAGTAATTAGTAATAATTAGTAATAATTAGTAATAATTACCAATAATTAGTAATAATTACCAGTAATTAGTAATAATTACAAGTAATTAGTAATAATTACCAGTAATTAGTAATAATTACCAGTAATTAGTAATAATTACCAGTAATTAGTAATAATTACCAGTAATTAGTAATAATTACCAGTAATTAGTAATAATTCCAGTAATTAGTAATAATTACCAGTAATTACCAATAATTAGTCATAATTAGTATTAATTACCAATAATTAGTATTAATTACCAATAATTAGTATTAATTACCAATAATTAGTATTAATTACCAATAATTAGTATTAATTACCAATAATTAGTATTAATTAGCAATAATTAGTATTAATTACCAATAATTAGTATTAATTAGCAATAATTAGTAATAATTACCAATAATTAGTAATAATTAGTAATAATTACCAATAATTATTAATAATTACCAATAATTTGGAATAATTAGTAATAATTACCAATAATTAGTAATAATTACCAATAATTAGGAATAATTACCAATAATTAGTAATAATTACCAATAATTAGTAATAATTACCAATAATTAGTAATAATTAGTAATAATTAGTAATAATTAGTAATAATTACCAATAATTCGTAATAATTACCAATAATTAGAGATAATTACCAATAATTAGGGATAATTACCAATAATTAGTAATAATTAACAATAATTACCAATAATTAGTAATAATTAACAATAATTACCAATAATTAGTAATAATTAGTAATAATTAACAATAATTAGTAATAATTAGTATTAATTACCAATAATTAGTATTAATTACCAATAATTAGTAATAATTACCAATAATTATTAATAATTACCAATAATTAGTAATAATTAGCAATAATTAGCAATAATTACCAATAATTAGTAATAATTACCAATAATTAACAATAATTATCAATAATTACTAATAATTAGTATTAATTACTAATAATTAGTAATAATTACCAATAATTAGTAATAATTACCAAAAATTAGTAATAATTACCAATAATTAGTAATAATTGCCAATAATTAGTAATAATTACCAATAATTAGTAATAATTACCAATAATTAGGAATAATTACCGGTAAATAGTAATAATTAGTAATAATTAGTAATAAATAGTAACAATTAGTAATAATTACCAATAATTAGTAATAATTACCAATAATTAGTAATAATTACCAATAATTAGTAATAATTACCAATAATTAGTAATAATTACCAATAATTAGTAATAATTACCAATAATTAGGAATAATTACCGGTAAATAGTAATAATTAGTAATAATTAGTAATAAATAGTAACAATTAGTAATAATTAGGAATAATTACCAGTAATTAGTAATAATTACCAGTAATTAGTAATAATTAGTAATAATTAGTAATAATTACCAATAATTAGTAATAATTACCAATAATTAGTAATAATTAGTAATAATTACCAATAATTAGTACATTATTTGTATATTTTATTATTAATATTAAAATAATATAATTTTCTATATTATATACAATTCTCTTTTCATCTGTGTGTTTTCTGTCTCCACATGTAATATTCGCATTCTTTTTCAAAATTATCAACCTACTCGCCAATGGAGAGGTGAAAGTGAATGCAAATATTACATGTGGAGACAGAATGTTAAACACACAGATGAAAGGATAATTGTATATAATATAAAAAATTATGTTTTTTTAATATTAATAATAAAATATACTAATAATGTAATAATGTTATTATTATATAATTAATGTTTATGAAAAAATTATATTAGTATTATTAAAATAATAAAAAATCAATATAATATTAAAATTATCAATATTTGTAACATGTTTTGCTTTATTCTCAATATATTCAATCTTTACTTAAGTGTTTTTTCTAACAAATTATTCAAAACCAGTAATTCTTTTATATTTTATAGAGAAATATGGAACAACGAGGTCGTCAACAATCATTATTAGGTGACCGCATATGGATAAATCAACGTAGAAATCCAAACGGTTCTAGTTTAAATCCAGTATATGTTGAGGGTGTGGAGACTTTTTTATCATTTGCGGAATCAAATTCAGAATTTGTTTCAGAAGGAAAAATAAAATGCCCTTGCAGAAAATGTGCATTGAGAACGTTTGACACGTTTGACAAAGTGGGAGAACATCTCTTGCGTTTTGGTTTTCAACCAGATTATGTTTTTTGGTATCAACACGGTGAACGCAGTTCCAGAGCAGGTGATACCAACTTGATTCCGGATCCATCCCGGTTTCAAGATTTAGTACATGATGATGCAGGTTCATCTGTTCAACATACAGAAACTCCGGCTGATATAGCTTCAAATCCTGAGTTGGCACCGTCTGAATTTTATGAGTTGTTGAAATCTGCTGAGGATGCATTATATCTTGGCTGCAAGATGAGAAAATTAGAAGCAGTTGAAAAATTTATGGCTATCAAATCAGATAACGGAATGTCAAACACCTGTTTTGACCAGATATTTTCTTTGCTGAAAACAATGTTACCTGAAGGAAATGTTTTACCTACAAATTACTATGAGAGTAAGAGGCTGGTTCGAAATTTGGGACTTACTTGTCAGAAGATTCATGCATGTTCAAATGACTGCATTTTATATTCTGGGGAAAATGAGTCGTTGGATAGTTGTCCTACATGTGGGCAACTGAGATATAAAGAAGGACAACACAGGAAGTCTGGTTTGATTCCTGTAAAACAGTTGAGATATCTTCCGCTTACATCCAGACTTCAACGTTTATTCATGTCTAAGAATACAGCGACAATGATGTCATGGAATAAAGAGAATATTTAAACCGATAAAAGCTTGAATCATCCAGCCGATGGTGATTCATGGAAACATTTTGATAGAGTGCATCCATCCTTTGCTTTAGAAGCTAGAAATGTTCGACTGGGCCTTTCCACTGATGGTTTCTGTCCGTTTGGATCTTATGGTAGTCAATATTCATGTTGGCCTGTTTTTTTAACTCCGTACAATTTACCTCCATGGATGTTGATGAAGGAGCCATATATCTTTTTGACTTTACTAATTCCAGGACATCCGAAGAAAAATATTGATGTTTATTTGAAGCCATTGATTGATGAATTAAATTTATTGTGGAGTACTGGTGTCAGTACATATGGTGTTGCAACGAAACAGAATTTCATACTGAGAGCAGCATTGATGTGGACAATAAGTGACTTCCCGGCTTATGGGATGTTATCTGGCTGGAGTACACATGGTCAGAAATCATGTCCTTACTGTATGGGAGAGAACAAAGCATTTATGCTCATTCATGGAAAGAAACCTTGTTATTTTGACTGTCATCGCAGATTTCTTCCAGCTGATCATCCTTTTCGCAGAAACAGATCTCATTTCAGAAAAGGAATAGTTGAAAGGGATGGACCTCCAAAAATGCTATCAGGTTCGGAGTTAAAATCAGTTGTATTTTCATTACCTCCCATCACTTTTGGTCCCACAATAAATCAACAGAAAATTTCTGGTTTTGGGAAATAACACAATTGGATTAAACGTAGCATATTTTTGGATTTGCCATATTGGTCTGATCTGTTGGTCCGACACATGTTATATGTCATGCATATTGAGAAGAACTGTTTTGATAATTTGTTTCATACAGTTTTGGATACGCTAGGAAAGAGCAAAGACAATGTAAATGCACGTTTAGATCTTGCCCAAATTTGCAGGCGTCCAGAATTGGAACTATTTGAGAATGTCAGAACAGAAAGGTTACTAAAACCAAAAGCATCTTATACACTGTCTAAAGAAAACCGTTTATTATTTTGTCAGTGGATTGCAGATTTGAGACTTCCAGATGGTTGTGCTTCTAATTTGGGTAGATGTGTAAAGAATGGTCATATTACTGGATTAAAAAGTCATGATTGTCATGTTATAATGGAGAGACTTCTACCCATTGGATTAAGAGGTCTGTTGAATTCTGTGATTTGGGATTCCATAACAGACATGTCTCATTTTTTTCGGGAAATTTGTGCGGCTACGGCAGATTATGATGCTCTAGGAAAACTTGAAAAAGATGTTGTTGTAATTATATGTAAACTGGAAAAAATATTTCCGCCGTCTTTCTTCGACTCAATGGAACATTTGATGTTACATTTTCCATATGAAGCCAAATGTGGAGGTCCGGTACAGTTTCGATGGATGTACCCATTTGAAAGATGCATGCAAAAATTGAAAAGAAAAGTACGTAACAAAGCATCTGTTGAAGGATCTATTGCAGAAGCTTATTTGCAAGAGGAAATATCTTTTTTCTGCTCCCATTATTTTGAATCTGAGTATCCTTCAAAACACAACCGAATGGGACGGAACGAGAGGAATATTGATGAAATCGACAATCAATTATCTATTTTCAACCAGTCAGAGCTTGGTTTTGGTGGAGTTTATGAACGCTGGCTTTCAGATGATGAACATCAGAGAGCTCATATGTATGTTCTGCTCAACTGTGAAGAGATGACATCAGTTGTACTGTAAGTGTTTATATCACTTATTCTATCATTTATGTTACAGTAAATAACTTTGGTTTTTATAGGTTGTATGATAATCATATCAAGAAACAAATTCCACAAATTACAGTAGCTGCTCTCGAAGAACGTCGACTGAAAAATTTCTCTCAGTGGTTTCAAAAACTGGTAACATAAATTCTTTATCTTTTAGCAACTCATTCAATGTATAGTTTACTATATTGATAATTATTTCACAAATTTTCAGGTGTCTCAACATGCTGATAAAATTGAAAAACGGCTGTGTGTATTGAGTAACCCACCTTCCAAACTTGTTAAAACTTATAATGCATATGTGGTGAATGGATTTCGATTCCACACACATGCATATAGGGAATCGAAAAAAACAATGAACAGTGGAGTTAGCTTGAGAGGATCTCATCATCGAGAAAATGAAGTTGACTTTTATGGCATACTTGATGAAATCATTAAACTCTGTTATCTTGGACAACATTACATAACCATGTTCAAATGTCGGTGGTTGGATACAGAGAGAGGCATGCGTGTTCATCCGACTCATGGAATCATCGATATTAAATGTAAAAGTGTTCTCGCAGTCAATGAACCATTCTTATTGGCTCAACAGGCATATCAAGTTTATTATGCAAAGTAATGTGCAACATCAAGAGACTTGACTGATTGGTGGAGTATAATAAAAATCAAAATTAGAGACAATTAGTTTAGTCAAAGTGAATGTGCTTTCACTGATGTGCAAAGAATTGAAGTTTTTCAAGAGAGTACTCAAAATCAATCTTTTTTACAAAGAGACATGAGTATCGATGACGACACCCCACATTTAAGAGTCGGTGATGACGATGATGTTAATGATGTCACATATGAATTTGAAATGGTAAGAGATGAAGCAACTGTAACTCGAATGGATATCGATGATGTTGAGGAGGAATATAAAGATGACATTGACATATATGAAGATGATGATGAAGATGAACACTGATAGCATTCCATGGTATTTATATACAATCATAATATGTATATATGTATATATGTATATATAATAGTAATTATCAATTATTTGCTAACATTAACATTTTCTGTTTCAGATGGACGAGGCCACATTTCGTGAGTTGGCGGATGCTGACCTGACTTTCGATGCGGATGCGTTGCTGACAGATGACCCTCAGCCTGCAGGCGCTCCAGGGAGTACGCGGAGGGGGCGCGGTCTTGCACAATTGATGATTCCTGACCCCGTCCCTGAGCGACGTCCACGTCTTGGGTTTGATCCACGCACACGGAGGTGTGATAACCTGTGTGATAACCTGTGGATTTGACTAAGATTTCATTAATCTATTCACATAATAAATGTTTATTATTTTTCAGTTTTCCGCATATAGCAGTTGGACAGGGCAGCGCTATTTTGCGCAACTATTTCTCTCAGCCGTGGACTATATGGGAGCAAATTCCCATTGATGTGCAGCAGGCCATGTTCGGCCATTGGTTGGTACGTATGTAAATAAATAATTTTTATTTTGAAAATTATTTCATTTCTAACTTGATATTTTGATTTATTTGTAGGATTTATGGTATCCGATCGAGGATACCATGCGTGACGCCATCCACGAGGCATGAGAGGTGGCCATGCGTGATCGCCTTCGTCAGTTTTTGCACAATTTAAGAAAAGCTGCGATGAAGAAAGCAGGAGTGTCAGATTTTGAGGAGTCATGTAGAGCACACCGACCAGAGTATATTTCATCCCATGTATGGGATGGATTATGTGCGCACGGGTTGAGTGGTGCCTTTCAGAGGAGATCATCGGTGGGGAGGCAGAATCGGGGGAGACAGGAGGTGACTCATCGAGCTGGGAGTCGTTCTTTCAGTACTCATAGACAGCATCTGGTACGTACATTATTTATAAATATTTTATATAACTATAAATATTAACAATTTATTTTTTATTCTTATAGGCTGTCGAGCACCCCGATATTACATAGTACGACGTATATCGGAGGATGTATAGTGATCCTGCTACTGGGGAGCTCATAGGTGATCGTCAGCATCACATCGTGGTCAGTATTATTTGTTTTCAAATTTAAAAATTAACTGCATATAATATATTCACAATTTTAATTTTAAATTGCAACTATAGGAGTCATATGAGGCCGCAGCGTCACAGGCCCGGCCTGAGAGTCAGGCCGAGTCATCAGATCAGACCACTGCCCGTCAGTTTGATGAGGCGGCATGGATGCAGGCCACCAAGTATGCCTTCGAGAAGGGTCGGGTAGTTGGTATCGGCTCTCGACTGACTCCCGGAGATTATTATGGCAGTGCTGCGATGTCGGCGTCCAGCTCGAGAGGAGCTCGTGCATCTTCTTCTACTACACAGTATGAGGATCAGTTGCGATCTCAGACTGCACAGATAGAGAGTCTCCGACAGGAGCAGGAGCAGATGCGTTAGCAGCATGAGGAGGAGCGTCGACGCCAGCAGCAATTGTACGAGGAGCAGACGAGTCGGTGGCAGCAGCAGCATCAGGAGCAGATGGAGTACATGCGCCGACTCACTCATGCTTTAGGGATGGAGTTTCCTCCACCACCATCTGCAGATCCCCCACCTCCCCCCCCTCTCCCTCCTTCAGATTAGAGTTTGTATTTATGTTATAAAATTTGGGAAATCAAAATATTTTTTTTTCTATTCTTAGTTTTTGTCTCATTATAAAATATTAATAATATTATATTTTTAAATAACAATATTAATACGAATAATAAAATTATTTATATTTTATAATATTAAAATATATATATATATATTAAAATTTTATAATATTATATTTTTATTATATTTTTTGTAATACTTGAATTATTTTAATATTTGAATGTAAAATAATTCTATTATTTTTATATTAATTAAAATAACTTATTAATATTTTTTTATTTATGAATTATAATTCTAATATTATTATATTAATTAAATCATTTATTAATATTCTATTATTTTTTATTTTTGAATTATAATTCTATTATTATTATATTAATTAAAATAATTAATTATTTTTATTTGTGAATTATAATTCTATTATTATATTAATTAAAATAATTTATTAATAATTTATTTTTTTTATTTTTTTTATAGTATTTGCGACGGGATACTATGCCCGTCGCAAATACTAGTATTATTAATAGTTTTTATTTTTTTTTTAAAAATAGTATTTGCGACGGGATACTATGCCCGTCGCAAATACTAGTATTATTAATAGTTTTTTGTTTTTTTTAAAAAATAGTTTTTGCGACGGCACCATCGCAAAAACTATTTTAAAAGTTTTTTACAAAAATACGGAATACTATTTGCGACGGGGAGAATGACCGTCACAAAAAAAGACTTTAGCGACGGGCCCGTCGCAAATAAGTGTTGTTGCGACGCCGTTTTCAGCAACGGGCTATTTGCGACGGGACCCCGTCGCAAATACCTGTTTTTCTAGTAGTGGATAGAGGGTATATACATTGATTAAACATTTTCACCAATTTCAAGATTGGAAATAGTCATATTATTCTTGGCCATAGCAGTGCAAATAAAGTTCAAGGTTTTCTAGATGGATGTCAAGTCAACATTTTGGAATGGATTACTAGAAGAATAAGTTTACATTGAGGAACCAAATGGTTTTTCTAATTCATGAAGATGAGAATAGAGTTTTTTGGATGAAGAAGGATTTATATGGTTTGACGTAAGCACCAAGAGCATGGAATTCAAGGCTTGATCAGTTTCTAAAGAAGCTTAGTTTATAGCATGGTGGAGTTGATTATAATCTATATTTAAAAAAAGGTAGTAGTCAAAGGATGATGGTTCTGGTTTATGTCGATGACATAATCTTTGGGGGATTAGATGAAGCACAATGAAGACATTTTTATAAATTCATGAAAATAGAGTTTGAAATGTAGACGATTGGTGAGTTGAAATTTTTTCTAGGCTTACAAGTAACACAAAGAAGGAATGGAACTTTTATTTCTCAGCATAAATATTCCAAAGAGTTTTTGAGAATGTTTTTAATGGATAATTCCAAAGATATGAAGACTCTGGTTGCTACCCAGTTGAAACCATCATGGGGTGATGAGGGGAAAATAGTTAATATCACAGAATATAGGAAAATCATTGGAAGTCAGTTGTAACTGATAGTGACAAGGACTGATATTTTATTCTCCACATGTTAAGTAGTGAGGTATCAAAGCAACCCCAAGTATATCCACACAATTTTAGTGAATATAATACTTTAGTATATAAAGGAACATTGGATTTGGGATTAATTTATAATGAAAAATATCATCCAAAGTTATTGGGATATACAGATGCATATCGGGATGGTTCAGCAGATGATAGTAAATCAATGTCCAGAGGTTCCATCTATCTTTGTGGATTGTGTATTTTTTGGTTGAGCTAGAAACAAGATTGAAATTCAATAAGAACTCAAGGAAAAAGCACATTGAAATCAAATATTTTTTATCAAGGAGAAGGTGGAGAAAGGGATTGTGAAGTTATAATATGTGACAACAGAACAACAAGTTGCAGATATTCTTACGAAGGTCTTACCCAAAGAATCATTTGAAATACATCAACTGGATCTGGGAGTCTATTCAAATCCCCTAACTTGAAAAGGTGTGGATGTAGGGCCCCCACTCCCTAAGGTATGGTTTGTTTTTCCCTAATGTACTAATATGTGTTCTTTACCCTATTGTAGACAACCTTGAATTAACCTTAAGGTTCATTAACAATGGGGGATAAAGTGTGATTTAGGGGAAAAAGGCATGGGGAGAATATGTTAAGTGGAATAGAAAAATAGGGGGAGGTGAATCTGATCTGAAGCTGTTTGGATAAGCTACAAGATAGGGGAGCATTAAATCTGGTGATGCTAGAAGTGATATATCAATGATTACATATTATGACAGGTGAGGTTTGTGATGAAAGAAGTTGATTGGTTTCAAGAGTTGGAGTCAGGAATGAAGTGATTCATTGATGAAGTTTTCATTATACTCTTGTTTCTCATGATGAGCATGGCTCATGTGGGATTAGATCATGTGTTGAGTAAATCTATGATCATTATCTTAATCGCATGAATTGAATGTTGACTAAAGAAGGACATACCCTTAATGAGGTATCAAAATGAAAATAATTGATATGAGAAGAGTTGTTAATGAACCCAAAGGGGGAGATTGTTGGGAAAATACCTTAATGTGTCCTATCGGTATGTTTTGGGTGTGGTTGTGTATGTTAACAAATCCAGATGATTGTGAATGATTGTGGTTAGTGCTTACTGAAGATAGGTTTTTAAGGTGGCACAGTTTCCTAGGGTTTTCTAAATTTTCTGGCCTCAAATAGGGAATTAGTGTTTGGAAATGTAATATTTTCTTTATAAGACTGAATGGTATGAATAACGGTGAATGAAATTTTCAAAAGAATAGAAATTCAGATCCTTGGACATGGACTGCATACCATGTCTAGGAATGGTTCGTGGTTGTGTACCAGGCAGCAGGAATGGTATGTGGAGTGGTGGAAATAGTTTTTGGAAACGGTTTGTGGTGAAGGGAGTTCGGTATGTGGAAGGCATGATGGTTTATGGGATAGCAGAAGATAATTTCACCTCATAGGAGAAAATCCATTATGTGGACCTCCATGGAAAAATGGTTCACATAGTGGGTACGGTTTGAAGTAGGAGAAGCGGTACACGGTGGAGGCTATATCAAAACAAAGATTTAGTAAATATTGGATTAGAGGATTTTGATGATATCTCTGTCTATATAAGGAGTGCTAATCCCAAAGATATGTAGAGAGAGTGAATATCATTATAAAATATATATTTTATTTGGGAATTCGGCAAAGTCCGAAGGAAGTTCGTGAGGGATAATTCCACAAAGGATGAAGAGATTCACACATAAGGAATTCTGATGAAGGTTTTTCCGGGGCATTGTAGGCCGAAAAGGAAGAACTTCCATAGAAGAATAACACGGTATGTAGAGGGGTAGGTCTGATACATGGAAGCAAAAGAAATCCAAAAATAGATAATAGTTCACGGATAGAGGGTGGTTGGGAGAGAAGTTTTGTGGATTTGGTACGCGGAGGCAGTATGCGGAGGCGGTACGCAATAGCAAAGGTGGAGGCAGTCCGTGAATGGAGGATCGTTTGTGGAAGCGTCAGCAGTACGTGGAGGAGGTGATCCACATACCATACTCAGTACATAGTATGTGGGAGGATAAGGTGGTTCTCATAACACTCAAGGAATCCTGAAAAATCTTATAGAAAGTTTGTGAAAGTCATTTCTATTACCTAATAGTACATGGAAAGGTGGATTTTATCTGTGGGTGAAAAAGGGACTTCAACAGAGCATCTACCTGTAGTTGAGGATGTGTAATTCATGAAAATGAAGGGACCTACATGTCCATAAATTATTTTTGAACTAAAATTCTATAAATTGTGAGTGGATTCCTTTCCAATAGTAGTGAGAAAAGAAAAAGGAAGACGATGACCCTTTCCACCGGCAGTGACCCTTAGAAAGAGGCATATGGAGTGACCCTTGGGAATGTAGTGAGAAGAACCTAATCCTTGTAAAGGTATTGATCTTGGGAATATAAGATCTAGCCCGAACATTGTACTCATTATTGGAAGTGATTCCTAGTGAATTTGGTTCATTGGCACATCGTCGTTGTATGCTCCTTGGATGTATCCCAATAAGGGTAAACCAAGTGAAAATTAATGTGACCCATGCATGATTTAAATTTTGTTCATACTTTGAAATGAGAAATAGAGAGAATATAGCTTTTTTTAATGACGAAACAAGATTATAAGGGAAATAAATTTCAATCTGTCATACCTTTATTCACTCCACCCCAGGTTATTCGACATAGTAGACCTAACAGATATGATCTTTGTAATGGATTTTGTCTCAATTTCCACTCTATTGAGGAAAATTTGGTATTTTTCATCTTTTTATTTCTATGTGGTGTATATAATTCATATTTTTTGTATTTTAAATTAATATATACTTATTAATGATTATTAAATATTAAATTTAATTTTACACTTTCAAGGGGTTATAATTTAAAAGATACCAAAGTGGTAAGAATTTATTTTACAATGTAATTTCTTGGGATTGTTCTTATTTTAATTAAAGGGATATTATAACATATCCTTAATAAAATCCATATATTGTGTTATACTCTATATATTTAAGCATTTTCCATATTTTCTTCCAACTTTTACACTCTTTTTCACTTTTATCAAGAAAATAAATGTTTAAAATAAAATACAATCTTATTTATCTTTTGATCGGGTATATTTTACTTCCAGGTATATATATTTTAAAATTGTTTTATAAAAGTCATTTTTATTTACTAAAATTATTTATTAAGGACATTTTATGTTTTCCTTAACATTATAAATGTTTTTAAATTAATATTTCAATTTTTTTCTAAAAGGAACATTTTTTACTTCTTTATAAAATGTGAAAATGAATTTTTCTTTTTAACATATATAGTGTTAACAAATTTTCCCACCACCATAACCATTTTACACTATTTAGCTTCTTCTACAAGTTTTAAATGTTTTTATAAATAATTATCTTTAATGAAATGTCATTTTAATATTTCACTTCTGTTTTCTTTATTTATCTAAAGGATTTGATTTTATTAAAAACCTACATTTGGAATGAATTTTTATTTATCTTTTATCTATTATTAATTTTGTGGTCGTAACTTTCTCTTGTAACATTAAATTTCTTATGATAATTTTTAATTAGTCATTACATTTATCATAAATATATATATTATTTATATCATCGATATAATTTTTTCCTAAACTGCAAACCATTTCAACATAAGGTGTTTTACTAAGAAATTTATTTGATTCACTAGGAAAATATTTATATTATGTATTATTTAATCAATAATTATATTGGTTGATAAGGTATATTTTTTTATGAATTAAATTGATCGTTTAATATATGAGTAATTCATTAGGCATGCAGTGATGGGTGGGGGTGGTTATATATATCCCCTTGATTCATTGGCAGGTCTCATGAGATAAAAAAGTTGGATAGCCTTATTAAATGGGTTTTTGGTGAATACCTACCCATAAATTAAACTACCATGGTATAAGGACTTGATGGTAAGGATTTCACAATGTCTGAGATCGTGACATCCAATATTAAGAATTTCCTTCATTGAGAATTCAGCTATTATTACCCATGAGATTACTACATTAATATTATCCTTGGATTCATTTAATAGTCAATTTATTTATTAAATATCATATATTTTTAGTTATTTATCTTTCTATATTTATTATACCTTATTTATTCATGATATATTCTATTTTGGGTAACCCTTACTGAGTATATGAGCTCACCTTTTTTAGTTTTCCTTTCCCTAAGATATAAAGAATGATATTTTTAATAATATAAATGTTGAAAGAATTTTTCTTATGCTATGTATTTTATATTTCCAATGTAATATGGGAATCATGTATGTATCTAGTTCTTCAATACTATTAAAATGATGTCTTAGTTGGGATGAGATCCCTTGTATCTTATGCCAATGTAATAAAGTAGACACTAACTATAGGTTATTATTATTAGGATTTTTATATAAAATGAACGATTTTGGGGTATAATAAAGATTTTCTATTGATTGAATCAAATGGTGGAGTGTGAATAAATTCTCTCTATCATGGAATCACATGTGTTGGTGAATAATTGGTTAGAAGATAAAGCTAAAACCACTAGAGTTGAAATAGATATAAGTTCAATATCACTTCAACTGTTATTATATAGACCTGAGAAAGATTGAAGTTGATTTTGAAAATTTTACATGGTATATAAAAAAGTGGTTGAAGTATATTGTAAAAATATATTTTAGATTTTTGACTCCTACTTCTCTAATATTTTTCTTCCATGTTCCTCTCACTCTCACTTTGTAATTTTTTAGATTTTATTCTAATTGAATAGTTGTATTCTTTCTCTATTATGAGATATTTTATCTCTATAGTGATAGATATATAATCTTAGATAAACTTATAGGTGAAATATTATGAATTTTATAATTATTCATTTTTATATTAATTCATATTGTTTAAATTTAGAGAATTTAGAGAGTTTCCATAAAGGAAGGGTTGTGATAGATGGTTCTTATTCTTGTATCTCATGTTTTTATTCTTTACTACTATAATTCATTATCACTTACTTCATTTTATTCACAAGTTAGGGGATTTAATGTTAAATTAATGTAGTTTCATACTACTAATATGCATGGAAATATGTTTTGGTTGTAGAGTATTTTAGCTTTTGAACCCAGAAGATGATGAATATATAGTGTAATATCAGGTCCTTGAGTATAATGGTTATTTATAATTTGATTACAGTGAGGATGAGTACTCAAATGGTACTAGGATCTTTCATTAAGTAAAATTAAGATGAATTTCTAAAATAAAATTAAGAATACCATGTGTATTCATCCAAGAAGTGACATCATTTTTCATGACTTTGTGGTTAAATTTTATTTAATGTATTCTTTCTCACCACATTATATTTTCATTTAATTCTATATTTATATAATCTATATAATCATTTTCATATCAAACCCCCAATATTTTATCTATTTTATAATTATTTTTAATAAAAAAATAAATTGAAAAAGGAAAACATTGTATGTAAGTGGCATCCTTCTAAGATTAAGCCTAGGTTGTGCATTATATTGGATTTCTTTTAAAATAAAAAATATTTTGAATTAGTCTTTGTGAAAAAGTATTCTCATCATATATTTATAATTATATGGTGTTATAATTTTGAAAACTATTAAAAATACTAAGTGTTAGATTCCTTTCAAAGAAACACTTTTCAAGAACTATATCATTAAGTTTTGGTTATACTAATAGGATTAGTGTTCACGAATCATCTTGTGTAAGGTGAAAAATTAATGGGTGGACCTAAAGGTTTGGTTTAAATATAGTACATGAACTTTATCATACACTTAGATGGATAAACCTTAAAAGTTAGGTAATAAAATGGATTGAGTTGAAATAATCTATATTATATATTAGTGTATGTTTTTACACTAAATTATTCAAAATTTATAAATGATATAATTGAAATAATATTCTACCTAAATAGATATATTTTTAAGATGATAACTAAATTAGACTCGAAGTATAGTGAAATATGAATTTTCTCCCACTAGTAAATATAATGTAAAATTAGTTCATTATTTTAATGAGAAAATATTTTTTAAAATTCCTATTTAAAGATTCATAAAATGTGATACTCGTTAGATAAATGATCATATTTTAGATTAAATGTAAATAATTAAAGAATAAAACTTATCCTTTAGATAAATTTTAGAAAAGAAAATTACAAATGGTATAAATTTTCTGGAATGGTGCCATAATTTGAGAATATTTATCAAATGAGAATAAAAATTATTATGTTTTGGAGAAATATATTTTTGAGGAAACTTCCAAATATTATAGTCAAGAAGAAAATAATTTTTATAATAAAAAAAACATTCCCATGGAATCTCTACATTAATGACTAATTTCATGGATCCTAAGTTACAAAAGAAACCTGAAAAAATATATGTTTATGAGATTATAAATAACATATAAATAACATATTTGGAACATGTTATACATGAGATATATTAATTTTAAAAAAATAAATGAAAAATGGCTAAAATGATTTGTTTTCATTTATGTAGTCAATATGATTGGGTATATTAATGAATTTAAGAGTGTGGTTTCTCTACCCATGTTAGATATATCTATAGACTTTATCTTATAATCATTATCATATAAGTTTTATAAATTCATAATTAATTGAAAAATAAATGAGTTTAACAATCCTTTACATGGTCTTATCAACATGTTGAGGGTGCCTATATATGATATGGGGGGTCCACACTCATGTATTAATGGAATAAAAGGATAGGGGTAAAAAACATTATAGTAATAAAATTAAATTTCTTTATTATTCCACACCCAAATATTTGAAACTTAAATGTGGTGTAGAAAAAGAGGTTCAATGTTTTTACTAAGGTAATATGATACATTGGAGATATAATTTTCCAAGATTCCAATTAAATCTTAAGATATATCATGGAGAGTCTACATTAAGTATTTTTATTAGATAAATCAATTATTTTATTTTCAAATGGGTATATGATACAAAATGTATATTATAAAATTATTCTACATATTTACATAATTATAGAAATAATAAATTATTTATGAATAATGTTATAGGATTACGTATGAGGGGGTTATAAAGGATTGTGACTTCAAATTAAGTAATGTTTGATCTTTATTATTCAGTATGAAGGATGAATTTATTTTGTTTGTTTCATTTTCTCTATGTGTTAGGATGTGGTGGGATTGAAACTTCGATAAATGGTTTTGTCGTTAGTTTCTTAAAAGAGTTTAATAATATATAAATGTATCAAGTTATATAAAACAATATATGGTTTATCATGCATTCATGTGTATTGTATATATCATGACAGTTGACTGATAATTAAAATATTAGAGATAAATCCATAATTTATCAATGTTTAATGATGGTTATGGAATGACATGGTTTGAATGATATTTTAAGAACATTAGTAATGGTTTGTTTAGAGATATTTAGTTCACTCATGAGACATAAGTGTAACTTGATAAATGAATTGATACACTCATTATACCACATGGAATTTCATATAGTGTCATTGGTATTCTTGGAATAAATGTCTCATATATATCCTTATAACACGGTGTTAACAAGGAATCATTCATGTGAACATTCATACTTTGATAAATTTCTTATGTTATCCTTGAGGATTATCTAATCAGTGAGTGGTTGGGTATGTTTCTAACCATGAGGTGAATATTTCTTAATCAAGATGATATTTTTCCTCTTTTATGTAAGGTATGACATTTTTTCTCTTGATAATAAATATAAAGTAAATGTATGGTCATACATAGTTGAGTAATAAGTGGTGTACTTATCAATTCAGATGAATAGTGCAATCGCCCAACTCGAACTCCCCAAGTTGTGGAGATAGAATTATATTGACCTCTGACATGTTCCCCAGAATCATCAATGTATATTAACTAGTTATAATGATAAATAAAATTTTATGGGGAGATTTTTTCCCTCAATCTATTAACATTAAAATAATTCCACAAAAATAAACAATTTTAATGAATTATAGAATTTTATATAGGTTGAATATCATACATTATTAAAATAAACAGTCCATGGGTATATAAATATAAGGTAAAAATATCAATAGTTTAAAAAATAAAAAAATATAAATAGACAACATCAATACCCCAGAAGACCTCTAGCTAATTCTCCAATTAATTCTTACAATGACATCCCATGTTCAACCTGTAACTCTATAAAAAGAGGTTTCATGTAAAAGTATAAGGATTTTTAACATAAACAAAAATTCTAATAAATAAAAAAATAGTTATAAGGTATTTCACAATAAAAATAAAGTTACTTTATTTAATTTAAATTTTAAAAAACTTACACACATTATTTAACAATTTATAATCTCCAAAAAAATAGAAAAGGGAGTTCGGTTTTTAAAATTTTATTCAAGTGTTCATGAGAGAACTAAGGACCCATTAGGAAATCATTAAAACCTTTTCAAAGTTAATATCATTCATATACCTCCTTCATAAGTGTCCCACTCATGAGTGTAAAATATAGAATCCTTACAGTTCTATACCCCAAGTGTAAATAAAAGCAACATCATCCAACATAGTCATTACCCGGTCGATAAGATAATACACCAATCCCTCTAATAACTAAGACTGAAATAATAAACATTACACAAGGAGATTTTAAATACTCCCTAGGTTTAACCTCAAGGTAAAAAATTTAATAATCACTAAAAAAATATAATCAACACTCTTGTACCCAAAACACATTTTAATAATTATAATTTCATCTTTAAATCAAATGTCAAAAACCAAATATATTCCATTGAAGAAAATCATATAGTCCAAACCTACAAACATAAATAGATTATTAAGACCAATCATAAATTGAGGTATCAAAGAATATAATTAAAGGTTTTTAAAAGGTTAATCTATAATTTAAAAATATGGTTTTTAATGTTCCCTACATATGAAAGAAATTTTATTTTAAACATAGGTAAAAACTCATCATGCCTACCTATAACTGACATTACATCACATATTATCAATCATCTTTTCCCTAATTCATCATATCTATACCTAAAGAATCATAAAAGTATAATTTTATAATTTATATAACCCCTTTAAGAAGTTATGTCAAACTCAGAGTTAATGATAACTTATTAGGAGTCAAACGATAATGAATAAGGGTATAAAAACATGTATATAGCATATATAATCTTCCTCAAGAACCCTAATATAAAATACCCATGAAAATATATTATTTCACCATTCATTTTCCAAACCTCAAAATACGATTCTCTAATTTAGAAAAACAAAGTATCTATATTTGAATAAAAAGAGGGAAGTAGGGGAAGAATGAGATTAAAAAAATGACTATCATAGACCTTGTCATATACTTAAAAGGAGGCTTATGAGAGAAGAGGAGAGTGGAAGATCACCACACCCCACCCCTCTCAATCTCTAGGATGATTAAATATTAGTGTGAATAGTAAATCTATTTTAGAGGTAGATGGCCTCAATGATACAGACTCATTTAAATATTTATTTATGAGCATTCATATATTTAAAATTCCATGGGTTCAGGTAGAGTGATTAGGATCCAAGGGTGCCCTGGGTATAACATATATGATGTAATTAAGCCTTCTATGATTTGAAAAAGTACTCTTTGGAACTTAGATAAATTGGTATTTCTTGAATACTATGTCTCTAAGGGATGAAGGTTCCATTTTGTTTGACATGAGGCCTTGGGTTGGTCTTGGTATACAAGTGGTGATGCAAAGTATCCTAGGTTGGGTTCCTAGAGAAATTTTATAGTAATGATAGGATTGGTACTAATTGATAATAATAGAGACATTATTACATCTATCTACTAACTAGGAACTCTATCCTATGGTCAAAGGAGATTCTTGGTGTGTAAAATGAGTAAGAAAATTCCTATGGGACTTGGAGTGTGTGAAAGAGAGGGTTTTTCTATAGGTGATGGTTTGAGAGATCTCAATTAGGATAAGTGAGATTAGACTAGGGTACTGTTGATAGGAGGTGCTTAAAGACTTGTAAGTGGGATTACAAGGGGATTTTAAATGGGAATTGGACCCTGCCTATTGAGGCTAAGGTCAAATAGAGCCTATGGAATATGAATCCACCAAGGGGTTAAGGACATGAGTTGGTTCTAGTGACTAGAGATGATGGGTTAGGTCCTGGAGAACTAACACCCTACAAAAGATATAGTGACTTTTTTGGAAGGTTACATACCATATTTTTTATTGCATCGATGTGATTGTGATAGGAGACAATCTATAGTCTAGGGGATGGATCCTAAGGCCTAGCCCCTCTATAAGTGAGATGTCACCGGAAGGATCACCATGAGTGAGATGGGATCCTAGTGTTTATGATGTATGGGTGTACCTTGAGTGATAAGGTATGTATTGAGACTAATTTGGATTCACTTTGAGTGAGAATGTGTTACCATAGACCTTTACTTAAGTGAGAAGGAAAGGGTCTAGATACTTAAATTTCTTGAGTGAGAAGGTTGTTCTGGTTTGATAATGATGTGGGATCAGATGATAGGACCACCTTGAGGATAATTTGGTTATTAATATGATGTAATATGTGTATTATGGTCCCTAGCTTGTGTAAAAAGGTATAGGTGGTGCATTGGATATATATCTATCTCAAACAGAGGGATTGGTCTAGAACTTGATACTAGAACCTACCCTGAGGTGGGTAGCAATCAAGATTTGGATGAAACCCTAATCAAAGTCTTCTAGTATGGGATGGTACATATGGAATGAGGTAAATATGTTATTCTGACATGGTATTTAAGTATGCATTATTGGGTGTCGTAGCAGTGTGGTTTGTATATGATGACCTTACAAGCATGTGTATATCATTGAGTGTCATGGTGGACTAGTTAGCATATGAAAACCCAACAATAATTTTTATTTATGTGTTTATTTTACTTATGAATACACACATATATTACGATGTTTATTATGGTTTTTTGGTGAGAATATATTTTTTTATACACTCACAACCTACATGGGAACTATAGTTCATGTTCATACCTTATGTCTGCTTTTAGGTTGAGCATATGACATATAGTGGATCATGTTGGAGCATCTTTATGGGTATGTAGAGAAAATATTATTGAGGCCTAGGGACAGAAGTTCGGCCGGTGTGTATATTTTATTTATTTATTTATTTTTTTTAATTTGATATTCCTAGTGGTATTTCATTTGGGATGTATGCTTGTATGAATTATGCATGGTATATTTGATATATTATTATTATATATTTATTTATGCATACTCTGATTATTTCTACTAATGTTTTTTTTGTTATTTTCATTGTTTTTTGAATTTAATCTAAGGGAATAAGCTCTTCATTTTATATATTATTCCCTCATCACTGTTGGTATTCTCTAGCATACTGAGAGGCATGCTTGAGGCCACACAGCCCTCTGGTTCAGACGGGTGTTTTGGGTTGAGGTATTTCAAGTCGTATTAGATCATATTTTTCTTCTATATTACTATTTAGGTATATAGTAGATGGGCGATCTGGGAATGTTTTGAAGCTTATGATATATCATGGACTAGTGCATTGAAAACACTTTTCTAGTATAAATTCCTAGTTACCAAAGTTATGGGATTTCTATTTTTTATGTTTAATGTTGTAGTTGGAATATTGATTTTAATGTGATGTGTTTA
Source organism: Viscum album (assembly GCA_963277665.1). NCBI lineage: Eukaryota > Viridiplantae > Streptophyta > Magnoliopsida > Santalales > Viscaceae > Viscum > Viscum album. The sequence goes on along the minus strand of OY728120.1, from coordinate 443,301,400 downwards.
ATTGATTGATTTTTATTATTTAGCTCTTGGATCCTTGTAAGGAGGCTTGTATGAATCATATTTGGCATGTAAGATTCATGTGACATATTTTTGGTTATTTTTGGTTTTTTAATTGATGAGTGGTTTAGTTGTAAGTGTCAACAAAAACTTATGTGTATTATTTTCATTTAACTAGTTGATTTAATTCTAATCAACCAAAATATGTTCCTTATATATAATGAATGTTCATGTGGATCATATAGTGATATATTATTTGGTGATGGATATCAACCAATGGTGGGTTATTACAGACCTTTAATGTCGAATGAATGATCTGAGGATGGGCGCGGGTTGTGTTAAAGATGTGAAATTAGTTACCTAGAGTGTCAAAAATAACCTATATCATGTTTTACCACATAGATTAATAGTGTAAATCTACTTAATATTACTAGGAAGTTATATAGATACCCTAATTGGGTTGAGGAAAGGTATGTTAATTCCTTGTGCTTGGTATCGAGGCCAATTTAGGAGGGTAGAATCGGTTGGATCCCCAGACCTATTGTTTAAGAATATTCTTTTAGTGGTGTTGGGGGTCATGGTTTAACATTCATAGTTTTGGAATGATGATTGGGTGGTGTGTAATAATCTAGTTATCCTTAGAGTGAATGATATTCCTTGGACTATTGGATGACATTGACATGTGAGAAGAACATGGTCATTAGATTAGGTTCATGAGCCTAGGTTCGATGGGATGTGACTCATGGAATCATGAGTCAAGTTTTGTGATTGGGTTATATAAGAGCATGAATTCATTAGGTCCGAGTGAGATCAAGGTAGATATTGGGTGTGAAGTTATGATACGGTTCTTTATAGATCACTCTTACCTAAGATAGAAAGTGAGTATCATTATGCATTTTTATGGGAAAATTATAGATGCATTAGAGTAGGTGTGCACTGGTTACATGCAGTTCTTGTATAATTTTCAAACTAGAGAGAGGATATATACAAGTTGAGGGATGGTGAGTTTGGAAATATGCTTATGGGAATAGAGGACTGAATTTATGATCCTTGATAGGTGTGTTTGGAAGTGGGAGAGTATGGATCAGGAGTAGTAGAACATGTGTGATGTTGGGACTCGGTTGGGTCAAAGATCAAGGAGTGATATAGGGGAATTAATATGGTGGGTAGAAAACCATTGTATAATGGAGGGTGTGATCCACTTTTTGGATTAATTTTATGAGCACTGAGGATGACTTTCCTAGTAATCCAAGAATGGGTGGCGGCTGGTGTTTCATGTGATTGCTCAGGTATAAGTGAGATTGTCACATATAATAATTATGCACAATAATAGATAGAGAATGGGCTTTGGAAATTTATTTTTGTTTTAGTGATAGATTATAATGATACTCATGTGATGGTGAGTATTGTATCATCCATAGATGATAAATCCTCATGTTGGATGGTTTGTGGATATGGTGAGACTGGTTGGTACACAGCCTAGATAGAACCGGGATACCTATGTTTGGGAAGATCTATTGATATATTTTTTCCTTTGTTATGAGATGATATTTTTAATTTTGATTCAGTGTTTCATGGATTATGATGGTTGATATTGAGCTCTAGATGGTTTGGTTTTGATCCAAGCGTGACTCATATTAGAGGTGTGTTGGTCCTTTGGGTGATAAAAAGTGGTATGGGGCAGGTGGTTGGTGATCCAACCATGGAATTACACTATTATTAGTTTTCAAACTTTAGTGTGGATGTTTTTATAGCCTTGTGATGCCATTGAGAGTTAAAAAGATGTGATCGGATGATGTGGTGTGACAGTTCATCAACAGGTGCTGATAATTTTTTGGAAAGATCAGCTAAAGGAGGTCCAGTTGTGTTTTTACTGCAGAATTGGGTGTGGGGAGGTGAAAATTGCATCGATCGTTTCATTTGACCACAGGAAATCAAAATCTCTTGAAAAGAATGGATTCCTATGGTGGGTATAACTATATCATGGAATAAACCATTATAAGAGGATATTTATGGTGGGTAGCACCATAATATCTATGATGAATCATTTGAAGAAACCACAGTGTCTCAAATAGATAAGTGTGGTGAGATTCATATTTGTGTTAGTGATGGTGATGAGCATGTGGATTGGATTCTCGTGAATAGTGATATTTGTCTTTTATAGTTGCATAGCATAAGTGTGTTTGATGTTTATGGATGGAACACGATGAGAACTCATTGAATTAGAAATTGAGGTAAGTTAGGAGTGTTGGTTAGAGGACCACTGAGTCTTTATAAGGATAATAATAATTATGGTCAGAAGATTATAATGAACAACATCATTGTAGGTTGATAAATTCAAAGGTAATTTGAATTTTTAGTCTTGGGATGGGGTAGTTTCATGAATGGGGATTTAGATCAAGAATAATAGCATTATAAAATCTTCAGGATATGTTTTTGGATGGTTAATGAGGTCTAAATAGGTTTTTGGATGTTTGGGTAAGTGTTAGAGAAGGGTCGGGGTGACCCTTAGCTGGTTGTTTAGCTACAGGAAGGGACCACTCCATAGACATGGCGATTATGGCATGGTGTGGGTTGTGACCCTTTGAATTTTTTTACAAATATAGGACCATGCCGCAACCTAGGAGATATGTTGTGGTGGGTCTACAAGGGAGTATACCACATCATATCCTAGAGGGTTATGTTGTGGTGGGTTCTTAGGAGGCAACAGGGTTGGGATACCCCATGGGGTGGGTTGCGTTGCAACCTAGTGGCCACACTACAATGTGACCTCAGTCAAGGGATACCATGGAACAACCCTAAGGGGATCCATTATAAAGGGGGTATTGAGTTCATCCCCCTACCCTTTGGGGGTTATCTATGTTGTAGCCAGGAAGGCCACACTATATCATGTCTTAGTTGTAGGGTGTAGTGTTATATCACTAGGGGGCAGCACTCTAATGGATCCCCTAAGCTATTTTTTAGTAGGGGAAAATATATAATTTACCAATCATCCCCCTTTGTTTTTTAGTTGTTTTTGGTGATGGGGGAATAAAAATTTTCAGAATATCACCCTCCTTATTCCTCCTTCAATCTCCCATGTTTTAGGGATATTATTTGTGAATATTTATGGTAATCTTGTATAATATATTGCATTTATTCCTTTAATATTTCCTCACATGGTATTCCTTTAATTTTGGATTTATTTTGGTTAGGTTTTATTTGAAATTTCTACAAGATCATAGTAGGTATTTCCTATAATGATGGGTATTTTAAGTGCAGTAGTGAGAGGAATTCACTAAAAGATGATTGAATTTCATCATTCATCTCTTCATTAGAGGTAATTTTATTCCCTAATTTATTTAGGTTTTTTTTAATTTTATGAAATAGATTTTTATTCAAGTGTCGGGTGATATATATTTTTCTCAAGAGAGTGTAGGGAGTTTTTCATAGGCCTTTTTTGGGTGGGTGGTTGAGGTTTTGAGAATTTTTGATGATGTGATGATAGTCAATGAGTTTTTATCCAATTTCATATCTTTTTTTTAAATTATATAATTAATTACAAATGATTATAATTAATTATTGATGTTTTATGGTGTGACATAGGAGATTGGGTGGTTGTATGAGTTGGGAAATGGAATGGGTGGGCTTGGTTGAGGATGAACGGAGCTTTGTATATGTGGTAAATCTATTTTGGAGGTAGTTAAAAACTCATATTTATGTTTATTTATGAGTATAAATGTCTACATAATTTAATGGTTTTGTGTGTATATTTTAGGGATCAATGGTGCCTTGGGTAGAAGAGGTGGGATGTCATTGGGCCTCATATGTTCAGAATAAGTTCTTTTTACCACTTAGGTAAACTTGGATCACCCGATGACTATGTCGCCAAGGGGAGAAGGTTTTGGTTAGGTTGACCTAAGGCCTTGGGTTGTCTCTAATGTATTAGTGGTGATATGAATTAGTCTAGGTTTGGTTCCTATGGCTATTGGGTAGGCCTGATAATCTTGGGGTTGATTGGTGAGAATCGAGATGGAAATACATCTCATGAGTGAATAGAAACCCACTCATGAGGTTAGAGGAGAGTCTTTGTGTGGAAGAAAAGTAAGAAAAGTTTTCTAGGACTTGTTGTGTGTGACAAAGAGGGTTTTCCTATAGGAAATAGGGTGAGAGATATGCCTTGGGAGATAAGAGATGTGTCTCGGTTATGGGATATGGTAAATTATTTTGGACTTGTAATTAGGTTTCCAAGGGGGTTTTGGATGGGGATTTTACCATTCCTGTTAAGACAAGGTTTAGATAGAGCATGCAGTATGTGAGGTCACTGATGGGTGACAAGATTCAGTTCTAGTGACTGGAGATGAGGAGCTAGGTCGTGAGTGACTAGAAACCTACTGATGAGCTAGTGAGTTGTGTGGTGGGTTGTATACACTATTTGTTATTTCATGTGTTTTCATGTGATAGGAAATGGAATCCGGTGTGGGGGGTGGATCCTAGTAACTAGACCCACCATGAGTGAGATGGAATTGGTAGTATCTTCATGAGTGAGATAGGATCCTAGTGTGCATAAATTCTAGGAATACCTTGAGTGATAAGGGATGGTCTATGACCATTTTGGCTTCACCTTGAGTGAGAATATATTATAGTGTACCTTGCCTTTAGTGATAATAAAAGGGATGGGGTGGTGGAAATAATTGAGTGAGAAGGTTGGTTCAGTTATGTTATGATGTGGGATTAAGAGATGGGACCAACTTGATTGAAAAGTATGGGTCATGATGTCATGTGAGATGAAGATTCTGGGACCTACCTCAAGTGAAAAAATTCATAGGTTGGGTGTTGTATGTATGACCATACTAGGAAGAGGTATTGATTTGGATCTTGGTACAGGACCCTACCTTAAGGTGAGTAAAAGTTAGGATTCAGATAATTCCCTACTATGAGTCATTTTTTGTTGGGGTTATGTATGGAACTAGGTAAAGATGGAATTCCAGTATGGAATTAAAGAAAGTATGGTCAGGTGTCCTAGTGTCCTGGTTAGAACAAAAAGACCCAACAGTCATTTGTACCTCATCAAGTGTCATGGTTTCCTGATTATCACATGATAACTCAATGATAAATTTTATTTATAAATTTATTTTCCTACTATATACACATTCATATGATGGTCTATATTATAGGTTCTTATTAATACCCTACAGAGTAATACGCTCACACCCTATATGGGAACTCTAGGGTGTGTACATAGCTTATGTCAATTTTTAGGTTGAGCACCAGACATGCAATGTATATGGATATAGTAGCTCAATGGGTATTTGGATATAGGTTTATTGAGGCTCAATGATGTAAATATGCATGGTGTGTATATTTTTTTTATTTTGTGGGAAATCAGTTGGGATGTATGATTATATGGAATTTTTATGGTAAATTTAATATATAATTTTTATTTATTTCTTTCTTCATACCATGAAAATTTCTATGGGTATTTTTTGGTTATTTTAATTTTTTGTATGACTATGATTCAAGGAATAGTCTACCCATATGTATTAGGCTCTCACTTCTAGTCAGTAGCCTCAAGCGTATATAGATTCATTCTTGAGGAAGCATTGCCCTCCAGATCATATGGGTGTTCTGGAGCTGTCTTGCTTTCTACTCTCCCTCCCCTGATCTATTGGTCTTCCCATTACACTCGACTCCATTTGGTCGGTTGTGTCGGTGCTTAGATGGGTTTGTGACTGTGGTGGTGGGATTGGGTTCATCGCAGGATTCCCTATTTGGTGGTTTCTTCCCTGGTCACCCCTCTATGCTCCCCAGATCTCTCTCTCTCTCTTTTCCTCTTCTTCCTAGGGTTTCATCCCCCAGTGTTGGAGCATCCTTATTCTTCTTCCTAGGGTTTCTTCCCCCCAATGTGTTTCCTTTCTTTAGGGTTTCATCCCCAATTCCCCCTTTTGGTTTCCCCCTTCTGGTTTTCCTATTAGGGTTTGAGTCTCATTTTCTTCTCCCTGGTTTCAAGGTTGTTTTGGGTTGTGAATCTAGTTATGTTGGGGTTTTTTGATGGTATTATTTGTTTTTCTGGTGATGGTTCTCCTTTTAGGTTTTATGGTTCGATGTTGAGGGTTTATGGTGTGGTGATGGTGCTTGCTCGGTCGTGGCTTTCTATGGAGGCCCTTTACACTCGTACTCCTCTCTAGCCTCTGGGTCCTTTGATCCCTTCTAGGTTAGTCAGGTGCGATGGTCTCTAGGTGTTTTTGGGTTATGTTTTGAGATGTTGAGGGGGGTTCCAGGTGGTGTGGATGGTAGCAATAGAGAGGCTTTTTGTTTTTTTGGGGCAACCTGGCAGTGGTAACGGGAAGCTTCGGTGAAGAAGAATATGACATCAGTGATGGTGTAGAGGCAATTGGACGGGTGTGAAAATGGAAATGTCATCTGGACATGTCCTTCCTCGATGCAGGTTCTTCAAATGGCTCACTGGTTTTTGTGGGGAGCCTAATTTTCTGAGGTAGGGGAGTTTGTTTCTCAATGGTGATGGAGGGTTTCGTTGGTTCTGTCATAAGCATTTGCTGGCATTGGATGGTTGGAGATGATGATGATGGATGCATCAGAGTGTACTGCATGAGTAAGCTATAAATTTGTGGTTTGATATGATCTTTTTATCTTTATCGGTTTTTGTGGGTGTCCATGTGGATTTCATGACTTTAGGAAACGTTTTGATGGTGATTTGGCAGTTATTTTTGAATTTGATTTTTGATTTTGATTTTTGAATGTTGTAAGTCATGGGTTGTAATGTGGGGTATGTGGTATGTGTGGTGATGATGTGGATCTCGGTTTCTGGTTTCCACTTGACCAAAAAGTGGATTTTAAAAATAAAAAAAATGGTTTGTGGTGACTTATCAAGACTAATAGAATTTAGTGGTTGGAGTTTGATGAATATATATAATCTAATTAACTATATCACAAGTTGATATATATCCCTAACTCTAAATGTGGTGTCTTTTTATAAATTTATTACATAGAATGATAGAATCATATCACTTAGAGTGGTATGAAAGAATTATAATTTATATTAAATAAAGGTTATCTTCTGTCATTACCACTATTTTTCCTCAACAAAAATATATCATATGTTTGTTCATTACTTTATTTGATGGTATAACAATAAAGGATTTATTACATTGAATTTGTAATCATTAAACATTCAAAAAATATATCCATTTGGCTTATTATAATTCATAAATAATGAATATAATATAAAATTATATTAATAAATAGTGTTTATTAAATGTATAGTTTTACTCAATCTATGGAACATCTGACTATATTAGGAGGAACAAAATGAGACGTAGGTGTGAGATTTTGTACATGATCCTTTGTTCAAAGATCTCTCTTTTCTATCTCTATTCTTTAACTTGGGGTTCTAATTTGTTATGAACAATAAATATCTCTTAAATATAGTGAGTTGTGTTAAGGTTGGCTAGAATTTGTGTGACGTGTTAGGAAAGGATCAAGGTGGTATAGGTTCATTGAGAGATGTCCTCCCCATTGTCTAATGTGATAACTGTCATATCTCCCTCTCATTTATCATTTTGACATTTTAATTTTATATGTTGTTTAAGTGGGTATGAATTTTGGTCTTGAGGGGGGTTGTTTTTTTATTCATGTTACTTCCCACTAATCCTAAAAATAGATGTTATATTTAATAAAAAATGGTTTAGTGGTAAAAAATATTTCATGAAAAGCCTAGTAAAATCGTGCAGCCACACTAAGATTGGGGTAAATAAGTATAATTAGTGCTTTACCAAATTATTTTCTATTTAATTTATTTTAACCTCTAAAGCAATTAGAATAAATATATTTCATATGTATCAATCAATACATTCACATTACATTCAATATATAAAGTAAAGATATGATAGCACATGATATCTTTATAATATTTTTCCTTGATGTAGTTGATTATGTACTTATTATGTGTAGATCAATTTTAAGATATGGGTTCTTCAATAATATCCCAAAGTAAATAAACATAGAAAATATATCATCCTTAAACCCTGAGGTTATCTCCTAGTAGCTTTATGGTCTCTTAATTGTTTCTTTATACTAGGTCTCTCCAATTTACAATGGTACTTCCAACTACACTAATGAACAAGATCTTATTTTCCACTCCAGGATGTCATAGAACCAAATTATAATATCTTATAAACAAAGGTATTTGAATTTTAGTATTTTTATCTACAATATAAAGTACATAAGTCTATTTTTTATCTTTTAAATGAACAACACATGGATTGGAAGGAACCTCCAATTTTGTTATTCATAAACTAATAGAGAGCCTTATATAGATAAATAATTAAACCATCCCACCCTGATATGGATGTGAAATAGTAGAATAATTTTCACATTGATATTTTCATTTATTATCCTCTTTTCATCAATGATAATGATATTCATTGTTATAATATCGTCGGATCTTCTCATTGCCAATATTTTTTCTTCTTTATTCTTTGATGAACAAGCTGTTATGAAAAGGTATATCATTAGCCTCTTAATAGTTCCAAATCACAAATTTTTTTCTTGAACTCAAATCCATATTTTTATAAAATCCTTGGAAATCATGTGTGTATTTTTAATATTTTAAAATGTGGAAATATATTTGAAAATTGGTAACATGAACTCACTTTTAAAATTGATAAGATATTATTCAAAATAAATCCACAAATCTTGGATCTTCATAACTAAGTTCAAGGTATTCCTTTCTGAATATTAATAATTAATGCACCAAGAACTTATCAAATATCTACATTTAATTCTCTAAAAATATAAGTATATATTTCATTAATCCTTCCATATAAATCAAATCTTTTATTTTATAGGTTGGAATGTAGTTTCACATTCAATATTACTTTAGTGTGACACTACATCTAACAGCATGAGATAATCCTCACTCTTTTATGAGACTCACATGGACGCAATGTATAATTTATACTATGGAATGATTCCATCATTTATCTCAATCTAGATATATGTGATTTTCTTAGAGACTATAGATATAGTGTAGAACCATCCTACATTCTTACATTACCACACATTTAATCACAAAAAAAATACTTATGGTGTGTCTAATTCGGAAACTCTAACTTAAACTGAATATTAACTTCTTTATGAAATGTCTTCACTCTACACATCACAATAATATTAATGGAATCTCAACATAAATCATGATCTCCCTAAATCATGATGATGTTTAATTATTTAAATAATAGTAAAAGCATCATTATATTTAAATATTCTCATATAAATCTCTCAAAATATCGTCTTTAAAATCCTTAAAAATCAATATTTTTCCAAAAATATTATTCATACGTGAGTATTAAAATATCTATCTTACTATTAAATAAATCTAGGTTACTCATGTATAGTTTTTTTCCATCTGATTACTCCTATGGGGGATCTATTTATTCTCATGTGAGAGTTGGGTTAATATTATACAGCCCTTGGAACTCTGGAGTTACTTATATATAGCCTCAGATTACTCCTATATAGCCTCTAGATCCTTAAAATTATTCCAATTTTACCTCAAGATACTCTTATATAACTTCCATTAAATCTAATATACTCTTCATAAATATTGAGTTACTCTTATTCAATAGTAATGTAGTGAATAAACTCCTCACAACATAGTATCTCAATGAAACACAAAATCACTTCATCCTTCTGATGCATTATTTGATCGTAACATGTGATTTATTGGCATGTTGACATGAAACATAGTATCGAGACCCTATATCACTTCCTTTAGAGTAATTATTTCTTTCTTCAACTTCTTCCAACATTCATCTTTCTTTATTCAACTCCTTCCACATCAAAAATAATCCACTGATATTTATTCCATTAAACTACCAGATTCTAATTTCCATTGAATGTTTTTCTGATTGAGTAGACTTATAATCTTCCAGAAGATCTTTGTTTCATTTCAGAAATTTTAATAGAATATAAACTATTTTTAGAACTTCCAAATCTTGTTTCACAAGTTAATTTTCCAAAATAACATTCTACTACTTTGTTACTTTTTTTACAATAATAATCAAAATTATTCTTATGTTAATACTGATTCGTCTAAGTTAATCTTACGTTTGTCTTCATAATTTTTCTAAAAATTAAAATAGTCCTTAACTCAACTCTATAATCCTAAAATAATTTCTATAACTTTATCATACACTTCATATATTTAGTAAATAACTCAAAATACTTCAGTAATTCAATAGTTTAACTTGTAAAAACTTCAGTACAATTCTAAATGTTAATGAAATATATAAGTACTCAGTTTTTGGGTACTCAAATGAATCTTCACTACCTAAATAATTTATATTAATTTTAACCTTAAAATACCTTTAATAATAGTTCTTAATTAACTATCAGATAAATACATCACAACCTCACAAATCTATAACTCAATTTTTATCTTCACCCAATTATGTCTTCCACTTCATTCATATTTCTTCATAAAAAACACACATATGAACCTCATTAATTCCATATAGCTAAATTATTATTCAATAATAGAAAGATTTTCATTTTATTAATTTTCTTATCACACTCATCAATAATATTTATATGACAGCACTTTCATCAACCACCATCCCCTGTCATTTATTCATTAAAAGATCATTTCAAAAATAATTAGATTTCAATAATATTTCTAAATATTCAATACATGTTTAACATCCATACAATATTAGTAGAAACTAATAACTAAACTCCTTTACAGACATATTAATTGATTTATAATAACATATCCAATGGAAAAAATATCATATATTTACATTACCAACTTCAACTCTCTTATGATCATTGATATATTTTTTGTACAAAAATACAATACTCATAATCCATTGGACACTTCAATATCCCCCTTTGGATTTTTTTCAATACCTATTCCAATATTCATTTCAATTTAAATTAAATATTCATGTTATATTATTTCTTCACCTTATTGATAATAAATACAGAGTTACAATAGTAAGGGATGGTAACACTTATCTTATGGTTAAACAATCATAAACTAAAATGTTCTCTTCTACCTTTTAGAAAAAAAAAACATAGATTCTTCTGAGAGGAGTGATATCAATTTTAATAAGGCAATGAGTCATCAATTAATAAAGTCTAAGTCTATATAAGTTGTGATCAGTGAATAAAACAATAGATATTAACTCATACATCAATTTTTTTCATAAAATAACTCATCATGTGATACTAACTAAAATAACTATCTTTTGGAAACGTTTCTTTTACATTATCAAGTTGATTAATACACTTTTCTCTATAAAAAGATTAAAAACATTCAATAAAAATAAGTCTTCTTAGATTCTAGCCTCTAAATTTTTCGAAAAAAAAATCTCAATTTTTCATGTCATTAAACCATTAAAATTATCCTCCTAAATTTAATAATTATTTTAATCATAAAATTTATGGGAAAAGAATTTCAATCATACCTATTAAATGAAATATTAAGCACTTTCCAAATTTTCAAATTCACATAAAATGATTATTTTGAAATCTTATCACATCAACTTCACTTTTCATCTTTTATCCCCTTATTAATGGATAAAGTCCATCAAATCTTCACAATGACTAGTATTATTTAAAATTATCTCCAAGAAAATATTTATGAAACCAATTGAAATCTTACAAGTAATGTAAGAACTCGATGCTTATTTGAGGTATGGATCTGTTACATTCCATAAATTTTTAGTTTTAATCTTTAAATATTTCCTAATATGAATTCCCTTTGAGTTCATGAAGGTATCAAGACTATCTAGGGTGGTTCAGAGCCCATAACCCAATTTTTTGGGTGAAATAATCTTGACGTGTAGTTATTTTAAACTATGTGGGGTAGGCCTCACGGTTAGATAAAACTGTGCGAGGCAGGACAGTGAGCAATGGCAGGCCGCACGGTTAGACCAAATTGTGAGATTTGGGGTTCATGTCCATGAGAACATGTCTACAATTTTTCCAATGGGTTTTTTCGTGGTTTTTATATAGTTTTTCAAAATGTGAGGAAAAACTATGTGAGGTGACCTTCCCTATAGCTAACAATGCATGGTTGGCACACGGTTAGTCAAATTGTGTTCTTAAACCATGTGGTCTAGATATTTTGGGTAAAATAATGTTTTCCCTTAATTAAAAACCAATTTTGAACCTAATATTCACTTCTCCTCCCGCATAGTAAGAACAACTTTTGGAGATCCTCTTTGAGACTATTCTCGAAATTTTCATCGAGCCTCTATTTGATCTTTGATTCAAGCATCTCTTGTCTCATTGGATCCACATCGGTGAGTTATTAATTCCTTTTTAGCCATTATTTTTTTTAGATATTTTATGTGTTATTTAGATGCAAGATAATATTCCATATTATTAGGTTCTTCATAATTTATTATATTTTCTCCTGATCTAAGTCAAATCATAAGCTGATACTAGATGAGATATCAACTATGGACCTACATTAGGTGGTCTCAGGACTTTTGTTAAATTTCAAAGTGTTTCTATATGTTGTTGTGTTGTGTACCCAATTTCTGAGCATCACCTTGAATGAAATTAAATCCCTAAATTCATATTCATGGCCTATGTAATTAAATAGGAATATTAATGTTTATTTTTTGACTAAGGACCTTGAAATAGAACCACCCTTGGGTGTGTTGATTAATTGAACTATACCACCGTGGGTGGCTCTTGGAAATGGATACCTTAGGTGTGCCATTTTACCCCTTACCTTGGGATGTAAATTTTTAATTAAATTTTAAATAAAATGGATGATTTAAATTATGAATTGATATTTATATTGAATTTTAATATCAATTATAATCAATTGGTTAATAAGTAGGGGTATGTAATGATCTTGACCCTTGACCCTTTCCTTGTAATAGATTGTTTAGGATTGAGTTTCCATTTTAATGAAATGAACTTGTGATTTGAATAGGGGATATTCCATGTAAAACATTTCTTAATAATGAGAAGCTTTTTATAAATAATTTCCCATATGAGTATTTATAATCCAAGCCTTTTAAGATTTTCCAATACCTTGAGTCGCCTTTTGAGGTTAGTTCTAGGTTGGATGTTCTTGGTTTTACCTTGGAATGTTCAATGAAATTGAATGAATGATATTTTTAATTAATTATCTGTATTCCTTTGGTGATACATGGATTCAAATGAGGAATTCCATGGATGGACTCATTTGGCATTAAATTTTCTTATTATTGAGTGATACTTAGAGTCCCATGTGTACTTCCAAGGACAAAGTTAAAGTCTTGACTATTATATGTCGAGTGACACTTGGAATATAAATGGATTGTTAAAGATTAACTCAATGGGAATTGAACATATATGACATGGGTGATACTTGGGATCCCTTAGTGGACCACCAAGGATGGAGTTGAGTGGAAGTGATGTTATACCACACCAATAGTGATACCTAGGTTCTTGAGAGGTTTTCCATGGATGGGCTTGTAGGTTGTTGGTTTATATCATACATGGAGTGATACTTGGATTCTAACATAGGAATTGCAAGGATGGGATCAGAATCTAAATTGATTATTTAATGAAATGGTTTATATGATGTGTATGTAAAGCCGAAGAAAAATCTTGGATTCAATCTTTGTATTGAACATTATGGATGTCCTATTTATGTATCCTTTGGTTACTTTTTTTATGGGAGATTTCAAGCTATGCACTAGGTCTCAAGACTTATAATTAAATGGAATTTTATCATTTAATCAACTTGTTTATAAATGAGAACCTAGAATTTATATTATGTTTACATTTGAGAAATTATTTGAATTATTATATTTCTTCATGTACACTATTGTTATATATATTTAGTGTATTGATGGAACTTGACATTGGGTGGTTTCCTATAGGTATTATGTCTAACATCCTATTTGGACCACCTTTGGGTACCCGAACAGACTATATGATTTCTAGTATGGATAAGGAAAAATTCCCTACTATAGGTTCTTGATAACTTCTTAGGATTTGGGGAGCATCGGACTGAGCTGAGGCTCTCTATGCAAGTGGATACTTTTTTACATTTTTTTACTTTTGTTCCATGTGTTTTACACCTTCCTTGTATACCTATTTTGGTTATTTTTTAGAGACATATGGCATATATAATTCTTCATCACTGTATATGAGATTCCTTTTTATATTTCTATCTATTCCTACTGGTTATCTATTGTCTGATTGTTATGACTGCTTCTCATACTTTTATTTTTTTGATATTTCATTATTCTACAATCTGGTGATGAGGGTATAGTCTCAGCATAGGCACACCAAGGCCCACATTTCTAGTTGGAAACCTCAAGAATTTGGGGATATTCACTTGAGGCCATGTAACCAACCAGGCTCAGGGCACTGATTAGTGGCATCTGGGTCTGGTATATTACAAGTCTGAATCAATCAAATCAATCCAAGATAGAATTTTCACCCTAATATAATATATTAATAGCACTATAAATCTCTCCCTGCAAGCATTACCTTTAATTCCCAATATAAAAAAATAAAACAAAATATATGGGAAAATTTGGTTTCTTCTTTTCTTTTTATTGAGAGAAATATGGTTAATAGTTTCTTCTAAACCAGTAAACTTCTTTATTTTTTTCTCTAATTTTGTGATAACTCTTTATAAATTATCCTTTTATTTTATAAATGGTAAAATAATTTGGAATTTTTATCTTCTTAATATTTTCATCTTTCACCTTATATAGAATTTTATTTTTCACATCAGCTATCAAAGCACACTCATTATCTTGTTCTTGCTTCATTTTTATTAGCATCTCCAACTATGTTGGACATATGATCATTCATTCTTTTAAAGTATGTCAGGTATGTTTAGTTCTTAGACATAGATTCTATAGATTGTTTTGGTTACCCTCTTTTGGAAAACTCTTATTAATTTCAATCTTATCTTCATATGCATATTACACCAGATAAATCATATTCTTATATTATTGGATCAATTTTCTTTATTTTTCTATCTTTCTACTTTTTTCACCGATATTCATGGATTAATTTCAATGATCTATGATGTGTCTTTTCTTACATAATATAAGTATCTCATATTTATTTAAGTATCTTCCTAAATATTTTAGGTGTGTTTTTATCAGTAATTTTTTGTTGTTAACAACCTAAGGCATACTCACTTTCTATTATTTTTTTATTATTATTATTATTTGGCCTTCTTTATATACTAATATATGAATCGTGAATTGTAGTTATGAACCAAATTTGATCAACATGGTTACCAATTTTATCACTAAAGTGCCTTATGGATCATACAGAAAAACTGAGGGGGTGAATCTGTGTGAACCAATTTTATCAAATTAGTCCAACTTAAAATTTTTACCACCTTATAGTTATTCAAACCTCTATCTCAGTTAGTATTCATGGATATTGATTATACACCCTAAAAAATTACTCTCATATACAATGTATATAATGAAAATGAATATCAATACATAGATATTTTTATAAGGTTTGGTCTCAATGTGGGAAACCTACTCATTATTGTATCTGGTTATTATCTTGAGCCACATATTTTCATTATTCTATTAAGTGTTACAAATAGGAAGTTATTATCATATAACCAAGAGTAGGTATCATACTTACTCAGAATTCACCATATCAGATAGGTGAATCATGCTATATTAAATAAGTTATGAGTTCTTTATACTACTCTTAAAACTCTTTAAAGGTCCTCTATGAATTCCATGAATCAAATATTCCTTTAAATTTAGGATATTTCTATGTCAACTATAAGATCTTATTCATCAATAACAGTATTTGACTACCAATAAATTTTTTATTTAGATTTATCCAAAGTTTTCATGTACTTTATCATCTAGAAACATAATTTCTAGACCCATCTCCTTTTAATAACTTCAATGTCCAAATTACATACATGTTTCCACTTGATATCGGTGTTACTCAAAACTTATATCTCCCTATTTCTTAGAAACATAATCACTACAACTTCAAGTTTTTTTACTTGATTCCTCTCTTTGATGCTTTAAATCTTCATGTTCTAGATCCTTAATACTTCAACCTAACTAATCTTCTAGATGGTACTAGTCAAACTCACTTTTTATATACTCAATATATTATCAGCATCTCTAAGCCTTAAATGAAGTCCCCCTTTATATAACTAAACTCACTATAATAAATATGGGGGAATACATGCTTCCAATTCAAAATACCCACTAACATAGTCATTCATCCAATCTTATGTAATTATTTCTAAATATATATTGATCTAAATTTATCGAATATCCCAAAAAACTTAGTGTAAACATTATTTCAGACTTCTTCAAATCTTAGATAGAATCATGAATTTTCTTTTATAAATTTTGTATCTTTGAAATTATAACTCAAAATCATGACTTTTAGTTTGAATTTGCACAAATGATATGTGAAATCTATTATTATCTTGTTGTTTTCTAATTTTTGAACCATTAATATTCAAGTATGACTTTGTATATGTATCACTAAAAATCCTTAAAAACACGGCACCTCTATTCCTCAAATACTCTAAAATTATGCAACATTTACCTTGAAGATGGATCTTCATGAATGTGTGAATATCCTCTCTTTACTTCAAATTCAACTTCGATCTTACTCAACCAAAATATAAAAGTTCCAAGAAATTCATCATTTTTAGTTTCCATTACACAAGCATGAATCAAAACCTTAATCTACCATTAGTATGGTATCATAGTTACATTTTGTTCATTGAAGATAATATCCTATAATCATATTCATAACTTCTTTGTTCTATCATATGAATCAATTCATGCATTAGTTCTTCTATGAAAATTCCTTATAACCACGAGGTGGAAGTTGACATGTTTATATTTCATTATGACCTTGTTCTTCACTAATCTCAATTAAATGGAGTAGATATCTTATTTTTAACATTTTAATATTGTTTATAGATCTCTTTAACCTATGATTCTACCTTTTATTCAACTTATATTGAATCATAATGAAACTATAACCACAGTTATGTTTGTTTCATGATACGGGTATCTTAACATCGTTATATTAACATTATAAATAGTATTATGGATTATATCCTCATTCTCATACCATAAAACATAGATTAGTATTCTATTATCCTAATCTAATAGTATCATTGGGCATTACTCTATGTCTTATGGGTTATTTTCTAGCTAAATCATTATTGCAGCATGACTTCTCATTCATGGTAAGAACTTATTGTAATATATCAAGATGGTTCAAATTGGTTATTATAGGAATAGCATGATATCCCCACATGAAAACCCTAGCATGATGAGGTAAGAGATGGAATAAGATGTTGATGTTTATTTTAAAATTTTTACACATATTTAAACTATGAGAATTATTGTAAGATTCCAAGTTTTTCTATGAGGTAAGAATTGTTTTTCAGTTTAACTCCTTTTTTTGACCTAATGTGAGTACTTGATGAGATCAAGGGAGTTTCGGGGGTATCTAGGGATTTTTTGGATCCTAAATCAGTACAATTGGAGGAAAATATCTTGGTCGCATGGTTAGGAGAAACAATGCGACCCAAGACTCACTGTTAGGGGTAACCATGCATGGACAACATTAGGTTATTGTAGGCCACACAGTTTGAGGAAAACATGCATCTTGAGGCACACACCCTCATGGGGGATCTTCAGGTTTTAGTAGAGGTGTGAAACATAGTTTTTTCATAGTTAGTCAAACTGTGCACATGAAACCATACAATGTCCCCCTTGAGGCAGAGAATGATGCACGGTTGGCTCATGGTTTGACCAATTGTGTGTTCAAACCATGTAACCAAGGAATTTGATGAGAAATTACCATTCCCTCCATATATTTTATTAAAAAATAAAACTATATTCTATTTTTCATTCCAATGGAATGCTTTATGTTGGGATCTCTCATTTGAATCCAAATCATAGTCTTGTCCACCATTTCTCCGTATGGAATTGGATTCAAACACTATTTGTATCATTGGATCAATACAAGTGAGTTCTACATTCCACTAGTGTTGTTACTCATTTTTATTTGTATTTATGGAGTTATTTAGGTGAAATATAATTTTCCATATTTTTTGGTTTTTCATCCATTCTTCATTTTTCTTCTAATCTGGACCAAATCAGATCTCAATATTGGACGATTGATCTACTATGGAACTACAATATGTGGTATATGCTATTTTCCATTTTTTATTTTATAATTATATTTTTCATTGTGATGCATTCTATACTTTCCATAGTTTCCCCAAAAATTAATTGAATGATTGAATTGAAATAATCAGAACCAGTTAAGTTTTCCCTTGAGTACCAATTTATGATTGGAGGTCATTTAGCATCAACCTAGGCCACCCATGGGGTGTGACCTTATATATTTGCTTTGTTTTACCACCCTTTTGGGTCCATGTGAGATCAAAAATTTTAGTGGGATCTATAATGAGAATTAAATAAATTGTTTAAGGTTTTTAAAACCATGTTTTTACATGTTCATTATAAATAAAAGGAACATATTTAATTTAATTGATCAAAATATGGATGTTTTATACTTTTCATGTAATTTCTTATGATTTAATTTGTTAAATGGTTATTGTAAAAATTATGAATGATTTGGAATAACTCATTGGATGTGAACGAATTGAGATGATGAATTTAAATAGTAGTTTATGTCTTAGATGAGCTCCTTAGATCCATATTACATTATATTCCATAGATTATTATACCATAGATCTTGTTTATGGTAGTGGATTTTTTGGACCTTTTTACTCCTTGGATATTGATTCTGTAGGATGTCATGGTCCTTGACACCCCTTGGATCTAGCTTGCTTGGACTCACAGTGGACATGGTCCTTGGACTCCTCCCAAGTATTTACCAAGTTTCCATCGTGATTATACTAGGAATCGACATGGATGTCTTGGTCTTCTATACTTTGGATCTAGAACTTTGTGGTCTAAAACTTTTAAGTACACTAAGAGGTCATTGTGGATGAAACTTAGTTATACAGAGTGGTCGTGATGGATGTTATATACTTGATTGTACAGCATGGACATGGTGGATATTTTTCTATTATTTTAGATAGCCTCGATATGGGTATTTAACTCCAGTGGATAGACTGGATAGCATAAATTGTTTATTAATGCTTTGTATTAGCCCTTGTATATAGTTTTTATTGTTTATATGGATCCTAGTTTGTCTTTATAGGATCACAATTTACTTTCATTATTGTTAAACCTATTATATATTTCACACTGATTGGTTTATATTACACAGACTAAATTTGTTATAGACACTGTTGGTGGTGTCCTACTGAGTGTTATCTCACACCCTGTTTGGGATGATATTGGGTACCCAAACTAATTTCATGGGTGTAGGTAAGGATTGGGGCAAGTGACCATTTTATAATGCTTGACTATACTATTTCTTAAGAGTAGGGGAGAACAGGATTGAGATAGGAACATGATGGTATCTAGTGATAGTTCTTTTTTTGTCTTTTCTTACTTTTGATTCATGTATTGTATTGGATGCTTGTATACATATTTTCTATTTTTGTAGATACATTACATGACACTTCATTTTTTATATGATATTACTTTTTTCATTGTTTATATATTCCTATTTTGGATGATTATCTTTTGTATGGTTGATTTATTTTCTTCCACTATTGATCTATAAGATTGCCAGTATTGTGTTACACTCTGACATGAGGTTATAGTCTCCTTTTAGACACACCCTAGGCTCACACTACTGGTTTAAAACCTCTGGAATATGGGGAGGAACAATTGAGTCCATGTGACCCACCAGATCGGGGAACCATTTAGTGGCGTCTGAGTCATGATGTTACTAAGTGGTATCATACTGTTTTATTTTTTGTCCTTACTTTTTTTTACAATATAAAGGTTATTGGGAAGGAATTGGTGTTTGGTAATGATCTATTCCTGGGATTATCTAACCCATCTATTGAGAAGATCCAAATTTCCTAGAATGGAACATATTTTTCTAGATTTTCCCTATTACAATTGATTTGATTATACCATTGGGTGATCAACTTGTTGTTTGATGTTCCTTATGATTATGGATTTTATTGTTACCCGATGAGATGAGGGTATTCCATATCATTCATCATTTTAGGAACCTTTTAGGATTCACATGCCATGAATTATGTTATTCCATATAGGATGCATTGCTTGCTACATGTCTCTATGATATGTGCCTTGTGTGATATACCTATTGTTTGATAAATGATTTGTGTAGGAAATTGAGAAACATGGTTGGTAATTAGAATGACTATCATAACCTAAATAGTTTTTTCCTATTTAGGATACAGCAAACACCCTAAGTATCCAATTGTGTCATGTTGAGTCATGGACCATTGGTCGTATTGATTGAAATGTGTAATAGATTGGATTAAGTGGATTTCATATTTCTATTTATAAGGTGCATGAGAACTTATGGATCAAAATTGATGAACCATTTGGTTCAATCATTTAAAGTTAATTATAAATGAATATTCATTTAAATAAAATTCAAATGTTGAAACAAAGAACTTAACCTTGACCTGGATTTTGAGTGGAAAGTAATCAGTGTCTCTAGTAATGTTTACAGCTATTTCCTTTTACCCAGTCCTGGATTTAGGAGTAGGAAAAGGGGTGTGACATGTTTATAGTAAGGCTTCTACCTATCCTATGTTTTTATATGTGATATTCTGGTTATAAATATTTTTTGAGGAATGCATTTGGAATTGTAGAGATATGTCACCATGACTACCTATAGTCGTATGCTAGGAGGGTGGCGACGACCATTCTCTAATGTTGGTGGGCCATGGGCTAATAGATGATCCTTCTGTAGAAATATATGGGAAACCAGTGGTTTTACTAGATATGGTTTTTGAGTCATATTTCCATGAGATATTTATTCACTTTATGTAGACCATTCAGGGAGAACCATAGTCTACCTTATTCTACGGAAGAGCTGACGCATCTGTTCTAATAGTAGCATCCTCCCACGTTTTTGAGGGATGGTGGTCTACAATATATTGAGCTATGGATTGAGACTAATTTTTTTATATTCAAGCACATGGAGACACCACATTATAGGAGAGTGAATCTCATGACATATATTCTTCAAGGAAATGAAAATCACTGGTGGGATGTTTTGAACAAGGCTCACAAGCTGTAAGATATGGTTTGGGGGGATTTCCAAATTAGGTTCTATGATTACCTGTAATGCCCCGAACCCAGTTACCTAGAGTCGGTGCATTATTTCATAACATTGGAATGATCACAAAAGATCAAGTCTCTAAAGACCGGTTAGTTTAGTAGCCTTGGAAACACTAGATACATTCGTAAATGTTACATTACATCATAAAGTGAGAAATCACAATAACATAGTCTTCATAGTCCACACCCATATCCCCTTAAGACTGTCCATGTAGGTCAGTCATAAAACATCTCTTCACATCCTGGGAAAAATAAAACATAGAAAGGGGTGATCTCAGATTTTCATTAAGGATAACAATATAGCAGAAACTTTCATAAATAAACATAAAAATTTAAGGAAATGTATAACTAAAACAAAAGCCTTTTAAACTTGAACTTTAGCATACTATAGAAAAAGTAAAATGAAATAATGTCATTTACTTACTCACATGGATATTCTACTATTCGAATAATCACATTCAATATCAATAACCACTTTCATAATGATGGAATGCATAATGCCATACTATCATAACCACATAGTCAAGGCCTCGTGCTAAGACTACAAATAAGATTTTGTAAAGGCCTCATGCCAAGACACTATTTTGTCTCATGAGACCTATCGATGCATCAAGGAGATATAGCGGTCTCCACTCATCAATTATTAAGTCCAATGCATTCTTTATATGAAAAGGTTTAAACATATCATAAACAATGCCCAAGAACCATAACATAATCGTATCACATAAAACATGCATAAAGGCAACATAACATTTACACATTTCAATCACAATATATCAATACAACACATTAATATAATCACAACATTATCAAAACAATTTTCAATACCAAAATAAAAGAAAATTAAAACTTGGTATTTATTTTTCATTTTAAAAAAATTTATGGCTTGTAGAGGAAGCCGAAACTCAAATAATGGTCATGGCAGTGCAGAAGTCATTGTCGTTGCGTACATAAGACAAAACATTCCTTTTGTAGTTTAATAAAAACACTTCGTATAAAAAGATTAATTTTGAATAAAAGTAAAAGTCAAACGGGTTTATACACCACATAAAATAAAGTTGTGTATAAAATAAAATATGCCTCAATGAAAGGAGATTGAGACGAAGTCCCTTACCTCGTGTCCAACTTGACCCGATTGTTCTTTAATCTCCTGAATAATAAACTAGTGTTAATCTCTACTTTCTTAATAACCTTTTTCAAGTTAATTGTCCCTTTTCTATCACTTATTACCATGTTATGAAAATCTTGTATTCATTTAAGTTAATAATGGTCGTTTTGTCGATCTTTGGTACTTGAGTCAAAAATAAACTTCTTATAATTACAAGTTGTTCATGTAGTAAAATATCCATTATACTCAGAATTATATTAATGATTTAGATATCATATATGTCATATATATCCAGTATATATATGCATTTATAATATTACATAACATTTTAGAGGTAAGAAATGAAATGCACCGTTCATGGAGACGGTAAGCCGTACGTACGCATGAACGCTACTTTCATTTCTATTTCGTATTTAATGGAATTAAATCATAATGATATAAAGGTATATTATAATTCCAGTATAATATCATTTATTTTATCCTTTATTCATCCCACATATGGCATTAACGATTCAAATCACTTTGAGGGGGTAGTAGTCTGTACTTCCTAAAATGAAATTATCGCGTTTACCCATAATGGAAGTCATAAAGGTATGCCATAAATGAAAAATACATAATAATAATGAATACATAAACATAATATATCATATATAAAAATATTTTCATCATAATAGCCACCATGAGAGGTGTTAAAATAATATTGAACAATCATCATTTCGTGAGGCAGTAATTCGCCACCAACAGAAACAGTATGTTCTTTAACCATTAGACAAAGGTGTGTGTAAGTGTAAATAAAATCCTTATCATAAAAAAATACTATAAAATTTAATATACTGTTTTTTTATAAAATAAAGGAATAAAAAGAGTTTAAGTGGTTGGAGAAGCAAAATAAAACAAAAGAACATAAGAGAAGACATTACCTTAAAATTGGGTAACTCTTTTTGATTTGAGCCAAAGGCTTCCTTGGGAATACTTCTGCCCAAAGTGAGGCATATAGGAGTAATATAGGGAAGTTAAGAGAGTATTTGGGAATATTTTTTCCGATCAAAATGTCTTGAATGTGTGAATAAGGTGGTAGAGGTGGGGGACTTTTATAAGAGGAGAGGAGGGGCACTCTTGGAAAGTCAAGAAATGTTACTTTATTATGAAATGCTTTTCGGATTTTAAAGTTCCCAAAAAGATATATTTAGAGGATACGGTGATAAGGGTTTGAAATATACCCATCCAATAGGTTTTAGACAAGTGTAAGTTTTATATTTTACCTTATCTTTTCATTTTATTAAAATTGTTCATTAATGAGGTAATCGCTGCATCATCATGGTGTCATAAATAAATTTATTTATTTAATGCCTAAAAATTATAAATAAATTACCATGATGTAGGAAATATTTTTAGATTTCTAATGAATATTTATATTGTAAAAGTTAACTTATATAACCTCATGTAATAATTGTTTTAGTAAAACAACACATGTTTGTGACAATTTTATTTTTACTTTAAATAAAAAGTTATTACTGTCATTTTCTTACCCAAGTGGCTACATGGGGTCCCCAAGTTGACCCATGGATTTTCTTGGTCGGCCATAACTCATCCAATAAGTTTAGTACATGTTTAAATGTATTTTCATATTATTATAACATTATATTTACCTTAAATTATACAAATTACCTTTAATCGCAATTAATAAAACTTAACAGTTAATATTCACCAAAAATTATTTTCATCCTATTGAACAAAATTTTACTTACTAATGAAAACCATGTATGTCGGATTTTTTAAATTCAATTCACAGAAGTGGTAAAGTTTCATCTAAACGAAAAATTAGTTTTTTTAACTACCACTTAGTGGTTTCACTATTCATCAAAAATTGAAGCTTTTCAGAAAAATACCAAAAATTAACCCTAAGATATAATTGATATTTCGAATTCAAAAATGATGTCTATTTTAAAAAATTCCAAACATATAAGTTGCATTAATTAATTTTAAAATTAATTCCTGTTGTCACTACAAATAGCGTGTTTTTAAGAAACAATATATATCAAAAGATTGACAATTTTTTATGTCCAATTTCAAAGTGAAATTAATTCTAATGACCACCATTGGATAAAACGGTTAAAATATATTCTAATTATTCTTTAAAACCACTCAATAGTATAATTTATCACTATAAATTATTTTTATTAAAAAATTTGTTTTTAAGTATTTTTTACTATTCATCGAAAATTGGAAGTTCTGAGAAAAATACCAAAAATTCAACATAGGCTAATTTAGATATTAAAAATCCAAAAATGAAGTCCATTTTGAAATATAATATTTATATAATTTCAAAAATTGTGTATTACTATTCATAACGGCTATTTTGATTGGTCGTAGTGTGTTAGAATCTCGAACTTGCGTACAATGCAATCTATTGCATTATTGAAAGAGAAGTGTATCATGGAAGATTGGGGTGTTACATTCTCCCCTCATTTAATAAATTGAATCCTCGCAATTCGAAATTGTTCTTAGAAAATAAAAGGTTGAAAATAGAAAATACCTTTGTGGAAAACCCACATCGGAAATAAGGTTAATAAAATTTTGTCTTAATAAGAGGGAAATGGAAATGAGAAAGTCACCACCAAATTAGGGTTTCGAATAGAAGAACGTTGGTGGAAATTATAGACACATAATTATAGGGAAAACATAAATATTTATAGGGACTGATTGAGGTCATCAATCAAAAAAAATGTAAAATTGAGGGCCTCAAAGCCATCAATCTATGATGAAAATATCATCAATTCAATAAAACATAAGGTATTAGGATAACACATTTTTTTTAATATCACTTTCCTAAAGTTTAAGAATTAATTTATTCATAGAAGAAGAGATAGGTAGATATATATATACTTGAAAAGTAGAGTTTCAACCCTCAACTATTTTCTACCACAAACTCATCTTTCACTGAAAAAGATAATAGAACTCAAAAATATTATATTAATCCTAATCGTACAAGGTTCCAAATATTAACACATACCATTTAGATTAGGAAAAATATTTTGTAATAAACAGGGACTTCCTGTAGGCTAGTGTTAGGTAATAAAGGCATGTCGCATTATGGTTGTGGGTTCGATTCCTACAGCTTTGTCTGACGCAACAGGTTATCCCCCAACTTGCAGGTTTTCCTTTTCCTAAAACTATAGTATTATAATATTCCAAAAATAATCTTCAGAAATGTTTTAACCTTACACAATACTATCCAAAGTTAAACTTAATCAATTCTAACCTTTATAGTTATCCAAAATACCTCTGTCCAGACTTTCTCTAAAAGGTCTCTAAATTCCAAAATCAATTGTAACATCAGATTCCCCAAACAAAATAATGTTTCTCTTATTGTCACATACTAAAAATATGATTACCTTCATCATATTAAAATCTTAACTAAAACAAAAAGTATTGTAGTACAATCCTTATATATATCACATTATTCTTATAACCAGAATATAATCCTTGAGTCCAAAAGCACCAATACATTAATTATTCCACTTCAACTGTAGTAACAGCATAAGATTGGCTTTGATCCCTTGGCCTTTTCTGAGTTAAGTTTCCCTGATGCTTAGGACATTCATTTTCATAATGCCCCATTTCCCTACAATTGTAGCATTCAACATTGACAGCCTCTTTCTTTACCTTGCAATCACGAGCCCGGTGACCTTTTTCTCCATATTTATAACAAAATCCCATTCCTTTTAGGCAAGTACCATGGTGATTCTTCCTACAATTATCGCATAATGGAAAATTATTCTTTCAATTTTTCCATTTATCTGTCTCTTGTTCCACCATTCTCTTCTTCTCTTGCTTTACTTTATTGTCATAAGATTTAGAGAATTCATTTTCTGTCTTGATAGCACACGATACAATATCTTCATACGATGAGAAGTATTGTGATACTAAATCTCGATGGAGAAATGGTTTTAACCCATCAAAGAAACAATAAATATTACTTATTGGGTTACGTATATAATCTGCAGCATGTCTCACTAACCATGTAAAGTTAGACTCATACTTCGCAATATTCTCGTCCTCCTTTTGCCTCAGACTCAGAAATTGTCTTTCCA
Source organism: Viscum album (assembly GCA_963277665.1). NCBI lineage: Eukaryota > Viridiplantae > Streptophyta > Magnoliopsida > Santalales > Viscaceae > Viscum > Viscum album. The sequence continues at coordinate 443,274,965 of OY728120.1, read as the reverse complement.
TATCTGCTCGATGGTCACGAGGAAAGTATTTTTCTAAGAAATGATCTTTGAACTCCCTCCATTCCATATTTGATACTTCATCATCTTCCTTTGTGTTTTGAATCAATGACCACCATTGATCAGCATCTCCAGTGAGGCAGTAAACTTCCATGATAACCTTTTCCCTTTCACTACTCCCCAAAGCTTGAAATATTTTCTATAGGGAATTTATCCATTGCTCAGCTACTAAGGTATTTGTAATCACATTTAATGTTGGTGGTTGTTTCCTTATGAAGTGTTCTAAAATTGATCCTCCACATTGCGGATCAGGGTGCTCCATACGATTAAGGTTATTATTCATAACCTGAGTGAGTTGTACCAGTATGGTGATAAGCTGATCAGTACCAGTTGTATCACCAACTCCATTATAATTATCTTGAGCAGGAGGTAAATCCCTACGTGGAGTGCGTACATTGATATGGTTTCCATTCCTTCCACTAGGCGCCATTTCTAAACAATGTCATAAACTAGATTAGTTTATGAATCGAAAAACATAATTCCATACTTGTAAAACACTTAACATAAATTGAACGGTTTATGGATATAATCCATAATCATAAAAATGTTTTCTTTGAGTAAGTATATACTCATAAACCCTTCATAATGGTTTGTAAAGAAATCATGAATTGTCCTAAACATATACCCCGAGAGTGTCGTAACCAAGAGTGCAGCAAGACCCGTTGTCGTGCACCAGTTCCCGTTCAAGTCTAGCTCAAAGCGGTGTTTTCGGGTATTACCCCTAGGTACATTTGTGCCAGAGACACCTCTACCTACTCGTATCCATACAAGGATGTATTGCTCGGAAAATACACAAAATCTATACTTTACCAAAATTATAGGAAGTTCTTCTATACTAATCATCAAAGTATATCTTAGGTCTATGTGCTCTAATCAGAGTTTACCTAAATCTATCTTCCAAGGTTAGTACTAAACTCCCTCTGATACCAACTGTAACGCCCCAACCCCAGTTACCCAGATTCGGTGCATTATTGCGTAACATCGGCATGATCACAAAAGATCAAGTCTCGAAAGACCGAATAGTTTAGTAGCCTTGGAAACACTAGATACATTCATAAATGTTACATTACATCATAAAGTGAAAAATCACAATAAAATAGTCTCCATAGTCCACACCCATATCCCCTTCAGACTATCCATGTAGGTCAGTCATAAAATATCTCTTCACATCCTGAGAAAAATAAAACATAGAAAGGGGTGAGCTCAGATGCTCAGTAAGGATAACAATATAGCGGAAACTTTCATAAATAAACATAAACATTTAAGGCAATGTATAACTAAAACAAAAGACTTTTAAACTTGAACTTTAGCATAATATGGAAAAATTAAAATGAAATAATGCCATTTACTTACTCACATGTATATTCTACTAGTCAAATAATCACATGTAATATCAATAACCACTTTCATAATGATGGAATGCATAATGCTAGACTATCATAAACACATAGTCAAGGACTCGTGCCAAGACTACAAATAAGATTTTGCCAAGGCCTCGTGCCAAGACACTAGTTTGTATCATGAGACCTACGGATGCATCGAGGAGCTATAGTGGGCTCCACCCGTCACTTATTAAGTCCAATGAATTCCTTATATGAAAAGGTTTAAACATATCATAAACAACGCCCAAGAACCATAACATAATCGTATCAAATAAAACATGCATAAAGGAAACATAACATTTCCACATTTCAATCACAAGATATCAATACATCACATTAATATAATAAAAACATTATCAAAACCATTTTCAATACCAAAATAAAAGAAAATTAAAACTTGGTATTTATTTTTCATTTTAAAAAAAGTTATGGCTTGTAGAGGAAGCTGAAAGTCAAATAATGCTCATGACGGTGCAGAAGTCATTGTCGCCACGTACGTAAGACAAAACATTCCTTTTGTCGTTTAGTAAAAATTATTCCTATAAAAAGATTCATTTTTAATAAAAGTAAAAGTCAAACAGGTTTATACACCGCATAAAAGAAAGTTGTGTATAAAATAAAATATTCCTCAATGAAAGGAGATTGAGACGAAGTCCCTTACGTTGTGTATGAGTTGACTTGATCGTTATTTAATCTTCTAAATAATAAACTAGTGTTAATCTATAATTTCTTAAGATCCTTTTTCAAGTTCATTATCTATTTTTTATCACTTATTACCATGTTATGAAAATTATATAGTCATTTAAGTTAATAACGGTCGTTTTTTCGATCTTTGGTACTTGATTCAAAAATAAACTTCTTATAATTACAAGTTGTTCATGTAGTAAAATATCCATTATATCCAAAATTATATTCATGATGTATATATCATATATATCATATCTATGTAGTATATAAATGCATTTATAATATTACATAACATTTTAGAGGTAATAAATGAAATGCACCGTTCATGGAGACGGTAATTCGTACGTACGCATGAACACTACTTTCATTTCTATTTCATATTTAATGGAATGAAATCATAATGATATAAAGGTATATTATAATTCTAGTATAATATCATATATAATATCATTTACTCCATCCTTTATACGTCCCACATATGGAATTAACGATTCAAATCACTTTGAGGGGGCGGTAGTTCGCACTTCCTAAAATGAAATTATCGCGTTTACCCATAATGGAAGTCATAAAGGTATGACATAAATGAAAAATACAGAAGCATAAGGAATAAATAGAAATAATATATATAATATATAAAAAAAGTGTCATCATAATGGCCACCATGAGAGGTGTTAAAAGAAGATTTAACAATCATCGTTTCGTGAGGCAGTAATTCGCCACCCACAGAAACAGTATGTTATTTAACCATTAGACGAAGGTTTGTGTAAGTGTAAATCAAATCCTTATCATAAAAACATACTATAATATTTAAGATACTGCTGTAGTTACAAAATAAATGAATAAAAAGAGTTTAAGGGGTTGGAGAAGAAAAATAAAACAAAAGAACATAAGAGAAGACATTACCTTAAAATCGGGTAACTCTTTTTGATTTGATCCAAAGGCTTCCTTGGGAAGACTTCTGCCAAAAGTGAGGCATCTAGGAGTAAGATATGGAAGTTGAGAGAGTATTTGGGCAGATTTTGGCCGATCCAAATGGCTTGAAGTTGTGAATAAGTTGGTATAGGTGGGGGACTTTTATAAGAGGGGAGGAGGGGCACTCTTGGAAAGTCAAGAAATGTTACTTTATTATGAAATGCTTTTTGGATTTTAAAGGTTCCACAATGATATATTTAGAGTATAAGGTGATAAGTGTTAGAAATATTCTCATCCAATAGGTTTTAGACAAGTTTATTTCTTATATGTTACCTTATCTTTTCATTTTATTAAAATTGTTCATTAATGAGGTAATCGCTGCATCATCATGGTGTCATAAATAAATTTATTTATTTAATGCCTAAAAATTATATAAAAATTACCATGATGTAGAAAATCTTTTTATATTTCCAATTAATATTTATATTTGAAAAGTTAACTTATATAACCCCTTGTAATAATTGTTTTAGTAAAAGAGCACATGTTTGTGACAATTTTATTTTTACTTTAAATAAAAAGTTATTAATGTCATTTTCTTACCCAAGTGGCTCCATGTGGTCCCCAAGTTGACCCATGGATTTTCTTGGTCGTCCATGACTCATACAATAAGGGTAGGACAAGTTTAAAGGTAATTTCATATTATTATAACATTATATTTACCTTAAATTGCACTAATTACCTTTAATCGCGATTAATAAAACTTAAAAGTTACTATTCACCAAAATATATTTTCATCCTATTGAACCACATTTTACTTACTAATGAAAACCATGTATGTCATATTTTTGAAATTAAATTCATAGAAGTGGTAAAGTTTCATGTAAACGAAAAATTAGTTTTTTTAACTACCACTTAGTGATTTCACTATTCATCAAAAATTGAAGCTTTTCAGAAAAATACCAAAAATTAACCCAAAGCTATAATTGATATTCCGAATTCAAATATTATTTCTATTTTAAAAAATTCCAAACATATAAGTTTCATTAATTAATTTTATAATTAATTCTCGTTGTCACTACAAATAGCGTGTTTTTAAGAAACAATATATATCAAAAGATTGACAATTGTTTATGCCCAATTTCAAAATGAAATTAATTCTAATGACCACCATTAGATAAAATAGTTAAAATATATTCTAATTATTCTTTGAAACCACTCAATCGTATAATTTATCACTATAAATTATTTTTATTAAAAAAGTTGTTTTTAAGTATTTTTCACTATTCATCGAAAATTGGAAGGTCTCAGAAAAATACCAAAAATTCAACATTGGCTAATTTCGATATTTTGAATCCAAAAATGAATTCCATTTTGAAATATAAAATTTATATAATTTCAAAAGGTGGGTATTACTATTCATAACAACTATTTTGATTGGTTGTGGTGTGTTAGAATCTCGAACTTGCGTACAATGCAAGCTATTGCATTATTAAAAGAGAAGTGTATCGTGGAAGATTGGGGTGTTACATTACCTTTTTTCCAAGACTTCTAGAGAAGAGTGGTTGTTTCCGACACTTTAACCGGGGCGCGCGCATCCGTCTATGGAGGACGCGCAGCAGTTTCCCCGCATTCCCGCTTTCCAAAGGCGGGCGACATTCGTTCCTTATTCAGGTACGTTTTCTCCTTGATCGAAACGGGATGATGGGATGTCGGTTATTCATTTTGTGGATTCCTCCTCAGAACTCATCACCTAGTCCAGGTCTCCCTCATAGATTTAATACGTTGTTCGTGAATCTCATTCCTGGTGCCATATCTTTATGGACGCCGATTAATTACACTACTTTTGTCAAGACTTTCCATAGGGTCTTGACATGGTAGCGACCTTCGGTCGGAGTAGACGGCAACATCAGGCATGTCGGGGCATCTCTGGGTGCGTGGACATAGGGGAACCTGTATTCTTCCTCAGAAGAGGGCATCTCAAGGGTGTAGAACTCGAGGCATGTATCTAAGGTTTTCCTCAGCTTCCTGTGTTTAACACAGGGTATTCCGCAAGTTTAACGTTTTACGGAGATGGTTACGCCAAAGGCGTGTCATCCGAGGTTTTCCTCAGGCATCTCATGTTTATCACGAGGTAGCCCGTGAGTTTAAAGTCTTATGGAGACAGAATGAGGGTGATCAGAACGTCCCATAGAGACGTATCAAATTGGTATATCCCAAGGATAGAACACCTGGAAGATGGATGGATCAGAACTCCCAATGAGGACGGATCTGAGGTGGTGCACTCCCTAGAGGGGGAGATGTCACACCATAATGGCTGATCCGAATACCACTGAGGGCGGATCAGGGGATGTGCGCCCCAAGATGGGGGACACCATGGATTACCATTGGCTGGGATTGAACATCTTGGAGGTTTCCTACGTACCCTGTGTAGAGGACAGGGATCAAAATCCGTGTAGTTCAAAGGGGTGATGAATCGGGGTGTACACAGAGGACAACGACCCGGATACATGTTGGGGATTATGCGTGGATAGCGGCCCAGGTATTGCTAGGAGCAACGAGGAGGGTGGATGACATGATCCCACCGGGATGTGGCGGCCCGGGTAAGAATCAGGGCGGATGATGGAAGCATGAATGAAGTGGAGGGGGGATGAAATGGGACCATTGCAAGGGCGACGGTGAAGCTAGGCTTGAGCCTCGAAGAGACCTCCTACATATCCCCGTGGTATGGAATCAAAGTCTGTGTAGTTCGGTATGGTGCTCTGGAGGACCGACGTGAATGTGGACCTTGGTCTGATGGGTGTCGTCAGTGAACCGACGTGAAGGTGGACCTTGGTCCGATGGGCATCATCAGCGAACCGACGTGAATGGGGTCGGGACGACCGGGGGATGGGCTTAAACCTTATGGAGGCTTCCTACGTACCATGCCTTGACATGGATCAAAGACCACGTATTTCATAATGGTGTGTCGGCGAACCGACGTGAATGAGGACCTTGGTCCGAATGGTGTAGGGCATACACACTAGGCTTCCCGGTTGCTAGTGAACCGACATGAAGATGGTCGGAGTGACCAACGGGTTGTGGGCTTGAACCTCTGGGAGGCTTCCTACGTACCATTCCTAGACATGGATCAAATTCCTCATAGTTCAAAGGGTTTTATCGGTGAACCAATGTGAAATTAGACCCGGGAGTCCACTAGTGGTGGGCTTGAGCCTCGTGAAGGCTTCCTACGTACCATGCCTTGACATGGATCAAAGACCTCGTAGTTCGGGTTGGTCACAATGGCTTGCCATCGGACTGGAATACAGTTTAACGTCATGCTGGACGAGAGTGAACCCTGACATGAATAAATGACGGGCGGTGGTATTGAACCTCATAGGGGCTTCCTACGTACCATTCCTTGACATGGATCAAAGTCCCCGTAGTTCGGAGGGGCTTCGTCGGCGAACTGACGTGAAGGTGAACCCGGGGGTCCACTTGTGGTGGGTGTCGGTGAACCGACGTGAAGAAGGGACCTTGGTCCAAAGGGGGATGGGCTTGAACCTCAGGGAGGCTTCCTACGTACCATGCCTTGACATGGATCAAAATCCTTGTAGTTCGGGTGGTCACAATGGCTTTCCATCGGACTGAAATGCAGTTTAACGTCATGTTGGACGCAAGTGGAACTCGACGTGAATGGGATGACGGGTGGGCTTGAGCCTCGTGGAGGCTTCCTACCTACCATGCCTTGACATGGATCAAAGACCTCATATCTCAAATGGGTGTGCAGTTTAATGTCATGCTGGACGGGGGAATACAGTTTAACTTCATGTCGGACGAGGGTATTGTCATGGCCGATGCTTACTCTAAGCCCACGTGAGTCATGCTCAATGTGAGAAACAAGAGGTAGCAAGGACCTGACGATCACATCGCAAAGGGTGTGTCCGTGAGAAGCGAAGAGGGACTTACGCGTTAGGCGGCCCATAGTGCTGGGACTTACTCCAGGATGGAGGCCCGAGGAAAAGGATGACGATAGTTTTGGGATTGAGCCTCATTGAGGCTTCCTACGTATCCCCGTGGCGGGGAATCAAAGTCCGCATAGTTCTTCTAATGACGGCTTACCACCGATTGGGGGTTTCAACAGCTTACCACTGGATTGGGTCACAATGGATTACCGCTGAATGAGGTGTCAACGGCTTACCGCTGGATGAGATCAAAACAGCTTACCACTGGATAAGGATCACAACGGCTTAATGCAGTATGGGGTCGCAACGGCTTACCGCTGGATTGGGTCACAACAGCTTACTGCAAGATAATGATGTGAATGGCATACCGCTAAATGGGGTCGCAATGACTTACCACTGGATTGGGTCACAACGGCTTACCGCTGGAAAAGGATGTGAACGTCTTACCGCTGAATGGGGTCGCAATGGCTCACCACTAGAAAAGGATTTCAACGGCTTACCACTGCATAGGATCACAATGGCTTACCACTGATTGGGATCACAATAGTGGATGGGGCTTACGCGAGGAAGCTGCCCGGGTGCCTCTATGGAGCGGTAATTGGTGAATGGGGCTTACGCAGGGAAGCTGCCCGGGTGCTACTATGGAGCGGCACTGGTGAATGGGGCTTACGCAATGAAGCTTCCCTGGTTCCACTAAGGAGCAGAAATGGTGAATGGTGCTTACGTAAGAAAGCTGCCCGGGTGCCGCTATGGAGCGGCACTGGTGCATGGGGCTTACGCAAGGAAGCTGCTCGGGTGCCGCTATGGAGCGGCACTGGTGAATGGGGCTTATGCAAGGAGCTGCCCGGGTGCCGCTAAGGAGCGGAAATAGTGAATGGGGCTTACGCAAGGAGGCTTCCTGGGTGCTGCTAAGGAGCGGCAATGGTCAATGGGGCTTACGCTAGGAAGCTTCCTGGGTGCCGCTATGGAGCGGAAAAGGTGAATGGGGATTACGCAAGGATGCTGCCCGTAATATCTTCCTCATGTCTGCCCATGAGGGAATCCCAACCCATTGGTGAATTGAGGCCTTCACCTATGCACTGGTGCACAAGTGGGATAATGCCAAGGGGCATTGGAATCAGGCCATTGTAATCGTAGAATTAGGCGTCTTATTCTTGGAGCACAAGGCATCTCTTATTTGGAACAAGAGGCATCCTATGATTGGCACATAGGGTGTACTATAGTTTAGAGTCTTGTAGATATGACTATTGGCATCTCATGCTTGGATCATAAGGCATATCTCGTATAGGGAAAGAGGCATCCTATGTGTGGAACATAGAGAGAATACTACAGTTTAAAGTCATGTAGGTAGGACTATTGGCATCTCATGCTAGGAGCATAAGGCATCTCTCATATAGGGCAAGAGGCATCCTATGTGTGGAACATAGGGAGAATACTACAGTTTAGAGTCATGTAGGTAGGATTGTTGGCATCTTATGCTAGGAGCATAAGTAATCTCTTGCTTGGAGCAAGGGGAATCCTATCATTTGTTAGATAGGTGGAATACTACAGTTTAGAGTCATGTAGGTAGGACTATTGGCATCTCATGCTAGGAACATAAGGTGTCTCTTTCTTGGAGCAAGGGGCATCCTATCATTTGTTAGATAGGGAGAATACTACAGTTTAGAGTCAAGTAGGTAGGACTATTAGGCAGAAGGTGTCTGGAAATGATTGGTGTTGGGACTTACGCAAGGGCGGCCCTTTCTGGTTCAACCTGGCATAGGAGCCAAGTTATTGGGTTTGGAGGAGTTTCCTGAGGAATGGTTCGAATCAAGGTACTTGGGGAATTGATTATGAGAATCTCAACTCATGACATGGGAATGAAACCAAGTGGAATATGTCGAATCGAGGTGTTCCACGGTGTACGGAGGGGTGTATCAAATCATGGTATTCCATAGGTTGAAGGTGGGAGCGCATAAGGGAGCAATGGAAAATCCCGGCATGCCGGCCCGAAAAGTTCACGGTGCGACTCTCTATTTTTCATGGGGGTCTGTGACGGTAGTGAAGGGACCGGCCCGGAGGGCCGGGACCGAAGCCCGAAACTGACCCCGAGCGGGGGTGCGGGGGCGCAACCCCCGTTGTATAGACCGGTGGGCACGAAGGTAGGATCCTCACAAAGGATAGTTCTTTGCGAAGTAGCTTCGCAGAGCATGGTCTCGCGGAGCAAAGGGGTCTCGCAGAGAAAAGGGGTCTCGCGGAGCAAAGGGGTCTTGCAGAGCAAAGGGGTCTCGCGGAGCTTGGTCTCGCGAAGCCTGGTCTCACGGAGCTTGGTATCGCGGAGCTTGGTCTCGCGGAGCAGCATCGCGGAGCATGGGCTCGCAGAGCATGGACTCACGGAGCCTCGTCTCGCGGAGCAGCAACGCGAAGGAAGCTTTTCGCGGAGCATGGCTTCGCGGAGCCGCAATGCGGAGCTCCGCTCGGCCGCCCAAGGGGCGAAGTAGTCGTGGCCATCTGTCCAGAGAAGGGGGGTGAGCTGGGTATTTATAGACAAGGGGCATCGTGAAGCAAATCTTGCTCAGCGTGAATACGGAGCTTGCTCCGCAGCGGATCTTCTCGGGGCGTCGCGAATGCCAAAGCACTTCGCGGAGTCGTCCCGCCTCTTTTGGTTCGCGGCAGGTTCGCGAACGTCAAATTCGTTCACGGTGCATCCCGCCTCCTATGCTTTGCGGCGGGTCTTTGCGGAACATCATGAACTTCAAATAGGTTCGTGGATCTTCCCGCCTCATTGCTTCATGGTGGTGCTCCGCGATCACGGAGGGGGCTTCGCAAATGGGCTTCGCAAACCAGATTTCCATCCCAACTTCAAATGTCCATAACTCCTAATCTGTAGCTCTGTTTGGGCCCTACGACCTACCAAATAGAAGCTTAAGAAAATTTCTACAATATTGGATCGTGTATGGAAGCATTTGGAAAATTTTGGGAATGCGTTTTCTGGGGTCAACAGTGTTCTAGTGAGTTCATGAATCTTGAGTTGGATACGATGACATATATGGATTATTCAACACACATTATAGAGTTGCATCATTTTGTGATGATATATCTTATTAATGAGATATCAAGATATAGACGCTTAGAGGAAGGTCTCAGACATGTCATTTGATCTTAGGTAAATATTTTTAGGTTGATGACTATTACTAAAATAGTTAATCGTACATAGATTATAGAGAAAAACCTGAGGGAAGTTGGGGGGTATAGATTAGGGTAGCGCAGTCCCTTGACCTAGTGGTTCAACTTCCGGTGGCAGGAATCACCATTTTGAGGCCTACCATGAGGTGATTACCATCCAGGATATGAGTGTTGGTAGTTTTTTTTTCTATCACCAGTGTGGGAGATAAAGAAACATGAGGAATTAGTGTGATCAAGACCCAATCGAGTGCTGATCTTGAGGTAGTATGGTCCATGTACAACATTTGTGCAGGAAATTCCCTCCAAAAGTTAGTAGAAGGGGGTTAGCTCAGACCCCAGTTTTAGGAGTCGGTTTCATAGCTCTACATCAGGCTGTGAGTTGGAGTAGTGCCAGTTATTCAAGATGAGGTGGTGTCTTTGGCTGAGGCAGCCAAGAACCAGTTGTAGCTAGATAGAAGAGTGGGTCTACTTCGATTAGTGAGATCGTTTCATAGGGTCATGGTATAGGCTAGATATATTATGTACATCCTACAACTGAGAAGCATAGAATTGGTCTATCTATAGTGAGAGGTACTATTTTAGTATCCTCTATGCTATTAACTAATCTTTTTGATACTGATGCATCTCATAGTTTCATATTTGTACCTGTTGTGAAGAGCCTCAGGCTCATTTTTTAGTTTTATAATGCTGTTATGACCTTAGATACTCTGTTGGGAATTATAATGGAGTTTATATTCCAGAATAGGGAGTTCACCCTTGAGATGGGTGGGTGTCACTTCATTTGGGATATTTCTTTCCTCGATATGACTAGGTTTGATATCATACTCTGGATATACTAGCTAGTTTCTTATTGAGATTATGTTGATTGTTATCACGTGAGGGTGACCATTACATCATTAGGGGGAGGATTTTTTATTCACAAGGGTGTATGGGATGTCCAGAAAATCTGATCTAGACCAAAGCATCATTGGATGTGTGGAATAACAATATAGATTTATATTTTATATATTGATGATCAAGGATCATGTTAGACTAATTTCCCTCCATTGGTTGATCGTTTTAGGGATATTTTCCCAGATGACTTTTCTGGTTTATCTCCTGAGTGAGAGGTGTATTTCTCTATCGATCTAGTTCTAGAAGCTACACTAGTATCCATTACTCCTTACAGGACGGAAATGATGAAGTTTCAAGAGCTCTAGAGGCTGCTAAAGGATTTGTAGGCAAAGGGGTTTATATGACCCAATACTTATCTATGGGGTTCGCTGGTATTTTTCGTGAAAAAGGTGGATGGTACCCTTAGGATATTTGTGGATTATAAAAAATTGAACTAGATGAAGGTTAAGAATTGATATCCATTTCCATTTATAGATGTCCTTTTTTATTAGCTTTGAGGATCTTGGGTAATATCAAAAATTCATTTGAGGTCGGGTTTTCATCAGGTGTGTGTTCGAACTATAGACATACTTCATATATATTTTCATAGTATATATGGTCTATATGAATATATAGTTATGTTGTTTGGTCTCATAAATTCTCTAGTAGTTCTCATGGATTTGATGAACTGAGTTTTCCATCCTTATCTAGATTCATTTTGTGGGTGTATTTGTGGATGATATCTTGTTGTATTCTCACAATCGACATGACCATGCCAGACATTATGATATCATTTTGGATACACTGAGAGACCATCAGTTATATGATAAGATCACAAAGTTCCACTTATTGATGGATAAGATTCACTTTCTAGGTCATATTAACTCAGATACGGGAGTGTCAGCTGACCTAGAGAAGGTGAGATCTATAGTTTCCTAGGAGCATACCAAAAACATTTTTGATATATGAAATTTCTTGGGGATAGATGGATATTACAAGTGTTTCGTTCAGGAATTATCACACGTATAAGCACCATTGATGGGATTGAATAAGAAGGGTGTGAAGTTTTTATAGTTAGATATCTGAAAGACAGCCTTTTAGGAGATGAAAGTGAGATTGACTTCAGCTTCAATACTAATTTTTCCAGAGTATGGATGGAGATACACTATGTATTATGATTCATAAACTATCAGTCTAGGAGAAGTTCTGATATTGGGGGATATATTTTTGACATATGGGTCTCATCAATTGATTCCACATGAGAGGAATTACCCAATGCATGATGTTGATTTAGCTATAGTTGTTCATTCCTTGTGCAATTAGATACATTATTTACTAGGATAGAGTTTTGTGGTGTAAAAGTACCACAAAAGACTCAGGTATATATTTACATATTGTGCTATGAATTTGAGGAAGTGAATGTGGGTTGAGTACCTAAATTATTTTGACTTCAAGATTAGATATACGTTTGGAAAGAGCATTGTGGTGGTCGATGCATTGAGTAGGAGGACTCAAATATAGGCAGTTCAAGAGGCAAGTAGCAAGTAGGGATGTATAGAGTTTCTTTTCAAGATACACTTGGATTTGTAGTATAGTTAGGGGAAGAACTTTGTTTTAAATTTTTTTGTGATCTCTAATATTCTGGATATAGTGAGGATGATATAGCTTCCTAATGTTGATATCCTAGTACTATGGGAGAGTGTTCTAGGTGAGGATCTGCCTCCTAGTTGGACTATGGGCGAGGATGAAATTTGGCATATCCATGGTCATGTATGCGTTCCAGCAGTCATACGTGACGAGCTTATATAAGATTTTCATACCTCAGTTTGGGAAATACATCCTGGCATTACTAATATGTGTTGTGATTTACATCACTAGTAATGTTGGTTGGGATGAAATGTGAGGTAGTTGGTTTTTTAATGAGATGATCCACTTGTCAATATGTGAATGTGTAACATTAGTAACTTGATATAATTTTATAGAAGTTACCCATTCCCAAGTGGAAGTTGGATGATGTCATGTTGGATCTCATGACTGGGTTGCTAAGGTAGCCTCAAGGTAGTGATTCTATATGGGTTATTGTGGATAGGCTCATAAAGGTTGCTCATTTCCTTCTAATTAGGGATACCTTCTTAGTGGATGAGCTTGGGAGGATATATATCTATGAGATAGTGAAACTTCACAGGGTTCTTCATACTGTTGTATCATATAGGGACTCTTAGTTTACATCTTGTTTCTAAAAAAGTTTGCATAGGGATTTGGGTATACAGGTGCTTATGGGCACATCATACCACCCTCAAATTGATGTCCAGTCAGATCGAATGATTCAAGAACTTGAAGACATATTGAGAGAATTAATCATTGATTTTGGGGGATCTTGGGAGAGGAATATACCCCTAGTTGATTTTTTATACAACAATAGTTATCAGGTGACTATTCAGATAGAACCTTATGATGTTTTGTATGGTTGTACATATCGATCACCCCTGTGCTGGTTAGAGAGAGGAGATACCAGTGTTTCTTGGACCTCATATCATACAAGAGACTTCAGAATAAGTTTATTTGATTCAAAAATTGATGGATACCACACAATCGAGACATAAATATTATATCGATCAACATTGATGGCCTCTAAAGTTAGAGGTTGGGGATGGGTTATTTTTATATGTCTCATCGAGGTTGGGATACAGACATATTAGAAGAGGGGGTAATATTTTACTGTGATATTTTGGGATATTCAAGATTATGGAGAGAGTCGAGTTGATATCCTATTATTTTTAGTGACCTCAGAGGTATTGAGCCATGCACAACGTCTTCCATGTATCTTAGTTATGCCGTTATCACTCAGACTCATCATGTACTCTACATTCAGAAGAGGTAGAGTTACAAGTATATAATTCCCTCAAGGGAAATCCTAAACAAGTTGTTGATAGGATCATGATGGTTCTCTAAGACCAGTCAGTTCATCCAGTATGGGTGATATGGAAGTATGACTATTTACATGACAAGACTTGGGAATGAGAGGCTAACGTACATGCTCAGTGGTTGGAGTTATTCTCAAGTAATTTGTGTCCACCCTTAGTAGGGAAATTCAGGGATTAATTTCATTAAGTAGTGAATATTGTAAGACACTGGTTTTTCCTATGAGGTATGGATATTTTTTTTAGTTTAACTCCTTGGTTTTGACCTATTATGAGTTATTAATGAGATCATAGAAGTTTTAGGGGTTTCTAGGGCTTGTTCGGAGCTCGGATCCCAACTTTTTGGGAAAAATAGTTGGCTCGTACAATTAGGAGAAACCTTGTGACCCAATCCACATGGTTAGGGGTAACCATGTGGGGATGGACAGTGGGTTATAGGAGAAAACATAGTTTGAGGAAAATGTATAGCCTGAGGTGTACACCTATGTAGGGGATCTATAGTTTTTAGTAGAGTTTGGCATCTCAGTTTTTACATGGTTAGTTAAACCATGCACATGAAAATATGCTAAGTCCCCCTTAAGGAAAAGAAAGATGCATTTTTGGTGCATGGTTTGGACAACCATGTGGCCAAAACGTGCAACCCATGAATTTGAGGGAAAATTTAAATTTCACCCTTAAATTTTATTAAAACCTAAACCTATCATCTATTTTTCATTCCAACAGACAACTTCATGTTGGGAACTCTCCTTTGAGACCAAATCAAAGGCTTGTCCACCATTTCTCTATGTGGACTTGGATTTTAACATTGTTTGTCTCATTAGATCTATGCTGGAAAATTTTAGGTTCCTCTTGTGTTGTTCCTCATTTTTTTCATATTGACGAAGTGATTTAGGTGCAAGATAATATTCCATATTTTAAATATTTTCTTCCATTATTCATTTTTCTTCTAATTTGGACCAAATCAGAGATCGATGTTGGATGAGTGATCTACTATGGACCTAGAGTGGGTGGTCAATAACATTTCCCACAAGTTTGGTGTTTTATAAAGCTAGTTTCCATCATGCTGCATGTCAGACTTTTTGAAGTTTCCCTGAAAATTAATTTAATTATTTAATTGAATAAATTCAAACATGTTAGGCTTCCCCTTGAATTCTATTTTATGGTTGGAAGTCATTTATCCTCAACTTAGGCCACCCATAGGGTGTTCCCTTATATCTTCCCAATGTTGTACAACCCTATTTGGTGCATGTGAGCTTGTCAATTTTAGTGGGAATAATAATGATAAATAAATGAACTGTTTAAGGTTGTTAACACCATGTGTTTGCATGTTCATTGGAAATAAATGTAATGTATGGAATTGAATTGATTATAAGATGGATGTTTCTACTTTTTCAAGTTATTGGTTATGAATGAATTGGTTAAATGGTTATTTTTAAAATGATTAATGAGTTATAATAACTCATTGGTTGTGAATTAATTGAGATGATGAATTGAAATGGTATTGGATGCCTTAGACAAGATCTTTGGATCTTGATTCCATTAAATTCCATGTACAATTATACCATAGATCTTGTTTATGGTAGTGGATACCTTGGACCTATTTACTCCTTAGATCCTGATTCTGTAGGATTCAATTGGACTTGATACCCCTTGGATCTGGATTTCATAGAATTGCATTGGACATGTTCTATTGACATACTCCTTGGAATCCTCACAAGTCTTTAACAAGTTTCTATAGAGATGGTCATGGGACTTGACGTGGATGCATTGCTCTTATATACCTTGGATCCATCCCTTCAAGCTCTAACACTTTTGATTACACTACGAGGCCATTGTGGATGACACTTGGTTATACATAATGGTCATGATGGATGTTATGTAATTGATTATATGACATGTCCATGGTGGATATTTTACTATGAATTTAGATAGACTGAGTAGGTTTATTTGACTCTAGTGGTTAGAATGGAAGGTATCACTTTTTTATTCATGTTTTTTTGTATCCCCTATATACAGTTTCTTTTTATTATTTACAGGGAACCTTTTTTGGATGAAAAATATCACACTTTACTTTCATTACTATTATACCTATGATATATTTCACACCACTTTTTTTATATTACATAGACTGTATTTATTATAAAAAAATTTCATGGTGGCCTACTGAGTGTTATATCACACCCAGTCTGGGCCACTGGTGGGTAACCTGACTAACTTCATGGATGTAGGTAGATATTGGGGCAATCATCCATTTAATGATGCTTGACAGTAATGTTTCTTAGGTTTAAGGGAGCATCGGACCGATCTAGGCTCATGATGCTATCTGGAGATAGTTATTTTTGGTCTTTTTGTACTTTTTATTCATGTATTTTACTAGATTATTATATACATATTTTCCATCTTTGTAGATACATGACATGAAAAATTATTTTTTATATGAGATTACTTTTGGAATTGTTAATATATTTGTTTTTTGGATGTTTATATTCTATCTCATTGATTTATCTACTTTCGCTATTGATCTATATGATTTTTACTATTGTGTTACACTCTGACATGAGGGCATAGTATCCCCACAGACACACCATAGGCCCTCACTACTATTTGGAAGCCTATGGAATATGGGGAGGAATGCTTGAGGCCATGTGACTCACTGGCTTAGGGCACCAATTAGTCGCATCTAGGTCAGGATGTTACAAGTGACCACATATATCTTACCCCACATTAATTTTTTATCTTGGTAAAGTTATTATTCATTAATCTAGAATCTCCTAGGTATATAATTTAACTTTTATGGTGTTTCAATACACCACGTCCATCAATCATCTACTTCTTGGCACCACCCTGCACTATAAACCCATGCTTCTCATTCCAATTACACCTTATACTAGTAATTTTATCCTTTATGGAATCTCTCACTGGCCTCCCTTTTATATTTTACACTATCACTAATGGCTAGTTTCTCGGGTGGTTCTAGCTCAAGATCTATACCATTTTATGATTTCCTCTCTGATTAAATTTCTTTTTTAAAAATAATACAATTCCAGTTCATAAAAGGACTTACTAAAATTCCCATACTAAACTTAGAATATCATAAAATATTCTTAAGGCATTGGAGTATTCCATTAAATATATTTGGAAATTATTAGTATAATTAGAAATCTATTTAACATAAATACAAAGCTTTTATAGTGAGTTCATTCAACTTCTATCAGCACTATACATTATTCCATTGAAGATTAGTTCATCAATCATCTTATTTTATCCACTTAATTACTTCCAACTATTATCTCTTCTATCATCTAGATAAACCACCTAGAAACCTTCAATGTGTATCATCTAGTAGTTGATCTCGAAGCTATCTATATTCCATCTTCTAATGTATTAACTTCTTTAGTTTAAAAATATCAACCATCCTTTGATATCACTATTGAGGTGACCCAATCATATCATACATAAATATTACATCATTTTAGATGAATACTCAATATATATCACAATACTCCATGCCTCAAAACCATAAAGTTTTAGTATATTTTAATACTAGATACATAATAAATATATTTCATTAAATATATTCAACATATCCTATAAATTTATTCTCTAATAGAACCCTTATTATAAGCATCCTACTTAAAATCTTTCTTTATAACCTTGGGAAAAGGGAAACATAGGAAATGGTGAGTAAAGATGATCAGTAAGTGTAAACATGGTAGATATCAATTTATGATAATATAAAAGAATAATATAGGTATAATATAATGATATCATTATCATAACTTACGAATTTCATACCTAAACAATCATATATCATAAATCATGAGTCATGGCATAAAAATTTAGCATTTCAAAAGACATGAGTCACAAGAGTGAGGAATCATCATTAATCAATCATGGTCTATGAGATTATATCATTAGTATAACAATATGTCATAAGAATTTTATAACAATAATAATTATGTAAAATCATTTCATTAGTCATGTATCACTTCCAATACAATCCCCACATAGTGAAAAGAATACCCATAATGGATTGGTTTTACTCCCTAACCTATTTTCACCTCTAAAATGGGTTTAGTCCCCATACTATTAAAATTATCTCATGAGATATAAATAATTAAAAAAATATTGGAGGGATTTAATATACCCACCCATAACATAATTAAAACCATACATATGTGTGCCATAATATCAAAAAATCATTCATCAATTACTCATAGAATAACCTATTGAAAAAATGGGTTTAAAAAATATTTCAATATTTAATAATAATAATCCATCTAGAGAAGTAACATGGATGATATAATTATAAAATATTCCCTATAAATCATAAGAAACATAAAAGTATGTTTAATATATGAAAATTATCTTTAAATGTTAAAGCAAAACTTTCTTTTACACTTTTTGTGAAAAGTCTAAAATAACAGGTTTATAAAATATTATAAAAATTTATTTTTAAAAATTTGAAAAGAAATTAAAATATTTTGAAAATGAATTTAAAAAATAATTATATCACAAAAAAAAACATTCTTCCAAAAAATTTAAAGATCATGGATATGGACGAAATTTTTTACCAACCAAAGAAAAAATAAGGTCAACTTTTCTCAAAAACATTTTCTCAGTCATTTAAGTACCATAGATAGGAGAATGAAAGTAAAACATAAAAACCCTATAAATAACCAAAAAGGGATAAAATAAATTTGTTTTAATAAATAAATAGCATATAATTCCCCCAAAGGTGATTCAAGAATAAATTATGCTGATTAAGATGAGATTGCACCATAAAACCCTACCTCAAGTCCTGACTTTCTTCATATGAGTCACAACCGGACCCACCGAGGCCTACCTGGACAATAGTAAGCCAAGTGTGACAAACTAGAGCCTGAATCCAATAGTTATGGGGCTGGAAACCATCACTGAGTTGGAATATCCAACAAATGGGAGGCATTATCCCAAGTACCTTCATGCGCACACACACCTCCAAGACCATACAATACTGAAAGGTGAATTAATACAACTAATACCAATTAAATAATACATCCACAATTAGAGTACCAAATAGTATGGAAATAAAACAATTCCATATAAAATAATGCTAAAAACTATAAAATAGTCCAAACTACTCAGAAGGATGGGGCTTCTATCAAATGAAACATGGATATCTCAAAATTGAATCAATTTTTTCATGGGTTTTTATAAGTGTTTGAATTGGGTTTTGAATGATTTAATTAACATGAATGACTTGTTTTTGTATTTTCATGGTAGGAATGAAATTTATTAGGAATTTATAAGAATTTGGATAAAAGATACAGACACTTTATGTTATGGAACAACACTGGTAAAATGAACCCAGAACAGAAGTTGAAGTTGTATTCAAGTTTCTATAAAATATGAATAGATGTTTTTTTATGTCATAAATACCCATTTAACTAATAATTTAGTAGATTTGGGAATATACCAATGTTTGTATAGCCTCAACAGGAAGTAAAAGGATATTCCATAAAGGTATTTACATCATAACATCAACTTAAGACATAACTATTATAGGACAAAAGATGTTTTACACCTTGGAACCAACTTATGATGTGAGATCATAAATGGATTAGAAATATCCATGATTTTTACATAATTACAACATGTTTTACATAGTATGTTTTCAATGATATAGATTTGGGTAGATGGATCTGTATCATTTATAGTGTGAAACATGAATTTACACCATAAACCTGAAGTCAATATAAAATTTAAAGATGTTTTGATTGGAATAATTAGGAGGCACATTGGAGGTCTATTTAAGTATAATATTACCATGATTTAGTAGATAATTGGACAAATTTTTGAGAGTTACCATTATGGTTCCAACCTAAGGATCATTCATCGTAGATATGTCTTCCTTTTTGGTTTCTTTTTATTCTTTCTATAACATTGAATGATTTTTAGATTTATTTCTCTAATCCTTTTCTTCTATTACATTCTATAGAATTTGCTTTATTTTTTTGTTGGTGATCAACTAATTTTTATTTTCTGGATCCATTAGGGTGAGTAGAATCAGTTGAAATGGGTGTGTACCAAATTTTTTTTATTTATTTCTTCACTTCTATGATGATTTTATTCAATTATTATTATGTTATGATTCAAATTTTTTATATCTATTATTAAATCATATACTAAGTTCATTTAATGGTAGATGAAACCCAACATGATTGTGGTAATTAATTCATGACCATTTAATTGGATTGTCCTAATGCCATTGCAATATGATCTTAATTCCCTTCAGCTATTTTATTTCATTAGACCAATATGAAATGAGATGATAGGGTATATTGATAGGGATTAACCATTTCTTCTATCGATTAAATTGATTGATTTTTCAACCAATAGATTCAATTATTTTGTGAGTTTAGTTAGAATTCATATTTTTTCAAACCACCCATGGAAGATGATTTCTCTCTCTTATTCCATTTCAATTTTCATTAAATTATTAAATTTGTTACATTAAATTAGTTTAAATAAAATCAACTGATATTGGGGTGAACCAACCTTTGGATGAGAATTGTTGTTACGTTCCCCTCTCTCTATGGATTCAAAACTATGATTCTGGTATATTATTCCTATGTAGTTAGTATGGTTTGGGAAATTTATAAATATATAATTTATTTCTTTCATAGGATTTAATGATTTTATTTAGATGTATCAAATTTTGGTGTTGTTTCTAGGGAGAAATAGAGAATATAAAATGACTCGAGACTGATTTCTTAGTTAAATGACTTTTATTATGACATTTATGTTTACTCATTTTAGTTAGATATTTATATTTACTTTAACTTTTTAAAAAATTTATTATTTTTTATATTTTATGAACCTAGTAGTTGTTCGTGTTTTTCAGGATATAGTACTCTTCAAATCAATCTTATGTCGCACCACTATCTGAATAAATCAAATATCAAGAACACCCAATGACATGGGAAGCATGGAATTTAGAGAGGAGGTCACGTCAAAAAATGATCTCAAATGATTCATATTCTTATGAATATGATGAATTATATCATCAAAAGTGGATTAGTGCCTATTATTAACCCTATAGAGAAGGTCCCAATATGCAGGACTACCAGGGTCAATCCTGGGATGAGAAGAACTCAGAAGATAGACTTATAGGATTACTCATGCAGTAATTTGAAGTTATGGATAAAATTATGGATGATAATAAGGTTAATATTAGTGAATAGGGTGAATTTAAAACTCACCTACCTCAAATCATTATTAATTTATATTTTATTTTTAAAATCATACCAATAGTTTATAATGTAGGTATAGGTTGGTTTAAATAAGAAGAAGATCATGAAGTTGAGGAAGTCAAAGATTTTGACAAAAATCAACCTGAATAGTAGTGAATTCATGAATACCAATACTTCCAAAAATATCAAGAGGAGAACATAGAATATAGACTTAATATATTTCTCACAAAGTATATTACATTATTGGTTAATATAATGGATGAAAATTAGGCATAGATCAAATAACATTTAGAATTGACTACTCGCATTTCTCAAATTATTTAAAATTTAAATTCACTTGTAAATAAACTACCTTTAATTTATAATACAAATATATAATGTTTTAAACAAGAAGAATAGCAAGATGTTGAGTAAATTAAATCTATTGATGATACAAAATAATAAAATATAGAGGAGTATATCAAAGAAGTGTATTTGGAGAATGATAAAATTTCTAAAAGTAATAGACCTATGGCTTATGAAGAATAAGAATCGGAACCTAAGGAATCTCTTCTACACATAAAAAATATTGATAATAACAATGAGAATTCCTATTTCAACTGTAATAAGAATATAAAGGAAACATAATGAAAATTACTAATTGGATGGTTGAAGAGAAATAGGAACAGGGATGAAGTAGATCATGCCATTTAATTTAAGAACAAATAAGATAGGAATGACCTCACTAGTATTCTAAAGTCTAATTAATAATGGGATTACATTCTATAATTTCAATATGAAGAGGAGAAAAAATCATCCATAACAAAATAAGTCATACCATAAAAAAGAGTAGTTACTGGAAGGAAACTCATTTTTTAAAATTTCTTTCTAAGTTTTATATTTATTTAATATATTTGTATAATAACTCTCACCATGGTTGATTCCTTTATCTTTTTTAGTTAAAAAATTTGAATCCTCTTACTTTCACTTTTTTTTCATTTTTCATGATCAAAGAAAGAAGCTAAATCTAAGAAAAAAAGTGAAAGGGAAATAACAATGGAAAAATTTCATAGAAGGGGAATACTATTTTTACTTGTTTATATTTTTTCCTCCATTATTTTTTCCATCACCTGTTTTTGAAGGAAAAAAATTAAATAAAAATGGAAAATTAAATTAAGTGAATTTAATTATTTCATGCACTTCATGAATTATATTTTCCCATAAATTCTTGAATTCCTTGTATTGTACTCACTAGTCTAGGAGACATCAACACTTAGAAAAAGTAGTTTGACATGACGTAAAATTTAAAAAATCATTCCTATAAATGTTAAAGATATAATGTGTATTTTAATAGTCACTTTATACTTCAATTTTGAGTTTCTTAAAAATGATTGTTAATATGATTGATTTTCTTAATATTGATTCCTAGAAGTTTTATTGAGTAAACTGGTTATAAATGTTCACTATAAGACCTATTTTTTCATTTTTATGTTCCCATTCCTAAGAGGATTCAAGACCAAATATTTGTTATTATTTTATGATATTATTTTTCTATTAATACTAGGTTGATATAAACCTACTAGAACTTAAATTGATATCTTGTTAAAGTTAGGACCAAAAAAATCACTTTTAAAATGGTTGATTCAGTTTATTTAGTATCCATGTTATCCTAACTCCCACCTATACATTTATCATTATTAGCTTATATAATATGGAGATGACCTTTTTAGGATTTATCTACATTACAAGAATTTTTTTCCTTTTCCTATCTATTTATTTATTTTATTATGTGATATTCAATTGAATGAGTGTGGGGAAGGGGTTATTCATGGTGGAGATAGGATTTTGTATCATAAGAGGAGATTTTAGGGTGTTTCTATGATTATTGGGGAAGGATCATGATTACTTGTTCATTTTATTTCATTAATTATCTCTCTAGTTGTAAAAAATAATAATAAAAGAAGAGATAGAAACATGGGTTATTTCTCAGGTAAGTTAGAAATCGCCATTACCAGACAGTTAATTTCAAAATCATACGGGGTTAGGGGGTGGAGGTGAGATTTATCCCAGGTAAAACTTTCAAAAAAATAGAATAAGAAGAAAAAAAATGCACAACAATAGAGGGTTTATTTTTATTATTTTTACAAAATTAATGATCCTTTACCTTGTGCGTTGGGGGTATATGAGATGGCATTATATATTGGAGGGGATAATTTCATTGAGCTTTACTTTTGAATATCATTAATTTTAATTTAGATTTTAGCTTCCTTTTTTAGCCTTACCTGATTTTTAATATTAATACCTACCTACCCTTGGCCTCATATACATTTGATCCTAATTGAAAATCCCTCATGACTAACTGTGATATTTGTCTTTATAGGGTTGATAGATTAGATTCAATACAATCATATGGCTAAAAATGTGTACTTTAGGTATGAGTATAACTCCATTAAAATTTTTACCTTGAGTGATGAGAGGAAAATTTCATAGGGATATAAATCATAAATGGAATGGTTATTGATGAATGGTTGAAATATATAATTGAAAAGGGGTGATATATTGAATTTCAAATTATAGATGAAGTTTGGTTTATGAATTATTTCTTGAGTTTGATTTGTGCTTATATAATATTCATATTTAACTTTTTTATGATCATCCTAGTTTGAAAATTATCTTGTTGATGTATGGACCCTTTGTGATTCTGATGTTGAGATTTTTCTTGATGGTAACCAAATATTTGAGTGTGGGGGTATTTGATATATATAAATTACATCTATTTTTTCATGGGTTTTTATATGTGTTTGCATTGGGTTCTGAATGGTTTAATTAACATGCATTCTTCATTTAATTGTTTTTTATTTTTCCTTGGCAGGACCATAATTGTTAAGGAATTTAGAAGAATTTGGTTAAAAATGTGACAATCTAGAAAGATACGGACACTTCATTCCATGGTGAGACATCAAGAAAATGAACACAAAATATAATTTGAAGCTAGATTAAAGATGCTGCAAAATCTAGAGAGAGTTATTTTTTACATCATAAATACCTATTTACATCATAATTCAATGGAGGTAAGGATATTCCAAAGTTTGTTTCACCTCAACACCCTGTAAAAGGAGATTCCATAGAGGCATTTACATCATAACATCATCTTATGATGTAACTGTTGTAGGACAGAAGATGTTTTACACATTAGAATAATCTTACAATGTGATATCATTGAGGAATAAGATGAATACACACTTTTACATCATAAAACCATTTTTTAAATCATATGTTTTCAAGGATTCGGGTTTAGGGATACAGGGTTGAAACATTTACAGTGTAAAACATGAATTTACACCATAAACTTAAAGTCAGCAGATTATTTAAAGATACAATCTTTAATATTTTTGTGGGAATAAACACCGGTTTGACCATCATACATAGAAGTAAATTTACACATATATTTAAAGTGTATCTAAGCATGAGTGATGTGATCATTCATCCACTAGTGGAGATCCAGTGCTAGTGTCCTAGCCCATGGATCATTCATCATAGATAGGTTATTCTTTATACTTTATTTATCTATTTTCTAAAACATTGGATGATTTTTAGATTAATTCAATTATCATGTATCCAATCCTTTTCTTAAATTATATTATTATGGAATTTGGTTTATTCATATTTGGAAATAAACTGACAATTATTGGTTAGATCCATACGAGAGAGTGGAATCAATTAAAATGGGCCTATACCAAATTTTTTATTTCTTTATTCACTTGTGTGATGATTTTATTCAATTGGTATTACGTTTCAATTCACATTTTTCATACCTTTTATTAACTCATGGAACAAGTGAATTTAATATTAGAAGAAACCCAACATGATTGAGGTAATTAATTCATGACCACTGAATTGGATTATCCTTCTACAATTATAATTAGGCCTTAATATGATTTAGATTTTTAATTCATCAGACCAACATGAATTCAGATGCTATGGAATATTGATAGGGATTAACCATTTCTCCTATCAATTGAATTTATTGATTGTGCATCCAATAGATTTGATTATTTTGTGAGTGTATTTGGAATTCATATTTTTTAAAAATCACCCATGGAATTTGATTTCTCTCTCTTAAACCTTTTCCATTTTCATTCATTTATTTAATTTTTATCATTAAATTAGTTTAAAGAAAATTAACTAAATTTGGGGTGACTCAACCTTTGGTTAAGAATTGTCTTTTTTTCCGCTCTATGTGGTTTTGACCACATTCTTCCACTATACTATGACTTTTTAGTTAGTTTGATTTGGGAACATTATAAATTTATAATTTGATTCCATAAAATTATTTAATGACATCCTTAAGATCATCAAACACTGGTATGAACCTTAGTCTTTCTATCCTAGAAACTATGATCTTCCTACTTCCAATCCACCCATGACTCCATTAAAGGAATTATTATCTATATAATACATGATATGTGTAGGAAAAGACCATTCTAGGGTGATTATAACAATACCGAGTAGGAATCCCCAAAATAACCAAACCTAATCATCAATAGTATTCAGTGCATCAAAACATAGTTATGTTAATCAATATATGAGACATAAGGATAAATAGAGAAACCCGTATATATTTATAACATCTAAATAGTCTCAAGAGGTCTCAACCAATACTTCAAACCATAGGATTTTGCTCAAGGATTCATGGTAATTCTCATCTGATATGTCTTGTACCATGAGCCATATTTTCACTAAGGACACTCATATGAGAGTTTATGCTCGTCTGGCCTCACTAAGATTTACTTTCTAGATCTATAAAGATTATTTCTTCGATATAGGGGATCACACCCATAATTACTGGGGGACACCTACAACCCTACTGAATCAAACTACTAGATAGGGTATCAATGATCTATGCATGGTGGTCACACGGATACCATAAACCCCACCTAGGAAAAATGTGATTGAGGATCTCATCTCAGGCCTTGCGGAGGGATAATGCGAACTCTATCAGAAACAAAAACTGTAGAGGGGATCACAATCCTATGGTGTGGATGTAATGACACATTGTACCCTTATAGGGATGAACTAAGGGATCTCACTCAATTGAACCTACTTTATAATGAAGAGATGTAGGTCCTCACATTACCCTAGAAAAAGTACATGGTGTGTACTAGGGTTCACGGTGTGCCTTGCCTACCTAGGGCTCTGCCTGTGTCTCGCCATCTCACGCAGTATATAAAACTACATATTCATTGTGTGTCCATTAGTGGTATATTGTGTGTTGGGATTGGTTTAACATTCATCATGTCATTATCCCATTCCCAAATACACTCGGTCATGCCTGTGTAATTCAGGTCATGCTCTTATACTGTGGTCATACCCATGTACTAGGTTTTGTCTGAGTACAAGGCTATTCCCGTAAACTCTATCCATGCTCGTGTGTTCGGTAATTTCTATACCATGCATCCTCCAGGATACATGTCACTATCATAGGGTCACATGACATATGAAACGTTCCACATGGTATGTGATATTGTATTTCATGTGAAACTCTAACTCCATAGCCAAGGACCCCACATGACATGCTTTCTTCAGGTACACACCATGTAACGTGAGATTTTGAAGAATCACATGATTCTTTTATGTGTCTTATGATATTTTCACCACCATTTAAAATCATTATTAGATATTTCAGATCTAAGTTTTACTATCCTTATAATGGTCGGTTTCCAAAATCCATCCATTAAATCCATTTAGGTATCGCCATCATAACACTGCATTGTCGACATGTATCAAACCATGAATCAGTAAAACACTAGTATGATCCAAATCTGCCTATGATCATCCACCATCATTGTTACTCCTCTATAACACCCTCTATCTCAAACTATAACCATAGTATTGATCTGTTGTTCCAAATAATGGTCATGCATTGATCGAATACCATGTATTTCATCGAAGCTCCATCCAAGGAAATACTAGAGATGAATCATGTGAGGAAACGAGGGTAGAAATACACAAATATAAAATGAGGAATGAACATCATACATGTTTGGTTTGGGCTTGATTTTTTTTTATAACAATTAATAATGAGTAATAACAATCAATAAATCAATTCCCCTAAATCCCAAAAATAAATAAACTTTAACCCTCAAGTATGATCGACCCTCGAATTAAACTATTAGAAGAATAGATTATATTTTTTCATGGAATAAACAACAAGGAAAATAAATCATGAAAAACAATTCCCTAACATGGGTTTGGATAAATCATTTATAAATAAAAAATATGCATTGTTGTCATTGGTTAGATCCTTAAACTGTGTTAGTGAAAATAATCTCGGATGAGTCATCGTCATTCACCAAGCTCTCCTTAAAAAATTTCCTATCAATACCAAGGTTATGTGGATAACCCTATGAATTGGATATAATAGTATATTTATATATGATAGGGTTAGGTCACTACACCATAATAATAAATATATTTATTTATTTATTTATTTTATTATTTTATTATTTTCACCTCGGACATCACTTTTACCAAACACATGATGTTGATATAGGTTGTGTCACACTTAGGATAAACCATAAATTCTAGAATCAATTTGATTATCATATTTCCCATATGATTTTTCATTAAAGAGTTATTCAAATATTTTAGAAAAACTATGAAAGTATGATTTTAATATTTTTAATATTTTTATTAAATCGTTTTCGGGATAACTGGGCCTCAGAATATCACACCATCTTAGTGTCTGGCTCCAAAAAAATATTAGATATATTCTAAAGCATTGTATTTAAAAAATAGAGATTTTATATTCTCCCCACTTAGGTATTTTCATCTCAAAAAGTGAAAACAAAAAACTACCCAAAAGATATGTGGGTACCGAGCTTGTATTTGGGTCTCTAGCTCTGAGGTGATCTCTTGAAGATTCAAATGTTTCCACAAGACATTCACCAAGGGAATCACTCACCCATAGAAGATCTTATCCTATAGATCCTCAATCCCTATCAGGTACTCTACAAAGGTAGCTTCATCCTTGATGTCAAATATAACCTAGTCGATATCATGCAATGAGTCATGAACATACATCTTCAGTTGTGACACTTGGAAGATATCATGTACCCAATATAATTGTGGTGGTAGGGCCAAGTAGTATCCCACCTCATCAACCATGATAAGTATTTATAAAAGGAAAATGAATCACATATATAGATTTCAACCCTAGAAAAATCTTCAAAATTCACATCAAGTTGAGACCTTTAGAAACCTTTAGTCTCCCACCTCAAACTCCAAAGGCCTCCATAGTCGATCCCTATAGGACATCAGAAAAATATAGGTAATCTGAATCCAATACTAGATGATATGAACCTTCTCTTTAATCATATGCACTAACTCTAGGACCATGAGTGATGACTCATCTAGGTTAGTCAAACATAGTGGTGACCTACAGGGTCACCCATATAAGGCCTCAAATAGTACCATACTGATGGTGGAATGGTAATTTTTATTGTATAAAAATTCAACCAAGGGTAGGTGGTTCTCATAAATATGGCCAAATTCCAACATGTAGGCCCAAATAATATCCTAAAAAACATGATTGGCCTGCTTAGTCTGTATGTTAGTCTGGGTATGGAATGTCGTGATCAAATGCAACTGATTCCCAAAGGCCACGAGCAATCCTCTCTATAATCATTACATAAATCAATCATCATGGTCTACAATAATCATTAAGGGAAATATATGGAGATGTACTATCTTTTTTATGAAAGGATTCTCAATATCTCTACTTAACTATGCTCTCAGATAGCTAGTAAGTGGGCCAACTTGGTGAGACGTTCTACGATCACTCAGATGGACTCATGTATTCATGAAATCCATGGTAACCTTGTCATGAATTCCATATATATACTATCATTCTTCCACTATAGAACCTCAAGGGTTGAACTAAACCCATTGGAACCTAGTTCTCATCTTTCACCTATTGGAAGGTGACGCATCGAGAGGAAAAATCTGCTACACATTCTTTATACGTGTCCACTAAAACTGATGTCTTAGGTCCTTGTAAATAAGTTCTGCACTAAGATGTTCTAAAAAAGGGTATGTATGAAAATCCCTCATAATATCCTCATTAAATTTAACTAGGACCATTTTTCTTCCTCTAAAAATAATTACATTCACCCCTACCTTAATAAAATCCATTAGGATCATATGCAGTGGATATCTGAGTACATAAGGTCTCACATTCGGTATCTCCATGTTGTTTCTCCATAACATTCTATAGAAGTTGTGAGGTAATAACCATAGAATATATAAATTCTATACCATATTTTTACATTATGGATAAATTAAATGAGGCTAACTACTCCGATGCATCGACTTACAACTACAAACAACATGTCCTATTGAGATCATCTGATACTATGTTTCCTTCTCCAGGAGTATAGACTATCTCTAAGTCATAATGATAGAGTAACTCTATCCATATACTTTGTTTCATGTTAAGATCCTTTTGATAGAATATATATTTGAGACTCTTATGGTCAGAATAAATGATAAACTGATCACCCATAAGTTAGTGTCACTACATATTTAGTGTAAAGACCACCATTTCCAACTCTAGATCAGGGGTCACATAGTTCTGCTCACATGTTTACAATTATAGGGACCCATAGTCAGTCATTACCTACCTCTACATTAGAACACAAGAAAGTCAAATCCCTGAGGCATCGCAGAACAACACATATTTGACACCCTCCTCTAGAAATATTAAGATGGGGATTCTCATCAACCTCTACCGTAACTCCTAAGAACCTATTGTCACCTCTTTTTTCAAATGAAAGGTTTACCCTTCTAGGTCAAAGTTATAAAATGTGTAAATATCATGGAGAAATTGTGGGGAAATGTCGTTTAATAGACTTACAACCCAACGAATCTCTACACCTATTTCATACTCTTGGGTAGGTCCAAAGCTAATGCTACCTCAATCT
Organism: Viscum album; assembly: GCA_963277665.1. NCBI lineage: Eukaryota > Viridiplantae > Streptophyta > Magnoliopsida > Santalales > Viscaceae > Viscum > Viscum album. The sequence goes on along the minus strand of OY728120.1, from coordinate 443,244,832 downwards.
TCATCAGGCCCATTTTTATACGCTCTACTGGGATGACAAGTCCCAGAAAGTGGATCTCTAGAATCTAGAACTAGCACTTCATTGGATTCCCATTAATATGGTGCTCTTGGATTATATCTAGGAGCATCCTCAACTACTCTCATGCTCATCCTTGGATGTTGAGTACACTAGGATGTCATCAATGAAGAATACCACAAACTAGTCTAAAAAAGGCTGAAAGATCCAGTTTAAGAGTCCCATGAAAACTAATGGGGTATTATTCATGATGAAAGTCATCACCAAGTACTCGTAATGAATGTATCAGCATCATAATTTCATCTAAGATATATCCACATATTTTAATCATAGATTGTGATAACCTGATCTGAGGTCTATCTTCAATAATCATAATTTCCCTCTCAACTAATTGAAGAGGTCCTCAATCCTTAGTAGTGGATACTTATTCTTTGTGATCTCTTATTTCATGAACCAATAATCCACACAAAACCTCAAGATCTCATCCTCCTTCTTGGCGAACAATATAGAGACTTCCCAGGGGGAACACACTATAGGAAAAACACTATATGATAGTAGTTATTTTTGAATTTCATTATAGTTTTAACCTCCTCCAAATAGTATTTTGGTGGTTTAAAAAAACCACTAAATAGACAGTTGTTAAATATTTAATGACGTCTTGTTATTTTATTGATAAAAATTATTTTTATCAGTGGTTTTTTACAAATTAATGATGTTTTTTATTTAATATTAAGAAATTGTTTTCTAAATTAGAAATATTTTGTATTGGATAAATATTTAGAGGTAGTTAAAAACACCTCTAAATATTAAATTTTATCTTAATTTTTGGTAGTTTTAACCACCCTAATTTTATTCCCAGTGGTTAGAACCTCCATTAAATAAATAGTGGGGGTTAAAATTGCTGCTAGTAATATAGTTTCAAACAACTCTAATTAAATTACTTTCTAGTCCTCCAAAAAACAATATACAAATAATATATACAAAACATAGGTAATTGATACAATATAAAAAAACAATTACTTTCATACATCAATAAAAATTCCATTACATATAATAAAAAATTAAATTACATCATAGTTTAAAAAATGTCATGTTTCACAAAATGACAACACAAACATAAGTAATGACTACTCTACTAAGATTTATACCCATCACCCTCTATTACTCTATCATGTTTCTTCCCATCACCTTATTCCCCACTTACTACCTCTTGGTCGTGCATTTAAATTAGTTGACCACACATCAGTAATGAGCGTATTTAAAGAATAATAAATGAAATAAAATTTAAATGATATATGATTTTATATAAATTCAATTTAAGTAATATTATAATAATTAACTGAATAATTTGTAGCCATGTGAATGCCCAGAATTATCATAACATATGATAGCCTCAGTTGATTTGGAAGATACATGACATGTTATGGTATGAAAAACTAATATTATCATAACATATTATAGCCTCTATTGATTTGGACATCCATTACCTTTTATACATATATTTTTTTCTATAAACATATAGAATTTATTAAATATAATCTATTCCTTTAGTGGTAGATCTTGAATGACCTCAAACACTAATTAAACCTTTCCACATCAGTTTCATGTTATGTTAACCATCTCCACCAATAATTATAACCATGATTATAATTAGATTAAATACCAAACTCTATTCACAAACTTGACATTTACATACTCAACCTAGCATTTGATTATAATTAATTAATTTAAATGTTCAATGACCAAAATTCCATCAATTATCTTAAAACTAAACACACTCCAAATCATAAACATATTATTCATTACAATAATTTTCTCATACATGATTGAAAGTATAAACATCAACTAAGTAATGTATTTAAAACTTATCCATCATTTCCTTAACTTATTCTAATTTCACAGCCTCTAAAAAAATATTAAATAGATATTTTTATATAAATGACAAAGAATATAATTTTATCAAAAGTTATCACACTTATAATAAAAAAAATGGTGCTATAGATAAATTATTTTCTTTGAAACCACAAGCTCATGTACCAATTTTTTTTATCAAAACATTGATTTATACTCTAGAATTTAAAAAATTGTAATAAGATTATGATGTGGATTATTTAAATAATTAAATACTAGTTTTTATAAGAGATTCTAAATAAATATTTAAATTCATTTCACTTGTAAAATTTACTAAATACAAATAACTACTAAAAGGAAGAATATAAGTGTAAATATATGAAAATTACCAATCATTCTATGTCCTCTCTGATTCCTCGACATCATTAGAAGAATTCATAAATTTGGATAACATCATATTAGGAAAACAAGAAATGGTATCAAAAAATGTTAAAGGTATGTGATGAATTTTACCTTGTGTTATAGAAGAATAATTAAAAATCTATTACATGGAGCGAGTAATGACACTAAACCTCTTCTGACACGACATACCTGAAAAAAAATAATCCTTGAATTTATTAATATAAAAAAATAGTCCTTGCATTTATAAATATCAAAAAACATTAATTACATTTATCAAAATAAAAAACTTAAAAAATTTATTCCTATTTGGTGATGTTTTTATTAGGTTCCATTTTTAACATTATTTTTTCTTTGTATGTTCATTCTTCTTCTTCTTAACTCTCCCTCACAAGACTGAAATTTTCAATATCATCGGGTAAAAAAAATTCAATATGTTTTTTTATGGGGTCTACTGTCACAAATTACTTCACCATAATCACTCATATCATACGTGTCTCTTGATTTCATGTGGAAAACAATACTCCACCCATCATCAACTATATTATCAACATTATATACTATTTTTTCTTGAGAATCCAGAATACAAGGACTGTATTTTTTCCACTCACCAATACTGATCAATCGAGAGAAATTGACATATGTAAATTTTAATGAATATTTCTTTATAACCCTATTAATATTTATAACACCCCAATATTCCATGGTATGCTTCTCTTTAAATAATACGGTTGCGTGTGTTGTACGCAACTTCGAGTTCTAACACACCACAACCAATCAAACTAGCCGTTATGAATAGTAATACCCACTTTTTGAAATTTTATACATTTTATCTTTCAAAATCGAACTCATTTTTGGATTCGGAATATCGAAATTAGCTTAGGGTGAATTTTTGATACTTTTTCGATAACTTTCATATTTTGATGAATAGTGAAAATTACGAAATTTTAATTAAAAACAACTTTTTTAATCGAAATAATTAATAGTGATAAATTATTAATTTGAGTGATTTTAGAGTATAATTAGATTATATTTTTACCATTTAATCCAATGTTGGTCATTGGACATAATTTCACATTTAAACTGGACATAAGCAGGTGCCAATCTTTTGATAGTTTTTATCTCTTAAAAACATGCTTTCTGTTTTAACAATGGGAATTAATTTTAAATTAATTTCTGCCACTTCTATGTTTTGAATTTAGAAAAATGGATTCCATATTTATAATCAAGATGTCCAGATTTTTTATGTAGGTAAATTTTATTTTTATACATTTTGAATAATTACTTCGGTAAATATTTTATTTACCATGGTTAAAAGGTAAATTCGGTAAATAAGGGTAAAACAATAATATTATAATAATAATAAATTACCCTAAAACGTTTCTTAACCCTATTTTTTGATACATTTCCGACCATGGGAATCTTTTTGTTGATTTTGGTACCCCATGGATCCACTAGTAAGTGATAATGACACTTTATATTAATTAAGTTAAAGTAAATACAAAAATGACATAAGCATATATCTTTTAGAAAAACAATTTTTACATAGGTTTATATATGTTATATTTTTTACTATAAATATTAATTAGAAATATAAAACTATTTCCTACATAAATGTATTTGATTTATAATTTTTAGACATTGAATAATGAAATTTATTTATGACACAATAATGATGTAGTATTTTCCTTATTAATGAAAGAATCAAATAATTGGTATTATAAATGCTAAAATAAATATAATTTGAAAGTTTTGATGCCATACACTAATTTTATTGATTAATATGATATTATATATGATTGATTAAATGAATTTTTTTCTAATTAATAAATTTGTTAAGACTTTAACAAAAGTCAATTATTAGATATTGTCAAAATTGACATAAATGAGTTTTTAAAACAAATATTATATTATTAATTGATATTTTATTCCTAAAAGTATAAGGCTCAGCCAAAGGATGTAAATAATGATAGGTGTATTATTAATGGACCACTTGGGGGTCTCTTGTATGTTTATATTAAGTTTATTGACTATATAATATAAAAATACAAAGAGACATGGTAAATGTCAAACTATTTAACTAAGAGTTAAATCAAAAAGATAAAGTTTATATAGTGACCCAAACCTGTAAAAAACCTATTGTTTTAGTTTTTTTAGACCTATCCCCACCTTAAACTTTAAATAATCCACTTTTAGATCCATTATAAACCTAATAAGGATTTATTATAAAATAATATTTTAAGTTTTTCCTAAGGTGCCCCTCACCCCTCTTATAAAAGGGCACTCCCCCTTCTCTCAAATTCACACCTTCAAAGCCTTTTGGTTCAGCCAACCCCTTCCTAATTATTCTATAAACTTCCTTAACTTCAACCTAGAGTCCTTATTTTGATCAGAAATACAACCTAAAGATCCATTTTGATCAAATCAAAAGGAAGAAACTGAAGAAGAGGTAATGTTTTCACCACGCTCTTTGAAGTTCCTTTCTTCTTCAACTTCCTCTTTATTTATTATTTCCATTATAAAATAACAAATCCAATATATTATATATAATTTGATGTTATTATAAATATGTTACAACTATATTCAGTATTCTATCCATCCTTTGAATGAAATGTCACTATGCGTGGGTACATACGGACTACCGTCTCCACGAACGCGATGAGATTCATTCCCCATCATATCCATTCAAGTCTAATTATCATTTAATGATTAAAAATAATGTTTAAGGAATTGATATAATTCTGGATATGAATAATATAAAATATATCCATAAAAAACACGGCTTATATAACAAAACATATAAAAGAAAATGAGTAAGTTAACACCCGAAACAACAATAATACTAAGATATTATTAACCAAGCAATGTTAAAAGATCATGTATGATATAATATTAATTTAAATTATTATTGTATAATTTAATAACAATTATTTCACCATTATACATGAGTTTAACCTACCCTTAGCCAAGTAAAAGTACAAGGAAAGGGTTTATTTCACAATCTCTTCATTATCTGAGGTTGTTTATACGTAATTATCTACTGGGACCTCTTTATCATCCACATCCATTTTTCTTACAAATGTATTTCAAATCATTATTACTATTTTATAAACTTTGGGTTAAAGTCATTTATACCCTTGTTTACTTTTTATAATATTTTTATAAAGGAATCTTTCCGTAGATTTCCAAACAAGGTCCTTTTTAACCTTTTTGACAAAATTAAGGTAAGAATATATTTTTTTAATTTATATGGTGTGTGGGGCTATTTACCACCATTATAAAATCTTCAAAGCTTCCCTTACAGGCTTATAAGAATATTTTCAAAATAAATGTTTTATTTTATAATTATGTGACTTTTAAATGATTTCAAAAAAAAGAGATATTTCTCTCAAATAGTTTTGATTTCATCTATGTCAACATCCTTTGATGGATTTTAAGCTTATTTGAAGTTGATTTATTATGATACAAAACTTCCATATTGTATTGAAGTTTTTGTGATATGTTTGAATATGGATGTGTTATTTTTATACCATTCATGGTTTATGGAGAAATTATTAACATTTTGTATGTTAGTTTTAATACGAATGTTTATGTTATGTTTAAACCTGTTCATATGAGGAATGCATTGGACTTAATAAGTGACGGGTGAAGCCCGCTATAGCTCCTCGATGCATCAGTAGGTCTCATGAGACGAACTAGTGTCTTGGCACAAGGCCTTGACAAAATATTATTTCTAGTCTTGGCACAAGGCCTTGACTATGTGGTTATGATAGTTTTGCATTATGCATTCCATCATTATGAAAGTGGTTATTGATATTGCATGTGATTATTTGACTAGTAGAATATCCATGTGAATAGGTAAATGGAATTATTTTAATTTTATCTTTTCCATATTATTCTGAATTTCTAGATTAAAAGGCTTTTGTTTTAGTTATACACTGCCTTAAATGTTTATGTTTGTTTACAAAATTTTCCGCTATATTGTTATCCTTACTGAGCATCTGAGCTCAGCCCTTTCTATGTTTTATTTTTTCCAGGATGTGAAGAAGTATTTTATGAATGACCTGCAGGTATAGTATGAGGATATGAGTGTGGTATATAGAGACAATATGTTTTTGTAGTTTTTCACTTTATGATGTAATGTAAGAATTATGAATGTATCTAGTGTTTCCAAGGCTACTAAACTAATCCGTCTTTAGAGACTTGATCTTTTGTGATCCTGCCAATGTTATGTAATAATGCACTAACTTTAGGTAACTGGAACTGGGGCGTTACAGTTGGTATCAGAGTAATTTTAGTAAAAACCATGGAAGCTAGATTTAGATAAACTCTTATTAGAGCACATAGCCCTAAGATAGACTTTGAGTATTAGTATAGAAGAACTTCCAAGAATTTTGGTATTGTAGAGATTTTATGAGTTTTTTGAGCAATAAATCTCTGTCTGGATATGAGCAGGTAGAGGCGGCTCTGGCACAGATGTACCTAGGGGTAAAACCCAAAAACACCGCTTTGAGCTAGACTCGAACGGGAACTAGTGCACGATAATGGGCCTTGTTGCACTCTTGGTTATGACACTCTCGGGGGATATGCTTAGGATAATTCTAATTTTCTTTACAAACCATTATAAAGGGTTTTTGAGTATATACTTCCTCAATGGAAACATTTTTATGATTATGGATTATATCCATAAACTGTTCAATTTATGTTAAGCGTTTTACAAGTTTGGAATTGTGTATTTCAATTCATAAACTAATCTAGTTTATTCCATTGTTTAGAAATGGCGCCTAGTGGAAGGAATGGAAACTGTATCAATGAAAGCACTCTATGTAGGAATTTCCATCCTGCTCAAGATAATTATAGTGGAGCTGGTGATGCAACTGGTGCTGATCAGCTAATCACCATACTGGGACAACTCACTCAGGTTATGAATAATAACCTTACCCGTATGGAGCACCCTGATCCACATCATGGATGATCAAGGTTAGATCGCTTTATGAGGAAACAACCACTGAAATTCAATGGGAATACAAATCCATCGGTAGCTGAGCAATGGATAAGTTCCATAGAGAAAATATTTTAGGATTTAGGGAGTAGTGAAAGAGAAAAAGTTGTCATGTCTGTTTATCGCCTCATTAGAGATGCTGATCAATGGTGGTCATTGATTCGAAACAAAAAGGAAGATAATGAAGTATAAAATATGGAATGGAGGGAGTTTAAAGATCTTTTATTAGATAAATACTTTCCTCGTGACCATCAGGCAGATATAGAAAGGCAATTTCTCAGTCTGATGCAAAATGAGGATGAAAATGTTGCAAAGTATGAGGCTAACTTTACAAGGTTAGCAAGGCATTCTTCAGATTATATACGTAACCCAAGAATTAAGATTTATTGTTTCTTTAATGGGTTAAAACCATTTCTCCATTGAGAATTAGTCTCACAATCCTTCTCATCATATGAATATATTGTCTCATGTGCTATCAAGACAAAAAAGGAATTCTCTAAGTCTTACGACTTTAAAGCAAAGTAAGAGAAGAAGAGATATATTGATCATTCTAGAAATAGAAATAAAGGGAAGAAGGGAAAAGTTGATTATCCATCCTGCAGTAAATGTGGTAAGAAACACCCCGGTACTTGCTTAAAAGGAATGGGAGTCTGTTACAAGTGTGGTGAAAAAGGCCACCAAGCTCATGATTGTAAGGGGAATAAAGAAGCTACTGATGTTCAATGTTACAATTTCAGGGAGATGGGAGATTATGCAAATGAATGTCCTAATAATCAGGGGAACTTACCTCAGAAAAGGCCAAGGGATCAAGGCCAAGCTTATGTTATCACTACTGCTGAGGTAGAAGCTCTGAAAGACGTGGTGGCAGGTAATTTAATGGTTTCCTCAAGTTTAGAAAATACATCATTTGATTCTTTATCATCGCATTGTTTCATATCTTCCCAGTTTTCTAAGAAAATTAGATATTTCTAATTTTATTTAATAAGGGAGTTGTCAGTCAAAACTCCTAAGGGAAGTATCATTGCAACAAAGTTTTGTGAATCAGTCCCCATTATGGAATATAAATGTTCTTTATCTGTTGATCTCATCGTCATACCCATGATTTAATTTGATATAATCCTCAGTATCGATTGGCTTTTGGACCATGATGCGAAAATTTATTGTAAGAAGAAGAAGGTTGCGATTTTTTATGATGATGATAAAGAACACCTTATCTTTAGAGCAGAATCGTCACCACCTGATTCTTACCTAGATCCACCCCCAGTAGCTCAGCTAAATTCAATTATTGGGGAGGAAGATAATGAAATAATTGTGGTTAAGGAAAGGAATTTTCAAATAGAGGATGTACCTATTGTGAAAGAATATGTAGATGTGTTTCTGGAAGATTTACCTGGACATCCTTCAGAATGAGAAGTTGAGTTTTCCATTGATTTAATTCCTGGTTCAAGGCCTATATCGAAGACCCCTTATAGAATGGACACTGTGGAATTAGTTGAACTAAAGAAAAAAATAGAGGAATTGAGTAATAAGGGATTTATTCGCCCTAGTGTTTCTCCATGGGGAGCCCCTATCCTTTTTTTAATAAGAAAGATGGATCTATGAGGTTATGTATTGACTACAGGGAAATCAATGATATAACAATAAATAACAAGTATCTCATACCTCTCATTGATGATTTATTCGACCAAATCCATAGAGCTCAATACTTTTCAAATATTGACCTTCAATCTGGATACCATCAGTTGTGTGTGAATAAGGAAGACATTCTAAAGACAACATTTCGAACCAGGTACGAACATTACGATTTTACAGTAATGCCTTTTGGATTGACTAATTCACCCTCTGTATTCATGGATATAATGAATATATTTTTCAATGAATATATAGATGATTTTTTGGTGGTATTTATTAATGATATTTTGGTATACTCCAAAATCTATGAAGATCATGAAAATCACTTGCGCATTATCCTAAAGACTCTTAGAAGACATGAATTATATGGGAAGTTTAGAAAGTGTGAATTCTGGATTCAGGAGATCTATTTTCTTGGACATATTGTCTCTAAGGATGGAATCGATGTTAATCCTTCTAAGACCAAGGCAATCCAAGAATGGCCAGCACCGACAAGTATAACTGAGGTACGCAGTTTTATTGGTTTAATAGGTTATTATCGACATTTCGTCCAGAATTTTGCTCGATTTGCTAACCCATTAATGAAGCTCACATGTAAAGGGGTTAAATTTGTTTGTATAAAATAGTGTAAAGAATGTTTTGAAGAACTGAAGAGAATATTAGTCAATACTCCTATATTGACTCTACCATCAGGGAATGATGGGTTCGTTATTTATAGTGATGCATCAAAGAAAGGACTTAGTTGTGTCCTTATGCAGAATGATAGGGTTATTTCCTATGCATCATGATAGCTAAAAATTCATGATCAAAACTATCCTACTCATTATCTTGAGTTAGCTACTGTAATCTTTTCTTTGAAGATATGGAGACATTATCTCTATGGTGAAAAAAGTGAGATATATACTGATCACAAGAGTTTGAACTATATTTTCTCATAGAAAGAACTCAACATGAGGAAAAGGATATGGCTTGAACTACTCAAGGATTATGATTACACGATACACTACCACCCAGGAAAGGAAAATAAGGTGGAAGATGCTTTGAGCCGAAAGGATCATTGAGTTTTGAATAATATGATAGTTGATAGGGATCCTATTTTCATGGATCTAGTAAAGTTGGATATGGGAATAACTATGGAATGCGAAACATCGATACTTTTTCAAATGGTTTCCAAACCATATTTACTAGAAAGGATAAAGAGTTCTCAGACCAATGATAAAGAGTTTAAAAATAAGATTAAATCTATAAATGATGGGAGATTGAGTGGCTTTGTGTATGAAGATGGAATTTTGAAATTTGGGAGGAGACTTTGTGTTCCCGATATACCTGATCTAAAAAGGGAATTGTTGGATGATGATCATAGTTCCAATTTCTCTATATACCCTGGGAGCACCAAAATGTATAGAGATTTAAAGGAACATTTTTGGTGGGACAGCATGAAGAGGTAGATTGCTGATTTTGTGTCAAGATGTATGGTTTGTCAACAAGTGAAAGCTGGAAGGCAATAGCCTGGTGGAGTATTGAAACCTATTCCCATACCTGAGTGTAAATGGGATAATATCACGATGGACTTTGTCATGGGACTACCAAAGACTCCTAGAAGGAACGATGCAATATGGGTCATTGTTGATCGTCTTACCAAGATAGCACATTTTCTTGCTATAAGGGAAGATTTAACACTTGAACGTCTAGTAAGACTATATATTAATGATGTTGTGAGACTTCATAGAGTACCCCTATCGATTGTTTCTGATCGTGACCCCTGTTTTAATTCAAGATTCTGGAAAAGTCTTCAGAAATCCCTGGATACTGAACTTCTTTTGAGCACTGCTTACCACCCTCAAACAGATGGACAATCAGAATGGAATATTCAAAGCTTAGAAGAAATTTTGAGATCCTGCTCACTTGACTTTCAAGGTATGTGGGATCAATATTTACCTCTGGTAGAATTTTCCTATAACAATAGATTCTATTCAAGTATTCGGATGGCACCATATGAAGTGTTATACGGAAAGAGATATCGCGCACCAACCTGTTGGGATGATGTTTGTGAAAGAAAACTCGTAGGCCGAGAACTGGTAGAGGAAACAATGGAAAAGGTGAAGGTAATCCAAAACCACATCAAAGTAGCTCAAAGTAGGTAAAAGATCTATGCCGACAACTGAAGGAAGGATTTGGAATTTCAGGTAGGAGATCATGTTTTCTTGAAGGTATCTCCATGGAAGGGAGTTATACATTTTGGTAAGAAAGGTAAATTGAGTCTCAGGTACATCGGACCTTTCAAAATTCTAGAACGAATTGGGGCTGTATCTTACCGTTTGGCAATGCCGCCAAGTCTCTCCAAAGTCCACGATGTGTTCCACGTATCACTATTGAGAAAATACATGACTAACCCAATGCATGTACTCACCTATGAGGAATTAGAACTGGAACCAGATTTGTCTTATTGAAAATATCCCATCAATATTCTTGATACAAGAGAACAAGTTCTGAGAAACTGGACAACTTGTTTGGTAAAAGTTCTATGGATAAACCATAAGATGGAAGAGGAAACGTGGGAAACCGAGGAACTTATAATGAAGAACCACCCGAGTATTTTTATGTAGTGATATTCTAGAAATCTCAAGGATGAAATTATTTTAAGGAGGGGATAATTTAACACCCCAACCTTCCACTGTATGCTTCTCTTTGAATAATACAGTAGCATGTGTTGTACGCAACTTCGAGTTCTAACACACCACAACCAATCAAACTAGCCATTATGAATAGTAATACCCACTTTTTGAAATTTTATAAATTTTATATTTCATAATAGACTTCATTTTTGGATTCTTAATATCGAAATTATCTTAGGGTGAATTTTTGGTACTTTTCGGATAACTTTCATATTTTGATGAATAGTGAAAATTACTAAATTTTAATTAAAAACAACTTTTTTAATCAAAATAATTAATAGTGATACATTATTAATTTGAGTGATTTTCGAGTATAGTTAGATTATATTTTTACCATTCAATCCAATGTTGGTCATTGGACATAATTTCACATTTAAACTGAACATAATCAAGTGTCAATCTTTTGATAGTTATTATCTCTTAAAAACACGCTTTCTATTTTAACAACGGGAATTAATTTCAAATTAATTTCTACCACTTCGGTGTTTTGAATTTAAAAAAATTGATTCCATATTTAGAATCAGGATGTCCAAATTTTTTAAATAGGTAACTTTTATTTTTATACATTTTGAATAATTACTTCGGTAAATATTTTATTTATCATGATTAAAGGGTAAATCCGGTAAATAAGGGTAAACAAATAATATTATAATAATAATAAATTACCCTAAAATGTGTCGTAACCCTATTTTTTGATACATTTCCCACCATGGACATCTTTGGGTCGATTTTGGTACCTCATGGATCCACTAGTAAGTGATAATGACACTTTATATTAATTAAGTTAAAGTAAATACAAAAATGACATAAGAATATATCTTTTAGAAAAACAATTTTTACATAGGGTTATATATGTTATATTTTCGACTATAAAAATTCATTAGAAATCTAAAAAGATTTCCTACATAATGGAATTTAATTTATAATTTTTATACATTTAATAATGAAATTTATTTATGACACAATAATGATGCAGTATTTTTCTTATTAATGAAATAATCAAATAATTGGTATTATAAATGTTAAAATAAATATAATTTGAAAGTTTTGATACCATAAAAGAATTTTATTGATTAATATGACATGTTAGGATTTCTAAAATGGATTTGGTTCTAATTAATAAAGTTTTTAATACTTTAACAAAAATCAATTATTAGATATTGTCAAAATTGACATAAATGAGTTTTTAAAACAAATATTATATTATTAATTGATATTTTATTCACAAAAATATAAGGTTCATCCAAAGGACTTATATAGTGATAGGTGTATTATTAATGGACCACTTGAAGGTCGCTTAGAAGTTTATAGAAAGTTTATTGACTATATAATATAAAAATACAAAGAGACATGGTAAATGTCAAACTATTTAACTAAGAGTTAAATAAAAAAGATAAAGTTAATATAGTGACACAAACCTGTAAAAAATATATTTGTTTAGTGGTTTTCTACCTATCCCCACCTTAACCTTTAAATACTTCACTTTGGAGCCATTAAAAACCGAATAAGAATTTATTATAAAATAATATTTTAAGTTTTTCCTAAGGTGCCCCTCACCCCTCTTATAAAAGGGCACTCCCCCTTCTCTCAAATTCACACCTTCAAAGCCTTTTGATTCGTCCAAACCCTTCCCAATTATTATATAAACTTCCTTCACTTAAACCTAGAGTCCTTATTTTGATCAGAAATACAACCTAAAGATCCCTTTTGATCAAATCAAAAGGAAGAAACCAAAGAAGAGGTAATGTTTTCACCACCCTCTTTGAAGTTCCTTTCTTCTTCAACTTCTTGTTTATTTGTTATTTCCATTATAAAATAATAAATCCAGTTATTCTATATAATTTGATGTTATTATAAATATGGTACAACTATATTCAGTATTCTATCCATCCTTTGAATGACATGTCACCATACGTGGGTACGTACGGACTACCGTCTCCACGAATGCGATGAGATTCATTCCCCATCGTATCCATTCAAGTATAATTCTCATCTAATGATTAAAAATAATGTTTAAGGACTTGATATCATTCTGGATATGAATAATATACAATATATCTATAAAAAACACAGCTTATGTAACAAAACATATAAAATAAAATGAGTAAGTTAACACCCGAAACAACAATAATACTAAGATATTATTAACCAAGCAATGTTAAAAGATCATGTATGATATCATATTAATTTAAATGATTATTGCATAATTTAATAACAATTATTTCACCATTATAAATGAGTTTAAACTACCCTCAACCAAGTAAAAGTACAAGGAAAGGTTTTATTTCACAATCTCTTCATTATCCGAGGTTGTTTATACGTAATTATCTATGGGGACCTCTTTATCATCCACATCCATGTTTCTTAAAAATGTATTTCAAATCATTATTACTATTTTATAGACTATGGGTTAAAGTCATTTATACCCTTGTTTAATTTTTATAATATTTTTATAAAGGAATCTTTCCGTAGTTTTCCAAACAAGGTCCTTTTTAACCTTTTTGACAAAATTAAGGTAAAAATATCTATTTTTAATTTATACGGCATGTGGGGCTATTTACCACCATTATAAAATCGTCAAAGCTTCCCTTACAAGATTATAAGAATATTTTCAAAGTAAATGTTTTATTTTATAATTATGTGACTTTTAAATGATTTCAATAAAAAAGAGATATTTCTCTCAAATAGTTTTGATTTTATCTATGTCAACATCCTTTGATGGATTTTAAACTTATTTGAAGTTGATTTATTATGATACAAAACTTCCATATTGTATTGAAGTTTTTGTGATATGTTTGACTGTGGATGTTTTATTTTTATACCATTCATGGTTTATGGAGAAATTATTGACATTTCATATGTTAGTTTCAATACAAATGTTTATGTTATGTTTAAACCTGTTCATATAAGGAATACATTGGACTTAATAAGTGACGGGTGGAGCCCGCTATAGCTCCTAAATGCATCGGTAGGTCTCATGAGACAAACTAGTGTCTTGGAACAAGGCCTTGACAAAATATTATTTCTAGTCTTGGCACAAGGCCTTGACTATGTGGTTATGATAGTCTGACATTATGCATTCTATCATTATGAAAGTGGTTATTGATATTGCATGTGATTATTCGACTAGTAGAATATACATGTGAATAGGTAAATGGAATTATTTTCATTTTATCTTTTCCATATTATGCTGAATTTCTAGATTAAAAGTCTTTTGTTTTAGTTATAAACTGCCTTAAATGTTTATGATTATTTACAAAAGTTTCCTCTATATTGTTATCCTTACTGAGCATCTGAGCTCACCCCTTTATATGTTTTATTTTTTCCAGGATGTGAAGAAGTATTTTATGAATGACCTATTGGGATAGTATGAGGATATGAGTGTTGTCTATGGAGACAATATGTTGTTGTTGTTTTTCACTTTATGATGTAATGTAATACTTATGAATGTATCTAGTGTTTCTAAGGCTACTAAACTAATCAGTCTTTCGAGACTTGATCTTTTGTGATCATGAAAATGTTATGTAATAATGCACCGACTCTGAGTAACTAGGGTCGGGTCATTACAATATTTACCCAGTTACATTTAAATAACACAACTTTAAATTTTCCATGATGATATTAATTTATAATTTCCACCAACATTCCATAGTAACCTTGATTTTCAACTATGAATATACTACTACATTTTTTTCAAAGCTTCCTCATGGTCAATAGTATAAAACTTAAAACCACCAAAATTTTAAGCATTGAATATCCTATCATTATTTAAAGGACCTAAATCTAAAAAAATAAAATATTTAGATAGTTTGGCTTGATTATCACAATTCATTACCTATATAAGTTGTTATAAAAAATTGTTACATAATTTAGAAAATTATCAACATATCTAAACTATATATTAGATTAATAACTTACATGACTGGAAACCCATTGAACAATTTCTTTGGTAATAACTTTTTTATCACTATCTCATTCTGAGTTTGGATCATAAGGAATATTTTCATTTGTTTCTTTAATTATTTGACATAGACATCAACAATATCAGTATCAAGTAGCATATATCAATGTGCTTGTCTTAACTATATATTTCTGAATGATAATGGAGATATTTTTTCAACTTATCGACCTAAATTTGGAAACAATGATGACTCATTATTATTCCACAATTGACTTGGATTACCTTCAACATGTCCCACATGATTGAATCTTGTCTCTATCAAATCCAAATACCTTGAAAAAAGGTTAAACACTCATCAGAAAGGTAAAATTCAGTAATAGAAACCTCTAGATGAGATTTATTTTTCATATAATACATTAAATGGCCAAGATATCTAATGTTAAAAGATAAGAAATTAATAAATAATTTTTTTAAATATTGACTAAGTAAATTATAATTTTTAATGAAAATAATATTAAAATAAAATACCTCTTCATGGGATACATCCATTGATAATGTATGGGCCCTCTAATTTTTTCATCTTCAGACAAATATACCATCATAAGAATCATCACAATGAAAAATAATGGGAGAAATAACATCTCTAAATGTAATATCAACCTACAATTCTTTATTTATTTTTACACAATTCATTAGGTTTTGATCTATTCTCACAAAGATGTCTAAAGAATGTGAAAATTTCAATTAGAATGGTGGTTATTTTATCAGGTAACAAATTATGAATTTCCAAAGGTAAAAAATGATCCATTAATACATGTGAGTTGTGAATTTTAAATCAATGTATCTTATAGTGATTCAAATCAACACATATTGAAATATTACTAGAATATTCATCAGGAACTTTAACATTTTTTAATCTTCAAATGAAAATGTTTTCTGATGGTTTTCATTGAAAAAATAGCTTATGGATAATTTAAAATGTCATTTGGCAAGAGATCATGTTTGATATTGAGTGCTTATTAGTCCTTACAATCATTTAAATGATCCTTTTATTTTTCCTTCTCATTAATAAGTTTAAACAACACATTATCATACATATTCTTATCAATTTGTATAATGTCAAGATTATGATGTAACAAATTAAATTCCCAATATATAAATTTGATAAATATGATCATTTTCTTCCATTTTTTTGATCCAAGTGTATATTATAGTGTTATAACTCTTTTCCCATTTTTATTTAGCTGAAAATATTTTCCAAACTCTGTACCAACATATAATAATTGTGTCAATATTTGTAATCTTGATAATAATTTTAGTGCAGGCCTCAAATAAGTTTTTTAACTGAAACATGACTTGTTAAACCAAAATCTATGAGATGTTTCAAAGAAGTGATGATGACACATCAAACACCACTTTCTTATATAAAGTATCTATTGATAATAAAAAACGAAGTTACAAATTGGACATGCCAAACCTGTGTGTATGTTCCAACCAGAAAAATATCCTAATTCGAGAAAGTCAGTAATGGTTCACATAAGGTGTACATGAATTTTAAATATTTACATGGTATATACATCTTATTTTCTACACTATCATTCCATAACTCATGTAATTCTTTTATAAGAGGATGAAGGTAGATATCAATGTCATTTCTAAGATTTTTATTTCTAGGAATAATCATTTATACGATGAATCAAGCATGTTGTATACTCATACTGGGAGGTAGATTATAAGAGATCAATACAACCATCCAAATGTTGTAATAACTACTTAATGTACCAAAAGGATTGAATCTATCATATGCCAAATCAAAATGTAAATTTCTATGATCAAAATATAAATATGGATATAATTAATCAAAGTTCATCCTTTCTTTTGAAAGTCTTATATATCAAATGAACTCATTATTATTATTATGCAAATAAAACCCTTTTATATGGTCAATAGATTTAAATTACATAAACAATCTTTACAACAATGGTATTAAAGGAAAGTAACATAAAACCATTGATTAAATAATATTTTGATGTATAATTTTAATGATATTCTAATAATTTTGATAGGTTTTTAATAAATATTCCCATATAATTAAT
This sequence comes from Viscum album, assembly GCA_963277665.1. Taxonomy (NCBI): domain Eukaryota; kingdom Viridiplantae; phylum Streptophyta; class Magnoliopsida; order Santalales; family Viscaceae; genus Viscum; species Viscum album. The sequence goes on along the minus strand of OY728120.1, from coordinate 443,227,261 downwards.
TAATTATTGAAAATATGGTAAAATGTAATAAAAGAATTAAAATGAACTTAAATGTGTGTCTTTAATTATTTATTATATGAAAGAATATATTTTGGGAATATTAATATGAATTTTAAATGTTTTTATGGAAAAAAAATTAGTTAGCTTTCTAGACCTCAACCTCAAGGGACCCACAAGACATATAGTCATCCCAACTCGGATATACAACCAAGTAGATCAGAAGGAAGAGCCTGACAGCACGGCGGGTGGTGATCAATCCAATAGGGAGGAACCCTCAGGTACATAGGGTAGACCTAATACCAAATGGGTTGTGAGTGTTGGCACAACCCAGTGATAAGTGTGTGTATTTTTAACTGAGGTCCCACCCTATAGAAGGATTCTGAGAATCAATTTCCATAGGATTAGTTATTAATTATAGGTTGGCTAACCAAATATCTGATGTGGAACAAGTTCGAAATTATTACTATTCAAAATTACTAAAATGACACCATCACATCATATTTACCTGCTCTTCATGATCGGACATAATCCTCTTCCACTTACATCACTTTTCATTAAACTTTAACTATTTCTAATCATCAAGAGCATCTATAAGAGAGGTTGTGAAAGCTTGTATCAAACCAAAATGATACTGGAAAATCCTGAGACCACTATGGATATCTTCCTTCACCACAGACGATCTCCATGAAGTCCATTTCAAAGTATCAAGCCACTGTGAAGGTCATATGAATTAGAGGAGGATCTATTGACCGATTTCATGTGTTCCAGTAGATGATATGTGTCACTGCCACTTTGAAAAACAATGAATACCATGCCTAAAAATGTCCATCCATTCGGTTCATTCCATGTCACTTTGAAAAACCAATATATTTTGTTATTTTGAAGAATAACCGAGTCTAGGGGATCAAATAAAAAGAAAAATTAAATAATAAGAGATATAAAATTAAGAAATATATGTGTGATATTTCTAAGGAAGATATTAAAGGAATATATGAAAGATTTTTAATAAGACTAAGTCATGAAATCCTTGCTTATAAAATAAGAAGAGGAGATCATGATGGAATTAGGATGCACGATGTGAGATTGCAATTGCTGCTTCTTTGTTTTTATTTTATTCGTATGTAATTATCATTTTAAATTATTTTATTTTATTAATATAATTCATGAATGTCAATTTTAATTAAAAATTATTTCTTCCACCATTTTTTTTCTTCTTCTTCTTCTTTTTCTTCTCCTAATTTCTGTTTTATTTTATTTTATTTCCCATTCTCTATTCTATTTTATTTTATTTTATTTATCTCTCTCTCTCATTTTTTCTCATTCTCTTTCTTCTTCTTTTTATTCTCTTCTTCCCATTCTTCCACCAAGTGATCTCTTATTCCTGATAAAGGGAGGCTAACTCAAGACTTGGCTTTATGGGTGGTTAGGTGATCCTGAATTATACACTTAAAATATTTTATGATTTGAATTTATTTATGGTGTATAAAAGTAAAGTGCATGAGTATTCTGATTTTACACTATGGAATGGAACTCAACTTTACTTCTTTTATTTTGTTTACATGTTTTTCCTCTCATATGTTAGACACAAGCTCTTCATATTGTGAATTTTATCTATTTAATATATGAAACAACATATGATGGAGCTAGGTCTTGGAAGATTACATACTCTCTATTGAGGTGTGTTATCAACCTTGATTACAGGAGGAGTTAGAATTTATATTGCTTTTTAATTCAAGGTTTCACAATTAATAAATAAAAGATTAGTAATTTATGAATGTGATATCACGATTGAGCAATCAAAATGAATTTTAAATAACAAATAATGAATATTTAAAGAACCCAAAACCATACCCTTTTCAAGATCTTTATTTTCTAAATCTCATACTACATTTCATGTTAGTATAGTTTTATTTTTTCATTGTATTTATTTCCAGAAACTAAAACTCAAATTAAATAGTTTTCAAAAAATAATAAAAACAACTAAAAGTAGTTCTTAGGTGAATTATAATTATTAAGTGAACAAACTATGAATCTTCACAAGTGATATGACATTAGTCATCCACTATACTACACTAGGAAAATATAAAAATCAGATTTTTATACACCCCATGATAGGTGTGTGTCATAACTTGTCATTTTTTTAGGTATCTAATCTGTAGTTTTCTTGATTTTTATATTTTCACATTGTTGATAATTTATTATTATTTTCCTTAAAAAAATACTTTTCCATGATGTATTAAAATGATTATTATTTTTCATGGACTAGAAACTCATAAGTGAAAGAATCAATAATTTACTCACCTCAGTCTATGAAAGATAGTGTTGCTTTATTTTCTAAATAGATTAGGGGAGTGAAAAGATGAATTTTCATCAAGGGGTAATTCAATGACCTTATCCTGGAATTTAAAAAAAACCTTGAGTTCCTAATAATTGATGTATTTTACAAAGAGTTAACTGATCTTTAGAAGTACTTCTTGGAATTTTATCCAGAAATAGTTGATACACAAGTAGATTTTTCCTTATTTCCTTCCAACTTTTTTAAAGAAATTACACTCGTGAAGCATCAAATTGGTCAAAATAAACTATATTCCCAATTTAAAAGGATTATAAGTGTAGTTTCAGAACTATATAGTAAGATAGAATTTATAAATTCATATGGTCATGTATCCTAGGATGAGCAACCTGAACCTGACCCAGAGGCCTAAGAATAAGTATCATTAGATATTTTGTATTTTTTAGAAGTCATTAAATAGTTTTATTCCAAATTATATTATTATTCATTGTCCATACATTGGAATATATAGATCTAATTCTACCATGAAAATATAGATATTGATGATGAGGACTCACATTTTGATTTAAACATGAGATATCAACAAGCTCATGATCAGTTTTAGAGTGACTGGGCAGATGATGAAATGAAAAGTGATCTCTCCACCAATAAAGAATAATTACTATAACCTATTTACTGGTACCTATATATGGAATAATACACTACCCATGTGGTGTAATTTGAAGAAAAGATGGAGAATACTGACTACCTACCTCCACTTTCTACCATCCGACTCCAAGTGACACATTCTATTAAAAAATAGATTGTAACCGAACCAATATAGAGAGTATATCCTTTATTAAAATCTATATTTTTTTATTTTATTCAATCTGATTTGATCATTAACTCCTACTATTTTAAATTTTCATATTCGGATAATCCATATCTTTTCTTGGAGAAAGATGATAAAGAAGAGAATGCACCTTTTTTAGAACCCATGGAGCTCACTAATTTTGTTGAATATACCTTATAGGAAGCCCATGAAAAGATCTTGGTGATATTTCTATAGGAAAACAAGATCGAGGCTACCCACTTTGAAAGGGAGAATTATGATTTTCATTTTTCATGTTAAAATTATGTCCATACAAAAATTAATTCCATCCTTCCTTTTGAAATTACAATTCATGCATCCCATATTGAGTAAGCCTTGTACATGGAGGAATTTTCACAAGTAGCAACCAAGAAGGAGGATGATCCATACTTTATCATACCCTATCCATGCAATCAATACTAAATTTTGAAGGGGGTGGATTTTCAGTATTTTATCTTTGGATGATTCCTTAACAACAAATAATAATTAAAAGCTAGGAATATTCACATGTGGTATTTAAAATATAAGAATCTCCACCCAAAATTTTATTTTGGATGATAACTAATACTTCCCTTCTAGAGGTAGTAAAAATTAAGGGTCTACTTAGGGGATTAAACCAAGATTTATCTTTACTTTTTTTAAGTATACATCTTTCAATTTCATTCTTAGGAATTAGTTAGGAGTGAAACCACAATCCCTTATATTTTTTAATATTAATTAACATGGACTATGTGCTCAATAGAGTGATTTACTTGTATAAGACAATGATGTAACAAGGTAACCATAAACAATGTGAAAATAAGAGGAATAAAGATTCATTGAATTGGGAGTTCATTATTAAATTCTTATTATTTTAATATCCCTACATTTTTCTGAAAATTATGAGTTAAGATAGAAATGTTAGCAACTATGTGAACCTAGAAATTGCATACCCACACTTAGTATTTATGATTTACTTGACCTTTCTAGCAAACATGAGTTTCTTTGGATCCTTATGATTCCATGTTTTATATTTCAATGATAATGAAATTGAATGAGTAAAATTTAGAATTTAATTTTTATAGTGAAGCATGGATATTAAAATTATGAATCATAATTTGAAGGAATCAATTGATTCATGTAAATAAAATTTACCTACCATTTTTCATGATTTGAATTTATGAAATTTATTTGAATTGATTTTTTATTATTAATCATACCATGAGTGATTGTCTAATGTAATCATTATAAATAATTTTTAAATATAACATATATGAAAAAAAATAATTCTCATAAACAAAATATTTCAAAACAATTCTTTAGCATCAATAGTATTTCAAAAGTGAATTAAAAATTATTTTCAAAAATTATATTTCATTTAAATACCATATAATGTACTTAATTTTATAATTTTTAATCATTAATCTTGTAATTTCATGTTTTTTTACTTTACAAGCTATCAAACACATTTATTTGTTGAAGATAAATATATTCTCAAATATTGGGGTATTATAACCCTCTTATTTTTCACTCTTCTTGTTCTCCTTATTCACTCTTATTATTCTCATTCAGTGCATATTGATGTTGAATTTACTTATTATTGGATTCTTATTGAAAAAATACAAAACCTCTCATCATAATCCATTTTGTATCTTCAATCTCCCCTTTTGTATTTTTTTCAATACCATTTTCAATTATAAAGTCAACATTCTTCTCCCCCTTATTGATAATAAACTTGATGTTTCACTTGTGAGGAAAATCCTACCTTATCTCATACTCAAAAACTTTTCATATTGTCCCCTTATATTCCTTGATAATTAAATTATACTCTAAATTACTTGATATAAAATAAGAGTTATTAACTTTGAACTCAAATGTATCCATAAAATATTCACTAAGTGATACCCATTCAAGAAACATTATTTTAGGGATTTTTCAAATGAATTTATCATTAAAATTATTTCCTAAAACCATCTATAAAAACACATTAAAAACATTAAAACTAAAATAAGGTTACTCTCATTCAAATACTTATGTTTTATTTATCATTAAAAATATATTTCTCCACTTTGGATTTAGACATGATTTTTCATAAGGATATGAGAAAATATCGATAAACCTCAAGAATGAAATTTTTAATTTTTAGAATTTTCATTTTTGAAATGCTCTTATAATTGGTTAATTATATTTATGGGCACCTAAAAACTTGAATTTTAGCATCTGGACCTTCAACTCTTTTATTTTCCAGAATTTTTCAATTTCATCTCAATTCATCAAATCTCTAGAACCATCATCTTTAGCTTAACTCCCACTAAAGGTATGAACTCATTTTATATTATTTATTATTATTGATAAAAATTTAAGTGTTTCCAGGATATAATATTATAGAAAATGAATTAAAATATTCCATTATGGATATAATCTAAGCTTCTATATGATTTTCATAGAATTTTTCACTTTAGGTCTCCCCCTAAATTGTTTCACCTTCAATTACCTACATAAAGAAAAACCAATGGAACATGTGTGGGAATAAGGTGGTGTCACTTTTTCAATGTATTTAAGGAAACAATTTTGATAGATATTTCTCAAATCATAATCTCCTTTTAATCCAGCTCTATTTCTATGAGAACTCTTTATGCGATCTTCAATTTTGATTTCCCATGGTTGAACTTCCATGGGTTGTATAGACATATTTCTATTATATTTAACTTTTAATTTATGTGTAAATTTATTTTTAACTTATTTTAGAAAGGAACGTTCATTTTTATGAGTTTCTTCCATCTTCCTTTTTTCTTCCAATTGATCAGGCCAAATAGTCATACAAACTTTCAAAACAACTTCAAATTTCTCCTTATGCTGAGATTTCTTCCTCATAGAAGTATTTATAGTACATATATCTTATAATGTTTGCTTCCATTTATTAACCAAATTATATTATACTAGTAGAATAGTCATACACTTTTTAAGAGTGTGACCATCCTGTTTATATCTTCTATAAAGTTTCTTAACTTTTTTTTAAGTTACCATCTTATGGTAACTTTTGAATAATTTAAAATTCTTATTCAGGTATTTCTTCCACCAAACCAATCCTATTACACCAATCATGGATTAATTCTTATTTTTTATCAGTTTTCTCCCTTTAACACTAATATTGATAGCCTATTTATATAGGTTCATAGTTTATCCTTTTCTCACATAGTAAAAGCATCTCTATTTGGTTTGGCATCTTCTGTTGCTTTCTTCTTAGGTGTATTCAGCTTAGTAACTTCAGTTTCTTTATATCCCAAGGAAGTATTTTCATCTATCTTCTATTTATTATTATTTATATTTTATTTCATCATTTTATTAGTTATATTTTATTTTTTCTTGGTAGTTTTTAACTAACACTCACCATCATTATGACCACTCTCATTTCAGCTTTCATAGAAATTTTTAAGATATTTCAATATACTAATAGTATATAGATTTATCTTATTCTATGTTGGTTGGTTAAATTTAGCTGAATTTTTATTTTATTTTATTTTTATCCCCTTAATATATACCCTCTTTATTTTTCATAAGTTGACATGTTATTCCAATAATCATTGAACCTGTTTCTGAACTTTTCACAAAACCAATTATGACCAATAAATGTTGATTTATTCCTTTAAGTTGTACATTGGGACACATTTTTGTATTTTGGTATTACTTATTTATGTTTTATATACCTTTTAGGGAACTCCTTTTTTTCATGTTTTTTTACTTCCACCTTTCATAAGTAATGAGTTTCTTAATAACCTACTTTGCACATATTTATCAAGAATGTATATTGTATCCTATAATATTAAAAGGAATAAAATTAGTCCAATAAAAATTTCTAAAAATTAGGGTTACATTATATTTTTTACCCATAGAATATATATATCCTGATAAACTCAATTTATTACTTCCACTTGAGTGATTATTTCTGAATGTAAGACTCTCTTTAGAAATTTTAATTACAGTAGCACTTTTTTAATCTAGTTGTGGAAATTCAACTTGATTAACTTTCAAGTTTTTAAATTTTACTTCCAACACAAGACACATTATATTTAAAGTGTTTTTCTAATCTTCAAAAAATTTAATTTATCTTCACATTCAAATTTCATCTTATGAACCTTTTCTTTATGAATATCCCTTTTCTTCATGCAAGACTCTCTGTTCTATCATCTGATTTAATTCATGCATGAGTTATTCCATGAAATTGCCTTACTTTTATGTGGTAGAAGTTAATGAGTTCGTGTTTCACTATAAACTTTTTCTTCATTACACTTAATAAAATGAAACTATGTTTATCTTTTAAACATATAAACTTCATGCATGGATCTATTTAGCCTCCACTTCTACCTTTTAGTTGACTAATATTGAATCATAATGAAACTAAAATCACTATGATGTTTGTTGCATGATACGAACAATGTATCGTTTTCATATTAACTTTTCATATAATATTATATATTATCTACTCATTATCATATCATGCTAAATATATTTGTCATCTATTATCCTCATCTAATAGCAGCATTATATATTACTCTATATTCACTAGGTTATTGTCCGGATAACACATCTTCACAGTGCGACCTCACATGATCTCCCAAGGTGGTTCCAATAAACTATTTTCGGAAAAACATGAGATCCCCACATAAAAAACCTAGAATACTATGGTTGGAGATGACACAAGATTTCATAGTTCCTTTTACAATCCATGTGAGTCTTCAAAACTTGAACTGTGCCTGCATATATATTTCCACATGTCAGTTTTTTATCTCAGGAGAGGACTTATTCCTTACTCTAAATTCTACAAGGAGGAATGTTAAACTCATATAGTTTAACCACACACCACATACACTGGTAATATGATACTTGTCACCACCCCACACCAAGAGATAATTATCCTCATGTCATTGTTTCCCCACACTAGTCTTGCACTCCTCTATAGACACTCACATTGCCCTTACTTTGAGATTTCTTACTATCTCTACTGACTGGATGCTCAGGTGGTGTTATATCATGAGATATACTATTTTTTGGATTCTTTTATAATTAAATTTCTTTTTTCAAAATAATCCTATTCAACCGCATAAAATGTATTAGGGAAATTCTCACACTCAACTAAAAAATCTCATAAAATCTTCTAAAAGAATTAGAAATGCACTTAAATAACTTCAGAAATTATCATAATGATTCCAAAGATCTTTAACATAATTAAAAAAATTATAATCAGTGCATTCAAATTTTTTAAACAATATAAATTCTTCCGCTAAAGATTATTTTAACAATAATCTGATTTTCTCCATTTAATTACTTCCATAAAGCATAGATTCTATCATATAGGTAAACTATCTAGATTCCTTCATTATGTATCATCTATTAGTATGTATGTAATATTCCTATATTCCATATTTTGATGTATTAACTTCTATAGTGTTAACATCCAATCCACCCTTCAGGAACACCCTCTTATTATCCACTCTTTTTTTCTTCTTATCCACTCTTCTTGTTCTCCTTCTTTACTCTTCTTATCATCCTTTAGTGCATATTGATATTTAATTTTCTTCTTATTGGATTCTCATTAACAATAAATATAATAACACTAATCATAATCAATTTTAGATCTTCAATTACAACTTCCACAGTAATTCTCTAAGCTTTGAATCTATTTAATAAAGACAAGTTCATCATATTATTTGTATATTTCCTCAACTTAGTAGGATCTATCTTGAGTTTAGGTAAGCTCCCCCTTAATATATATTGGAGATGAAAACTTGATCCTTAAAATTAAACATGGAAAATTGATCATGTGTACTACTAATAGACCCTAAAAAATAAGATTAATAGATCCCCCAAAAATTCACAAGTTTTAAAAATGTAATAGAAAATTGAATCCCTTAAAGTTCAATTCTCCCATTAAACAAAGTGTATTAGAAGTAGGTAATAATTTCACACTACTCACCACACAAAGTTATCCTCACACACACACCTCAGTAAAAACAAACAAAGTAATGGAAAATCATTCAATAATAAAACATGCAATAAAAATATAGGAAAGTAGATAAAGAACACAAAGTTTCAATTTTCTTCAGACTTTTGTCCTGCATACATGGGGTAAACCATATTTTTTCTTCCTTTTATTATAACTAGAATATTATAGGTGAAAACATATTATAAATACAAGTAATCCCCACAAACTTCTCAAATTTCCAATAAATTCCCAGTATAACCACAACTTCAACTTACTTCACATTGTTTTTATCCACACTTTGCACTGAAGGTCTCTCGTACTCAAATACAAAGCATAATTGGTCAAAAACGTTAAACCTGATCTCATGAAAACTTTGATAATTAGAAATGATTTTCTAATCTGGGTTACTAACCTGGTGATCTATCATCTTTTCTAAACTTCTAGACCACCCAGTGCTCCACCTTAGAACCATCGGTATACTACAGGAAAAGTTGAAATTCGTATCAGTTTTTTAGTAGTAATTTTCAAAACCATTGTTAAGTATTTTTTCAACATTTTTTAGTAGTATTTTTAGGAAAAAACATTAAAATATGATTTTTTTTAAATAAAAATCCATTGTTTTAGCGGATTTTTTTACGAAACCTCTACTAAAAAATAGAAAATAGTAAATGATTGATAATTATTTATTATTTATTATTAATAATTATTAGTTATTAATTATAATATTTTATTTTTTTTATTTTTTATTTTTATTTAATTATTATGAGTTAATTAATAATTATTTGTAATTATTAGTAAGTAATTACTTTAGACTTAAATTATTTATAGGATAAGCTGACAATCAGACTTCAACATAAAATGACCATAACTTTTGATATGAGTTTCTATTCTAGATCTATAACTAAAAAATCAAAGCTTATAAAATGAATCATAATGAAATTAGATAATAATTTGGTAATAATTAGTAGAATAAAATTTATTATTATTTTAAAAGAAATTTAAAATCAAACTTCAACTTCAAATGACCATAACTTTTAATCTGAGTGTCTATTTGTACTCTACCACATATCAAATCAAATTCTATGATGAGATCTAGGTTGTGTTAACCCAAGGGATCCTATTCACAATTTTTCATGGTCAAAAATGGCCCATAAGGCCTCTAAAACTGAGTTTTTTGTTCGGATACCATGATTTTTTAAAATGAGATGTGATTTCAGCTTCGTTTAACAGTTTATTTATATGATTTTTGGGTAATCTATGAATTTATTCTATGTATTTACATTCTGATTGATTTGATAGTGTTGAAATTATTATGGTTTCCCCTCTTTCAATGATTTTTTACCTATTACATATATGTGTGTGTGTGTGTGTGTGTGTGTGTGTGTGTGTGTGTGTGTGTGTGTGTGTGTGTGTGTGTGTGTGTGTGTGTGTGTGTGTGTGTGTGTATGTATGTATGTATGTATGCATGTATGTATGTATGTATGTATGTATGTATGTATGTATGTATGTATGTATGTATGTATGTATGTATGTATGTATGTATGTATGTATGTATGTATGTATGTATGTATGTATGTATGTATGTATGTATGTATGTATGTATGTATGTATGTATGTATGTATGTATGTATGTATGTATGTATGTATGTATGTATGTATGTATGTATGTATGTATGTATGTATGTATGTATGTATGTATGTATGTATGTATGTATGTATGTATGTATGTATGTATGTATGTATGTATGTATGTATGTATGTATGTATGTATGTATGTATGTATGTATGTATGTATGTATGTATGTATGTATGTATGTATGTATGTATGTATGTATGTATGTATGTATGTATGTATGTATGTATGTATGTATGTATGTATGTATGTATGTATGTATGTATGTATGTATGTATGTATGTATGTATGTATGTATGTATGTATGTCTGTGTGTGTGTGTGTGTGTGTGTGTGTGTGTGTGTGTGTGTGTGTGTGTGTGTGTGTGTGTGTGTGTATGTCTGTATGTATGTATGTATGTATGTATGTATGTATGTATGTATGTATGTATGTATGTCTGTATGTATGTATGTATGTATGTATGTATGTATGTATGTATGTATGTATGTATGTATGTATGTATGTATGTATGTCTGTATGTATGTATGTATGTATGTATGTATGTATGTATGTATGTATGTATGTATGTATGTATGTATGTATGTATGTATGTATGTATGTATGTATGGATGGATGTATGTATGTATGTATGTATGTATGTATGTATGCATGCATACATAATTTCATTTAAGTATAGAGATTTATACGTATTTATTGATATTAGTCTATATTTATATATATTTATAGATATTTATATCCATTTATGTATATTTATATATATGATGTTAGTATATATATTTATTTGTATTTTTTTGGTTAGTGTGTGTGTGTGTCTTCATGTTTGTATTTATATAAATTTATATATATATATAAGATATATATAACTATATTTAAATAAACTTATATGTAATTATATATATTTATTTATTATTTATTATTTATTATTTACTACTTATTATTTCTTATTCCTTATTTCTTATCCATTATTTATTATTTATTATTTATTATTTATTATTTATTATTTATTATTTATTATTTATTATTTATTATTTATTATTTGTTATTTATTATTTATTATTTATTATTTATATTTATCATTTATTTATTTATTATTTATTCATTTATTATTTATTATTAATTTATTGTTAATTTATTATTAATTTATTACTTATTTATTGTATATTTATTATTGACTGATTATTATTTATTATTTATTATTTATTATTTATTATTTATTATTTATTTATTATATATTTAATATTTATTTATTATATATTGATTTACTATTGATTTATTTATTTATTTATTTATTATTATTATTATTATTATTTATTATTTATTGGTTAATGTTTATTATTTATTATCTTTTTTTTTATTTTTTTATTTTTTATTAATCATTTGTTTGCTATTTATTATTTATTATTTATTGAATATTTATTTCATATTTATTTGTTATATATTATTTATCATTTATCATTTATCATTTATCATTTATCATTTATCATTTATCATTTATCATTTATATTTTATCATTATTCTTTAATATTTTTATTTCTGTATACATATTTATATGTATTTATCTGTATATATATAAGTATATTAAATTTTGTTTACTCACCACATGAAGGGCGTGTTGAAGTGGTATAGTCTTTGCAGAATAACCAAGAGGTAAGGAGTTCAAATCTCACTCAATGTATATATATGTTGAATTTATGCATGGCATGCATGACATATGGATACATGGTAGAATAAATAAATAATTAATTAATAAATTAATTAGATGATGTTGTTTAAAAAATAAAATAATAAAACACTATTGTAAAATCATTTTGAGGTGCTTTTTGAAAACCACCATGAAATGTTTTTTAACACTGCTTTCCATGGTGGTTTTTTAAAAACCGTTTCTAAATACTATTTTTTCTGTAGTGGTAGATGTAAACTTCGAATAGTCATACTACCATCAGAGAAGATCTATTGTCGTTTCCTTCACATTGATTATAGCTTCCCCTGTTGATCAAAATTCTATTGAATGTAATTTTGATGCTCAAACTTCCAATGCTTTTAACTTTAGATTCTCTGAACTTCCGATGCATTGGACTGGGATCCATATCTCAACAATCTCCCACTTGAAGAATTATTCTAGGGAAAGCCTTAGAAACCCTCCAACACTTAGCATTTATCAATGTCCCCCTTTCTTTCCTTTATTTATTCACCCAAGTCCCATTGAGCATTGATGTTGCCTCAAAATTTTCTGAAGTACTGTCCTTGTAAATAGGTCTACTATATTTTGGATTCCTCTTATCTTTCTTAGCTAGGGAACCTTTTCCTCCTACATATTTCTGATGAAGTGGTACTTTAGATCAATATGTTTTGTCCTTTCATGGAACACCTAATTTTTAGCCAAGTGGATTTTATTTTAGCTATCATAGTAAAACACTACCCCTTCCTAATTCCTTCTAAGATCTTATAGAAATCTCTTCAACCAAACCATTTCCTTCCTAACTTCTATCATTACTACATACTCTGGTTTGTTTGTACTTAATGTAATGATCTTTTGAAGTAGTGATATCCAACTAAATTCATCTCTACTGTATATAAGCACAAAACTTATTATACTATTTTGATTATTATAATCCCCAGTTAAGTATGAGTCTAAAAATCCTTATAATGTATATTTTTAAACAAAGAAAAGAGTTGGATCTTATAATCCTTTCAAAAACTAAAGGATCCACTTCACAGCCTCCCAATGAACTTTCCCCACTTTTTCTATATAATAAATCACATCTCCCACTGAAAGGGAAATGTCTAGCTGAGTGAAAAACATTTCATAAGTCAAAATTATGACTACTTATGTATATATTACTTTCTCCATGTACTTGGCCTCAACTTCAGTTTTTGGTGCCGGTGACTTAGAAAAATTGAAGTGAACCGTAAAAGGGGTTGAGACTATATACTTCTGATCATCCCAAATGTTTCCATGATATTATAGATATAATATTTCTAAGATATAACCAATGTCTATATTTTTCTGTGTATCTCAATATTCATCCCCAAAATATTCTCTATTTATTTAAGATCTTTCATATCAGGTCTTCTAGACAAATCACACTTTAACTTTTAGATTTTCTAAACTTATGATCAAGAAACTTTTATATCGTCCACACAAAAAAGTATTATGATGAATGTCTCATATTCTCATTTCTTCTAGTAATAGTAGTGATCTTCATTAAACATGTTGAATCCTTCCGCTAAAATGAACAAATCAAATTTTGTATTCCACTATCATGTGGATTACTTCAACTCATAGAATATTTTCTTTAGTATACATACCAAATTATGATTCCCAACTTCAATTACACCTATTTGTTCTTTCATATAAATATCATCCTCCAAAAAACCATGAAGGAAAAGTGGTCTTTACATCCATATTCTCTAGATATAGGTCTTATAATGAAACCATATTTATAATTATTCTGATGGTATAATTTTTAACTATCGATAGGAAGATTTATGAGGAATGTAATCCTTCTTTCTGTTGAAACCCCTTCACTAACAAATATGCTATTTATATTTTCTTACCATTAGCCTCTTCCTTAATCTAGTAAACTCATATATTCTCAAGTTCCTTTTTACCCTATATTAGTTCATCCATCGCCCATGTTCCATTGAACATTAATGAATTCATTTCCTCATTCATGGATTACTCCCAATTCTTTTTATCACTAATCAGATATAACTCCTTTGGATTTTCAGGCTCTCTTTATTTTGTTAAGAGTAAAAAAATCTTGTCAGCCTTATATCATTGAACTAGTCTCATAATTCTAGTAGATCTAGTCAACTGAATCGGATGAACTAAACCACTTGGATCTTCTCTTCCTATCGCTACCTAAACTTCTGGTAATATAACTTTCAGGGCATGTAAAATCAGTGCTCTCACTCAATCTTTAGATTCCATTGAAATTTCGGGTACTTCTAATAGACATACATCTATAATTAAAATTCCCTAGGCACATGTATCTGAGTTCTCCGGTTTTTGTGAACTACCAATACTATGATCAACCGAGGCTTCAATATTTTATTCTCCTTCAACTTCTTACTCCACTAAGTTATATAATTTTTAATAGGAATTTCTAATCAAAAATATCATCCATGCATTTGATGGTCTATTTTCTTTCATCATCCCACAAACAATATCAAAAAAAATCATCTCCATAGACAAGGAAAAAACTTATTTTGAATTTATATTTGATTTTATCATAGTCATTATCATTAACATGTATATAATATAAACAACCAAAGACTCTAATATGATGAACTTTTAGTCATTTTCCAGACCATTTAACCTCTAAAACTTCATACCTAACTATTGATTCTAGACTTCTATTGGTGATATAGGTTGTCGTGTTAAGTGTATATGCCCAAATCTCCTTATTCATTCCTAAATAAAACCTCATACTTATAGATTTCTTTATCAAATCCTAATTTATATTTTTATACGCTTTATTATACTATGGACTTTCTAGAACCGTATTCTCATGATTTATCCCTTTCTTCTTATAGAAATTATAAAATTTTCATTTGGTGCACCCACCATAATTTTCTATTCATATATACTTCAAATTATGGTCATATTCACTTTCTTCTTATTCTTTCCACTGAGTAAACATTTTAAATACATCATATTTATTCTCCAAGAATTAAATCCATACTTTCCTTGTAGCATCATCAACGAAAGTGAGAATTTATAGGTAACCATAATAGGATTAAACAAGAACTAGTCCCCAAACATCTGAGTGTACAAGATCCAATTTCTGATCCTTGGGATTCCAACCATATAAGTTTAAATACACTCTATTTTTCTTTCCTAGAACATAAATTTAATACTTTCCAATTTCCATGTGATCAAGCTTCATTATGACTTTTTATTTAAGAACTTTCATGTTATTCTCACTCAGGTGACCAAGATTGTGGTTCCATACTTTTGAATCCTCTAAATTTTTTCTTCTAATGACTATACTCCCATATGAATTTTTAGTCATGTAAAGGGTCTCATGATTTACACCTTTTTAAATTGTTATATATCCCTGAGTAACCTTCCATGCCCCATTTTCAAAACTAGTCTCATAGCCTATATCAGCCAATTTCCCAATGGAAATAAGATTCCTATAATGGCCATATATGCGGTAAACTTTTGATAGTTTCAATAATCATCCATTCTTTATTCAAATTTCAATATATACTTTTATAAAAACATCCAAGGCTTTGCCATCCTCCAGATGAACTTTTCCAAACTTCTCATATACATAGTTTGACACGCATTTATAATCACTGATTTAATGGAAAGATTCCCTAGATTCAACCAACCAAGATTACACTAATGTTTTCAGACTCAGAAACTAGTTATTATGAACTTTAGTTTCATTGATAAATTCTTAACCTGCAATGTTTGATGCATTTCAGGTGTTCAACTTGATACTTTTTCAATACTTCTTGATATTTTCTTTTTTTTCCTGCACTTCTAACATGTAGGACCAGGACTAATTGACTTGCCTCAACTCTTCTCCAATTATTTTTCTTAGGATTTATCTATTGATTGATTATTCTGGTAAATATAATTTTGATGGGGTGACTGAACCTTCCATATTTATTAAGTTCACTATCAGATAGTTCATAAACCTCCCTTTGTGTAAGTTCTTCATTGAGTATCAGATTATTGATATCATCAAACATCATATTGGATTTTCTAATAGATTTAATAACTACAGTAACAATTGCATCCCATCTCTTTGGAAGAGATGATAAGAGGATAAATTCATATACATCATCATAAAATGTTACCTTTACCAATTATATCTATCCACAAATCATGTTGAATTCATTCACATGATCTGTCATTTGTCTTTATTTTTAAATCCATAATCCAAAAAACCATCATAATATGAAAACCATGCTCAGGGTCATAGATTTTTTATACATGTCATGTAATTCCTTCATATCATCTATTATAGTCTTTTACTCCTAAATATTGAATACAATATTCCTTGAAAGAGAAATTATTATCAACACAAGAACATTCTTATCCAAGCACTCTCATTCATCTTTATCCATCAACGCTAGCTTTACTCATAATAAGGAAACCTCCAAATTTTTCTAAATAAAATAGTCTTCAATTTTCATTCTCTAAAATCCAAAATCTAATCCATCGAATTTATCAATATGGATATTTCATTCATATAATTTCATTATTGTTTTTCCTGGTGTGTTGAACCATGATATTATGAACCAGAGCTCTGATACCACTCATTGAGGATGGAAACATGATCTGAAAACTGTAGTATGATAAACCAAACACATATACTAATGATAGGCCACCAAAATTATGATTGATAAATCCACTAGAAATTCGATTGGTGTAACAATGTAGTGAAAAAATAGATCTCTATGATTTTACTTCCCCCTTTTAATTGAGTGTACTAAAAGTAGGTAGTCACTGCACCCTACTCACCGCAAAAATTCTTCCTCAAACACACACCTTAGTAAAAATAATCAAAGTATCCTAAAAATATCCAATGGAAAAAACTGAAATAAAAATACAAGAAAAAAAACAAAAAACAAAAAACATAATGTGCATAAGAATTTTTCCTTATGTTCATAGTGGAAACCACGTTTTTGTATAATTTTGTTATAACTAGAAAAATACTGGTGAAAACAAATTAAAAATACAAGTAATCATCACCAACTTATTATATTTCTAATAAATACTTAGTAGAACCACATATTTTAGTTATTTTATATTGTTTTTATCCATACTTTTCACAGAAGGTATCACGTACTTAAATACTAAGCATAACTAGTTAAACTTTTTAAACCTACTCTCTTACAAAATTAGATCATTAGATACAAACTCCTAAACTAGATTACCAACCCAGTGAACTATCATCTTTTCTGAACTTTTGGACCTCCAAGAGCTCCACCATAGAACCATCAGTAGATACAAACTTTCAATGGACCCGCTATAATTAGATATGATCTATTGTTTTTGCCTTCACATTGAGTCCAACTTCCATCCACTAACCAAAATTTCAATGAATATAATTCTAATGCTTGAACTTATGATGCTTTGAACTTTAGATGCTCTGAAATTATGATGAACTAAACTTGTCTTCAAATATCAATAATAAATACCTTATTTTTTTCCAATTATTGATATATTATACTAATAATTAGTAACTTTTTATCCAAGACTTTCACAACACCATAAGTGACCAATAAATCATGTTTTATTCCTTTATAAAATAATCTATCCGGCTTTATCTACTTTATATTTTTCAACCAAACAACCATTATTTTGTGATTATTTTAGGGGGGTCCTACTAGTACTCACATCCAATTTTAATTAAGTGGTGGGTTTCTCACAATTTTTCACCACAAAATTATTTCCATAATTCATTTAGAAACTTTCACTAGACGGTGAAACAATATTAGTAAAAACAATATTTTCTATAAATAGTCACATATTTATTTGATATTTTAGTAAATATATATTTATATATTTTCAATCCATTCTTACCATTAGAATGATCCATTTTTAAAACAATACTCTTATCAAAAACTACCATGGAAACAAATATTCTTTCAATATATTGTAAAGACTCAGCTTGTATCACCTCAAGATATATTAGTTTTAATTCTAGGTCAAGATGCTTTATATTGAGGGTATTTATTTCATCCTAAAATGATCTTACTTTTTCTTCTCATTCCCTTTTATAAATCTCAATTTTATCCTTATTCAACTTATTTTTTTCTTTCAAATAATTTCCAAGCTCCTTTTCTCTTTTATCCTTGATCTCCAACTGGGAATTATTAATAAATATTATTATCTCTTCTAATGTTTGAATCACTTACAAAATTCCTTTAATTTTCTAAAATTTCTCATAAATGAAATTTTGAAATAATTCCTTATCCATGGATAATTTTTCTTTATAGAACAATTAATGTTGTTCTTTGGATTCAAAATTCTTGATGAGAGTTCTTCACTTTTGGAACTTTTCTGCCAATTCCTTTCCCATTGCATCATCTTCCAACTATAACTAGGTTTTCTTATTCTATAGATCCATGATAAACTAAAATATTAAGTGAAAAATTTAAGAGAATTGTTTTTAAAATAATCCATTATATTAAAGAAAAATTTAGCAAGTGATTCAATTAGAATTGACTATTCAAATATTGAACTAGATTATTCAAGAGGATAATTATTAATAGATATGATAGATAAATTAAAAATTTTATTACCTTCAATTATTGGTTATTCTTTTTTATCATTTCTCATAGGAGTGATATATCTCATCTTCTTAGCCTCTTTTTATTGGAGTTAGTTCCCTAGAACCAACTGACTTAATAATTTTGATTACCATATTATTAATAAATATATTATCACATGATTATTATTCTTCTAAGTAAAATTAATGTGATAATTTCCTTATATTATTTATTTCATATAAATGTTATATAATTTACCTACTATAATGAGAACCTATAAATTCTATAAAAATATTATTTAACATATGTATTATAGTCTAGATAAAATCTCTCTAAATGGACCTATATGATGTTTAAAAATCATATGATAGAGGCACATCACACATTAGGACTTATTCTCATGAAGTTTTCACTTGTTAATATTCAAGAAGGGAGGTTATGAATATAGACCCTATAATAAAAATTCCATACAACATATGTGTCTTGGATATTTCTCTCCATTAATGTGTGTATCAATTATTAGACTTGATATCTTTATTAATGTATATCATGAATCGCATAATTTAATGTATTTATGAAAACCATGAAAACATATACTTGTGGTGAGGTGGAAAATTTTGGGTATTCCATGAGTGATATGACATTAATTAAATAATTCAAGAAATCAGTTTTCCCTTCCAATTTAAAGGAATAAGATATCTCTAGCCCTTTGATTGAAATAGAACTATCTAATTAAATATATGGCCATGTTGGCTCATTAATGAGTTTATTTAAGTGATTCAAATAAAGATAAATCGATCATATATCTTGATAAAAAAAGAATTAAAGCTTCTTAAAGGGATATCTACATAAAGGGATATCTACATAAAGGGATTATATTTCCTAGTAGAATTTATTGGAAGGTTGTTGTCATTCCAACATTAAATTCTTTCTATATGGGTGTCTTGACATGTTTCTAGATTTTGATCTTGGAATTTAGGTAAGTTCTTCTAATGTCACATAGAAAGGTGATTATATGGACACAAACTAAGTGTGTCCAGAATCCCATTATATTCTGTTACATTTATTTTTAAGAATACATATTATTCTTGGCTTATGGAATAATATTTATTTAATTATTTTTGATCATATAAATTTAATCACCAAATATTTGAGTTTATAATGTGTGAGTTGAATATTAAAAAAATATTTATTCACATGTCAAATAAATATAATATTTATATATCTCTTATTTATTACTCACCAGTTTAATAAAAAAATATTTAATTATTCACCAACTTAGTGAATATATTAATATAAATATTTCTTTAGTTCCATGAATATTAAAATAAATATTCATTTGTGAGTTTAGTGATATATTATTTATTTATTTATTGAATGAATGATATTTATTTATTTAAATATTATATTATTCAAGATTTGATAAATTCTAAGAAGGATTGAAGGATTGAAAGTTTGATTTAAGTGTCCGATGTAGATGATTTGTTAATTTGTGAGTTTAGTATTATTATTATTATTATTTGAAATGGGTATTACATGGAATAAAAATTATATAAATAGGTCGTGTGATATTATTAATTGTTTAACCCTAATTATAAAGTCCCAATTATGTAATTTTAGAGAGTGTGAGTGGTTTTTCACAATGGAACCTATCCCTAGATTTATATGAATCCCTAGAGAGAACATCCTCCTCCCTACCTCTCAAGAACACAAAGAGAACAATAGATTCTTATTTTTTTTATCAATGGTGAATGACATAAAGCATTTGGTTCATTTACAATAGCACCCAAAATATCAAGAGTTTTTTTTAGATATTAATAGATCACATGATAATACAACTAGATGAGTCATGTTTTAGATCCTCTAATGAAATGAATACATGAAAAGATCAAGAACCAAATTGATAAAAAATAATTCCTGATTTAAGGTAATTATTATTTTAAATTAATTATAAATTAAATTTGAATAACCCTCTCTAAAATATTATAGGGTTTCTATATAATTTTTTTTAGATATTATACATTTAAACCTATGGAAATACATTGTTTGGAAACACAATTATGCTTCTATTACACCCTGAAACCATCACTTTCTTCTTATTGTTATTCAATGTTTTGGAAGAGGTAATCTCTATGTTTACCTTCATAGGGACAATCTACATCTAAGGAATATCACAAATTTATTCAAATATAAACTTTATATAGGTCAATGAAAAACAATTGGAAACTTAATAAATACAATTAGAGGTAGAATATCATGCATTGATACTAATGAAAGAGCCCAATATGATTGTATAGGCACACTAGAAGGGGTTGAATTAGTGTGGTCGGTGTTTTGATGAAGTGTTTTTCCTTTAATTAATTCAAATATTTTCACCTATTATGATGAGTGGAAATCTCCTATGTATCAATTAACATTTTCACACTTTATGAAATATAAAAATTAAATAGACAGCAGGATGTGATATTTTTACAAGGTTCACCCCCTGATATAGGTGACTATGTACTTACTGTATTTGGGTAAAGTCTAAGATATATGTGCTTTACTAATATCATAAATTGAATACACATAAGTAAGGTATCATTATTGACCCATTGGACTATCTCTTGATAGCTTTACAGTCTCCTGATTGGTTCTTTATATTGGATCCATCTGGTTTATAATGGTACTTGAAACCTCACTAATGAACAAAATATTATTTTCCAATCTTGGATGTCATGACATAAAATAATAAGATATTATTCCTCAAAAAAAGTCTTTTAATTCCAAGATGTTCAGAAATAAAAATATGCATGTTAGCCTCTTATTTATCTTCATAATTAACAATATTGATTTTCATGAACCATTAAGTTTACATATTCCTTAACCAGTAGTGATCCTTATGTCGATCATCAATTGAACCGGCCAGCCTCGATGAATATGATTAGTATCAAAGGATTTTTCACATAATTCAATTATATTATTCTCCTCCTTTCTTTGATGATAAAGATATTCAGTAGAATAATATCATTAGATCTTATCAATCTCAATATTTCATCTTCTTTCCTCTTTGATACTCAAGATGTTTTGAAGTAGTATATCATCATCCTATAAATAATTATACATCACATGTTTTTGTCTCTTCAACTCGCTATCTTATTTTTATTAACACCTCAACTATAATGTGTATATTTATAATATTTTTAAATATGGAAAGATCCCTAAAAATTGGTAACATGATCACTCTTTTAAAGATGTTTGAAAATTATTCAGGATAAATCCATTATAATTTTATCTTCATAATTGATGTCAAAGGTTTCATTTTTGAATCTTCGAAATTAACACACCAATATATTCATAAATCTATCCTTTTAATTCACTAAAATTTTCAATCTATATTTCACTTAGGCTTACACATAAATCACATCATCCCTTTTCCATGTTGATATGAAGTTTCACATTAAATATTAATGTGCCCTGACACTAAATATCACCATAAAAAATAATACTCACTCTTATCTAGGTTACACATGGATATGGTGTTTAATTTATACTATAGTTTAAATCCATCATTCATCACAATCTATATCGAGATTATATTCTAATGAACTATCACTACAGTGTAACACCATACTACAATTCTTACTTTACCACACATTGTATCATAACAACTTTAGTTGTAGAATGATTAATTCTAAAACTCAACCTTAGATTCTTCATGATGTGTTTTCATACTTCACTGTACAATATTCTTGAAGGAATTTCATCTTGAATCACAATATCCTTAAATCATTTTGATGTTTAATTCTTTGAATAATAGTAAAAGAATCATTTTATTTAAATCTTCTCATATAATTATCTCATTATATCATATTTAAAATCCTCAAAATATATCTTTTTTTAAACATATTATTCATATATGAGTATTAAAATATAAATATTACTCTTATTTAATTTCAAGTTACTCATATGTAGTCTTATACTCATTTTTATAACTATTATGTGATCTATATTTCTTATCATGTGATAGTTGGGTTATAATTATATAGTATTTTTAAATCTGGAGTTATTCATATATGGCCTTATGTTACTCCTATATAGTCTCTATATCCTATGATTTATTCTGAAATAGCCTCAATCTACTATTATATAGCATCCACATAACTAAACATATTTTTTAGAATTTTTTGGATTCTCTTACATAGCAGTAACATCGAATAAAAACTCTTCACAATGTTAATTCATGATGAAATGTAACTTATTTTCTATCATCTGGTGAACTACATTTTCACATCATATATAGAAACATAGGCTTTTCATACATGGATATTACATCTTTTTAGATGAATATTCAATACATTACACAAACATGTGCCTGAGGACCGTAATATTTTAGTGTCTTTGGATATTAGGTACACATTATTCTAATTAGTGAAAGATCTTCAACATATACCATAAATATATTCTCCTTTAGTACTCTTCACTAACATACTCTTCTTAAAACCTTTATTCATAACTTAGGGAAATGAATCATAATAAAGGGTGATCTTAAATTCTCTATAAGTTTAGACGAGGGATATGCATAATCATAACATAAACATAATGGTATGAAAACACAAGCATATCATATAAAAACTATACTATAAATATCAATTTTCAGAATCTTGAGTCATGGCATAGATATTGGTAGTTCATAAGACATGAATCATAAGGAAACAAAATAACATTATCCATGAGATCATATCATTGACATAAGACATGTAATTGTGGCATACACATAATCATAGAAAATCGTTTCCATAGTGGTTAAGGATCACTAGAAAGGCTATCATAGTGGAATGATTTTAGTCCCAAAATCATCATAGTAGTCAAGGTTAACTACCAAGACCATCATAGAATACAAAGTACCTTACTGAAATTGGTTCACTTACCATTCCAATCCTATCTATCTCAGATGATATACATCTTTTCCTAATATATCATAAGGATATATATGTCCTAACTGTCTCATAATGAAAATAATACATATGTGTTCTATAAATCATAAAACATTCATCATATCATAACCCATGAAATGAAATGGGTTTCATAAACATTTTATTATATTAAAACCTATGAAATGTAGATAGGTTTCATAATAATTTCATCATTTCATCATATCATAAACTGGGGAAAAATAAGTTGGATTCATAAGAATTTGGTCGTGGTATAACCCATGGAATAGAAATGGGTTTCATAAACATAATTTCATCATAAACATAAAACATTTAGAGAAATAATATGAATGGTATCCTTGGATTATATCCTTGGTAAGGAATAGGTACCATTAATGGATGTCATCTTAGATGGAAAATTATTTTGAAAAATAAATCACTTGGAACACTTCTTGAGGAAGATAAATTTATTTGAAAATAAATTTTTAAAACTAAAAATTCATAAAACATTTTTTAAATAATTTAATTTGAAAATAAACTTTTAAAACATATAAATTAAGATTTAAAAAAACATTTAAACATTTCTTGAGGATAATATCTTTTCCTATTTGAAAAAATCTTTTTAAAATATAAAACATTTTAAAAATAATTTTCACTTTGAAATAATTTATTTAAAATATATAAAAATCCCCAAATATTAAGGAAAATATTTACTTTGAAAATATATTTGAAAATTTATAAGGGAATCTTGAAGTCAATTATCAGTCATGATAGTGGGAAATATTGTTCATATCCTGCTTATTAAAAAACAAAGATTCTTTTCACATTTTTAGTAAAATAAAAATGGGTATTATTTATAAAATTACATGAATATTCCTTTAAAAATTTTAAAAATTAAAACATGTGTAAAAATTTCTTTAGTAAATCATTTGAAAAATGATCAAACATTTTTTGAAACTATTTTTAGAAAACATGGTTTTGGAAGAAAAAGGGTTTCCAACTGAAAAGATGATTTTTTTAAAAAAATATTATTTTTAAATATTTAGTACATAAATAGAATAAAATAAAGGTAAAAGATTTATTCTCAATATATAACCATATTATAAGAAAATTCATGAGTTTATTGAGATATAGATCATAATATTTCATTATTGGAAGAATAATCATAAACAATCTTGATAAACGATGAGATTGTAACATAAAACAATAACCACTTTGGTAACATTGAATAAAAATATATATGAAATAATAACATTAAATGAAACATATAATACAATTAAAATAATTATATTCATGATATAAAATTTCAAATGGATAGTATATACACCGCACTCAAAAACGAGTGGTGAATTTTTATATGTCTCTCAAAAATAAAAAAGATACTATATATCTATTACCACATTGGTAAATTTTGAACCATAAAACCAATGTAATAGAGATACTAAAATTCATATTTAAATCCCCATAATTTTAATTATAATAATCATAAAATACATTCATGTATAGTATATACACCACCTAATTTTAAAATCATGTTTCAGGTAATAATTGGTTTTTTCGTGTATGTTATTGATTTTTTTTAATATTACTTTGATCGTGGTTGTATCATATAAATAATAATAATAATGAAATAATTATCATATTTAAGCATCAATTATACTTTAATTCCAATCATAAAATATGGTTTTTAGAAATTAAGTATGTTACGATCATGTAGACGATAAGTCGATGTATGCATGAGTAGTGTTTCTATTTTTCAACAATAATTATGGAAAGAAGGTAAGTAATATTTTATGTTTACATAATTATAATAATATCATAAATAAAATATTATTTCTTTAAATATACTTATACATATCATCCATTTGGTTTGGTGATGAAAAGATAGAGTCACATCGCTTCGGGAAGGCGGTAGTCCACATGTACACGAACGATGTTATCATCTTTTAGTGAGTGAAAAGGTAAGAAAAAAATGATATGTTATATTTTTAGAATGATAAATATATAATTAATATAATAATTATTTCATTTATATTATAAATATTTATTAATTATATCCTTATTATCTTCCATGTAAAGTGTTATTGAAAACGAATCACATCGCTTCATGAGGTGGTAGTCCGTCATACACATGAATGATGTTATCGTATCCCCTACAGAATCAAAAGTAAAAATTTTATATATGATATAATGACACCATAGGTATAATAATATAATAAATATAATATATATATATATATACTTTATATCCATCTTAATACCCAACCATGAGAGGTGGTAGTGGAAAAACAAATGACATCGGTTCGTGAGGTGATAGTCCATTGTGCACACAAACAATGATTTCGTAACCCATGTAACCCATTTAATGTAAGTGGATATGGTTAAAAAAAATATCATTATATATAAGATAATGAGGTTATTATATAATAATATTTTAATAATAATTGAATTATGTGGATGAATAAATAAAATAAAAATTCTCATTGTAGAACGTTGTGTCTTCTTCTGGTAACCTCCATAGGTTTACACTGAAAGCCTTCTTAGGTTGGATTTATGCCCAAAATAAGGATTATATTATGATATTGTGGAATTTTGGAAGTTATTTGGTAAGTTATTAACCAAAAAAAAGTGTTTTAAGGTGTAAAGAGGATAGGATAGGGGGTGGCCTTTTATAAGTGAGGTGAGTGGTAAACTTGTAATTTTTTTTAAAAAGGTGTACCCTTGTTTTATCATTCAAAAAGGATCAAAAATTGAGTTTTATAAAGAATTATTTAATTAATGGTATACATATTTACATAAAATATATTTTATACATGTTTTTAGGATATTATAACCCTTTTCATTTTAGTTTCACCCTCTGGTAAACCCATTTTTACATTAACCGAGATAATTAATTTCTACAGTTTTCACTATTTATTTTAGTAAAAAAATAATTTAACCTTAATATATTGTATAAATTATTTTTATTATAAATATGTAATCAATTTTTCTAAATTTAATTCATATAAGTGGAAAATTTTAATTTAAAATTAATCCAGTAAACGCGATGAGAAAGCGGGTTTTCAAAGATAAAATGTTCAAAAGTTTATAAAATTTTTACATAAAAATTAAATAATAAAATGATTACAATGACATAAATTTTATATATATATAATTGAACTAATTTTACTTTAAAACCAATTTAATTTTTTAACTAATTTAAATGAAAAGGCGGTCTTTAATTAAAATTTGGTATTTTTCACTATTCCTCAAAAAATAATCTTTTTAGAACATTATCAAAAATTCACACGAATATAATTTTGAAATTATTATTTAAATGATGAATTTTATTTTTTAAGATAAATTTTATAAAATTTTCAAAAATTAAATTTAAAACAAAACACACTGACATAATGAAAAATTGGGTTTTTGAGAAGTGTATGTTTTTCAAGTATAAGATAAATTATATTAATTCGATGTATAATAATAGTCATTACATGAATATAAATTAAAATTTTTTAATAAATAATATATAAATTTAATTTAAAACATTCCTCATTAGTTATAATTTTAATTTATTAAGATAGAGAAATATTATGCACTTAAAATAATTTTCAAAAGAAAAAAACCCTTTTTTAAACCCAAGAATAAACTTATACTAAAATCTAATATAAATATGTTTAAAAATTAATTAAGTGGATTAAATATTAATAAATAATAATTAAGTAGCTTTAGAAGATAACGGCTCATTTAAATTAATTTATTTATTGAAAAGAAATTATAGTTTTATAAAAATTAGTATTCTTTACTATACACTGAAAAATCGATATTTTTCGAAAAAAATCCCAAAAATTTCACCATAAGTTAATTTTGATATGTTTATTTCAAAAATTAAATTAATTTTATAAAATAAATTTTTTAAAATCTCTATAAATTAATTATTATATTTTTTCTTAAAAAACAATAATACCATTTTTTAAGAAAACATATTTTTGAATAATGTAATTACTTTAATAAAAATAGATTGATTGTTTACTAATAATTTATAAATAAATTTATATTGAGTAGGAAATTTATATTAATATTTCATAAATTATTTAATTCTATTCAAATCTACCTAATTAATGGCTAGGTTATAATATTATTATTTTGTGGTTCGTTGAATCTCGGTGTAGTGTGTCTTGCACGCTATCGAAGAAACTAGTTGTTGTGTGTAACACAAGATATCTAAAAATTTAAATTAATTTTGAAAAAAAATCATAAAATCTTAGGACGTTACATTCTACCCCCTTTAAAATTAATTTCTACCTCAAATTTCATCTCGATCATTAATGGTTTAACATTTTAAAATTCCTTTATAGAAACCTATATTGTACAACTAAATAATAAAACTTCCTTTAAAAGGGAAATTTTGAAACATAAAGTTTACCTAAAGTAACTCATAACTAGTTTTATACATAGGAAAACATAGGTGGTAAGTGAGATTTTAGACATGGAATAAAAGTGTAACGAATTATAAATAGTGATAGAGATCATTGATCACAAGAAAGTGGGTGATCTAGAGAAGATTAACAACCACAAAACCATATACTAAAGAGGCATAAAAAAGATCATTGATATCATAAAAAATAATGATAATAGGACAAAATTTTATTTAAATATTAGTTTCCTAAATTTGAATAATTTTCACAAGAAGATATACTTACTTGATTTAATTCCATTTAACAAGAACAATCTCATCCATTAGTTGTGCCTTGATCAATTTCCACTTCATCTCTTACTCCAAGAAATAAAGTTGAATTTGTTTTTCCTGAATCACTAATGGATCATAAGATCCATAAATAGAATTATAAGTAATTTTTTATATCTTTAATTATAATGTAAAGACCCGGAAATTCCATGTAATTTTTTTTTTAGTTATATGGTAATTTTATGAGTCCGCGAAAATTGATGATGCGTGATTCCGAGGCCCGGTGTGCTTGGAATGAATTTCTGAACCTTTTTTCAGGTACTTTCAGTAAACGTGCTAGCGGGTTTTTATAACTTTTAAATTGGCACTCAGAATTGAAATCTGAGGACACCGTTGAACTCGGAGCACCGGTATTCACTTAAGGAGACCATTACCTTGACCACAGTGGGTCGAGGGTGAAAGATAGTTTTTTCACTTTTTCATGGAAATAAAATAAACTTCTATTTTATTTTTATTGAAACCTCCCATGTGAATGTTATGGAGGTGGGGACCACCAAGCCTAAAACCCCCAATTTTGAATTTAATGGCAGGGAACACCCAAACTCTTTTAATGGGGGAGAAACCTCTCAACTCCCCATTAATTCATTCCTTCCATTAAATTGAGCCAATTAATTATGACAATGTGATACAATTAATTGTGCCAAAAATTAAATTGATAGACTTAATTTAAATTATTGGCCCCTCATTTCTTTGAGAGGATTGGTTGGCAAAGGAGAAGGGGAGAATTTTTGGAAGATCTTCTCCAACGAAGAATGCACCCTTCCTCTCCAAATGAATAATTCCATCTCCATCAAATAATGTTCTTCAGAGCCAAGAAAGAGGAAGATGCATGAGCCCAACATCGGAAGCATGTAGCAGAGGTGATGATCGTTTTCACCCTCTTCGCCTTCACCATTTTTCATCTCGTGACACATCAAAAAACCTCTGAGGTAGGGTAGTTGTTGTGAATTTTTCCTCTTACCCGTTCTGGAAAATTATTCATGATTCAATAAATATTTGAGTCACTTGATACCATTCTAATGTAGAAGGTGCGGGCCAAAAAAACATGGCCCAACCACTCCACAAATCTTTGTGTAATTTTTGTTGCACTCTTCGTGATGGAGGAGGACGACGATCAGTGCCAGCGATTGGCACCGGTGGTACATAAGAGCGGTGATTGGACGCACAACGGGGACGGCGGCGCGCATCTGCGCTGCTCGGTGAGGAAGGGTCATGGATTGTGTCGCGGCAATGAAGGGACGATGGCCAGTTGAGCCGACCGTCGGTGAAGGCGCGGCATGTGACCGCACTGGTGAAGGTGCGGTGTGTGACCGCACTAGTGAAGGCACGGCATGTGAGCGTGCCACACGGAGAGGAAGTCTAGCCATCCAGTCAGCCGCAGCGGACCGCCACACCGTGGCCGCCCCGCCCGGGTCGGGCCACCCTTCATGGGCCGTACCACCTAGCGTGGGTCGGGACGCCCTGCGCGGGCCGGGTCGGACCCATCAGGCCAGGCCACACCGCGAGCCTGGTAGCACCGCGGGCCGGGCCAGGTTGGACCGGACCCAAACCATTTTCGACCCTTTACGTTCTTTCGGCCATATCTTGAGCTTTGGGCATCCATTTGACAAACTATCTACGGTTCCGGAAACCTTGGAGTAAGACAGTCCTTTTGGTATACCCCACTTGAGGTTTTGGATAAAGTTGGGGTACGGTTGGGATAGATCAAGCATGAATCCAACCAGGCCCTCAGGACAAAAAGGCTAATAACTTAAGGACCAGGTGTTCGATTGACGCACCATCTGTTGCGTTGAGACCCCTATGACATGGAGGTCCTTTCGGATAATTCTTCATGTGACTTCATGGTAGTTAGAGTATCTAATAGTGTCTTGAAAATCGGACTCTCCCGGAGACGAGTAAGCTTAGTGCGGGTACCGTGTAGCTGGCACTGACGATGTACTAGGATCATGTGTGGGTATGATGATGTAATGATGATGTAATAGGATCTTGTGTGGGTCTGACGATGTACTAGGATCATGTGTGGGTCTAACGATGTACTGAAAAAGTATTAGGATCTTGTGTGGGTCTGACGATGTACTGACGATGTACTAGAATCATGTGAGGGTCTGACAATGTACTGATGACGTACTAGGATCCTGTGTGGATCTGATGATGTACTGATGATGTACTAGGATCCTGTGTGGTTCGGATGATGTATTGATGATGTATTAGGATCCTATGTGGGTCTGACGATGTACTGACGATGTACTAGGATCATGTGTGGGTCTGACGATGTACTGAAAATGTACTAGGATCCTGTGTGTGTCTGACGATGTACTAGGATCCTGTGTGGGTCTGACGATGTACTGATGATGTACTAGGATCCTGTGTGGGTATGATGATGTGCTAGGATCATGTGTGGGTCTGACAATGTACTGACATTGTACTAGGATCCTTTTTGGGTTTAACGATGTACTAACATTGAACTAGGATCATGTCTAGGTCTGATAGTGTACTATGATCCTACGTGGGTCTGACGATGTACTAGGATCCCATGTGGGTCTGCAATTTGGGATCCTTCATGGGTTTGCCTCTTAACAGAGTAAGATTATTCCGTAGTTACATCTTATAATCTCTACTTCTGTTCCTATGTTATACCTGGTGTGAGATGAGTTCTTACCTGTGTGGTACTTTCCTTTGTGGTAATACCTTGGTGGTATTCTTCTGTGTGGAATACCTATGTGGTACTTACCTTTGTGGTATTCCTTCCTTTGTGGAATAGTTGAGCTTTGGGATTTTGGGTTGGACCCTGTGTTTCCTCATGATTGAGATGGGTATACTTGATAACTTAGGTATATGTATGGGCATATACCTAAGTAGGGTTGTCATTTGATTACATGCTTTGTGGTTTATCCTTTGTATATTTTGTGATACCTTGAGGGTCTCAGGGTCCCTACTAAGTATTGTTATACTCACCCCTGCACGGGTTATACCTGCACCTTGTTGTGTTTGGTGTAGACGACCGACAGCGATGATCAAGGCTGAGGGTACTAGGACTGGATGGTGCCCCGAGGTGGGCCATACTGCATGTTGGTACGCAGAGGTGACGGGCGGACATGGAGTGCTGAGGAGGTGATCTATACCTACCCTTCAGGTAGGAACCTCGGAGGACAACCCAGTAGTTGTCTTCCTCTTTCTTCAGTTGTATTGTATTTCAGTTGTACTTGTACCTTTACTATTGGGCTTGTATTTCGGACCCTCTTACATTCAGCACTCTTTTTTCTATACAGTTTACTTGTGTTTATATCTTGTTGTGTTCTTGGTTTAATTTTTTTATAGGATATAAAGTCAATGTATTACCGATTTTAAGGAATATGCCTTTTGGTGCTAGTCTCTATCCCTTGGCCTATGGAAGGCAGGCTTGGGGTAGTCACGGCACGGGCCCCGGGGGATGGGTCATGAAAAATTGGTATCGGAGAAGTCGGTTCTACCGTAGAACATAGGACTCTAATATTTTTAACGGAAATATTGTTAAGTGTAGTGAGTGTGGTTATCAGTTTATGGAATCCAATGTTGGTGCAGCGGTCGACGTATCCATACACCAGGACCCTAATGTCTGATTTCCAACTCAGTGCACGAAAATACTGATTGTGTGTGTGTTTTTCAAGAGTTTTCTTTGTGATATTTTTGAGTCACCTCACCAGGTATAACTTATTGACCACGGTGCACCTATTTATTTTCATTATTCCTCTACACAGATAGCCATCTAGGGTTCCGGGTATAGTACGCATTGATATCCCACCAAGCGATGAGGCCTTGGTGTAGGGCCCTCTTCCAGTAGATGCAACAGTGGAGGCACCAGAAGTACCATTACCTGTTGGGCCACCGATGCCACCAGCCCCAGCAACAGAGGGTGCACGCTACTTGAGCGCGTTGCACGAGTTCCAACGCTAGAGGCCACCCAGTTTCAGGGGAGAGACGGACCCACAGGCAGCTGAGGATTGTCTAGAGGCCATGGTGAGAGTCTTTCGATTGGTAGGGACACCATATGATATCATGGTGATCCTTGTCACCAATCTTCTACAAGCAGCATCAGACATATGAGGGAGCTTGATACTCCAGGTTCATGATGAGGTGATGCTTTTCTGGGTAGACTTCGAGAGCATGTTTCAGGAAGAGTTTTTCCCAGCGACTCTTCATGTCATACGCATATAGGAGCTTCTTCATTTGTAGCAGGGCAGCATGACTGTGGATCAGTACTCAGTGAGGTTTACCAACCTCTCATGTTACTCCTCTGATATGGTACAAGACCCGTTCTTTAGGGACCGGACCTTCGAGCAGGGACTTAGGCTGGAGATCAAGGCTTCGATGATTTCTCTCAGCATCCCGACGCAGACGGGGGTGTTAGAGGGATCCCTCTTAGTGGAGAGTTTTCTTGTTGAGCAGTCACCAGCAGTGGGACCCACCACCGGACATCACGTAGCGGAGTCTTCTACATCCAGCAGCAGACAGACATCACAAAGGTCCAAGAGGACCAAACCTATAGGTGGATGACCTCATGACTTAGGATTGGTTGTGCGGGGCACCGGAGATAGATTCAGTCATGCTAGAAACATGCAATGTTTCAAATGCGGCGGGCAGGGTCACATGGATCGTGACTATCCGAACCGTCGTACGGATGATCAGCAGACAGTCGAACTACCACCCAAGCAGAGATATAGGTTCGACCGAGGAGGTCCGTAGGGAGCAGGCAGATGTGGTAGAGGAGCTGGTTGTGTAGCTGGCGGTGGGCGACGATTCGATATGTTACTGCCACCAACACCAGATGGTCCACCCCGACCACAGGTAGTAAGTGGACAGGGGCGAGCATAGCTCCAAGAAGCTGAGGCCTATGACCATGGTGCTCTGGAGATGATACGAGGTACAATATTTTTCTACTAAACCTTAGTGGTATTACTTATAGACACAGGTGTCAGTCATTCTTTTATTTCCACCGCCCTCATTCGGAGATTGGAGATTCCGACGGAGCCATTGGCTCAATCCTTGCTGTGAGAGACTCCTATAGAAGAGTTCTCGATGATTATGCACTGGTTCCAGCAATGTGAGATTACTCTAGGAGGAGAGATCTTCAGCTGGGATATCCTAGTAGCGGTGTCAAGGACTTATGAAGTTATCTTGGGTATGGACTGGTTATCTACAGTCCATGCTCAGATTGACTGTATTAGGTTCAAAGTGTGGTGTGTCCACACATATGGGACCAGTTTTACCTTCACTGGAGAGAAGGGGGCCTTTGCAGCACTGGATGGAATTACTCAGAGGAGAGTGCAGTCGATCACTCATCAGTTGGCTAGCCTTACCCTTGGAGCGGTTGATGTGGAGAGTTTGAGATATCCTGTAGTGGTGGACTAGTACGCGGATGTTTTCCCTGATGATGTTCTGGGTCTACATCCTCACAGAGAGGTGGAATTTTACATTGACGTGTACCCTGGGATGGTACCGATATCCACACCAACGTATTGGATGGCTCTCACGGAGCTTCGTGAGTTTCGGGTACAGATAGAGGACTTACAGGGGAAGGGATTCAATCGCCCCAGTGTTTCACCTTGGGCAGCCCCAATTTTGTTTGCTAAGAAGGTAGATGGGAGCTTGAGGATTTATGCTGACTATCAGCACCTAAACTAGGTAATCGTGAAGAACAAGTAACCACTCCCGAGGATTGACGCCCTCTTTGATCAGCTGAAGGGATCATGGTGGTTCTCAAAGATAGACCTCGGATCAGGCTATCACTAGCTCAGAGTGCGAGATGAGGATGTGCAGAAGATGGCATTCAGATGTCGATATAGACATTATGAGTTCTTGTTTATGTCGTTTGGAATAACCAATGCCCCAGAAGTGTTAATGGTTCTCATGAACAGGATATTTCAGTCATACCTTGATCACTTTGTGGTGGTCTTCATTGACGATATTATGATCTACTCGGCTACTGAGGAAGAGCATGCCAATCATTTGTAGATAGTTCTTGACACACTCTGAGAGCACCAGCTTTATGGTAAGCTCTCAAAGTGCCAGTTTTGGATCCGAGAGGTTCACTTTCTGGGACATGTCATATCAAAGGCTGGATTTGCAGTAGATCCAATGAATATTGAGGCGGTACTTTCTTGGGAGACACCCAGGTGTGTGAAGGGGGTATAGAGTTTCTTAGGTTTGGCTGGATACTACCAGAGGTTTGTACCATATTTCTCTAGAGTTTCATCACCTCTATCAGCGTTGACAAAGAAGGGGAAACCCTTCTTTTGGTTAGATAGATTCCAGTGGAGTTTTCAGGAGATGAGGCAGAGGCTGACTAGTGCGCCCATCTTGAGTCTACCAGAGGAGGGCGTAGGGTATGTAGTTTACTACGACGCATCAGGGAACAGGCTCGGATGTGTCTTGATGTAGGAGCGAGTATTTATCTCATATGGTTCTCGATAGTTGATATAGAACGAGTATAACTACACTACCCATGACCAAGAGTTAGCATCAGTGGTATTCACCTTGAAGATGTGGCGACATTACTTTATAGGAGATCATTTTTCAGTCTACTCAGATCAAAAGAGTCTAAGGTATATCTTCTCATAGAAGGACTTGAACTTGAGATAGCAACGTTGGCTTGAGATCTTCCAAGACTATGACTTCGAGATAGTCTATACTCTTGGGAAGGGGAATGTTGTAGCAGATGCACTCAGCCGGAGATCTGTTATACAGTTTCTAGGTGAGGCGACGGAGCAGCTGGCCACTTTCCAGATATCCTTTGTGGATCGAGATGGAGAAGCTTTTCTTCAGTCTCTTACAGTCACTCCCCCACTTCTTTAGTGAGTCAGGGAGGCGCAGCATGGGGATACTGACTGTGAGGCTCGATGTGCTCAGATATCCACAGGACAGGCACCTGATGGATATTTTGAAGGTGGAAATAACTTCATTCTCTTCAGAGGATGTACCATGGTACCAATGTCGCTTCGGGAGGAAGTTTTGAGGGATTTCCACACATCCCCTCTAGCGGTACATCCAGGAGTGGAAAAGATGTACCAAGATCTCTGACAATAGCATTGGTATCCGAGAATAAAGAAAGCAATAGCAGAGTTTGTCTCTCGGTGCCTCACTTGTCAGCAAGTGAAGGCGGAGCATCAGGTACTAGTAGGCTTGGTTCCGCCTTTAGAGTTCCTATAGTGGAAGTTGGATGGGATATCCATGGACTACATGATAGGACTTCCATGTACATCCAGGGGTCATGATTCTATCTGGGTGATCGTCGACTGACTCACCAAGTCAGCCCACTTCCTACCAATCAGAGAGCAGGGTTCAGTAAAGAGCTTGGGACGCCTCTATGTGTAGGAGATTGTGCAACTACATGGAGTACCCTCAATGATTTTCTCAAATCGTGATATACTTTTCACTTCCTGGCTATGGAAGGGGTTACAAGAGGCTTTTGGGATGCAGCTTTGTTTGTGCACTTCCTTCCATCCTTAGACGGATAGCCAAACTAAGCAGATCATTTAGACTATCGAGGACATTATGTGTGCTATCATCCTCGACTTCGGTCGCAGCTGGGAGGATCACTTTCCCTTGGTGGAGTTTTCATACAACAACAGTTATCACTCCACCATTGGGATGGCACCTCTTTAGGTTTTGTACGGGCAACCTTGAATATCACCTATGTGCTAGACTGACCCAGGGGAGTCAGCACTCATGGGACAAGATATGGTATAGGCTACCATGGAGAAGGTATAGGTCATCCAGGAGTGGATTAAGACTTTACAGTGCAGGCATAAGTCTTATGCTGATAGGAGAAGGAGACCTCTGGAATTCGAGGATGGTGACCCTGTCTTTCTACGGCTCTCACCTCAACAAGGTTTGCAGAGATTTGGTCGGGGTGGCAAGTTATCTACGAGGTTCGTCAGACCCTTCCAAGTCCTCAGCAAAGTTGGTGAGGTGGCTTACCACCTAGCTCTTCCACCTTAGTTGCACTGGGTGCATGACGTCTTCCACGTATCCCAACTAATGAGATATTTTCATGACCCCTCTCACATCATCGACCACAGCGATCTGTACATTTATGATGGAGCGACATTTACGGAGGTTCCAGTAAAGATTGAGGATCGATAGGATCGGGTCCTTCATGGGTAGTCGATACCTCTGGTGCGTGTTTTTTGGCAACACGGGAACCTTCAAAAGAGTACATGGGAGCGCGAGGCTCAGATTCATGCTCAGTACCCCCACTTGTTTCCTTAGTTTGATTTATGGATTATGGGGACATAAATCCTAGAGGTGTGGAGAATTTAAAGACCCAGAAATTCCATTTAAATTTTTTTTCAATTATATGGGAATTTTACGAGTCTGTGAAAATTGACGGCGTGTGATTCTGAGGCCCGGTGTGCCCGGAATGAATTTCTGAATTTTTTTTGGGTATGTTCAGTAAATATGCGAGTGGGTTTTTGTAACTTTTAAGTCGATGTTCGGAGTTGAAATATAAGGACACCATTGAACTCTCAGCACCAGTATTCTCTTAAGGAGACCATTACCTTGACTACAGTGGGTCGAGGGTGAAAGATAGTTTTTCACTTTTTCGTGGAAATAAAAATAAAATAAAATAAACTTCTATTTTATTTTTTTTGAAACCTCCCATGTGAATATTTTGGTGGTGGGGACCAACGAGCCTAAAACCTCCAATTTTGAATTTAATGGCGGGGACCACCTAAACCCTCTTAATGGGGGAGAAACCTCTCAACTCCCCATTAATTCATTCCTTCCATTAAATTAAGCCAATTAATTATTCCAACGTGGTTCAATTAATTGTGCCAACAATTAATTGTGCCAAAAATTTAATTGGTAGACTTAATTTAAATCATTGGAACCTCATTTATTTGAGAGGATTTTTTGATAAAGGAGAAGGAGAGAATTTGTGGAAAATCTTCTCCAACGAAGAACGCACCCTTCCTCTCCAAATGAAGAACGCCATCTCAATCAAAGAATGTTCTTCAAAGCCAAGAAAGAGGACGATGCATCAGCCCGACTTCGAAAGCGTGTTGTGGAGGTGATGATAATTGGCACCCTCTTCGCCTTCACCATTTTTCATCTCGTGACACATCAATGAACCTCTGAGATAGGGTAGTTGTTGTGAATTTTTTCCATTACCCATTCTGGACAATTCTTTGTGATTTAAGAAATATTTGAGCTGATTGTTACCCTTATAATATAGAGGGTGCAGGCCAAATGAACATGGCATGACCAATCAGCAAATCTTTGTGTAATTTTTGTTGCGCTATTTGCGATGGAGGAGGACAGAGACCAGTGCCAGCGATTGGCACCATTGGGACACAAGAGCGACAGCCAGCCGCACGACGGGGATGGCGGAACATGTCCGCGCCGCCCAATGAGGAAGGGTTGTGGCTTGTGCCGCGGCGACGAAGGGAGGATGGTCGGTCGAGCCAACCGCCGATGAAGGTACGATGCATGACCGCGCCACACGGAGAGGACAGCTGGCCATCGTGCGAGCCCCCGTGGATCGCCGCACCATGGCCGCCCCTCCGCCCCGCGGCTACCTCGCCCTGGTCGGGCCGTCCAGAGTGGGCCGGGCCGCCCCACCTGCGCCGGGCTGCCCCGCGCAAGCAAGGAAGCCTAGCGGGCTGGGCCGCACCATAGGCTAGGCATCCCAGCAGGCCAGGCCGCACCATGGGCTGGGTCATGCCGCGGGTCGAGCCGGACCCAGTGGTTCAGGCCGGGTCGACCCAAACTGGTTCGGGCTGAGTCAACCCAAACTAGGTCGGCCCAGGCCGAGTCAGGCTGGGTCAGACCGTACCCTGACCAGTTTCGATCCTTTATGTTCTTCCAGCCATATCTTAAGCTTCAGGCTTCCGTTTGATGAACCATCTAT
Organism: Viscum album; assembly: GCA_963277665.1. Classification (NCBI taxonomy): domain Eukaryota; kingdom Viridiplantae; phylum Streptophyta; class Magnoliopsida; order Santalales; family Viscaceae; genus Viscum; species Viscum album. Next base: position 443,188,754 of record OY728120.1, on the reverse strand, counting down.
GGTGCAGGAAACCTTGGAGCGATGTGTTCCTTTTGGTATTCCCCACTTGAGGTTTGGATAAAGTTGGGGTATGATCGGGTTGGATCAAGCATGAATCCAATTGGGCCCTCGAGACTAAAAGGATAATAACTTACAGGCCAAGTGTCCGATTGATGCACTGTCTGTTGCATTGATACCCCTATGACATGGCGGTCCTTTAGGATACTTATTAGTGGTACTTAGTGGTAGTTGGAGTATCGACCAGTGGCTTGAGGAGCGGACACTCATAGAGACGGTCAAGCTTAGTGCAAGTACCCTATAGCTGGCACTGACGATGTACTAGGATCATGTGTGGGTCTGACGATGTACTGAAGATGTACTAGGATCTTGTGTGGGTCTGACGATATACTGACGATGTATTAGGATCCTGTGTGGGTCTGAAGATGTACTAGGATCATGTGTGGGTCTAACGATGTACTGACGGCGTACTAGGATCATGTGTGGTTCTGAAGATGTACTAACAATGTACTAGGATCTTGTGTGGGTCTGACAATGTACTGACGATGTACTAGGATCATGTGTAGGTATAGAGATGTACTGACGTTGTACAAGGATCTTGTGTGGGTCTGATGATGTACTAGGATCCTGTGTGGGTCTGACGATGTACTAGGATCCTGTGTGGGTCTCACAATGTACTGACGTTGTACTAGGATCCTGCGTGGGTCTGACGATGTACTGACGTTGTACTAGGATCCTGCGTGGGTCTGACGATGTACTAACATTGAACTAGGATCCTGTGTGGGTCTGATGGTGTACTAGGATCCTATGTGGGTCTGATGATGTACCAAGATCCTATGTGGGTCTGCAATTTGGGATCCTTCGTGGGTCTGCATCTTAACAGAGTAAGATGATTTAGTAGTTACATCTAATCATCTCTACTTTTGTACCTATGTTATACCTGGTGTGAGCTGAGTTCATACCTGTGTGGTACTTCCCTTTGTGGTAATACCTTGGTGGTATTATTCTGTGTGGAGTAACTGTGTGGTACTTACCTTTGTGGTATTCCTTCCATTGTGGAACAATTGAGCTTTGGGCTTTTGGGTTGGACCATGTGTTTCCTCGTGATTGAGATGGGTATACTTGATAACTTAGGTATATGTATGGGAATATACCTAAGTAGGGTTGTCAGTTGATTTCATGCTTTTTGGTTTCTCCTTTGTGGATTTTGTGAGACCTTGAGGGTCTCGAGGTCCCTACTAAGTATCGTTATACTCACCCCTGCATAGTTTATGCCCGCACCTTGTTGTGTTTGGTGTAGAAGGCGGACAGCGCTGATCGAGGATGAGGGTACCAGGACTGGACGGTTCCCGGAGGTGGACCATATGGTGTGTCGGTACGCAGAAGGGACGGGCGGACGTGGAGTGCTGAGGAGGCGATCTGTACCTACCCTTCATGTAGGAACCTCAGAGGATAACCTAGTAGCTATATTTCTCTTTCATCAGTTGTATTGTATTTCAGTTGTACTTGTACCTTTACTGTTGGTATTATATTCTGGGCCCTCTTAATTTTAGCACTCTTTTTTCTATACAGATTACTTGGGTTTGTATCTTGTTGTGTACTTGGTTGTGTGTGTTTACAGGATATAAAGGTAATGCCTTCCCGGTTTTAGGGAATACGCCTTTCGGTGCTAGTCACCATCCCCTGGACTATGGAAGTCGGGCTTGGGGTAGTCACGGCATGGGCCCTGGGGGACGGTTTGTGACATATCATCACAAAACAATGGTTAGCACAGGTTATCCAATATGCATAAATCTTCATATGATGAAGTAATACATTAATATCTAAAGCCTCATCCAAAGTTCAACTTAAACTATTTAATTAACGGTTATCCTTATGACCATTCCAAAATATTAAAATCCAAAATTTTAGAGATGAGGTCACTAAATTTACAAAATGAAATTATCATTAATCCCCCCAAAAACATGAAGTAGCTCTTAATTTTCAAATACCAAACATGTGAATGCATTCATCATGTATTATCTTACAATATGTTAATAACCTGAATCACCATAAAACCTTATTAAAAACATAGATAATTCTTTATTCATTTAATAAAACCACATATTATTAAATATATTTCATGAATCCAGTACTATTATAAACTCAATTGATGATAACATAAACTACTTTTTCCAAAAATCATTAATTAGTTCCAAGTTCATCAATACTATCCAATTTATTTATTTATTTCAATCATATATTTATCCAAAATAAAAACTATTTTCTCAACATCAAGAACATATTAGTTGTTATTTCCCTTTTTCAAAATATAAAATTTCCATAAAATCACTTTTATATGTCATTAGCACCATTCAACATAATTTTTTCAATCCTTAACAAAAAACTTATATTGAAAAATCTTTATATATTTCATGATTCGTATAAAATAATTATTGAATTATAATACATAAATACTTCAATAATACCACTTCATTCTCAAACCATTAACTATGATTCATCATATTATTCCTTAGTACCCCATTCCTTTCATATGTCATTCAAAGTATCTATATCATCAACAGAAAAAAAAAACTCATACAAACTTGTTTATTCTCTTCATGAGATTTCCCCTTAGGACATAGATTTTCATAATGCCCATAATTTTCACATTTGAAAAATTCAACCATCGATGATATCTTATGGATACCATTATTCTCATTAATTTCATTAACTAAACATTTCATTTTTCCTCTACAATTAGTTGCTTTGTTCCCTTTTCCACACTCAAAACAGATTCCCATTCCTTCAGGACATTCCCTGGAGCACTTATTCCCTCATTCTCAATATATAGGAAACTGAATAATATTTCCTATATGGTCTCTACCACCCAAACTCTTAGTGGACTTTATCCTTAACTTCTTTGGTGAGTTCGAGAGTTAGTTAAGGTGTATATTATTAATAATTTATCATCATAGCTTATTATTAATAATCAAAACATCTTTTACTCTAGTCATCATCCCATTTGGATACTCAATAGGAAATTTTCCATCACGTTCATTTTTAACCCAATTACTTCTGGTTCCCACCAATAACTAAAACCAAAAATCATAGTGTGATCAATTATAATCATAATGGGAAAAAAAATCCTAAAAACCACTTATAATATGTCTAAATCATGACACATTATTTTTAATATATAACACCTTAGTTTTATCTTATTTCATTCATAGTCATCATCTATTTAAATCCTTCATGATGCTTGGTAAAGATTTTGTGAATTTCCGAATTATATCCCCTGAGAGTGTCACACCAGGTGTGCCTCAAGGCCCCTATCATGCACCAGGTGATGATCGATTCCATCTTAATACACCTTTTGAAGTTACTACCCATAGGTACCTCTGTGTCAGATCCATATCCACTTATAGTATCCAAATAGGTGTTTAATTTCTCTAAAACCACTCACTCTATATTTTTCCAAAATTCTAGGGTGTTTTCCTATACTTTGACTAATACTTAGACTTATCATTTTAGAAATCCCTATACATATCCTTATAAATATATATAGGGATATCACTAAAGTTTTATCATCCTTGATTCCAAATATTGAATAAAACTTCCCTCTAATACCAACTATAGTGACTCGATATTTTCATACATTGATATTACATATTTTTATATGAATACTCAATACATTTCACAAACACATGACTAAGGACCATAATAGTTTATTGTATTTGGAGACTCGGAACACATTATTCTAATTTGGTGAAATATCCTCAACATCTCTTATAAATATATTATCCTTTAGTACTCTTCACAAAAATAACCTACTTAAAACCATTCTTCGTAACATGGTGAAAGGAAACATAAGAAAGGGTGATCTTAGATGCTCAGTAAGGGTAATCAAGGGAGATATATAAGAATAACATAAACAAGAGAGTATGAGAACAGGATCATAACATATGAAAAACATACCCTCAATAGCAAAGACCAAATATTGAGTCATAACATAAATATTGGCAGTTTATAAGACATGAATCATGAGGAAATAAAATAACATGATCAATTAGAGAATAAAATTGTCAAAAGAAATATAATTATGGTATACACATAATAATATAAAATAATTTCCATAATAGTAAAGGGTTATTATCATGGCTATCATAGTAGAATGGGTTAACTCCCTAAACCATTATCGTAGTCAAGTTTCACTCCCAAGACCATCATAGAAAACAAATTCCCTTATTGAACTAATCTAACTCTTCATTACACTCATGTCTATATCATGAGATATAAACATTCACCCAATGCATTAGAGAGAGATATTGGTCCCACTCATAATATAATGAAAATCATACATATGTGTTACATATGGTTATAAAACATTAAACATATCATAACCCATGAATTCAAAGGGGTTTCATAAACATTTCATCATAACATAACCTATGAAAAATAAACAGGTTTTATAATAATTTCATCATTTCATCATACCATAACTCGTGTAAAAAGAAGAGGGTTTCATAATAATTTTATTGTGTTATAACCTGTGGAATAGAAACAGGTTTCATAAACATAATTCTATCATAAAATCATTCATAGAAATAATGTAAATGGTATTATTATATCATATCCATTGTAAGTCATAGGTAAAATAAATATATGTTATCTTAGATGGAAAATTATTTTGAAAGATAAATAACTAGTCATGATTCTTTAGGAAGAAAAATTTTCTTTCAAAATAAATTTTAAAACTAAAAATTCATAAAATATTTCAGAAATATTTTCTTTTAATATAAAATTTGAAAACTTATACAGGAATATTTAAAATCATTTAAAATATTTATTGAGTAAAATGTCCCTTCTTCTTTTAAAAACACTTTTTAAAACATAAAACATTTTTAAAATATTTTTCACTTTGAAATCATTTATTTAATATCTAAAAAAGCCACAAAATATTAAGGAAATTTTTTTATTTGAAAATAGATTTAAAAAATTGTAAGTGAATCTTGAAATCATTGAGTGTTTTTGATAGTGGGAAATATTTTTCATGTTGTGCTTGTTAAAAAAAAGATTATTTTCCCATTTTCAATAAATTGCAAACATAATTTTTTTTTGAAAATGGCATGAATATTCCATTCAAAATTTTTTGTGGAAATTAAAAAATGGTTAAAATTTATTTAATAAACCATTTGAAAAATATTTAAAACATTTTTTGAAAACATTTTTTGAAAACATGGTTTTGGAAGAAAATGGGTTTTTGACTGAAAAGATGATTTTTCTTACAAGAATTATTTTGAACCCTTTAATACATAATGAGAGGAAAATTAAATTACAGAATGTATTTATAATTCATAACTATCGGAGAATAAAATTCATGAGTTTATTGAGATAGAGATCATAATTTTTCAATATTTGAAGCATAATCATAAAAAATCCCAAAAAATGGTGAGATTGTAACATAAAACTATTACCACTTTGGTAACTTTGAATCATAATCTCCATAAAATAATAACATTAAATGAAACATATAATGTCATTAAAATAAGGATATTAATGATATAATATGTCAAAGTGAAAGTATATACACCATTAAAAAAATAAGTGGTGAATTTTCATATGTCTCCCAGAAATAAAAGAAAGACTGGATATCTCTTACCACTTCGGTAACTTTTGAACCATAAACCCCATGAAATAGAGATCCTAAAATGGATATGTAAATTCCTATAATTTTAAGGATAATATTTATAAAATACATTCATGGTAAATATATATGTAATACCACATTTTTATTAAATAAATGTTTCATTTCATGGAACAAAATACATAGGTTAGTTTTTTGAAAACCAAGGATATAATGCATGAAAACATAAAAAATTATTCGAATTAATGTGAAATGATTATTCATGGATTAAACCTAAGTTATTTTTACTACATCTCATATCCTGGGGACATATATCAAGGAAAGGGGTCAGCATGAGCCCTGTAATGGAATAATCAAGGAAGATATTTAGCATGTGATCATGAGGCATATCAATAAGAATAAGAGGTATCAAAATATAACATTATCAAGAGTAAATGAGGCATATAATAATAAAAAAACATGAATAATAACATGGAAATGTGGATAAAAATTTAAATTATAAATTCATAATCATATCACTAAGGTTTATCACCATGGTTTCATAAATGAAAATTACCAAGGTTATTCATCATGGTATCATAAAACATATAATATCTAAAGATTAAATTCATTAAATAATTAATTGGATAACTATCAGGTAGAAAAAATCATATTTATTAATTAATTTGAGCCACAAATATCAGAATAAATTATTTCATTAATAACCTGTGAAAAATAAATAATGGGTTTCTTATTAAAACCATGGCATAAAAAATGCTTAAAGGCATGATCATTACATCATTCTAAACCCAAAAAAAAGGGAATGTGGGTTATATATATATATATATCCCCAAATAAATAAATCATTTTTACATATAGTTTAATACCCATGGAAAATTAATAGGTTTGGGTATTCAAAAATAGAAAATAAATGATAATTTCTCAAGTAAAAGATATAAATTTGAGAAGTAAATTTGGCAGCATGAAAAGTATAAAATGTGGTTTTATAAAAGGGTAAAATGAGAGATAATTAAAGCCTAACATTGATAAAAAATTATTTTATAAGTAATAGTATGATCAAAATAATAATAAAATAATGTAACGTACCATTTAGAAGATATACACAAAAATAATTACTTGAATGGAAATGAAGGTGATAATAATTCTCTTACCTTGAAGAGTTATTCCTAAATCTTAAGGATTGGAACCTTGGGGGATTGAGTAAACCTTTATGGGGGTATTTGGGAGCCAAAACCACCATAAATTCTTGGAGGATGGATTGTGATAAAAGGGGAATGGTGAAATGGGTGGTTATTTATTGCAAAAGTGGAGTAATTGTTTAATAATTTCCAAATATAGTTCTTGTAAATCTTGCTTGTGTAAAATGAAAAATCATTAGATTAAACATGGGTTTTTATTATGGTTTTGTAAATATGAGTCAAATTTTATGATATTTTAATAAACTATAACCGATCACCATTTTTAAATACTTTTTTTGGCATGGAAAAGTAAATTTCCCACAAAGTAATGTTTTTTAAAATCAAATTTTCTATTTTAGAATTTGGAAAGTCACTTATAGGTCTGGAAATTGATTAAAATATATAAATATACTTAATATTAAAAAAATAACATATTTTTGGTTTTTTATTGTGGTTAATTAATTATTAAATCATTATTTCATAAATAAGAAGTCATAAAACATAACAAAAAACCCCAAAACTATATTTTTACTATTCACATAAAAATAAAGTATTTCAGAAAATTATCATAAATTCACCCTAACCTGATTTCAATGTGATGATTTAAAATATAATGTTTATTTTATCAGAATAATCCTATAAATATGATAATTTCATAAAATAATCTTTATTTATTGAAAAATGATAGTGTATAAAGCACATTCAAATTTCTGACACTTATAAAAATTTCCTAGGACATTATAAAATTATTTTATAATTTATCTTTAAATAAGAGTGATTTAAAATACTATTTAATTAAAATAAATATTATTGATAATACCTTAGTTTATTATAAAAATGTATTTCTTTACTAAAAAATTCAATTATGTTTTATTTATGTCTAAAAATCTATTTATCAAATTCGTATCAATTGAAAATATATTTTATTAAGGAAAATATATTCTTAAAATGGAGTTAACTGAACAAAAATTTTATTTATACAAATAAATTACACTTTAAGTAACTAAGGACTAGACACATAACCCCTTATAACACCCATGTATTCCCTAAGTGTAAGGTGTGCGATGGTGGTAGTTTCATGGGGTGGATCGTCTAACATTGACTGAGTGGTAATTTCCACTAACTTAGACTTCTCTAATAGGAAATTTTGTTCAGGGTTCACTTATTGAATCTCGTATTGGGATTTTTCAAGGGAGAACCCCAGTGATTCTACCTCCCTCCCAAGTTCTCAAAAATGGGATTCAATCGGCATAACTCTACTAGTTAAGGTCATTGTTTCTATATTTTGCATCAATTATACTTTTTTATTACTACTTATAAATACTAATTATAATAGTAAAATTATCACTAATGGTTATAGTTTCCAAAAAATTTGACCAATAGTTATTTTGACCAATAGTCATATAATGTTCAAATCTCAATGGTCACATTTCCTTTTATAACCTATAAATACCACTTCATTCTTTCACTACAATCCCCCCCAAGTTACATATTTTTATTTTCTAAGATATTTATTGATTTAATAATATTTGTTTTCATTTCTATAGTGTTTACTACTATAAAATAAGGTTATACCCATGGTTCAAAACCAAGGTTATATCCCATAAAACTGTTGGTATAGGTTATACCCACAATTTTATGAACTGTGGGAGATCGAGGAATTGGTATAGAACTATACCCATGGTTTATAAACCATTGGTTTATTAAATTTCAATGGAAATACCAATAACCACAGTTTGACTAAACTGTGGGAATAGTTTTATACCCACGGTTTGGTCAAACTGTGGGTATAGATCCTTATTAAAAAAATCCTCTAATGGGAATTGGTCCCAACACCTTCCACTTACAGACGAATGAATTTACCACTATCCTACAACACTTTTTATGTTATTATATTCATATATATATATATATGTATAAAACAAATATATTAAATTATTTATTTATTATAATTATTATTATTATGGAAAAATAATGTTCTAACATATACCCATGGTTTGGTAAAACCATGGGTATAGGTTTTCCCACAGAATTTATTTTTCAGACAATTTATTTTTATGGTTTACAAAAACTGTGGTAGTAAGGGTGACCTATACGCATGGTTTTTAGAGAATCATGGGTATAGGGCCTTCTCATGAAAGAAAAATTATGTAGAAACATATTCCCATGGTTTAAAAAAAAACATGGGTATAGGGGTGACCTATACCCATGGTTTTGGGAGAAATTTGGGTATAGGTAATTCCTGTGAAAAAGTATCCCCCCCTGCAAAACCTATTTCCACGGTTCTATAAAACCATTAGTATAGGTACCTCGATACCCATGGTTTTTGGAGAACTATGGGTATAGGACCTTCCCATGAAATGTTTTCCCATTGATAGAGGGGTGACCCATACCCATGGATTTTTTCAAAACCATGGGTATAACCTTATATTATAGTAGTGTTTGGACATGGGGTGATGATTCTAATGATTTGGGGTAATTCATATTTTTCCATTTTATCTTTTCTATTTTATATTTTTTTCTAGTTATAATGTTTGGAATTTTAGTTCGTTTCATAGCTGATAAATGTAATGATAATTCTTAATGATTTAGGTTTTTATTGGTTCCTCTATATTTTGTATGTGTATAATATAATATAATATAATACACATTTAATCCAAAAACAAATATCATTTAAAACCCCTAGGTCGTTACATTATTCACCCTTTTATAAATCTCATCCTTGAAATTTTAACTCATATTCTCAGTTGAGAATAGGTTAGGGTACTTCTATTTCATTGATTATTATAGTTCCCATGATGCCTCTTCATACTTATGGTTCATCCACAATACTTTGTCAAGGTGGTTAGTCTTGTTGCATAGAACTTTGTATCTATGTTCCAAGATCTCCACTAGATGATCCTCATAATAGAGGTCATGTTCCAGTTGTACCACCTACAGATTCAGTACATGTGATGGATTAGGTATGTACATTCTTAAGAGGGATATGTGGAATACATCATGAAATTGAGATATATTTGGTGGAATTACTAGATGATATTCCACTTCTTCAATGCAATCATAGATTTCCAAGGGTCCAATGTACCTATGGTTAAGGTTACCTTTCTTTAAAAAAACATATGACTCTCTTCCATGGTGATTTCCAAAGGAAACAATTTTTCTCCAACATCAAACTCTAAGTCCCTTTGATGATTTTCAACATATCTCTTTTTCTGAATCTGATTAGATTTTATATGTTTTTGGATGGAATGAACCTTTTTTCATCTCTTTCATAAGATCAGCCCCAAGTAGATTTATATCACCAACTTTATCCCAACTAGTAGAAGTTTTATATTTCTTCCTATATAGAGATTTATAAGGTTCCATTTAAATACTCGAGTGGAAGTTGTTATTAGATGAGAACTCAAATAATTCAAGGTGTTAATCCCATACACCTTTAAATTCCATTGAGAATGTTCTCATCATTTCATCAAGTTTTTGAATAGTCATTTCAAATTGGATATTAGTTTTGGGATGATATACCATACTGAAATTAAATTCAGTATTCATATAACATTGAATTATTCTATATATGTTATATGTGAACCTTGGATAATAATAAAAAAATGATCGAAAGTGGAACCCCATAAAGTCTCACCACTTCCTTTATGTTTATCTTGGAAAATTATTCAAGAGATAAATCTTACCAAATAGCAATAAAATGGACAGTCTTAGTGAGTCTATCCACTATACCCCATATTGCATTGTTTCCTTTAGATATTTTTAGGTGACAAGTGATGAAGTCCAAAGTAATATTTTTCCACTTCCATTTTAGTATGGGTAGTGGTTGTAATAACCCTTTAGGAAGTTGTCACTATGGCTTCACTTGTTGAAACACTAAGTGCCTTGTAGTGTAGTTGTAAATCTCCCTTTTCATATTATCCCACCAATAACAATCATGAAGGTACATGTACATTTTAGTGCTTCCATGATGTATAGATAATGTAGATCTATGAGATTCATCCATCAGATCCTTCTTTATCTTTGTGGTAGATGGGACACATATCCTTGTATGAAATTTTAGTACATATTCTTGATAAATATTCAACTTAGTAACTTCCCATTCTTTACAGCCTCTATCTTCTTTGTATCAAAGGATCTTCTCTTTTATCTCTTTTGATCATCTCTAGTAATGATGGTTGAGAAATCATTTGGGATAGGATTGATTATTTCCCTTCTATTATGATTCTCATGCCCAACCTTACTAGTTCCTTGATCAATGGATCTCCTTGAATCCTCATCATTACTAGAAAAATAGGATATTTCCTACTTAATACATCAATTACATTTATTTCTATTATGGGGTGATAATGAGTTAAATAGACATAGTCTTTAAGAACATCTAACCATCACCTTTGTCTCATGTTCAGCTCATTTTGCATAAATATATACTTAAAACTCTAGTGGTCAGTTTATATATCACATTTCTCCCTATAAAGATTGTGTCGCCATATCTTCATAGAAAAAATGACTACAACTAAATCCAGTTCATGCGTAGGATTATTCTAATCATAAATCTTTAAATTTTGAGATGCATAAGCAATCAACACTAATACAAAAATGGGTTTATCCAGTATTAGGGCTTTAACAGTTCTAGCTAAAAGCACTATTAAATACCCCCTTTGTCAGTACTAGAAAAAGAAATGATAAAGGTCCCCCTTTAATAGATCTTTTTTATCACTGATAAAGAGGGTCTTTAATAGTGCTAAAAAAATTGATAAAGACACCCCCCCTATCAATGCTTTTTTACTAGTGTTGATATAAGTCATATTTCAAAAAAATCATTAAAAATAATATATTAATATATAAATATATTTTTATTGATATAAATATAATATATATTTTTAAAATATGTTTTGGATAAGGTAAATAGGAATTTACACTTAATATAAAGTATATTTAGCGAAAATGGAATATAAAATAATTAAAAAATATTTTCAATCAATAATTTTCTAATTATTATTGAGAAAAAGTCATTTAATATCAATTGGAAGATAAAAAAATCAAAAAATTATTAAAATATCTAAAATAAGTTGAAAACATAACTCAAAATTCAAACGGACAAAACTTTTGATCTGGGTGTCTATTTAGACTCTACCATATATCAAATCAAATCCGGTGATGAGATATATTCCCTTGGTAACACAGGTAAAGCACTATCATATTTTTCAAGGCCCATAAGGCCTTTAAAACATATTTTTTAGTTAAGTTACCCCTATTTTTTAACATTCGATGTAATTTAAGCCCCATTTAAGGGGGTCTTTTTACTCATTTTTAGGGGCAGTTGAATTTATTTCCACGGCTTACATTCATATTGATATTATGGTTTTGAAATTTTAACATTTTTTCACAATGTAGTTTTATTTATAATTAATTATATGCATATTTTTTATATTTACTTATAATAAATCAATTGTATAAATTCATATATCAACATATTAATGTAAAAATTTATTTTTAAATATATAAAATAAATATTTATTATTAATTTTATTCACAGTAAAAAAATATCCATTTTATTTACCTTATTAAAAATAATTCATATGTATATATAACCTTTATATATACATATTTTTATGTATTAATAAACACACACGCACACACACACACACATATATATGTATATTATAATATATATATATAAATTAATATTAGTATATAATATATTTAAATAAATTTAATTGTGTATATATATCACACATTTCAAAATATATAAAAATAAATAGAAAAATGATTAAATATACAAAAAAAATATGCATGGCATAGTGGTAAAGAGCTCTCATTCGCATAAGGGAGTTCATAGGATCGAATCTAGGCACATTCAGTTATTTGGTGTAGCCTTCCAATGCTAGTAAAGGGAGGTGGGGTGCATGATGGGAGATGGGTAGTGGAAAGCACTAAGAAAGGGGGTTGTAAGTGATGAGAAAGGGGATTGGGGTCCATGAAAAATTAATTTTTTCCATATTTTTTAACAGTGCTTTTTTAGCACTATTAAAAGACACCCTTTAACAATGTTAAAAAATAACGGATAAAGGGTGTCTTTAATAGTACTCTTTTTAGTACTGTTAAAGGGTGACTTTAACAACATTTTTTTAGAGTTGTTAAATAACCCCCACCCCCCAACATCACTCTCAATATCAACACTTTTTAAATGATGATAAAACCCCTTATTAGTGTTGTTAAAGCCTTGATTTTTAATAGTGCACCTTGTCATTTTGAAATAGAATTCACACAATCCATTTCAGATATGCATCACTATAAATAATAAATCTTTCTCTCATAGAGGGTATAAATAACATGGGTGAAGTAACCAATATCTTCTTCATTTAGTGGAAACTTTATTCACACTCATTTTTCCAAATAAACTTACCTTTTTTTCGAGTTAACTTGGTTAGTGGATTAGAAAATTATGAAAAATAATCACAAACCACCTATAATATCCTAATAAACCAAGAAAACTATTAATCTTAGCTACTTTTGTTGGATGAGGCCACTCCTCTACATCCTTTGTCTTGGTAGGGCCAAATGGCATTCCTTAATTGGTTAAAATGTGCCTGGATAATGCAACTTTTTGTAACCAAAATTCACATTTTCTGAATTTTTCATATAGATTATCCTTCCTCAGAGTTTTCAATATAACCCTTATATTGTCCTCAAACTCCTTGTGAATTTTTTAATATATCATAATATCATCAAAAAAACTACAATCGATTTATCAAGGTAGTCCTTAAAGACAATGTTCTTAAAATCTATAAATATAGCAGGAGAATTAGTCAAGTCTATAGGCATAATAATAAACTCATAATTCTCATATCTTGTTTGAAAGGTATTATTTGGAATATATTCCTTATTCACCCTCAATTTATAATACCGATATCTAAGTTCAATCTTGGAGAATAATTGAGCCCCGTAAAGCTGGTCAAATAAATCATTAATCCTTGGGAGAGGGTACTTGTTCTTCTCTATATTCCTATTAATTTATTTATAATAAATTAATATCCACATTGATCGATACTTATTATTTACAAATAGAATAGGTTCTCCCTAAGAAGAAACACTTGTTTGGATAAATCCCTTCACCAAAAGATCTTGAATTTGTTTCTTTTATTCTTCTAACACCATAATTTATATTCTATAATGGGTCTTCTATATCGGTTACGATCCAGGTATAAGTTTAATGTATAAATATACCTCTCCTTATAGGGGAGGTCCAGATAATTCTTTATGAAATACATCAATCTATTCCTATATGATGGGGATATTTTTTATCCTTATAATTTCATTTCATTCTACCTCTTCACTTATTATCTCCATAAATAAGGTTATGGGAGGTGCTTCTAGACAATGCTCAGGTCGGAATATCTCCCCTTTTAAAATAACTATAGGTTTTCCATTCAAGACTAATAAAATTTCCTTACTCTTTTAGTTTATCTTAGCATTATACTTTGAGGTCTAGTTTATCCTTAGTATAGTTTCAAATTCCACCATTTGAATGACTACTAGATTTGGGATGATATTTTACTCACCAAAGTTAATAATAGAGTTTCTATACACTTTTGATGCTAGTATAACCCCTATAGAAGTATTGAATAATAACTCTACTTATAGAATCTTATATATTGATTCTATATTCTTTGAAAATTTGGATGAAATAAAGGAATAATTAGAATAATAATCAAACAAATTACTTTATATCTTTGATATAATAATGATTTTACTTTCCACTACATAATTTAGAGCCTTTACTTCAGTTGTTGGGATATAAAATGTCTGACCTTTCTCCCTTGGCTTATGCATAGGTTGATAGTGGTTTCCCTCCACTATATTTTAATTTGTACATTGATTGGAAAATTACCCAAGAAATCCACACTTAAAGAATTGTACTAAAATTTGAGCCTACACCATATTCCATTTGTCCTTAGTATTGAGAAGTTAAGGATTCACCTCACCATGATAGTTGTAAGATATATGTCCATCTCTTCCACACTTTTATCACTTTACACTCCAAATAAATTAGTTCCCTCAATGCTTCTTCCCACATTTATAGCACATTGTATGTTTTACTTTATTTCCTCCTCTTACATGATCAAAATTATTCCTTGAGTTTGGATCTATTAATATCTTATTTTCATTTGACCTATGTGATCACTACATCTCTATAAACATCAATTCAATATTCATATAACTCCACACTATCTCTTCATAACTTTCAAAGTCTCAGTTTTCTAAATTCTTCAACAGGTATGGTCTCATTCCACTAAAGAATATATCAATATTACCCTTAAGATACATAAAAAATCTAGAATTGTATTGATAAAGTCTTATAAATTTTATTTCATTGATTCCAACTAATTCATTTTCCTTCTTCTTTATCTATAATAATTCCTTCTCCATTTTTATTCACGTCAAATGGGGAATATATTTATTTAAAAATATTCTCCTGAACTATTCCCACTTTATAAACTTAATATCCCTTATTGGATTCATGTTTTTAATAAGTTTCTAAAACTGGTCAGCTTCTCCTTCTAATTAGTACAATTATAGGGTGACTTTCTATAGCTCTAAATAGCAGAGTATAGAAAATATATTTTCTATAAATCTAATCCATTTTTTAGCAATCAATGGGTTAGTAGATCCACTAAAAAAGGTGGTTATTAATGCATAAAGGACTCAATGAAAATTTTTCCCTTAGAGATGAATTTAGTCACTCAACTTGATTCAAGTTATTATTCATAACTCAATATAGTTGATTCATCATCCACATGAAGTTTTACATTCCATATTCTATCAAAAGTATATTAGTGCATCATCTTTTGTGCTCATCATTTATGTGGTTCCTCCTATTTAATGATATTTTTATGAAATTATAAAACCTTAGTTTGAAACTTGTTACTTTTAGGAATCTTATAATTCTAATAGTAGTTTAATTATTAAAACATTATGCTTAAATATTTTATTAATCTCCTCTAATAATAATTACATTTTCTATATATCCTTCATAAAGGATTATAAAAAGCATGTGATTAACCAAAAATATCCCTTAAGAGTGTCAAACTAGGTGTGAAAAAAGTCTCATGGTCACACACTAGTTCCTAATCGATTCAGGCTCAATTTAGTGTTTTCAGGTGTTACCCTTAGGTACATCTATGCCAGAGCCACATCCAATTGTAGTATCTCGATAGGGATTTATTTTCTTGGAAACCACTTACTTAATACTCACCAAAATACCATGACTTTTTCCTATATTTAGACTTATCCATAGGGTGCATACTAAATTTTTCAATTCATAATTCCCACAAATAATTAAACTTTCCTCTGATACCAACTGCAGCATCTTTTCATTTTATTATATAAGCTTTTCATTACATGGAACAAAATATAGGATCTTTTAGAGTTTAGTTTCTTGGAAATCAGGTGCATAATATATGAAAACATAAAACATTATTCTAATAAATGTGAAAGTATTATTCATGGGTTCACCCTAATTTAATTTTACTACATATTATATCCTATGGTAATACATCAAGGAAAGGTGTGAGAATATGTCTAGTAAAAAAATAAGAAAGGGATATATTTAGCATGTTGTCATGAGGCATATCAATATGAATAAGAGGTATGAAAATATGACATGATTAAGAGTACATGTGGAATATCATAAAAAAATAACATGAATCATAACATTGAAATGTGGATAAAATATTTAAATGATACATTCATAATAATATCACCAAGGTTTATCATTAATGTGTCATAAATGAAAATTACCAAGTTTATTCACTAAGGTATCATAAAACATATCATCTATAGAGATAAAATTCTTTAACCAATGAATTAGAGTAATATAAGGGAGAACCCTTAATATGTATTAATTAATGTGATCCACAAATATCATAATAAATAATTTCATTAAAAAACCCTTGGAGAATAAGTAACGGGTTTCGTATCAAAATCATGGCATACCAAAGTGCTTAAAGACATGATCATTAAATCATTATTAACCCATGAAAATGGAATGTGGGTTTCATATATGTAAATCTGTGAATAAATAAATAATTTTTACATATAACTGAATACCCATGGAAAAGGAATAGTTTTGGGTATTCACAAAAATAAAATAAATGAGAATTTCTCAAATAAAAGAGAAAATTTTGAGAAGTAAATTTGACAGCATGATGAGTACAAAATTTGGTTTTAAAAAAAGGTAAATGAGAGATAATGAAGTTATAAAAACAATAAAACATTATTTTAACAGTAATGGTATGATAAAAAACATAATAAAATAATGTTACATACCCTTTATAAGACATACACAAAAATAATTACTTGAATAGAAATGAAGGTGATGAGGATTCTCTTACCTTGAAGAGTTGTTCTTAAATATTGAGGATTCTAACATTGGGGTATTAAGGACACATTGAAGGATAATTGGGAGGGAAAATCAATATTAATTCATGTAGGATTGATTGGTAGTTAAGGGTAATGGTGAAATGGGTGGGTATTATACCAAAAGTGGAGGAATTGTTTAGTAATTTCAAAATATAGATCTTAAAAATATAGGTAGTGGAAAATGAAAAACCATTGGCCTACCCATAGTTTTTGCTAATTTTTTTGTTCATTTGAGTCACATTTTATGATTTTTTAATCCACTAGAAATAAACACCATTTTTTATAATTCTTTTCACATGTAAAATTAAATTTTCCATAAATGTTTTTTAAAATCAAAATTTTCATTTTAGACTATATAAAGTCACTTATAGGTTTAGAAATTGATGAAAATATATTAAAATAATTAATATTAATAAAATAACATATTTTAGGTAGTTTATTGTGTTTAATTAGATCTTAAATCATTATGATATGAATATGAAGTCATAAAACATACTGAAAACCCAAAACTATATTTTTACAATTCACGAAAAAATAAAGTATTTTAGAAAATTATCATCAATTCAACCTGACCTAACTTTTATGTGATTATTTCAAATATAATATTTATTTTATCATAATAATTCTCTAAATATGATATTTTTATAAAAAACATATTTATTGAAAAACAGTAATTTTTAAGGCATAGTCAAATTTCTGACACTTATAAAAATTTCCTAGGACATTATAAAATTATTTTATAATTTATATTTAAATAAGAGTGTTTTAAAAGAATATTTAACTAAAAAAAATATTATTCATAATAACTTAGTTTATTATAAAAATGTATATCTTTTCTTAAAAAAATACAATTCTGTTTTATTTGTGTTTAAAAATAAATTTATCAAATTCTTCTCAATTAAACATAAATTTTATTAAGGAAAACTATTTTTAAAATGTAATTGATGGAATAAAAAATTTATTTATAAAAAAAGAATTACACTTTATGTAACTACGGAATAGACTTGTAACCCTTTATAACACTTGTGTATTTTCCTAAGGGTAAGGTGTGCAATGGTGGTAGTTTCATGGGGTGGTTCAGCTAACATTGACCCAGTGGTTATCTCCACTAACTTGAACTTATCTCGTAGGAAATTTTGTTCAAGCTTTACTTTTTAAAGATCATCTTGTGATTGGTCAAGGTTGAAACCATGTATCGCTATATCGCTCCTATGTTTTGAAAAATGGGCTTCAAATGGAATGAATATACTTGTTGAGTCCACTGTTTCTCCTTTATATATCAATTATCCTTTGTTGTTACTACTTATAAACACAAATTGTAATGGTAAAATTATCACCAATGGGTATAGTTACTGATGTTCAAATTAAAAAATGGTTATATTGACCAACAATCATGTTTTAAAAATAGTTATATGATAGTCAAATCCCAATGGCCTCATTTCCCTTTATATCCTATAAATACTACTTCATTCTTTCACTAAAATCACCCACAAGGTTATATATTTTAATTTTCTAAGAAATTTAATGG
The DNA here is from genome assembly GCA_963277665.1 of Viscum album. Lineage (NCBI taxonomy): Eukaryota > Viridiplantae > Streptophyta > Magnoliopsida > Santalales > Viscaceae > Viscum > Viscum album. The sequence continues at coordinate 443,170,000 of OY728120.1, read as the reverse complement.
TTTACTAATATTTTGTTTCATTTTTATAGTGTTGGTCATGGAGGATATGATTATAATGGACTGGAGAGATCCATATTTTCTGATTTTCTCTTTTCTATTTTATATTTTTTTCATCTGTGATGTTTGTCATTTTAATTAGTTTCATAGATGACTAATGTAATGATAATTATTAATGAGTTAAGGTTTTGTTGGTTCCTATATATTTTGTATATGTATAATATAATATAATATAACACACATTTTTTAGGAAAAAAATATCATTTAAAAATCATGTTTTGTTACATTATATACACCGCATAAAATAAATAAGAGGTGAATATGGCATGTTTCTCACAAAAATAAAAAATGAGACAGAAATCCCTTACCATAAGTATCAACTTCCTTCATACACATTTGAACCTCCTGTATAATAAATATATGTTTATTACACATATATTATATAAGCATAATTATATATATCATATCATATATAATTTTATTAGGTACTTTTATTACCTTTTTGTAACGACTCGGACACAAACAGCCACCCGAACAGTGCTAAATGGGTCGGATGTTACTACCTTAGGCGCACCTCCCTAAATGCCAAAGGATATCAACTAGCATCAAGGGTCTTTTTAGGTATAGTTGGGAGTTTATACCCTCTTGTAGGATAATAATGGTACTAGTCTGAGTATAATAATAGAGATGCAGCAGAATAAATGACTCAGCAGACTCGAACCAGACCCGTAGAGCGGAAACACATTCAATATCGATAAACAGTGGAAGCAATAAATATAAACAACAGCAGGGGAAAGTAAACACAACAGCATGATGGTCTCTTGTAACTACCACTAAACAACAAACATTCATCCAAACAGGTCATACATATTCATATGTAAAGGCACCAATGGCTAACCAACTATATCTACAAAACAAGTAAGCATGCTGATATAGGAAAGTAAGCAAAACAAGGTAACTCCAACTAGGCAATACATCAAGGTCCATACCATATTCGTGCAATAGATAATGTATCCCAGCTCCTGAAGTTAGCCACTTTCCTGCATGTAAATCCATAAAGTCTGCATGCATCCCGGAGGACCCATGCAGGGTGTGAGATGAATCTCAGTAGGATACCACCCAACAGTGCGTACCTAATATAAGTGTTTAAGAAGGCATGCGTTTATAAAAGAAAACAGTAAATAGCACGTTGCACAAATAAATAAAAACTCCATTGGTGCTCTGCAGCCACCATGGAGTGTCACCTACTTCAGCCAATTCCAGAATCTCTGTCATGTAACCCGGCACCATGTGCCCCCTGACACCTTGTGTCTCAGGTACTGACATCCATAAGGCACGCCCAACAGTAGTAACCCAGAGAAACAGTGATGTATGTCCTCAAATAAGTAACTAGAGGGATATCGATGTCTACCCTCAAATAACGTAACTGGAGGGACAGCAATGTCTACCCTCAAATAAAGTACCTGCAGGGACAGCGATGTCTGCCCTCAAATAACGGCGAGCCTCTACCCCCAACCCAATAGCCTAAATGATATCCCCTAAAGTCTCCTCACCTTCCACGTGGCTTCCTATGGAAAGAACCCCCAAACCAAAAGTACCTAAACCACAACTAACAAGGGCCTCTACCCACACGAATGGTCAAAACCACATCATCATGGAGTCTCTCTGTGTGCACACTACTCATAGTTCTGGGTGAGCAGTAATCACCAAAATAGTACCCAAGCCACAATACCTCTGACACCTCATGTCCCTGCAACCATGTTGCTCAAGTTTGATGGCCTTTCCATCCTTGTAACCTGGTCCATGCCCAACCTGATAGTCATCCTGCCTCAAAACGACGCCCATGACACCTAATCTCATGATCAGAACCACCCAACGTAACCCAGGCCAAGCCAAATCTGTGATCAGCATCACTCAAGAATATTTGGGTCATTCCCAACACAACCAAAAGGGTTCCAGCATATTCAATTCAGCAATTAAATATATACACATTTTAATGAAACACAATAATAAGAAAAACAATCTAAACTGTTGAATTTAACTAGCCCATAAGTTATCTAACAACATCACTGAGGTATTTAAATCCTCTAACAAGTCATATAAAGGTTCAATAAACTAAACTCAATAGTTTATAACAATAAAATTCAATTAATACCATTTTGGCACCCCCATCCAAAATTCCCTGATGAACAATGACCACTCACCTGGCCCTGCTCAAGCAACACAGGTAATAGGGCATACCTAAAGGTATCCCATAGGTCAATGAACAATTAAATAGGTAATAACAAGTAAATTAGGGTCTTTCTCAAAATACCCAAATACGCGCGTTAATTTGCGCCACCCAAAGGTCTGTGAAAATACAAAAAAAAAATATGCATCACCTACCCGAGACTCATAGACATTGACACGTCAGATATCGAGCTCCAATTCGAAGATGATCTTCATAGATATACGTTTCCGTCAAATCCCGTCAATTTCACTCGGGTGGAAACTGCGATGCATGAGGAAAAGAATCAAGAACAAAATTGGGTGTGTGGGGTGATCCTCGCTGTTGTGATCCCACAGCCACTGACGAATTGAAGAACGGATGATGAATGAAGAATCTAGAGCTAGATATGTTCTTCAAGTTTTCAGAATGAAGAGGTCCCAAAGTTGGGGAAGAAGAAGAAGTTTTATGAAATAAGACGCGACGGCCTTTCACTTAAGCAAATAAAAAAAGTACACAGCATGTATTTAAGAACTACATGCTGTGTAGTGGCCTTTTCTGCACTCCGACTTAAGCGAGGTAGCCACACATCTTAGATGCTTCACACGGGTTGACACACGACTTGAACCCAGCCGATACGTAGAAGAGAAGATACACATTGTTTCGAGTAACACTACACGTCGTGTAGTAGAAAATTTCTACACAGTCATCACACGACATGTACTCGGTGAGCACATGGCCAGTACTCGCTTAACCCATACATGGCATGTTCTTTTAAAGTACATGACGTGTAGTCTGTAAATTTCCAAAACTTCCCAGATTTTCCCAGTTACCTCAGGAACAATTCAAAATTTCAAACAGGGTCGGGATTTTGACCCGTTCTAAAAACCCAGGCTCTTACAATCTACCCACCTTAATATATCTCATCCCCAAGCTATCAAATGAAACCCGAAGATGGAACCGAAATACCACTCCGATCAAAGTAACCCAGACTTCCCCAGTTTCAAAGGTTCTGACTAAATTCCTCAAGGGGGCTCCCCACCTTAGGAATTTCCTAGCTCAGTCTCAACCCAACAATACTCAGAACAAGCAAAGGTTAACTGACGTGTTTTCGGGATGCATGGTCATCTCGTGACACATCATCACCCCTGCGCCTCATTGGTGCTCCCATGTCGTTTCCAACACCCAATGTATCCTACACTGTATCAGTGTCCGCCTCCATGAGGTCCTGCATCCCATGGACACTCAAATAAAACCTGATGCCATGAACCTCAACTAACCTGCATCCTCGATGCCCCGATGCCCACGGCACCTCAAGTAACACGCATCCTCAATGCCCCTGATGCTACGCATCTCATACATATATATAAATATATCATGCACCTAATAGGGTGACAATCCCACTGAACAACATCTAGTCAGTCCACATAGGTCATGTGCATCACGTGCACTCAAAAAGGACATGCCTATATAGGTCATGCCCAAAGAGAACAAGGAAATCATGGCCACATCCGTGGTGTACCTCTAACCATCGTCGGCTCACCAGCCTGCTCAGCCTCTGGCAACCCCACAGTGTGCACTTGGCCTAAAGTACGACTGCCTGATGTCTGACCTCCCTATGGTGTTACTCCAGCCACCAGACACTGAACCCTCAGCTGGATCTCGTTGTCCCTATCACGTCCTCCACATGCAACTGAACCTTGGTTACCCTCTCCTGGTGTCGAACATGAACCAACACCAGATGCCCCTGTCTGTCCTGGTCCCTGCCTGCCAGCTGTCTGAGAAGGCTGCCTACAGAACCTCTCAAGATGACCAACCTATCCACATTCCTGGCACCCCTTTGGAGGCCTGTCACACTAAGTCAGAACATGTCCTGGCTATCCACAGTGAAAGAAAATCACTGAGGAACTGCTACGAGGTGGTCTAGCTGAGTCCTTGGCCTGACTGCCCTACTGGAACTCATCCCATCCTCGCTTCCTAATATCCAAACTGTCCCTGAGCCTATACCTGCAGCTCCTGATCTACCTGTAACGGATCCTGAACTTGATCCTGTGGCACTGTATCATCTCCCACCTAACACTCCATCAAGATGTACAAGAGGAACCTGCTTAATACCATAAATAATCAAACAGCCCATATATATATATATATATATAACAATATATATTCAACGCAGATAAGGAAATCAGTAAAAGTCAGCGCATAACTACTAACCTTACTCTCCCCCACCGCAACCCATGCCCCATGGCATCCCGGCCTCGTGGCCTCCTTACCCTCCCTTAACAGATCCAAGTATCAAAAGTACATCGGGTCATTCCCAACCTGACAACTAATGTTTCCTCAAACCGATGACCGAGTCACCCAATCCTGGTGATCAAAATCACCTCAACCATAGTACATGCCTTCTCTCATAAGATCCAGACCCAAATACCCTGCAATTATACAAATATACAAGGCATGGAATAAAACATTTCAATAAACCAATAATTCTATCAGGAATTTCAACTATTCACATTTCAAAGAATACAAAGTATGAAAATTTGATATTATTCACATGGAATTATCACTTCACAAAGCATACATGCAGTTATGAAATTGAAATACCCTAAAAATGTTCCTATCAAAATCCAAACAAACAAGCCTTGCCATACAGATCCAAGGTCCAATTCTCCCTTACCACACTTGGTCAAGGGTTACATATCACAATCAATAACATCACACGCCAAGTGAGCCACCGAGGTGAAAATCATATAAACTGTAATTTGAGAAAAAAAAAGCAACAACAATTCCCACCCATGGTAACTTGGTCTATCCCTCGTGTATGGGGCTGCAGGCACCCAAACACAAGCTAGAAACCCAGTTTCAGACACAACTTATCTCCAGTCTACCATATCCCAAATAGTAAAACCAGCAGAAATAAAAAGAGAAGTCACAATCTCATTAGTAGTCAGCAAAACACTATTACTAAATCCCTGTCAAAAACCTCCCTCTGATACCACTTTGTAATGACCCAGACCCAAACAGCCATTCGAACAGTGCTAAACGGGTCGGGTGTTACTACCTTAGGCGCACCTCCCTGAACACCAAAGGCTGACAACTAGCAGCGAGGGTATTTTTAGGTATAGTGGGGAGGCTATACCCTCTCGGAGGATAATAATGGTACCAGTCCAAGTATAATAATAGAGATAGAGCAGAATAAATGACTCAGCAGACTCGAACCAGACCCATAGAGCAGAAACACATTCAATATCGATAAATAGCGGAAGCAATAAATATAAACAAAAGTAGCGGAAAGTAAACACAACAGCATTTTGATCACTTGTAACTACCACTAAACAAAAAACATGCATTGAAAGCAGGTCATACATATCCATATGTAAAGGCGCCAATGGATAACCAACTATAGCTACAAAACAAGTAAGCATGCTGATACAGGAAAGTAAGAAAAATAATGTAACTCCATCTAGGAAAGACCTTAAGGTCCATATCATCTCCATGCAATAGCTAATGCAGCCCAGCTCCTAAAGTTGGCCTCTTTCCTTCACGTAAATCCATAAAGTCTAAACGCATCCTGGAGGGCCCATTCAGGGTGTGAGACGAATCACAGTAGGATACCACCCAACGGTGTGTACCTAATATAAGTGTTTAAGAAGGCATGCATTTATAAATAAAACAGTAAACAGCACATTGCACAAATAAATAAAAACTCCATTAATACTCAGTAGCCACCATAGAGTGTCACCTGCTTCGAACAACGCCAGAATCTCTGTCATGTAACACAGTACCATGTGCCCCCTGACACCGCATTTCTCAAGTACCGATGTCCCAAAGGCACGCCCAATAGTAGTAACCTTAAGGAACAGCGATGTATGTCCTCAAATAAGTAACCGTAGGGATAGTGATGTCTTCCCTCAAATAACGTAACCGGAGGGACAACGATGTCTACCCTCAAATAAAGTACCTGAAGGGACATCGATGTCTGCCCTCAAATAACGGTGAGCCTCTACCCCCAACTCGATGGCCTAAATTATATCCCCTAAAGGATCCTCACCTTCCACATGGATTCCTGCAGAAAGCACCTTCAAACCAAAAGTACCTAAACCGCAACACACGAGTGGTCAAAACCACCTCATCATGGAGTCTCTCTGTGTGCACACTACTCATAGTTTCAGGTGAGCAGTAATCACCAAAATATTACCCAATCCACAACACCTCTGACACCTCATGTCCCTATGACCATGCCGCTCAAGTCTGGTGGCCTTTCCATCCTAGTAACCCAGGCCATGCCCAACCTGACAGTCATCCTGCCTCAAACCGACACCCATGATGCCTAATCTCGTGGTCAGAACCACCCAACGTAACCCGAGCCAAGCCCAACCTGTGATCAGCATCACTCAAAAATATTCAGGCCTTTCCCAAAACAACCAAAAGGGTTCCATCATATGCAATTCAGCAATTACATATATACACATTTAAACAAAACACAATAACAGGAAAAACAATCTAAACAGTTGAATTGCACTATCCTAGCAGTTATCTAACAACAACACTGAGGTCTTTAAAGAATCTAACAATTCATATCAAGTTTCAATAAACTAAACTCAACAATTTAGAACAATACAATTCAATTAATACCATTTTGGCACCCCCGGCCAAAATGCCCTGATGACCAACGGCCACTCACCCAGCCCTGCTCAAGCAACACAGGTAATAGAGCATACCCAAAGGTATCCCATAGGTCAATGAACAATTAAACAGGAAATAAAAGGTAAATTAGGGTCTCTCTCAAAATACCCAAATATGCGCGTTAAGCAGCGCCACCCAAAGGTCTGTGAAAACACAAAAAAAAGTATGCACGAACTACTTGAGACTCGTAGATGTAGGAACGTCCAATATCGAGCTCCAATTCGAAGTTGATCTTCATTGATATAAATTTCTTTCAAATCCCAGAAATTACACTCAGGTGGAAACTGCGATGCCTGAGGCAAAGCATTGAGAACGGAATATGGTGCACGGGTTTAGCCTCGTTGTTGTGATCCCACAGCCACCGACAGATTGAAGAACAGATGACGGATGAATAATCTTGATCTAGATATGTTCTTCGGGTTTTTGGAATGGAGAGGTCCCGAATTTGGGGAAGAAGAATATGTTTTATGAAATAAGACGCAACGGCCTTTCTCTTAAGTGAATAAAAAAACATACATGGCATGTATTTAAGAACTACACGTTGTGTAGTGGCCTTTTCCGTACTCCGACTTAAGTGGGGTAGCCACACGGCTTGGACGCTCCACACGGGTTGACACGCGGCTTATACCAATCCAGTACACAGAAGAGAAGAAACACGGCATGTCGAGTAACACTACACACTGTGTAGTAGGAAATTTCTACACAGTCATCACAAGTCATGTACTTAGTGAGCAAACGGCTGGTACTCGCCTAACCCATACATGGCGTGTACTTTTAAAGTACACGGCGTGTAGTTTGGAAATTTTCAGAACTTCCCATTTTTTCCCAATTACCTTAGTAACAAGTCAAAAGTTCAAACAAGGTCAGGATTTTGACATGTTCTAAAAACTCAGGTTCTTACACTTTTTATTAAAAATTCCTTGTTAAAATCATGTTTTGGGTGATAACTGCTTTTTTTGTTGTGTATTTTTTGATTTGTTATTTTTATTGGTCATATTACTTTGATCATGGTTCCATAATATTTAGAATATTAATCATGAAATTATTATCATATTTATAAATAAATTATACTTTTAATACCAATTGTGAAATATGGTTTTGAGAAATGAAATATGTTACGATTAGGGAGACGGTAGGCTATACGTACGCATGAGTAACGTTTTTATTTTTCAAAGACCATTATGGAATGGAGGAAAGTAAAATTTTGTCTTTATATAATGATAATAATGTCATAAATAAAATATTATTTCTTTTAATATACTTATAAATATCATCTATTTGGTGTGTTGATGAAAAGAGAGAGTTGCATCGCTTTGTGAAGGTGGTAGTCCACACATACACGAACGATGTTATCATCTTTCAGTGAGTTAAAAGGTAAGAAATAAAATTATATATTATATTTTAAGAATTGTAAATATATCATTAATATCATAATTATTTCATTTATATCATATATATTCATTAACTTTATCTTTATTATCTTCCATGTAAATCGGTAGTAAAAATGAATCACATCACTTCGCGATGCAGCTGTCTACTGAACACACAAATGATGTTATCGTATCCCCTAAGGAATGGAAAATAAAAAATATATATTATAAAATGAATAAAAAGGTATAACAATGTTATAAATATCATTTATATACTTTATATCCATCATCATACTCAATCATGATAGGTGGAGATAGAAAAACGGATGACATCGCTTCATGAGGTGGTAATCTGCCATACACACAAATGATGATTTTGTAACCCATTTGATGGAATTGGAGATGGTTTTAGGTCATGACCTTAAAATAACATAATCTAATTATATCTCATATACTGATGTTATTATATTATCATTGTTTAATAATAATTGAATGAGGAGGAGGAAGAAATAAAATAAAAAATCACATTAAAGAATGTTACCTGTTCTTCATGTAACCTCCATAGGTTTTCACCAAAAGCCTTCCTAGGTTGTATTTATTCACAAAATAAGGATTATATGATTATATGAGGTAATTTTTGAAGTTATTTGGGTTTTTATTGTCCTAAAAATGGTTTTAATGTGTTAATAGGCGAGGAGAGTGGGTAACCTTTTATAAGTGATATGAGTGGCACAATTGTAATTTTTTGAAAAGAAAAAGGTGTAACCACATTTTTCTCATTAAAAAATGATAGAAAATAGAGTATTATTGAGAATCAGACATTATAGAGTCTAAATATTATCATCCAATATATTTAATACAAGTTTTTAGTTCATTTTAACCCTTGTATTTTTAATTTAACCCCCCGGTAAACCTATTTCTACCTTAATCATAGTAATTAATTTTTATTATTTTCACAACTCATTTTGGTAAAAAATTAATTTTACCTTATTATATAATATAAATTATTATAATTCAAAATATTAAATCCATTTTTCCTAATTCAATTCACATAATTATAAAAATTTAATTCAAAATTAATCTCATATACGTGATGAGAAAGTGGGCTTTAAAACAGAAAATATTCAAAAGTTTATAAAGTTTTCATATCCAAATTAAATATTAAAATGATTATAATTAAATAAATTGTATTAATATATATATATAATTGAAATAATTTAAAATATAATTTAACTTTATAAATAATTTAAACAAAAAAATCAGTTTTCAATTAAAATTTAGTATTTTTAATTATTCATCAAAAAATTAATCTTTCCATAAAATTATCAAAAATTAACCCTAAAATAATTTTAAAATAAAAATTTAAAAAATTAAGTTTATTTTTTAAAATAAATTTTCTAAAAGATTAAAAAAAATTAGACAAAACATACAGACATGATGAAAAAGTGGGTTTTCAAGAAGTGTATTTTTTCAGCACAAGATGATTTATATTAACTCTATATCTAATAATAATTATTATATGAATATTAATTGAAATTTATTAATATATGATATATAAATTTAATTTAAAATATTACTCATTATTTATTATTTTAATTAATTTAAATAGAGAAACATTATTCACTTTAAAATAGTTTTTAGGAAAAAACCCCTTTTTAAACCCAGAAATAAACTTATACTAGAATCCAATATAAAGTTGATTAAAAAGTAATTAAGTGGACTAAATATTAATAAATAATACTTATGTTACGTTAAAACACAATTTGGCATTTAAATTACTTAATTTATTATAAATAAATGATATTTTTACCAAATTCGGTATTTTTTTACTATTCATTGAAAAAAATCAATATTTTCCAAAAAAAATCCCACAATTTTACCATAAGTAAATTTTGATATGATTATTTAAAAAATTAATTTAATTTTATCAAATAATTTTTTCTAAAATATCTATAAATTAATTATAATATTTGTTTCTTAAAATTAAAAAACAAATTGAAAAAAACTTATTTTTGAAGAATATAATTACTTTACTAAAAATCAATTGATTATTTAATAAGAATTTATAGATAAATTTATATTTAGTAGGAAATTTATATATAAATTTCATAAATTATTTTGTAAGGACCCCAACCCCAGAATCCTAGAGTCGATGCCTTGTTTTATTATATTGGCATAATAAACAAGTAAGTCACATCTTGAAGGGATGAATAGTTTAGTAGCTTTGGAAAACTGGATACAAAAATAATTATTAAATTATAACTTGGAATGAAAAAATATATATATAATTTATTGTAAACACCCATAAACTCCTAGATTATCTCAACAAGTCATTCATAATATACATCATCGCATCCTAAGGAAAAAATAAATATAAGAATGGGGTGAGCTCAGATGCTGAGTAAGGGTAATAAATACATAAAAATATATTATAAACATAAACAATAATAAAATGTGAATAATTAAAAACACATGCAATTAAAACATAATCTTGAGAATATTATGAATGGAATAAAAGTTGAATAAATAATGTAATATAAATAATCATAAGAGAATAAAACTTGACCATGGATGTTCTACTAGTTTAATAATCACATGGATTACCAATTTCTAATATCATAATGAGGGAATGCATAATGTGGTACATAATAAACATGCCTTCAAGGCTTCATCCAATACACCATACATAAATGGGTAAAAATCGGGTCTAGTTTGTCTCACGAGACCTACCGATGCATCGAGGGGTTATAGTGGGCCCCACTCATCACTTACTAAGTCCAATGCATTCCTCGTACGAAAGGAGTTGAACATAATCAATATATACATTCATATTTAAACTACCAAATTAAATATTAATAACTTTCCCCAAACAATAAATATAATCATAAACCATCTAAAGTAATATGGTGAATGGTTTCAAGATAGTACATCCCCAAAAATAATTATAAACCATTCAATAAAATATGTTAGATGGTAATATAAAAGATCAATATCAATTAATAATAATATTCAATATAGGGTATTGAAATAGATAAAAATACTCTAATAAAATCATTGATAAATTCTTAAGATAAATACCCTTTTACTTTAAAAAGAAGAGTTCTTTTGGAAAATCATTTTTATTTGTCATAAAAATCAAATTTTAACCATGTATATCCCTGGATAAAAGGGAATTAAATTATATTTTAGGAATATTAAAATAATATTCATATTGAAATTTTTCAATTGGATTGAAAACACATAAAAATATTGTTTAAGAAACTTTATAAATGAGCCACTTTAGTGTGGTTTAAGGGAAAATGTAAATGAGCCTTTAAAGAGAACAAAGGCATGATTTTTTGCATAAAACCATAAATTAACTAAGATATTTTTTTATTATAAAAATATAAATTTTAGAAAAATATTTATGTTTTAAAATATATTATGGATTTTACTTGAAAATGGGTAAAAAATTTGGAAGTCCCTTTAATCGGGCTTGCTTGTCAAGAGGAATTGAAAAGAAACCTTATAAAACATGTATTTCTCATAAAAGAAAGAATAATTGAGAAAGGTACATATTTTTTGACCATACACACAAAATTTAGGAGGATTAAATAAGAATACTTAATAATTATATAGGGTTAAAGAGAGAGAGAATGTAACTTGAAGGAAAAATAGAGGTTTAAGAAGAAACCTTTACCACTTTGCAAATAGTTGAACTGTATGCCCCATAAATTAATGATCATTAAATGAAACATTTAATTAAAAGAATATAAATAGATTTATGATATGATAAATAAAATATCAGTATAAATACACCATACATAAGAAATAGTGGTGAATAAGACATATCTCACATAAATAAAAATGAGATGAGAAAACCTTAACCTTAATTTCCACTTAATTTTGTTGGGTTTTCACCTCCTAAATAATAAACTTATGTTTCTTAAAACACTGATATATAATTTAATTATAGTAATTATAAAAATATTTATCAATTATAATCAATCTATTAAATTTATTAATTTTTTTATGAAAATGAAGTGTTTTTATATCTTGTTTTTCTTAAAAAACACATTTTTCCTTGATTTTTCTATTTTGTTAAATGTAAATAATACATTAGTATAATTAATTATAAAAGCATATAATACATGTAATTATATATTTATATACTATATATAATTCATATTGTCCTTCCATGAATGTGATTATAAGAATTATCTTGACAATGTCTCCATATTTGGTTAACCGACCTTTAATAGGACGTTGTCGAAAGAGCGGGAAAAGGAAGTATGAAATTTATGTGTCATATATATGATAAATTAATTAGGTTTAAATCATTAATATAATTTTGAATTACTTAATAAATAATTTTATATTATATGGATTTGAAATTAATTAGGAAAAAGAAGAAGGGGATGAAGAAGAAAGGAAGAGTTAATGGAGACTTACTCTTTCCTTGGGGTGGCTTCTCTTATACGACACTATAACTCCTTAGTGATTGAAGTTTTATTACTCTAGAACACGACTAAGTATTATAATATGAGTAATAGAGAATATTTTTTAAAGTATGGTTGGTTAAGAAGGCTCAATATGATGAAATTGAGTGAAGGAAAGAGTCCCCTTTTATAATTGAGGTGAGGGGAAATTTAGGAATTGCATAAAATATTAAAATATAATAAGGCTATTATAGGGTTAAAGACTTGTAAAAAGACTAAAAAGCTAAATGGAATTACATTTTTGACCAAATATTATCCCATATGGCCTCATTCAAGATTTTGGTGATTTTTAAATAATTAAAAAATATTTTATTCATGATATATCATTTTTGTCAAATTTAACACTATTCATTAATATGAATTTAAAAACATCAAAAAACTTTCAAATTAGAAAAAAATATTTTATTATATCCTATAATTATCATATTCATCTAGATAATTTTTATATTTCCTTAAAAATATAAAATTATATTTATTTTAATATTTTTAATATCTTTTATTTGATTTTTTAATTAATTAAATAATTAATGTATCATTGTTGTACAAGCCTTTTTGGTAATTATTTATTCGCTAAAATTTAAAAATAAATTTCCATAAAGAATATAAATTTATTAGTTTTAAAATTAATATTTATGGTCGAATATATTTTCTGGAAAATGATATATTAAAATATTATATTAATTATCTATAGTGTGAACAATTTGACTTTATTTTTAATAAAATAATATAATGGTCTTAATAAAATCCATATAGATCCAAATGGTCATTAATTAGACCCTTGGAGAAAAAAATTCAACATATAATCAACTAATAATATTTTCCCAATTTTGTTTTCATTTAATGGTACTTATAATTTTAATTAAAACCATTTTATTAATTTTTCTTTTACTTTCACAATCACTACATCAGTGTTTCATATGAATTAATGTTAATATTTCATATATAAAGGTTAAAAATAAATTACTATAATAAAATTAAATTAATTAAGTTCAATATAATCATTTATATTTATTAATTATGTATATTTACTCATGTCTATGTCAAGATAATTTCCTTAATTTGTTAATTTGACTTTTCTTGTCTTAGGCAAGAATTGCAAAGGCATTTGGATAAGATTATTATAATATAACTCTAAAATTAGAAAATATCATCCAAAAACATCAATTATACATAATAATTAATAAATAAAGTCTATAAAATACTTTTTATAATTAAATTATTATCTATAAGGAACCAAATTTGACTTTGTCAATACTATGCAGGCACTACATTAGTGTTAATAATGATTTTTATTCTTATTAGGAAATAAATTATAATTTACATGTACTGAATTATTTTTGTTCAATATTTAAATTATTATATAAAAATTTCGTCATTCCATAATTTTAATAAATTTTATATCATAATTATGTCTTGATGATATCATAAAAATATTATATTTTACAAAACTGCATTTTTTATAATTCACCAAAAATTTATCTTTTTCATATAATTTTAAAAATTTCAACCTAACCATTTTTAGATGTTCATATTTTAAAAATGGGATTGATTTTATGAAAATAATTTTCTAAATATGAAAAATTAAATTTTTAATTTAAATTATCATTTATTCGAAAAATATCGATTTTAAAATTATAATTGATTTTATTACACTTTGAAAATTTAATTAAGTTCTCGTAAAATTATATTATAATCATAAGAAAAAAATAGTGATTTATGAATCTATTTTTTGGAAATAAATTTTATTTTAAATCATTATATTAATTATAAAATTGTAAATAAATATTTATGTTTCACAAAAAATAAAAATACTTAATTTATCATTTTTAAAAAAATTATTTACGTATTCCATGATATAAATATATTATATTTTAATTCATAAGATAAATAAATTTTATTTATACTTTTATAGGTGAGGTTATTATTCTAATGGCCACATTACTATTCCCTACAGCCACATTATTATTCCAAAGGTCATGTTAATATTTAATAGTATATTATGGTTTGTTTAAGATATAAGTTATTGAATAAATTGAATTAATTTAAGGAGATACATATCGTAAAATATTGGGGTGTTACATTATCCCCTCTAATAAATTACATCCTCGCAATTTTAAAATTTCACTTGGAAAATTAAAGGTTGATACATAAAAATTCCGTTATGGGAAACCCACATCATAAATTGGGTTAGTAATAAATCCTATTAATAAGAGAGAAAGGGAAATGTGAAGGTCGCCACAAAATTAGGCATCTGAATAGGATAACATTAGTGAAAAGTGAAAATATGGACATTGAAAAAAATCTAACCATCATGTTATGATGGTGAGTGATAGAGAACGTGGTCATTATAAAGTTAACCATCAAAAAGCCATAAATATGTGATTAGTTAAGAAAACCATTGATTTATCAAAAAGAAAATTAAATGGATGAAGTTTTTGTTCCAAAATTCATTTCCTAGAGTTGAGGTATTATTTTACTATCCAGGGAAGAAATTTAGAAAATAAACTTACTTGATTACTTTTCATGTCATAATCTCAACCTTTGGTTGTGCTTTGATCTATATCTGTTTCATTTCTTAAACCAAAATATGGATATTCAAGATGAATTTTTACGCCTGAAGCACTTTTATCAAATAATACATAAGTCATTCCTGCATCCTTTAAAGGTTTACTGAAACCAAAAAGGTTATAATAGTTTATTCAATATGATAAATCATACTTTAATCTTAATTAATAATATATTTATTCCATTCTATAAGTAGTTAACCTTAAGACTCATCCAAAATATGTCTGTCCAAATTCAAAGACTAAAGATTTAGAAGAAAGGATACTTAACATCAGCTTTTCCCCAAAAAGACATAATGTATCTCTTATTGTCACGTACCAAATATATGAATACATTGATCACCTTTAAACCTTTATAAAACATGCATGCTTCTAAGTGTAAAATGTTATGTTCCCTTAAATAAAAGCATCTAATAATTCTAACATAACATAAACCATCAGATCACTAACCACCTTCATGGTCACCAATACTTTCCTATAAACATCTATTTATTATTATCTCAATCATTAAGAACATATTTAGTCTTATCTTTCCAAAAGTCATGTGTTTTAAAAAAGACCATCCTACAAAAAAATCATGTCTCTTGATTACTAGTGTTATTCATCTCATGCTTCCAATTCCTTAAATAATAAGTATTTCACTACAATCCTTATATATCTCATGAATCTTATAAATGGATAATTATTGATAAAATACTAAAATAACATAATTCTTGAGTCCAAAAAGAGGCATATTAATCATTTATCTTTGCCTAAGGTAGTTTAATAAGCTTTACTATGATCTCTTTGCTTCTTATTATCTATATTCTCTTGACAATTGGGACATTAATATATGTAGTGCCCTATCTTTTTAAATTTGAAGCATTGTAAAACTTATTTATTTATTTTTAAATCACTATACTATTTCTCTTTTTATCTACACTTGTAACAAACTCTCATTCTCTTCAAGCAAGTATTGTGGGGTTTCCATCCACAATTATCACATGTGGGAAAAGCCTTCTTTCCTTTCTTCCCTTTATTTATATTTTTCTCTGTAATCATCTTCTTCTCTTTCTTCCTTTCAAGGTCATAAGACTTGGGGAATTATTTATATATATTGATAGCACATGATATTATGTTTTCATATGATGAGAATGTTTGGGATACTTTCTCCCTTCTAAATATTGAAATAAGACCATAAAATATTTTATCCTTCATAATATTTGGTTCATGTGCATTGGTGAGGTTCTTATTCCTTCTGTGAGGTGAAATTTCTAAATAAAAATATATCTAGATTAGATTATATCATTATGAAACATAATGTATAATCCCAAAACTATTGAAATACTTAACATAAATTGAAAAAAAAAATCATATATAAACTCATAAGCATATTTTGTTTAGGATGTTATTATATAGTTATCCTCAAAGTCTATCTTAGTTTTATGATCTCTAATATAGAATTTCCTAAATATAGTTTCCAAAGTCTCTACTAAACTTCCTCTAATGCCAATTTTAAGGACCCCAACCCTAGTATCCCAGATTTGGTGCCTTACTTTATTACATTGGAATAATAAACCAGGAAGTCCCATCTCGAAGGACTGAATATTTTAGTAGATTTGGAAAACTAGATACAAACATAATTGTTACATTATAACTTTTAATTAAAAATAATATTATAACTCCATTGTAAAAAACCATAAACTCCTATATTATCCCTACAAATCACTCATAATATACATCATTGCATCCTAGGGGAAAATAAAACATAATAAAGAGGTGATCTTAGATGCTCAGTAAGGGTATAAAATATAATTAAATCTACTATAAACACAAACAATAAGTCAAGGTGAATAAATAAAAAGTCATTCTATTAAAACATAATCTTGATAATATTATGTTAGGAATAAAAGTTGAATAAAGAATTACATATAAATAATCACATGAGAATGAAACTTAAGCATGGATATTATACTAGTCAAATAATAACATGGATTATCAATTAATAATATCATAATGATGTAATTCAGAATTTGAGACATCAAAAACATATTGTCAATGATTTGGAAAAGAAACCATACATAAATGGGTAAAAACTTGGTCTAGTTTGTCTCATGAGACCTACTGATGCATCGAGGGGATATAGGGGGACTCTCCCATCACTTACTAGGTTCAATAAATCCTAATATGAAAGGGGTGGAACGTAATAAACATCTACATTCATATTGAAACTATAATATTAAATATTAATAAATTTCCCCAAATAATAAATATAATCATAAACCATCTAGAATAATATGGTGAATGGTTTCAAGATAGTACATCCCCAAAAATAATCATAAACCATTCAATAAAATATGGTAGATGGTAACATAAGAGAACAATATCAATTAAGAATAAGATTCAATAGAGGGTATTTAAATAGATTAAAATACTCTAATAAAAAAAGTGATAAATTCTTAATATAAATAGCATTTTACTTTGTAAATAAGAGTTATGTCACGACCCGACCCTACCCGAGCTCGAGCCGCAACTACCCCAAGCCCGCCTCAATAGGCCAGGGGCTGGCGATAAGTGTTGAAGGATAAACAACTCGGGGAGGCCTATGCCTAAGTACCTGTACACACACACGCAGCCCACTCAATGCAGAAGCGCAGAGTAAAAAAGTAAAGTAAAGTACCAACTACTATAAATAAACCACCAATGTGCATCGACCTCTAAACAATACAAAGAAATTGCTGAAGGTAAACTGAAAATAAAAGGGGCAAAACACGCGCCCAACCAGAAAAGGTGACACAACCCTGCAACAGGTAAACAAAAGTAAACAGCTGGGAGAGTCCCACACCTGGAACCCAACTACGACCATTGCACGTGGTCCAAGATCTCGAACTTTTAAGCTCCTCTGACATCACGACCAACCTGTCTGTCGTCTGCAAGGTCACACCAAGTGCGGGAAAAGCCCAAGCAGGGGTGAGTATAAAAATACTCAGTAGGATACCCCAAAGGATCAAGGGAGAAGCAAAGGAGTAACTGAATAGGTGAGCAGTAGATCGAACAGGGAAAAGTAAAGGAGTACAACCGAGAGTACATTAAAGAGTATAATAGAGTAACAGCTCAACCTAACAAGAGAAAGGAAGTAGACTCATCCAAACACAAAAAGCTAGAAGCGGTGAGAAGATGAACTTCTCATCGAGTCTTCACTACCTATAGCAGGAGAGTAGACTCATCCAACCACAAGAAGCTAGACACGGAAAGCACGTGGCATACCCCACGCGTCTTCGCCTCTCCTGGAAGGAGAGTAACCAAAACCCAAGGAGTGGGTACTGGAACAAGGTATACATATATATATTCTTTTTCAAGAAGCCCAAAAAAGATCGTAAGGGGATATCAATCCTGTAGCTCATCCCAAGAAAGTGAGTAGCCAACAGTCCCAGAAGTAAACACCATCGATGCCTTGTATCCGTACATCTGCCCTGAACTGTAAGTCAAGGGGATCAAATCACCGCACCTTGACACTATCCGCTTTGGGCGGCACTGACTCACCCGCATGGTTTTAGGTCGCGTCACAAGGACGCATCTTGGTGGGGAAAGTGCTCCTCGTTCTTGAGAGTTATAGGGAAAGTCAAACTACACCTCATCACTGTCACACAGTCGAGAGGTCTTCTCAAAGTCAAAGTTGTCACATACTGACCCGTACAACCAAGGGTCCCACTCCGGTACTCACAGAAACAAACCACAGACTAGCCTAGTAGCAAGGACTGATTCTGAAAGAATTCATCGGGTAACCCACTGCCCAGTCTCACCTGGAGGGTAAACCCTAAGAGGTCATCGGGTAACCCACTGCCCAGTCTCTACTGGGGGTAAACTCTAAGAATTCAATGAGCAACCCACTACCCAGTCTCTCCTGGAGGGTAAACCCGAAGAATTAGGTGAGCAACCCACTGCCCAGTCTCTGCTGGAGGGTAAACCTGAAGAAGTCGGTGAGCAACCCACTACCCAGTCTCTACTGGAGGGTAAACCTGAAGAAGTCGATGAGAAACCCACTACCCAGCCCCGCTGGAGGGTAAACCTGAAACTGCTCTAGCCATCCCTACTGGAAACAACCCCCTGGGTAGAATATCGGTGCCCATGTGATGTATTGGTCACACTGAATCCTCAAAATTCTGCCAGGGAACACGAAGGGATGTGATACTGAAATCCCACACGGCTAAAGGAGAAAGGGGAACCCAAAAAACCCCACCGATCAAACCGTCGAGAACAGAACCAGGGGAAACCACTCAACCCTGCTGGTATAAACCATCATGAACAGGACCAGGGGGAAACCCACTCAACCCTGTTGGTTGAAACCATCGAGAACAGGAGGACCCTCTACGTCGCGAGAGTTCAAAGGTATGTAAAGTAGTACACGACACACATATGGGGGCCACACGATGTGTGGCCCCAGCTCATCTCCCAACCAAGAAAAAACTTCCTTGGGTACAAACCAAAACATGTACCTTCAGGCATTCCCGTATACTCCCAGAGTATACCAGATTTCCATCCCAAATGCTATCGTGCACATGGAACCCAACGTCAACGTGAAGGGAAAAAATGCAGTTTCGCCAACCTGCTTCCTCCACGACCCTAGCATGGCCAACCACATCTCTCTAAACATCTACTCCACTCACACGGGAGTGAACACGATTACATGTTGAGGGTTACCTACAAACACTACAAGAAGAACCACCACCAGAGCACCTTTCATGCTTTCACACTTAATGAGATCTTGAATGAGTCTCCGCACATACAAATAGATCATACCATTGTAATCATTGCGGAAAAACATGTGAGATATACTATTTACTCGCCTCCAATAGATATTCGACAGAAAAGTCATCTGACACCACTTTACGCCCGAACGGCGTCCCTTGGTCCTGATCCTCGGTCCTGAAAATAGTTGAGCGCATCACACCATTGCAATCCCCTCAGAAAAGCACATCAAATTGACTGACTACTTGCGTGGAATGGATATCCGGAGAAAAAGATGCACTTCGCCATACCGCACACGAGCGGTCCTTCATGGGACCCGCATCCCGATTCCGAAGCGCAACGAATGGATCGTACTGTTGTGATCCTCTCAAAAAAGTACACAAGATTGACTATCCACTTGTCCAAAACGGACAACCGGTGAAGAACTTGGAAACCACTGCCAACTCCAAAAATGGCCCTCGTGGGGTCGGCACCACCATGCTGAATTAAAGCAGGTGGATTGTGCCATTGCAATGCCCTCAGAAAAGACCCAAAAACGACTCCTCACATGCCCTGAACGGACATCCGATGAAAAAGTTGTGAAACATGGCTCGCAGCTTAAATGACGGTCCATGGGGCCCATGTCTCAACTCTGGTTTCAATGCCTGAAAACCCCTTGGAAATATTCATCTCAACTCTAGGGTCTCAACTCCTCTGACGGCGCCCAAATTGAACATCGAATGTGTCCGCGCCGCCCAAAACAAGAACCTCGGAAAACACTAAATCACTTATCGTACGCATCGTGGCACCGAGCCCCTCGTCCCAGGAATTAAAAATTCGCAAGACCATCTCAAAAATTCTACCTCAATCCAAGGATCACGTCGCCATAGACGGTACGCGAATCTGACACCCGGTTTATGATTTACACCAGCTTAAGTGTCATCGGACGCTAGTGGGGATGGATCAGACCGGTCCGGCTGGTCCACACCCCCTGGACCGGCCCAAGCCAGCCGGCCCGCGGCTCATCCGGCTGAGCCGCCGTGGCCCACGGTTCACCCGCACGGACCACGCTCCTCCAAACCGACCGTCCATGAGGCTGTTCGCTATTCCACGTGTAGACCCGCGTTCAGTGGGTCTCTGTCTCCCGAACGGGGTCGTGCGCCGCGACCCTCGATCCACTCGACCGACGACCGCTCACCCTCGCCATTCGCGAGCCCCGACCGCCTGAAGCTTGGCCGACAACCGCCTCGCCCGGCCGCGTCGCGCGCCCTCTCCCCGGCCTCCTCTGCTCGCACGCCCTCAAGGAATCCACCACTGCGCTGGGAGCCCTCCGCCGCCTGAGCTCGCCGGAAAAAAGAAAAAAAACCGCCAGAAACTTCCCGGGGCCACCCCGGATGCTCTGGGACTCGGATTTTCGATCCGAAAGGTTTGTTGGAAATCTCAGATTGATCTCTATTCAAAATCGGCCTTCTCCCAACAATTAAACAGCAATTCGACGCATGTATTTCAATTGGATGAAGATTGCGGGAATTAAAACTATAAAACACGAAGCTACCTCTTGGGCGTAGCCCAACGCTTCGCGTGCGATCCACCGGAAGTTGAAACACCTTGGAGAGGAGGAGGAGAGAAGGAGTAGGGCTTGAGAGAGATAGGTGGTTCCTCCAGGGGGAGGAAATGGGGAAGGAGAGGGGTGGGTTGGTTTAAATAAAGAAAAAATTAATTAAAATTTTAATTAATTTAAACCCCCAATTTAACCCGCATTCGAAACTCTCGGCGGGGTTGAGGTTAAGCCTCCCCTAAGGTAAACACCATTTCCCGAGCATAATGGAGGTCTCGGAATTTTAATCTGAAGCCCCGTTAAAAAGTTATAAAATTTAACGACCAAGGCCGCTAAATTACGAAAACACCCCTGGTGGCATTTTTCACAGGAGGCTCGCGCCCCGCGAAAATTACACCCCTCCTAGGGTAAAATGCATGCTCCGGACTCAACGGTGCCCTCGGTTTTCCCATCCGAGCAATGGTTTAAGAGATACTTGATTTTAACTATTAAACAAATAAATTAGTTATTTTATTAATCAGTTTAACATTCCGGTAACGGGCGATGGGTCCCAACGTCCCACACCGACATGCTTTATATCATTCCTAGGGTAAAAAACCCCATTTTGGACACATCCTTACAATCATATTTAGGATCTGAATTATCGTTTAGGATTTATCCCATTTATTTGGCATGCCCAGTATTAATGCACTGAAAATTTAATTTCGGCCACACCGGGGCTCGAAATCGTACCCTGTCTGAAGGCACTGCTCTAGAATAACATCAAAAAAATTCCAAAGTCTTTTATAGAAAAAACTGGGTTCTTACATCATTCTCTCCTTCAAGATTTTCATCCCCGAAAAGCAAAACTAGGGAACAACTCAGGGTACTAAGCCCTCACTTGGCTCTTCCGTACCCAGAACAACTCTTGCATAGTCTCGTGTCACCGTACACAGACCAAAGGGTTTGATCTATTCAGGAGAGGTCTGCCCTTGCTGATGACATGCATAGGAGCACGCACACTTCTTCTCGGGTGAGTCACATGGGAGACGCTATGCACCCAAACCATCCTTTGTGGTTAGGGAAAGGCGGTAGATAACCTCTCCCTCCCTTTGCACAACCTCAAATGGCCTGAAGGCCCTCGGGGGAAGCTTACCTCCCCAGCCTAACCCCTATGTCGCATGACGCGACTGGAATCACTATTTGGACCTGGGACAAAGCTCGGTGATTCCCTCCTTTAGAATATCCATAAGGTGAAACACCCAAGGATATCTGATCATGCGAGGCTTCACAGTTGATGTCCCAAGACCCAAACTCTCTTACATGCTCGGAGAGCGAAGGATTTGATACCATCGACTAAAGAAAATGGTCCCACGCATTTTTCCTTACCAACATAGGGTTACACCGACACCCCGCGTCACCCTGGTAACACCTCAAACAAGGAGCAGGGAGAAAATATTTTCACATATAGAGTCTAAAAATTCTACTGCAAAAAGTAGAAGAGTCGTAAAGCGTACCTCTTGTCACCTCACGCTCTACAGGATCGTAAACATCTAAATCTCACGGCTGCCCCCTATCCCAACTGCCAGCTCCCAGAGCTTGATGTGGACCGCCTGGTGGTGATGGGAAGACCTCATAAAGTCGTCCCCCACTACCAATTTCCCCCGATCCTTCGCTAGCACCACCTCTTTGGGGCTACTCTGATCACGATGCTGCCTCTATCGTGGTGGTGCACCTGCTGCCTGCCCGATATTCTCAGCGTGCCTAGTCGGGAAGTCTCGTGCCAGGTGACCTCACCCATCGCAAGCATAACACTGACTCTCTACAGGATGCACTGGTGCCCTCCAGCACCACTGTGGTGTACAACCATGCCCCTGAGTCCGGTTATCGGAAATCCACCTACGTCGAGGTTCTGTCACCCGACGCCCGCTAGCCGCGGCAGATGTCTCATCTCTGTCGAGCCTGCTGCCACCGCCAACTGTAGAGCATGACAGGAAGCTCTCTATCCCCAGATCCTGCTCTAGCACCTCGGCATAAGTGAAAATTCTCAAGGATACTATAACGGCATGGATCTCTCTACAGAGACCCTGCTCGAACTTCCGTGCTCGGAAGTTTCCGTAATGGACCAAGTTCGGGTAAAAACGTGCATGGTCTGCGAACCTATAAGCAGTAGGGGTAAAACTCCTCACGAAATAGCAGCTGAAAGTCACCCTGCGAAAGCGATGACTTGTCAAGAAACTGAGTCACCAAACTCCACCAACGCCCAGCTGCTCTGTGGAAAAGGCTGGCGGCCAAAGCCACCATAAGATCTGTCAGTGTCTGCACAAGCTTGAAGAGGCGAACCACTATCTCTAGCCAAACCTCTGATGCTTGAGGGTCTGGCTCACCACTAAACATCAGCGTTCTCTGTCGCTGGAACTCACGGAGCATGTTCAACCTATGCTCAAGCTCATTCTTCTCTACTGAAGCTGTCTGGTACTCACCAGGTGGGGGTGCTGCTACCGACCCACCTGGAGAAAGGGACTCGCATGATGGGTCCTGGACTGAGGCCTCATCGCTCACAGGGTCGTCTTCACGAACCAAAGCTGGTATCCTAGCTGGCTGTCTTCACAGAGATATCCTGAATGTTATCAAGGAGTGTCGCAATAAGATGATCATATATGTATACAATCGTAACAACAATTGGGAGCTGACTCAAGAATGACGGTCAAAGACTCAATCTTATGTGATGCACAAACCAATTTCCCTGCAACGAGTATCTCAGCATGCCGAGTTGACAAGCGGGTTATCAGGGTCCTGTTGAATGGATACATCAGCCACCGCACCATCATTGGACTCCCTGGCCTGAGAGCCGCTCTCGAGACACATTGACATTGTTGCCCTAGATCCCAACCAATTCCTTTTTAGGGACCTTCGAACAATGTCCCAAGGAACTAACCACTTATGATACCACTTTGTCACGACCCAACCCTACCCAGGCTCAAGCCAAAACTACCCCAAGCCTGCCTCCATAGGCCAGGGGTTGGCGACAATTGCCAAAGGCTAACCAAATCGGGGAGGCCTTTTCCTAAGTACCTGCACACACACATGAAGCCCACTCAATGCAGAAGTGCAGAGTAAAAAAGAAAATTAAAGTACCAACTACTATAAATAAACCACCAATGTGCATCAACCTCTAAACAGTACAAAGCAAGTGCTGAAGGTAAACTAAAAAGAAAAGGGGAAAAACATGCGCCCAACAAGAAAAAGTGCCACAACCCAGCAATAGGTAAACAAAAGTAAACAGATGGGAGAGTCCCACACCTGGAACTCGACTAAAACCACTGCATGTGGTCCAAGCTCCCAAACTCCGAAGCTCCTATGACGTCACAACCAACCTGTTCGTCTTCTTCAAGGGCACACCAAGTTCGGGAAAAGCCCAAGCAGGGGTGAGTATAAAAATACTCAGTAGGATGCCCCGAAGTCTCGAGGGAGCAACAAAGGAGGTACTGAATAGGTGAGCAGTAGATTGAATAGAGAAAAGTAAAGGAGTACAATCGAGAGTACAGTAAAGAGTACAATAGAGTAACAGCTCAACCCAACAAGAGAAAGGAAGTAGACTCATCCAAACACAAGGAGATAGAAGTGGTGAGAAGATAAACTTTTCGTCGATTCTTCTCTACCTATAGCAGGAGATTAGACTTGTCCAACCACAAGAAGCTAGACACGGAAATAATGTGGCATACCCCATGTGTCTTCGCCTCTTATGGAAGGATAGCAACCAAAACCCAAGGAGTGGGTACTAGAACAAGGTATACATATATATATTCTCTATAAAGAAGCCTGAACAAGATCGTAAGGGGATCTCCATCCCGTACCTCAGCCCAAGAAAGTGAGTAGCCAACAGTCCCAGAAGTAAACACCATCGATGCCCAGTATCCGTACGTCTTCCCCGAACTGCAATTCAAGGGGCTCAAATCACCGCACCTTGACAATATCCACTTTGGTCGGCACTAAATCATCCGCACAGTTTTAGGTCACATCACAAGGACGCATCTCAGTGGGGAAAGCACCCCTCGTACTTGAGAGTTCTGGGGAAATTCAAACCACACCTCGTCACTGTCACACAGTCGATAGGTCTTATCAAAGTCAAATTTGTCACATCACTAACCCATACAACCAAGGGTCCCACTCCAGTAGTCACGGAAACAAACCACGGACTAGCCTGTAGCAAAAATTGTGTCTGAAAGAATTCGTTGGGTAACCCACTGCCCAGTCTCTGCTGGAGGGTAAACCCTAAGAGGTCGTCGGGTAACCCACTACCCAGTCTGTGCTGGAGGGTAAACCCTAAGAAGTCAATGAGCAACCCACTACCCAGTCTCTGCTGGAGGGTAAACCCTAAGAAGTCAATGAGCAACCCACTGACCAGTCTCTGCTAGAGGGTAAACCCGAAGAAGTCAGTGAGCAGCCCACTGCCCAGTCTCTACTAGAGGTTAAACCTAAAGAAGTCGGTGAGTAACCCACTGATCAGTCTCTGTTGGAGGGTATATCCGAAGAAGTCGGTGAGCAACCCACTGCCCAATCTCTACTGGAGGATAAACCGGAAGAAGTCGATGAGCAACCCACTGCCCAGCCCCGCTGGAGGGTAAACCTGAAACTACTCTAGTCATACCTACTGAAAACAACCCCCCAGGTAGAGGATTGATGCCCGTGTGATGTATTGGTCACACTTAATCCTCAAAATTCTACCAGGGAACATGAAGGGACATGATACTGAAAACCCACACGGCTAAAAAAGAAAGGGGAACCCAAACAACCCCACCGATCAAATCGTCGAGAACAGAACCCGGGGAAACCACTCAACCCTGCTGGTCTAAACCATCATGAACAGGACCAGGGGAAAACCCACTCAACCCTGCTGGTCTAAACCATCGAGAAGAGGAGGACCCTCTACGTCGCAAGAGGTCAAAGGTACGTAAAGTAGTACTTGGAACACACATGTGGCCCACACGATGTGTGTCCCCAACTCATCTCTCAACCAAGCACAAACATCCTTGGGTAAAAACCACAACATTTACCTCCAAACATTGCCGTATACTCCCAAAGTATACCACATTTCAAGCCCAAAGGCTATCGTGCACACGACACCCAACGTCAACGCAAAGGGAGAAAATGCAGTTTCGCCAACCTGCTTCCTCCACGGCCCTAGCATTGCTAACCACATCTCTCTAAACATATACTCCACTCACACGGGAGTGAACACGATTACATGATGAGGGTTCCCTACAAACACTGCAGGAAGAACCACCACCAGAGCACCTTTCATTATTTCACATTTAATGAGATCTCGAATGAGTCTCTGGACATCCAAACGGATCATACCATTGTAACCCTCACGGAAAAACATGCGAGATATACTATTTACTCACCTCCAACGTATATCCGATGGAAAAGTCGTCTGACACCGCTTTACGCCCGAACGACGTCCCGTGGTCCCGATCCTTGATCCCGAAAACAGTCGGGAAAATCACACCATTGATATCCCCTCAGAAAATCACGTCAAATTGACTGCCTACTTGCGTGGAATGGATATCCAGAGAAAAATATGCACTTTTCCATACCGCACACGAGCAGGCCTTCGTGGGACCCGTATCCCGGTCCTGAAGCGCAACGAACAGATCACATCGTTGTGATCCTCTCGAAAAAGTACACAAGATTGACTATCCACTTGTCCAAAATGGAAAACTGATGAAGAACTTGGAAACCACCACCAACTCCCAAAACGGCCATCATGGGGCCCGCACCACCGTGCGAAATTAAAGCGGGCGGATTGCGCCATTGCAATGCCCTCATGGGGCTCGCACCACCATGTAAAAAAAAGGAATAATTTTTTTCATAAAACCATAAATGAGATAATATATTTTTCCACTATAAAAATAGTGATTTTATAAAACTATTGGTGGTATAAAATAGATTGTGTAGTGTACTTGATAATGAGTAATAAATTGGGAAGTTCCCTTTAATCAGACTTCCTTATTGGGAGGAATTGAAAAGGAAACCTTATAAAACATATATTTCCCATAAAAGAAAGAATAATTGATAAATGTACATATGTTTGGAAAGTAAGAACTGAATTTATGAGTATTACATAAGAATAATTAATAATTACATTTGGGTAATTAAATAGAAATCATAACTTGAAGGAAAACTGGAGGTTTAGGGAGAAACCCTTACCATTTTGCAAACAGTCAAACCGTATGCCCCATAAATTAATGATCATAAAATAAAACATTTAATATCGTGAATATAAAGAGATTAATTATATGATACATCAATGGTCATTATACATATACCACACATAATAAATATTGGTGAATAAGGCGTATCTCACAAAAATAAAAGTGAGATGAGAAAACTCTTACCTTAATTACTGCTTAATTTTGTAACATTTACGCCTCTAGAAAAAAAACTTATTTTTATTAAAAAACTGATACATAAGTTAATTATAGTAATTTATAAAACTATTTATCAATTATAATCAATGTATTAAATTTCTTAATTTTTTTTGATGAAATTGAAGCATTTTGATGTCATGTTTTCTTAAAATAAATCTTGTTCTTCTTGGATTTTTCTATTTTGTTAAATGTAAATAATAAATTAGTATGACTAATTCCAAATGCATAGAATACATAAAATTAAATATTTATATATTATATATAATTTATAATATCCATCCATGAATGTGGTTATAATAATTGTCTTGAAAATGTATTTGTAGGTGGTTAACCGACCTTCAATGGGATGTTGTTGAAAGAGCAGGAAAAGGGATTACGAAATTTATATATGTCATATATATAAAACCTGTAGTGGTTTAATATCATTAATATAATTTCAACTTACAGCATAAAAAAATTTATAGTATATGGTTTTTAAAGGAATTGGTAAAAAGAAGAATGAGAAGAATGAAGGAAGGAAGAGTTGAGGGAGACCTACTCTTTCCTCAATGTGGCTTCTCTTGTACGAAACTATAACTCCTTGGTGATTGGAGTTTTATTTCTCCATAAAATGAATAAGGATTCTAAGAGTTTTAAGTTAGAATATTTGGAATATGATGTTTGAGTGAGAAGGATCAAGGGGATTAAATTGAGTGAATGAAGGAGTCCCCTTTTATAATTGAGGTGAGGGGAATTTAAGAATTACATAAAATATTAAAATATAATTAAGATATTATAGTGTTAAATATTTCAAAATGGCCTAAAAACTAAATTGGATTACATTTTTGACCAAATATTATCCCATCTGGCCATATTCAATATTTTGTGATTTTTAAATAATTAAATAAAATATATTATTCCTGATATATCATTTTTGTTAAATTTAACACTATTCATTATTATGACTTTAAAAACATCAAAAAAAGAGTTGTTGGGAAAAAATCCATCAAGGTATCATTGAAGCATTTTTGAGATGATTGTGTTTGTTGACAATGTAGGACACCATGTTGTGTTTGTTGATAAAGCGAGTCTCAATGACTCAAACTGTTGACAAAGGGGGTTTTCCTAGAGAATGGGGAAATTTGTTTTGGGAAAAGGAATTTGTGCTCTTGTGTTAAGGTGGTTTCTAATGTTGTACGCTAGGAATTTTTTAAATTCAGAACATCAAAATTTTGGCAAAGGAAAAGTGGCGCACAAGTCCAAAAGTGGTGTGCAAGTGTGGCGTGCAAGTCCAAAAGTGGCGCGCAAGTGTGGCGTGAAAGTCCTAAAGTGGCACGCAAGTATTACATGCAATTACGGCGTGAAATTGGGGCACTCATGTCATATTTCAATATCATCATATCAAAATATGACAAAGGAAAGAAAGAGGTGTGCAAGTGTGGCGCACAAGTGTGGCGCGCAAGTGTGGCGCAGTAAGTGTGGCGCGCAAGTGTGGTGCACAAGTGTGGTGCACAAGTCCTCAAAATTCCTATAAATAGATGGCTAATCTCCTCATTTATCAATGAGATCAACACTTAGAGAAAATTTGAGCTCTGATCGCGCAAGTGGAAGTGACGTGCAAGTTCAGTGTGCGCGCAAGTGGGGCGCGCAAGTGTGCGGGGAAAGTGTGACGCGCAAATGTACCTCGCAAGTGTATCGTGCAAGTGTACCGCGCAAGTGTATCATGCAAGTGTGTTGTGCAAGCAGTGTGGGGTTCAATTTTGGTGTGCTAGTGTGGCGCACAAGTTGGTTTTTCCACAACGAAGGCAGAGGTTGTGCACTAGTTAAAGGGGCACACAAGTCACCCTAGGGTTGCGTGAAAGTTAGAAATTTCCCAAAACATCTGTGGTAAAGTGTTATTCATTAGTGGATAAACTTTTAACTTCAATATAGCATATATCAATAGTTGAGGATGCATTATTTCATGCAAATGGAGAGACCTGCAGGTCTATAAACTATGAGTGCATCTTCTGAAGAAGCAGTGAGGTCACTTCAGTTGAGAGAGCAGTGAGTTCTCAAATTGTGAGTGGTTGTAAACCAGGAGGGATAGTGAGTCCACTTCAAACTTGTAAATGGCAGTGCGCTTATAGTGGAATTGGTACATCGACACACTGTCGGTGTTTGCTCCTTGGACGTAGCCCAGTGAGGGTGAACCAAGTAAAAATCGTTGTGTCATGTGCATGCTTTAAGTTTTATTCATACTCTGCATCGAGAAGGAGAGAGAAGAGGGTTTTGTCTAACAGAAAAACAAGATAAAAAGGGTCAGTTGTTTTAATCTGTCATGCCCTGATTCACCCCCCCCCCCCCCCTCAGGGTATCTAGCCTAGTGAACCTAACAATTGGTATCAGAGAGAAAGGTTGATATTAGTGTTTATCTCTCAAATGGAGGTCACTAATCATAAAGGGATTTCAATCTTTGACAGGAAAAATTTTCAGTTATGGAAGAATTGAATGCAACACTACTTCTGATATTTGGGAATGGATGTGTTTACAGTAGCAATGCATGGTATCACAGCTGATATTTATAATGGTGCATTATCAGAAGATGAACGAAGAGAATTGGATGTTGATGCAATGGGAATCAATGCTTTGGGAGGAGCCCTATCCAATGCTATATATACCAAGGTTATGTCATGAAAAACATCACATGCTATGTGGGAAAAGTTTTTGAACATATATGAAGGAGATACAAAGGTCAGAGAAGTGAAGCTGCAAGTATTATGGAACAAGTATGAAGATCTAAGAATAAACCCGAATGAGTCTGTTGATAGATTCTTTGACAGGGTAAATGTTATTGTGGAAGATATGCGAGGTCTGGGAGAAGTCATTTAATACATAAATATCGTAAAGTGCATCTTGAGGAAACTTCCACCTCAGTTCAATCTTAATTTTTCAGTACTAGAAGATAAAGATCCAAAGGAGCTAACATTGGACAATTTGCATAGTACATTAGTTGCATATGAAATGTGAAACGATGATAACGAGGCTGTGGAAAAGGGGAAATATAAAGAAGTGGAATTCAAGGCCATGAAGAAGCTCACCATTGAAGATTCTCAGGAAGAAGGAGAGACAGATGAGGTGATGTCATTCCTCTCCTCAAACCCTCAAAGAGGAAAAGGAAAGTTTTAAGGGAAACTTCCACTAGCCTATTTTCAATGTGGAAAGGTTGGTTATCTTGCAACAAGGTGTCCTAAAAAGTTCCAAGAATATGATGATGTCAACGAAGTCGAAATTCCCAAGAAGAAGTCATCAGCCTATGGGAAAGGAAAGAAAAAGTTCAAGAGAAATTTATTTAAGAAGAAAAATATCCTTTCAAAATAATGTGACAGTTAGGATGATTCTGAGGCTAAGGAGGTTGAAGAGATAGAGAACTAAAAATATCATGAAGAAAATTATATGGTGGAAGTGGTCGGTAGTTCTCATGAGAAGAATGAAACTAAAGGTGATGAAGAAGAAAAATTTGAAGGAAGAATAGATATGAAATCTGAGTTAGAGGTTGTTCTTGATGAGATAGATGTTTAGAGAGCCAAAACAAAGAAAGCTAACAAAGTTGTTTGTGATGCCAAACTCTATATACAGCAGCAGGAAGAAGAGAAGTCTGAGTTGACGGATGAAATTGAGAAAATCAATTCATCAACACCAGAGAATTAAAAATCAGTTATTGAGTATAAAATCAAGATTGAAGAACATAAAAGGGAGATCAATGGCTTGGAAAACACAAGGAAATATCACAACACGTGTATCGAAGATCTTGAAGAGGAAGTTGTCGGTATTCAGAGAAAAGTTAAAGACTAGGAAAAACCTTTGATTTCCAACACATTCTTGGGAAATAAAGTCATTATAAAGACTAAAAAGATGAAAGAGGAGCATATTAGTTTAGTAGGAAAGAAGCAGCAATTGAGCTCAGATGTTAAGGATGATTCAGGGCTTGATCATAAACAAAAATCTATGAAAATTAAAGTCAGACTGAAAGCACCCATCCCAAGATTGAAGGTTGATTTAGGCACAAAGAATAATCATAATATTCATATATCTCAAGGGGAAACTCATAGTGCAGAAGTAACACAAAGTAATGCACCTTATATCAGGTGTTATTGTTGTGGAAATATGGGACATTCACAGTATGTGTGTTCTATAGCCAAGAGATATCGAAGGGAATAAGAACAAAGGTGGCATCCAAACAGAGAACGATTCTCAAGAATATATTTTGAAGGACACTATTTTTGGTGCGGAGGATTTGGTCACATGGCTAGGTATTACACTTCGACCATAAAGAGGAATGTGCCAAAGTAGAATCAAAATGTTCGGAAGCAGCAGATCAATAATCCAACAGGTGAGTTAAAAATGAAAAATAGATTTTCAACTTTTAAAGATGAAGTTGTTCCATCATACTCTGAGAAATAATAGAAGTCTCAATCCATGCCGAGTGTGAAGGAAAAAATATGGACCAAAAATAAGAAGTATGAGAAGTCTGTGGTGGCAGAAATTGCCCTTAAAGCATCAGATTGCTCTGGTATGTGGATCCTTGATAGTGGTTTCACATCTCACATGAAAGGTAATAAGGATCTTGTTACGAGCGTAAAATATGATAAATAAGGAGTTTTCAAGATTAGAAATTATGAATTCCTAAAGATTATTAGTGTGGGAAAATCCAAGTTTGGGGGCAAAGAGATGAGACGTGCTGATGTCTTAGTAGTAGAAGGCCTCAGTCACAATTTTCTCAGCATCAGTCAACTATGTGAATCAGGACATTCTATATGGTTTACTAAGAAGATATGTGTCATAAAAGGAAGATATGGGGCAGTAGTTCTATAGGTAAAATGAACAAAGGGAAATATATACCTGGTAAGTGGAGAAGAAGATATGTGTTTTCTGTCCAGAGAGGAAGAAAACAAGTTGTGGCATAAATGACTTGGTCATCTTTTCCAACCATCACTGGAAGATATGGTGAAGTGTAATGCAAAAAAAGACCTCCCTAAGCTATCATGTGATCGTACTCACACGTGTGATTCATTCCAACAAGGGAATATTATCAGAAATATGTATAAGGAAAAGGAAAATAATTCAACAAGAGTTCTCAAATTAGTGCATGCTGATGTTGTTGGTCCTATCACACAAAGAGAAATTGACGGAAAGAGGTATTATGTTCTTTTCATTGATAACTATAGTAGAATGGCATGGGTATTTGTTATTTTCCATAAGTCTTATGTTTTAATCTACTTAAAACAGTACTGTAGAGAGTGTGAAAGGATGCTTGGATAGAAAATATTGAAGCTTCGTACTAACAATGGTACGGAATTCACAAACAGTCAGGTGGAAGGCTGTCTCGAGAAACATGGGATAAAGAATCAAGTTTACTCAGTAAGAACTCCCCAATAGAATGGAGTGCTTGAAATAATAAATTAGATCATCAATAACATGGCCAGAACGATGTTCATTGAAAAAGGCCTAACAAAGAAATTTTGGAAGGAAGCAGTTTTGACATCAGTCTACATTTCTAATAGGGCTTTGTTGTGTCTGAAGGAAGGAAAGACTCTGTACGAGATGTGGTATGGAAAAAAGACAATAGTGAAATACTTTCGAATATTTGGAAGTAAGTACTTTATCCTCAACAAGGAAAAACATATGAAATATGAGTCATGAGGATATGAAGGTATATTCTACTCAGGAAAAAGTAAGGTATACAAATGCTTTAACAAAAGGCTGGGAAAAGTAGTTGAGAGCAATGATGTAACTATAGTAGATAATGAGGACATAATTCAACATCATAGTGAATGATTTCTTAATGATAGTGATGAGGAAGAAAACAATCCAAGGGGAGAAGAAGTGGATGATGTTGATTCATAAGAATATAATGATGATGATCATGAGGAAGTAAAATCTGTATCTGCACAAAAGACAAGGAGTCAAGATGAAATTGATAGGTAGAATATCATTGGTGATCAGTCAGCTTCATTTCAGACAAGAAGAATGAAATAACTATAGAAGACATCTTTACTATCACAAGTTGAGCTGAAATACTTCACTGATGCAGCTGAAGATGAAAACTGGATTCAGGAAATGAATGAAGAGTTAGGTCAGATTGAGAAGAATCAGACGTGGGAGATTGTTTCGAGGCCAGAAGATAAGAATGTCATCGGGACTAAATGGGACTATCTTAATAAGATGAATGAATATTTCATAGTGATTTGGAACAAATCACGGATAGTTTTCAAGGGATACTCATAGATAGAGGGAATAGATGTTGATGAGACATTTGCACCGGTTGCGAGACTAGAGACAATCAGATTATTTCTAGCCATTACAGTGCAACGGGAGTTCAAATTTTTCCAGATGAACGTCAAATATGAATTTTTGAATGGGGTTCTAGAGGAAGAGGTTTATATTGAGCAGCCAGATGGTTTTCTCATTCATGAGGATGAGAACAAGGTTTGCAGACTGAAGAAGGTGTTGTATGGTCTGAAACAAGCACCAAGAGCATGGTACTCAAGGCTTGATCAGTACTTGAAGAAGTTTGGTTTCCAGCATGGGGGAGTTGATTATAATCTCTATTTCAACAACAATAGTAATCAAAGGATGATGGTCTTGGTTTATGTCGATGACATAATATTTGGCAGATCATATGAAGCTCAGTGCAGACAGTTTTCCGAATTCATGAAAAGTGAGTTTGAAATGTCGATGATTGGAGAGCTAACATTTTTTCTTGGTCTATAGGTGACACAAGGAAGGAATGGAACATTCATTTCTCAATAAAAATATTCCAATGAGGTTTTGAAAAGATTTGGAATGGAAAATTCCAAGGAGATGAAGACTCTGATTGCTACCCAGATGAAATTATTGAAAGATGATAATGGCAAGGTAGTTAATATCACAGAATATAGGCAGATTATTGGGATTTTACTGTACCTGACAGCGACAAGACCTTATATAGTTTTCACCACCTGCCAAGCAGTAAAATATCAAATAAATCCCAAGGAAATCCACATGCTTTCAGTGAAAATAATACTTTGGTATATCAAGGGAATGATGGAATTCGTCTTGATGTATAATGGAAAATCTTAGACATAGTTATTGGGATATACTAATGCAGATTGGGCCGATTCAGCGGATGACAGGAAATAAATGTTAGGAGTTGCATTCTATCTTGGTGGATTGTGTGTTTCTTGTATAAACAAGAAGAAATATTGCATTTCTCTGATCACCGTAGAGGCTGAGTATATTACGGTCACTCAACTGTGCACACAGTTATTGTGGATGAATCAGCAGCTTGAAGATATGGGAGTTGAAGTGAAGTCTCCGATCGGAATCCAGTGTGATAACTCAAGTGATATCAATATTAGAAAAAATCCAATTCATCACTCAAGGACAAAGCACATTGAGATCAAATATCATTTCATCAAGGAGAAGGTGGAGAAAGGGCTTGTGAAGTTGGATTATGTGCCTACAGAGCTACAGGTTGTAGATATTCTGACAAAGGTCTTACCCAAAGAAGCTTTTGAGAGGCATCGGCTAGCTCTGGGAGTCCAGTCGACTCCCCACACTTGAAAAGTGTGGATGTGGGACCACTCCCCCCTCCCTGAGGTATGGTGTGTTTTTTCCTCATGTACTGATATGTGTTTTTACCCTGCTGTAGACTACAATGGAGTACCCTTTGGGTTCATTGAAAAGGGGGGAGAATACGTGAGAAAACATGATTGTTCAAGGGGGAGAAAATGTCTTAGTCAAGACATGGGGAGAAGCTAATAGGTGGAGCAGCGAGATAGGGGGAGAAATTTGATAGGGGGAGTAAATTAAATCAGACGATGCTAGATGTGATCGATCAAAGAATAGATATCACGACAGTTGAGGATCATGATAAAATTAGAATTGTGGTTGGTATCAGGTTGGTATGAAAATTTCAATTGGTATCAGGTTGGTATCAACAGTTGTGTCAGAAACGAAGTGAATCATATATGAAGTTTTCATGATACTCTTGTTTCTCATTCCGAGCATTGGTCATGTGGGATTAGAGTATGTATTGAGTAAATCTTTTATCGCTATCTGTATCGCAAGAGGTGAATGGTGGATAAAGATGAATGAAGCCTTAATGAGGTATCAAAGAATGGAGAATTGATTTGAGAAGAGTTTTCAACAAACCCAAAGGGGATATTGTTGAGGAAAAATCCCTCAAGGTATCATTTAATCATTTTTGATATGATTGTGTTTGTTGAAAATGCAGGACTCCATGTTGTGTTTATTGACAAAGTGAGTCTCAATGACTCAAACTGTTGACAAAGGGGGTTTTCCTTGAGAATGGGGAAATGTGTTTTTGGAAAAGGGAGTTGTGATCTTATGTTAAGGAGGTTTCTAATGTTGTATGAAAGGAATTTTTCAAATTTAGACCATCAAAAATTTAGCAAAGGAAAAGTGGTGCGCAAGTCCAAAAGTGGCGCGCAAGTGTGGAGCGCAAGTCCAAAAGTGGCACGCAAGTGTGGCGCACAAGTCCTAAAGTGGTGCGCAAGTATGATGCGAAAGTATGGCATGTAAGTGTGGCACGCAATTCATATTTCAAGATCATCATATCAAAATATTATAAAGGAAAGAAATAGGCATGCAATTGTGGCGCGAAAGTCCTCAAAATGCCTATAAATAGACGGCTACTCTCCTCATTTATCAACGATCTCAACACATAGAGAAAATCCAAGCTCTGATCACGCAAGTGGAAGTGACATGCAAGTTCAGTGTGCATGCAAGTGTGCGGGGCAGGTGTGATGCGCAAGTGTACCGCGCAAGTGTACCGTGCAAGTGTGCTATGCAAGCAATGTGGAGCGAAAGTTTGGCGTGCTAGTGTGATGTGAGAGTTGGTTTTTCCATAACAAAGGCAGAGGTTGTGCACTAGTTAAAGGGGCACACAAGTCACCATAGGGTTGCGTGAAAGTTAGAAATTTCCCAAAACATCTGTGGTAATGTGGTATTCATTAGTGGATGAACATTGAACTTCAATAGAGCATCTATCAATAGTTGAGGATGCATTCTTTCATGAAAATGAAGAGACCTACAGGTCTATAAACTGTGAGTGGATCTTCTGAAGAAGCAGTGAGATCACTTCAGTTGAGAGAGCAGTGAGTTCTCAAATTGTGAGTAGTTGTAAACCCGGAGGGACAGTGAGTCCACTTCGAACTTGTAAACAACAGTGCGCTTATAGTGAAATTGGTACATCAGCACATTGTCGGTGTATGCTCCTTGGACGTATCATAGTGAGGGTGAACCAAGTAAAAATCATTGTTTCATGTGCATGCTTTAAGTTTTATTCATACTCTATATTGGGAAGTAGAGAAAAGAGGGTTTTTTTCTAATAGAAAAACTAGATCAAAAGGGGCAGTTGTTTTAATGTGTCATACAATGATTCACGCCCCCCCCCCCCTCTCAGGGTATCTAGCCTAGTGAACCTAACAAGTGTCAAATTTGAAACCAATATTTTATTATATCCTAGATTTATTGTA
Organism: Viscum album; assembly: GCA_963277665.1. Taxonomy (NCBI): domain Eukaryota; kingdom Viridiplantae; phylum Streptophyta; class Magnoliopsida; order Santalales; family Viscaceae; genus Viscum; species Viscum album. The sequence goes on along the minus strand of OY728120.1, from coordinate 443,132,521 downwards.
TTAATATATATAATTCATTTATTACCTTAAAATTTCAAATTATATTTATTTTAATATTTTTAACATATTTTATTTAATGTTTTCATTAATTAAATAATTACTACATCATCATTATGCAAGCCTTCACGGTAATTATTTATTACATAAAAATAAAAAATAAATTTCCATGAAGAAGACAAATTTTATTATTTTCAAATGACTATTTATGGTTGAATATCTCTTCTATAAAATGATATATTAATATATTATACTAATTAAAATCTATAGTGTGAACAATTTGACTTTCTTTTTAATAAAATATTATAAGGTTTTTAATCATATTCATGTGGCCCAAATGGTCATTAATTAGACCCTTGGAAAAACATGGTGGAGATATAATCAACCAATAAGATTTTCCCAAGTTTTGTTTCATTTAATGGTTCTTATAATTTTAATTAAAATCATTTTATTTATTTTTCTTCTGCTTACACAAGCAATGCATCACCATTACATAATCATTAACGTTAATTATTTCATATATAAAAATTAAAAATAAATTAATATCATAAAATTTAATTAATTAAGTTCAATATTATCATGTATATTTACTCATATCCATGTCAAGACAACTTCTTTAATTTGTTAATTTGACTTTTCTTGTCATGTGCAAGCATTGCACAGGCATTTGGATAAGATTAATGTAATTTAACTCTAAAATTTGAAACTATCATCCCAAAAAATAAATTATACATAATAATTAATAAAAAAATATAAAAAATACTTTTTAGTATACAATTATTATCTATAAAAAAACAAATTTGACTTTGTCAATGCTATGCAAGCACTACATCAGTATTGATAATGCTTTTTATACTTATCATGAAATAAATTATAATTTACATGTACTAAATTATTTTTGTGTAATATTTATATTATAATATCAAAATTTATTCATTTCATAAATTTAATAAATTTTATATCATAATTATGTCTTGAAAATGTCACAAAAATATCGCATTTTAAAAAAACTTCATTTTTTACTATTCACCAAAAAATTAACTTTTTCAGAAAATTCTCAAAATTTCACCCTAAAAATTTTTCAATGTGTAGATTTAATATATGGAATAAATTTTAATAAAATAATTTTATAAATATGATAAAATTAATTTTTAATTAAAATCATCATTTATTCAAAAAATACCGATTTTAAAATTATAACTTATTTTATGACACTTTGAAAAAATAATTAAGTTCTCATTAAATTTTATTATAATCATAAGGAAACAAAATATTAATTTATGAATCTATTTTTTGAAAATAAATTTTCTTTTAAGTCATTATATTAATTATAATATTTTAAATAAACATTTACATTTCACAAAAATACAAATACTTAATTTATCACCTTTAAAATAATTATTTACTTATTCCATGATATAAATATATTATATTTTCATTCATAAGATACCTAAATTTTATTTATATTTTCACATGTGAGGTTATTATTCTAATGGTCATGTTATTATTCCCTATGGCCATATTACTATTCCAAAGGTCGTGTTAATATTTAATAGTATATTGTGGTTAATTTAAGCTATAAGTTATCGAATAAATATAATAAATTTAAGGAGATACATACCGTAAATATTGGGGTGTTACATGGTTAATATTATTCATTCCCACCTGCTTAATGGATAGGTTATAATAATATTATTTCATGGTTATCTTAAGCTTGGTTTCATATTTCATCCATGATATCATAGAAACTTGTTGTTGTGTGTAATGAAATCTATCTAAATTTTTAAAGTAATCCGAAAAAAAATTCATAAAATCTTAGGATGTTACATCACATGATATATTAGCATGTTGACATGTAATTTAATCTTGGTCAAATGTCACACTGTAGCATCCCAACTTTTTAGATAAGTACCATTATTTTAAAATTTTTGTTTAAACCTATTATTTTACTTTAATAAAAGTGATTAAGAGTTTAAGGAAGGTTATAAGAACATTTGGGGATTGTTCAAAGCTTGGAGTTCAAGTTTTTTGAGAAATGGCATGACACGCATGGTTGGCGTATGGTTAGTGGTAACTATGTGGCTCAACCATGTGAACCATATATAAGAGGAGTATGGTTTGAGAAACCATGTGAGGGAGGTAACACAACCATGTGAAATGGTATAGGTATTTTACAGATCTGAAATGCATGGTTAGCATATGGTTTGTCAAACCATTCACATAACTATGCAAAGGGGGTGGCTCGGGGATAGTGAGAATGCATGGTTGGAACACGGTTTGTCCAACCATGCAGCCAAACTGTGCACCCTTTAAAAAGAGGTGAAATTATCTTTTTACCCCATAATTATTTATAACTTTTCTCTCCCTTTTTTCTTCCCCAAATCATACAGAAGATCCCCCCCTATTCAGATATTCCTCCTCCTCTCAAGCAAGGATTTGAGCCTTCTTCTTCATTTTAGACTTGGAATCGACCATTATTCATCATGCTGGATATCCATCAATAATATATTCAATCCTATTGAGTATTTTCTTCATTTATCTCTCCATATGGAATGATAAATTTATGAAATCTAATATGCTCTATTTTTATGTTATTTTTCTATTTATCTAATTTCTCTTATCCTAGCTTGAATATGAAGCTAATATTGGATGATGATTCATCTATCGACATAAGGTAGGTGGTCTATTAATTTTCTTTAAATTTTTTTATGTTTATATTATATATTGGTGTGTCAGGTACTAGAAATTCCATGTGACGCCTCTTAAATTTATAATAAATTAAATGAATGGATACCACCTGTTTAAGGTAGTCCGAGTGACCTAAATTAATCATCAGAGGATGCCTACCTCAACATGAGACACCCCTTAGGGTGTGTCACTTTTAAAGGATCATGATATTTATGATTTAAAATAAAATCAAACCACCAATTGAGGTTTCTAGAATTGGACCTTATAAATGAAATGTAATTTAAATTAAAAAAAAGGATAATGTTAAGCCCATGTTCCTAAGACCTTGTTCCTACTTACTTATAGCTTGAGTTATCCTTATGAATTAGATGGATAAATTAAATTAAGTTATTGTTAAATGGTATGGGTTTACCACTATCCCATGACCACCCAACATGTCATGTCGAGGCCGATACAAGGGTTTTGACTCAGAATTCATTAGAAGGTCTCATCGAGTATAATAAATTAAATAAATTATAAATGGATTATATTATATTAGGGGAGATAAATGGATTATTATATAAGATACCTTGCATGGGATCCCTGAGAAGATTGATTTATGTTATTTTGTGAGAAATACTTGGTTACCTAAGTGGAATACCTTAGACAAGATCATAGTTCCATCCCATTGTATCATTCTATGAGTGATACCTAGTTCCCTAATTGGAATACCTTGGATGGGATCAGAAGGTGATGCCTTTATACCAATCCTTGAGTGATACCTGGGTTCCTAGGTGGGAATTACTTGGATGAACTCCTAGGGTGATGGGTTTTTAACATATACCTAGAGTGATACCTGGGATCCCTATGTGAAATGACTTATATGGGCTCAGGTTTCTAACTAATTAAATGATGTGTATGCCAAGTCAAATAACATACTTGGATTTGGTAAATGTTGTAAATACATGATGGTATGCAGTTATTTCATTCTTAAAATTTAAATTACATAGTAATTAAGGAACCTCATATGAATATCATATTATATGGATGCCTAAGAGGTACACCTTAAGTCATAGCCTTCTTAATATAAATATAAAAGAAAAATTATCAAAGGTATTTCTGGCTTAGGTCAATATAGGTAGTTTCAGATGAGTGTTCCACAGGAAACCTGAATCGGCATGGTTTATTTATTTATCACCTTTATTTATTATTATATATGTACATTTCTTATTTTATATTCACAGACTGGATAGTGCTAGACAACCTTGGTGGTGGCCTACTGAGTTTTACTCAAACCCTGTTCGGGCCACTGATTGGTACCCAGATAAACTTCATGGATGTAGGTAGGGACAAGGGAAAGCATCCATTTATGGATGCCAGATTTTCTATACTAGGATGGATTATGAGAGTAGAGGATTGAGCTTATTCTCGTGATACTATTGGAGATAGATTTTTTGGTTTTTTTATCATTTTTATATAGTATATTCTATACGACTAATGCTCTGTTTCCTTTATATTCCCCATTTTTTATGGAATAAAGACATAACATCATCATTTTATATATGTTATTGGATATTGATTTGTTTATTATTTTTTATGCTTTCCTGATGATTATTATTATATTTTGGTATTTTACTTCTGTTGTCTCATTTATTATGTTTCTTCTGCTTAATTTTATATTATAACATTGTACTACACTCTAATTATGAGGGTATAGTATCCCCACCATACCACCATAGACCTCGCTTCTAGTTGGATGCCTCTGGAATACAGGGATGTGTGATTGATGCCACGTGACCAATCGAGTTCGGTTGCTTATGATTGAATCAGGTCCAGGACATTACAAAGTGATATCAGATCTTATTTTCATTTTTTCTTACTATATTGGGTTGATATAAAGGGTACTAGGAAGTTTCATGATTTTTTAATGTGCTTATTCCTAGGAGTATCTAACCCACATATAATGAAAAATCCAAATTACCTAGGATGGGACTTGTTGTTATAGATTCTTCTTATTACAGTTATATTTATTTTACCATTGATTGATACCCATGATTTGTAGAATTTATTATTATTATTATTATTATTACAAATTCATTTTTTCCCTTGGCTCAGTATGGAAAGGAGTTATACTCTCATACATCATTATAGGCACATAGAAGATTCATTGTTATACATATGTCATGCCATATTTATTTTATTGTGTATTTTTTATACAGTATATTGTAGTGCCTTGATTGATATATATGTTATCTGACTAAAATTTATATAGGATTAATGAAATAAATAATTATTTATTAAAGTGACTGCCTCAACCTAAATGGTTTTTTCTCACATGGCTTGAGGGTGGAACTGTAATTAAACAATTATTACATGTTTGAGCTATGTAAACGTAGTTACAGTAGCTAAAACATTAGTTTATTTAGATTACAATAATTATAATTTTAATTTATTAAGATAGTGTTTCTATAAATTGGTAATGATGATTCATCTAATCGAATCATTTTATATGGATTCTTACATCTCAATACCGGATGTAAAAGTCTAGTTGTAGTTACATGACATACCAATTTTAACTTATAAAGATTATTCCTTTATAACTTTGTAATGGTGACTCATCTAATAAGACCATGATATATTTACACATAAATGAGTATGAACTTGAATAAATTTAAAATCCCAAGTGAAATAGTTACTATTAAATGGGGATTCCAATTGAAACTTATGGAGTGTTTTACTCAATAAATTACAATTAACACTCCATATACCATAACCCTTGACATAATATGGGAGACTTTGACTGACCATATTAGTGGGTGGTGGGAGAGTCTCTTGTAACTCTTTATAATCATCTATGTCATCTAGATATGGATTTAAGAGAAAAAAAGGGTGTTGACTCTTATATAATAAGGCTACGTACCTACCCTTTTATTTTATTTTGAGATTTATTCTATTATCAAATTATGTTATGAGGCATGAATTTGGAATTATATAAATATTTCACAATAATGGCCTCAAGTCATACACCAGGAAGGTGGTGATGACCATACTTCATAGGTGGTGGACCCTGATCCACTAGTATTACCTCTTGTAAAACCACCTATGGCGCCTCCTTCTATTCATGATCTGAGTCAATACTCAATTTTAAGAAGGTTTTATGTGACTAGTACAGTCTATATAGGGATCCCCATGACCTGGCCTTATTATGGAAGAGCTAATGAGAGAATTCTAGCAGTATAACCCTCCTACCTTTTTAGAGTAAGGTGATCCTTAGGATGTTGGGTCATGGTTAGAGGTCGTTTTATATATATTTTAGAATTTAGAGATGCCTATGGAGATGATTTTCAAGATCAAGAACTAAATTATTTGTGATTTTACCATGCATTGGTGGGACATTATTACTCAAGTATATCATTAAGATATGGTTTGAAGGGACTTCTATATGATATTTATGATTACTTATTTCCACATACATTGAGAGTTATCCATTCTAGAGATTTTATTCTCCTTTAATAGGGTGATATGTTTGTGATGGATTATTCTTCTCATTTCATCGAGCTCTAGTGCTTCCCAATGACTCTTAATGGTGAAAAGTTGATGAAAAAGATACATTTTATGGATGATCTTGTGTATTACATCTGATTCTAGGTGAACATTTTCTGATTTACTATTATTTCTAAAATAATGAATCATGCCCTTATTACTGAGTGGAATTTTAGAGAAGCTGACGGTGTGGTCTAAGGAACTTCAACATCGATATAGGAAATTGGTTCATTTGGTGGAATGAAACATTGCCTTGAGTATGACTTTAGGGGTAGTGGAAGTTATAAGGCACCCACAGATAGTTATGTGGTATGTCACTAGTGTGGTAGGTCGGGCCATAATAATCCCCGGTGTACCAAGGACCCAATTGAGTGTCAAGATTGCAGAAAAATGGTTCATATTCAACATTTTTTAAAAACTTTTCCTATAGTGACAAGTGATAAGGGATCTACAGTGAATACATTTTTGGGAGTGGGATCAGTGGTTGTGTGTCAAGAAGGAAGTTGGACTACTATGGATGATCAAGTCAAGGAGGTGAACGTGGTCATGGAACCCAGTCTTATGTGATGCAGCACCAGTAGAGATAGCCCGCTCAGGGTATCCAGGTTGTAGATCAGGGATATGGATGTTTCCATATACATGAATTACAGGATATTATAGAGGAGTAGAGTGGTGTTCATTCTATAGTACAAGGTATGATCTTGGTATCCCCTACTTTAGTGTTTACTTTATTTGACACTATCACTATGAATTATTTTATATTTGTGGAAATTGTGGAAATACTTAGGCTTGAAATTTAGTATTTCTATATATTGATGAAACTTGAAACCCCACTGGGGATTAAATATAAGAGTGTACACTGATTAAATAAGTTCTTTTTGAGATAGGAGGCTATCATTTCATATGAAACCTCTTTATCCTCATGATGATAGGTTTTGACATCATTCATGATATGGACTGGTTTTTTTTCTATCATACTCATATTGACTCTATCATTATAGGGTTTACTTTACATCAACTAAGGGTAGTACCTATATTCATAAAGTATAATCGGGTGTTCAGGTGAGTCTATTTAGACCTAATCATCATGGGATAGGTAGAGTGAGAGCCCATATTTGTAGCCTCTTTATGGATAACTAGGGAATGTGACAGACATATTTCCCTCCTATAATGGATCATTTTAGGTATGTCTTCCTTGAATACTTCTCTGGGATACCTCATGAGAGAGAGTTGAATTTTACTATTGAAATAGTGATAGGACAAGAGCCGGTATTGATTCCTCCTTATAGTATGGATACTATTGAGTTGTAGGAGCTCAAAAGAAAGATGGATTTAGAAGCTGAAGGATTTAACCAACCCAAAACTTCATTGTGTGGTTCGCCTGTGAATTTCACCAATAAGGTATAAGGGACCCTAGGGATATGCGTGTATTACCAGAAATTGAACTATCTTATAGTTAAGAACCAATATTCACTACCGCATATAGATGACCTCTCCGACCATTTATGAGAAGAGAGGGTCTTCGCGAAAATTAATTTGAGGTTGGGATATCATCATGTATGATTCAGAACTTAAAATATACCACATACATAATTCCATAGTAGATATGGATTATAAGAGTATTTATTTATATCATTCAATCTCATGAGTGCACTGGAAGTTTTTATAGATCTAGTTAATCGGGTTTTCCACCCATATATGGATTCTCTCATGGTCATTTTTGTAGATGACATCTTGGTGTACTTATAGACTCAACATGATTATTCCAAACACCTTGAAATCATTTTGATCACACTAAGAGAAAAAAAATTATGTTAATCTCAAAAAGTTTTAGTTCTAGATTTATAAGATCCACTTCCTAGGTCACATCATCTCAGAGGTAGGAGTATCAGTGGACCTAGATAAGGTCATAGCCATAGTTTTGTGGGAGAATCCCAAGAACATCTTAGATATATGGAGTTTTTTGGGGATTTATGGATATTATAGGTTCTTTATTTAGGATATCTCATTCTTTTCATCACCTCTTATGGGATTGACAAAGAAGGGTGTGAAATTCATATGGTTCAAAGCTTGTGAGGAAGCCTTTCATGAACTAAAATGAAGATTGAATTTAGAACTAATCTTGATTTTACCTGAGCTTGGAAGAGGCTATATGGTTTATTTTGATGTGTCAAGAATTGGGATAGGAGTAGTTCTATTTTCTGGTGAGAAATTCATGGCATACAGTTCTCTTCAATTGATACCTTGTATACCTAATTACCTAACACACGATATTAAGTTAGAAGCTCTGGTACATGCCTTGAATTGTTGGAGAAATTACTTTTTGGGAGAGTACTTTGTGGTATATATAAACCAAAAAATCCTAAAATATATATTCACTCAGAATTTTTTTAACCATAGAAAATTCCCATGGTTTTAATACCTATAATCATTCATCTTTGATCTTATTTATATTCCTAGGAAAGGAAATGTAGTGGCTGATGATCTGAGCTGAAAGACTCAGAACCAGGCCATTCAGGGGCCAATAGTGAGTAGAAATTGATGGTCTTGTTTTTTGAGATGCATTTAGAGGGTTATAACCATTATGGGAAGCCTGTACTTGCATTATTATTAGTGACTCTTCACTTTTGGATAGATTAAATATGGGGAGCCTTTCTGATCCTAAGGGATTAGTCTTAAGGGAGATTGTTTTAGGTAAGGACCCACAACCTGGTTGGTTCATTGATGGGGATGAGATATTTCACATTCATGGGAGTTTCTGTGTTCTAGACTACATACAAGAAGAGTTTATGTGATAGTCTCATGCCTCTTCATGGGAAGTATATCTCAGTATTTCTAAGATGTACCATGACTTATGCCATTGTTATTGGTGTTTGGAAATGAAAATTGAAATCATTGGTTTTGTTACTTAGTGTTCCACCTATCAGTAAGTAAATTTAGAACACCAGTGACCAGTATGAATTTTATAGTCTTTACCCATTCCCAAGTGGAAATGAGATTATGTCACTAGGGATTTTATGATATGCTTATTGAGATCCCCTCGAGGTAGTGATGTCATATGGGTGATCGTTGATAGACTGACCAAAGTTTCCCACTTCCTAGCTATTTGGGATACCTTTTAAATGGATGGTATAGGGAGTTTATATATTTTGGAGATCATATTCCTTCAGGTAGTTCCATGTACCATTATCTCGAACAGGGACATACATTTTATTCCATGGTTCTGGTAGAGGTTTTAGAAGGCTCATGGTTCAAAGGTTCTTCTGATCACGCACTATCACACTCACACTAATGGTTAGTCTAAGAATATGATAAAGTTGTTAGAGAATATTCTCAAAGAATGAATCCTTGATTTTGGAGGCTCTTAGGAGAAACATCTATCTCTTGATGAGTTTTCTTATAATAATAACTTACAAGAAACTATACATATGGATCCATATGAGGCCCAATACAGTATGTTTTGATGTTTGACCCTATGATAGTTAGAAGTAGGAGAGGCAGTGATACTATGACCTCATATCATTTGAGTGACTTTTGAGAAAGTACAAATTATAAGGAATCATATAGATACAACTCATTCTATGCATAAGTTTTATACCAATCACCATCGATGACCTCTAGAGTTTGAGGTTGGGGATCAATTATTCATGAGTGTTTCATATATACTAAGGCATCAATATATCAGGAGGTAGGGTAAGTTATCACCTAGATTCATAGGACCTTTTGAGATTTTAGAGAGGGTTAGATTAGTTTCTTATTGGATATAACTCCATCAAAGATATAGGGATATGCATGAAATCTTCCATGTTTCTCATCTATGTTGTTATCATTCAGACTTATCTAATATTATTTAGCCTAATGAGGTTGAGTTGGATATTGATTATTTATTTAAGGAGCATCCAATATCTATGATTGATCAAAGCATGAAGGATTTCTAAGCTAGGTCAGCTCCTCTAGTATGGTTGTTGTTGAAGCATGTTCATGTATAGGATGAGACCAGGGAGAGAGATACCAACGTACATTCTTAGTGTCCATAGTTATTCTCAGATTCTAATAAACCACCCTCATAAGGGAAACTCATATATGATTTTTTTTAAGGAGGGGAGGTTGTAATATCCTAAATTTTCATAGAGGTATGGATCTTTAATAATTTATATTTAAAAATCTTGTTTTACTTAAATAAAAGTTCTTAAGAGTTTAATGAAGGTTATGGGATCATTTGGGGCTTGTTCAGATCCTAGAGCTCTATTTTTTAGAGAAACAGTAGGAGTCATATGGTTAGTAGAAACCATGAAAATAAACCATGCAACCCATATATAGAATAAGAAGGATTTGAAAAACCATGCGAGGGTGGATACAGAACCATGAAAATGGTACAGGTATGTTGAAAATCTAAAATGCATGGTTAGTGCATGGTTTTTCTAACCATGCACCTAACCATGTGAAGGGAGGAGGATTGGGGATAGTGAGAATGCAATGTTGGTTCATGGTTTTCCCAACCATGCATCCAAAACGTGTACTATTTAAAAATATGAGAAATTACATTTTTACCCATCCTTCCTTATAACTTTATTATCCCTTTTTTCTTCTCCAAATTTCATAGAAACTTCTCCCTCTCGTTGAGCGCATCCTCCTCCTCACAAGCTAGTCTTTGAGCCTCCTTATTCATTAGGGATTGGAATTGAATATCCTTTGTCATGTTGGATATCCATCAGTAAGCTCTTATATTCTCTTGAATATTTTCTTTGTTTATCTCACTGTATAGAATTTTAAGTCCATGTGATCTAATATGACGTATTTTCATGGTATTTTTTTATTTATATAATTTATCCCTTTATAGTTTGAATCAGAAGCTAATACTAGACAATGAGTTTTCTAACGGTATAAGGTGGGTGGTCAAGTTATTTTCCCTAAAATTATTGATGTTTATATTATGCATTTTTATTCCATTCATTAAACCTTTTGTGTGATGCCTCCTAAATCTCTAATAAATTAAATTAATGGATATCACCATATTTATGGTAGTCCTAGAAACCTAAACTCATCATCGGATGATGTTTACCTTGAAGTGAGACACCCATTATAGTGTTTCTCTTTTAAAGGCCCGTGATATTTATGATTTTAAATGAAATCATACCACCAAATGAGGCGTTTTGAGTTGGACTTTATGAATGAAATGTAATTTAAATTAAACAAATGTAGAATGGTAATCCTATATTTATAGGCCCTTGTTCCTTCTTAATTATATCTTGAGTTATCCTTATGAATTAAATGGAAGTAAATTGGAAAATGTTATGGGTTTATCATTATCCCATGACCACCCAACATGTCATGTCAAGGGAAATACAAGGGTTACCACTCGAAATACCTTGGATGGTATCATCAAGAATAATAACTTAAATGGATTATAAATGGATTATATTATGCTGAGGGAGATACATGGATTCTTATATATGATACCTTAGATAGGCTCCCCAAGAGGATAGATTTATGTTGTGCCAAAAGAGATAATTGATTCCCTAAGTGGAATGCCTTGTATGGTCTCAAAGGTAAATGCCATTGTACCATTCCATAAGCAATACCTGGTTCCCTAAGTTGAATATCATAGATGGGCTTAGAAGGAAATGATTTTATACCATGCCTTGAGTGATACCTGGGTTCCTACATGGAATTACTTGGATGAAATCCTAGGGTGATGGGTTTCTATAGTATACCTAGAGAAATTCCTAGGATCCCTATGTGTAATGCCTTATATAGGCTCAGGTTTCCAACTAATTAAATGTCATGTCTTCTAAGTCAAATAACATACTTGGATTTGGTCAATTTTTTACATACATAATGGACAAGAATTACTTCCTTCAAAAACTTTTGATTCCATGAGAGTTAAGGAACCTCCTATGATTATCACCTTGTATAGATTCCTAGGTGGTACACCTTGGCTCTCAGCCTTCTTAATATAAATATAAAAGGTACATTGCTCAAAGGAATTTTTAGGTTAGGTTGAAGCAGGTAGTATTGGATGGGTGTTACATGAGAAACCAAGACTAAAATGGTTTATTTATTTATCACCTTTATTTATTTTAAATGTACACTATTCATTGTATACTAATTACTTGATAGTTATAGACACCATTAGTGGTGTCCTACTAAGTTTTACTCACACCCTATTCAGACCACTGATTGGTACCTAGATAGACTTCATGGATGAAGTTAAGGGCATTGTAAAGTGTTCATTTATGGATTCTTGGTTTTCTATACTAGGATGGAGTATGGGAGCATAGGACCTAGATTTTTCTCATGATACTATTGGAGATAGATTTTGGGTCTTTTGATCATTTTTGTATAATATGTTGTATATACCTGATGTTATGCCCCCTTTGTATTCCCCATTTTTTTATGGAATATGAACATGACATCATAATTTTGTATATATTATTAGATATTTATTTTGTTATTATTATTTATGTTTTCCTACTAATTATTATTACATGTGTATGTTTTAATTATTCTATCTCATTTATTATGTTTTTGTTATTTACTCTTATTTTAAAATGTTTTATTGCACTCTGATTATGAGGGTATAGCCTCCCCATCATACCATCATTGACCCTCACTACTAGTAGGTAGCATCTATAATATAGGGAGGCACACATGAGGCCACATGACCAACCAGGTTCGATTAATTATGAGTAAATCATGTCTGGTATATTACACACACTTCCTTATGAGTACTTCTAATATTCTACAACTTTTTTCCAAAATTCATCTTTCATTCTTCAATTTCTTCCACAATGATAAGAATCCACCCACATTCCTTCCAATAAACTACCATATTCTTATTTTCATTGAATAATATTCCAATTTAGTGCACTTGTAATGATCTAAAATATCTTTGTTTCATTATAGAAATTGGCATTGGATACAGTCTATTTTCAGAACTTCTAAATATTTTTCAACAAGTTGATTTTATAGAAGAATATTCTGGTACTTGGGGAATTTTAAGAATAATAATAATAACAATTAATCTTATATTTGGATTAATTATTAGGAGTTAATATTACATGTATACATCATTCTAAAATACTTCTTCAAACTTCCCCATCCACTTCATATCTTCCCAAAAAAATATAACAATTCAAAAATTCATTAGTTTGTATAGGAAACTTTTCAACACAATTCACAAAGTTAATGTAGTGTATAAGTATTCAATTTAGATTAATTCAATTAATCTTCACTTACTCAATAGTTACTCTCAATTATCATCTCAAAATACCTTAAATAATCCAAGATGTTTCAAGATATGGGTCAATGACCTATTCCTCGAAAAAATTATTATGAAAAAAAGGATGGTATAAGGTAGGTTTTATAAACTACTGTAAAAAAAACCATTCATGTTAGAATAATGAAAGTAAAGAAATTTAAAATTAAAAGAGAAGGACCAAAAGGAACTCCCTTCATCTATTATTTTCTTTAAAAATGTATCATCCACCCTGTTTGCCTCCATGTAAATATATGTATCCTCAAATTGAATTGTTTAATGTATTATAGATATTATTTCTATTTAGAGTATATATTTTAAGGGACTAAATAATATAGGTTCCTAATAAGGCTCACCATAAAAAAAGATTCATTCTCAATCCAAGGATTACCCCATCCAAAATGATTCTCATAGTCAACTGCATAGATGAATTCCCACAATTTTGATTAAAGAGAAATTAAAGTCCTAAGGAAGTGCTAAAATCAACCCTTGATGAAACCTATACTAGTTCTAAATATATTACCACAAGACTGAATCATAAATTCTGATCCGGAGTGCCTCATGACCTTAGTAACTTCTCACCGTATGTCAAAAACTTCTAACTACTATTGAGGGTATAAAGTGAAATGTGGGGAGATTATACCCGCAATCATAGTTCAAAATAACAAATAAATAACCAAAAAATATATCAATATACAATAATAGTACATGGAAACCAATAAAAATAATATTTGTAATGAATGAATGCAGAAACAAAAGACTTGAATGGTCATTCTTGAATAAAATGACACTAATTTTACACTAGTCTAATCACATGTACAAAATAGAAAAGAACAAAGGTGAAAATAGGATATGCACCCAACTCCAAGCCACACCTACCCCTGGTATCTATACTTGTAGTGGGATATCCTAATTATTGATTTACTCAAGACACATCCCAACTTATATGTACGAAAAGTGAGGACTACTTGAGTACCCAAGTTTCATGGCTACCTGATATGGTTATGAGCACAACTTAGTAGGTAACCACTAATGTGGTCCAGAACCTAACCGGTAAATGCAATGTACATACATGTGATAAGAACAATAAAAATTTTCAATCATAACTTACAATCACCAAGTCATAAGTGAGAAATAACACCAATATGTCAAGTTGTCTTACACTCACTAAGTCTCCATGAACCTCAGTCTTACCTACATCAGTTCCATGCCAGAAAAATGCAAACCTTCCACCTAACACATCCATATCAGGGGGGGGACAGTCCATATAGATCTAACTATATGATAAACTACTGAGGATAGGGGAAAAAAACATGTAATAAAATATATAATATTATAGATCAAACATTGCTTCAAGCTATGAAAGATTAAAAATCATCACAAGTCTTCATGTGAGAAACCATCAAGAATAGGTCTCATAGGGCTACACACGTGCACCACATGTGATAAAACATCAAACATAGGTAACACAAATCTATATAATAATGCCACAAGTGATCAATATAAAACATGTGTCTCATGGCTATACACACACACATGTGATCAATATCAAACATGGGTGTCATAGGCTAAACACACACATGCATGTGATCAATATCAAACATGGGTATCATGAACTATAAATTTAAACACATGTGATCAATCCTTGATCACAATTGACTGACATCATGTTATAAACTAACCTATAATACACTCTATTGGTGTCCAAACCAATCCGCTACTAGTTAGAACGGTATTGTTAATCTTCACTAACTAGTGACTAGCACCCTGACATCAAACAAAAACCATAGGGAATGATTTCACCCAAACTAAAACAAGATACATGGAAGATATATATAGTGGAAAGATATAGTAGAATAAATAACTAGAAATATATATTTCATAAATAAATACAATTGTAGTGATACAACTAAAAATTTTCTAAACAAAACTCCAAGGGGTACACGTCCAACAAAACCAAAAAGGACAACTAAAACAAGAAAATCACTACTCCATGTGATATGTGGGTAATTTCCCACTATCTAATCACTATCTACCTATACCTATCTAACATAAACCTCTCCACCTCATTATAGAACCTTTACTTTTCCTACATCAAAATATAATACAAGGTATACACATCATTGAAGGGGTATGTTAGGTGTGAGATAAATAAGCTCAGTAGGATCCCACCCAAGAGTTCCATATTAAATACCTATATAATAATCACAATATTATCAATTTAAAAAACATGGAAGATTAATAATTAATATCATTTATATCAAAACATGGTAAAATATTTCCCTTTTTTCCATGATTCTAAAACAATCCATGAAAAGTAGTTTCAAATAATAATTTCTATAAACATTTTTCAAGTGGTTATATCAAAAAAGAATGGTACAAATCCACAAAAAGGAAAATAAAAAAAATCACAATAGTAAAATAAGACAAGGATCACTCAAAGATAGGCTATCTAGGTCACTCATATATCAATTATGACTAGTGTATACTACAATTACTTAGAACCCATGCATCTAGGTCCAAAGAATAGAGAAACACTCCAAAAAATGAATTCTCCTACAATGTAAATCAAGTAATATATCCAAATGTATATTAATATAGTAATAGGAGAACACCCTAGAAAGTGAACTCTGTTATAGTATCAAAAGAGGAGTCCTATACTACACCTTCCACCTAAGTACCCAAGGCTCCCATGTGCTACATTTTAAATCATTTCAAATTTCGTAAACATTTTACAATATAATTTTAAATACCCTTTATCCATCAAATCCTTCTTTGAAAACAATTTCATAGTCTATTTTATATTATTTGAAAATACCTTTTTATTTTTACCAAAATAAGGGGGAAACCATATTTTCTCAAAACTCATTTATTACATACACAAATTAAACAATCATGAAAATTTATTTATAAAACCATTTAATAAATAAAGATAAATCAAAGTTCACCCAACATAAGCTAAATATGGAACCACCTACCTCAAAATCAGATCACACACTACCCATAATGGGATACAAACACTATGAGGAATACATAATAACTATGGAGGACCTAAAAATGATTCTCACATCTTAAAATTGATTCTATAAATGAAACATTTGGTCAAGAGGATAGATCAAAACATACGTCAAGGAAAACACTCACTACACCAAAACCAACACAAGGGTCATCCTCTAGGTGAAGATCACACAATGGATCTAGAAGTATTAAACAATCATCAACATAATATAAACATATCCCATAAACATATCCTAATGACACTGTTGAAACTAAGAGCAATGAAAAATAAAAAAGCTTTCACTTACCTAAAGAGAAGAAATGCAACCAAGATGTAGATTGAGAACCAAATGGAGGGGATTAGAAGATAAGAGATCACAAAAAATAACTTGGAATTACACCTAAGGTTTAAGGGAGAGGATGCATATCGAATTAAGAGGGATTTATATAAGTGGAAAATAAAACCTACTAGGCATGAGGTGTTTATGTCATAAATCCCATTTTTTAAGATGTGAATCTCCCATAATTCATGTATTATGAAAAATTCATCAAATTGGTTAAAATTATCATGAGGGATGATTTTATGACAAAATAATGGGATGTACAATGTAAAAATATGTTATGCCTTGAAACATTTTACGGCTTGTGCCCAACACTAAACTTACATCATAAATCAAAAATTTATTATGTAAATTCCCTATTAATCAAGCACTAAATATAATATTCCATATAAAAACTCCCAAAACAACTCTATTTCCTTTGAATATAAGATAAAATGTCTTTAACAACAAAATAAAGTGTAGCTTTTATCAAGGATGTTACAATATCTCCACCATAAGACTTTTCATCCCTAGGAAGTCATGTGAAAGAAGGGTGATCTAGAAAGAGGTGAGGCCACTACTCCCTCACTGATGATTTATGCTCCCATGTGCCATGAGAATATGGTTTGTATCTCCATAACACTCTATCTAATAGTATATAATTCCCATACAAAAATTTCATTTGATAATCCAAGATCTCAACTAGTCTCTCCATGACAGAAACATCAATCTTTAAGTCAATCTTCTCCTAATTTAGAATGTGAGAGGGATTAAGATAGTATCTTGATTATCCCCTAAAAGAGGCTAATATTAATTGCTTATAATATAATATTCATGTTCTTTATTAATCATAGACACCATTATTAGTTCATTTTACACTTTGAACATTATTTCACATTATGATTGCAATTCCTTCTTAAAATGCACTATTACATGGTACCTTCTTGAACATATCATAAAACACATAATGATATTGATTTTATGTTTATATTTTATTTTATGGTCTCCCATGATATAAGGAACAATTCATTCTTTTTTATAACTTGGATATTCAATTTGGAAGACCACCAAAGTGGGCTTTGAACCAACCACATTCTGGGCGAAGTGAGCTGGACAGCAGCCCAATAAATGTACTGTAGCGGCCATGATTCAAGCCCAAAGAGTCTAAAAATTTAACTGGAGATAGAATAAATCATGGGGAACATTTAATTAAATAGTGGAACAGGATAATTTGAATGTTTTAATGGAGTTCCAGGTGTCCCAATTTTGAAGATGCAATTATGGGCCAGATTCCGCGGCCCAGAAAAACAGCCCACCATTTAAATCATATATCGCAAACCACAAAGTATTTTGGGATGAAATTTTTCAGGATATTAGGGGAAATCTTGGGATTAATTTAATTATTCTATGGAACGCTCCAATTTGTCCTTCTAGATGGTGATTTTGGCACTTCTGTTCGGTGGATGAAAGTTGTCTCCCACTTCGAGGCAAGAGTTGAAAGGTCTCATCTCCATTAATTGTCCACCCACCTTTCCCCAACACAATTAATTAAAGGCACATGGGATGATGGGGGCTCATCCAAAGACTTAAAAAATTCCTATTTAAGGTAGTAGTGGTGGAGTATTTGAGGGATCTTTGATTTTTACTTTCATTGTAATGTTGTTATGCCAAATTGCCTTTGTAACGTTCTTCATTCACATGTAAGTTGTTTGAATCACCTTAGTTTTCAATAAAAGTTCTTCTTCTTATCTTTTTATGTTATTCTTATTTTTACATTGATACCATTTCCCCAATGTGTGATCTTATTCACACCAGCACTTGTGAATTTATTCACACAATGGTGGAGTGATCATTTCATTGTTTTATTTTTCTTCTTCAATCCCGCTTCTTTAAGTCGACTTCCCGCTTCCATTTATTGAATAGAATAAATAGAGGGATAACCCCTTATGGGTTGATCCTAGGGAGTTTCATGGGTTGGATTGGATGTTATTTAATGTGATTAAATTCATAATTATTTCATTATTTTAAGATTTCCATTTGATGATTTATTTTCTTCTTTGTCTTCGCCAACTTTAACAATGACACATTTCGAGTGCTAGTGTGATCAAATTCCTTAGAGTGGTCATTAAAGTGATCCTACAAGTGCATTAGTGATTAGAATTGGAATTGTTTAGGGATTAAACTGGTGAATGATGTTGATGAATTATATCATTTTGTGGATGCATCTTGAATTAGTGAAATGAAACGTTATAAGAAAATAAATACATTCAATCTAACCCTAGTAACAACTTAGGATCAACTCATCTCCATTAATTGTTTTAGACTAAGTAATTGTATGTTTTTTTATTTTTTCTTTAAATTAAATCACTAGTTATTCAAATCAAATCAATCCAAATAGTTGGCCACTGTATAGCCAAATCCTTCAAAAATCAGAGTGTCTCTAGGTTTCTTCTTCGGTCCCTATGGATTTGACCCCTATTTGTACTACAACAACCGCATACTTGTAGGGTAAATTTGGGAGAAACCAAATTTTGGAACCATTTCCGGGGACCCAAGTAAGCTATCTTAGACACTATCATCCTTTTCTCACCCCATTTTCTCTATTCTCACCCCATCTCTCTTATCTTTACCCTTTTCTGTTTGTGTGTGTCCTGAGAATCTAGAATCTGAATTTTTATCTTCTCCAATGGAGTATCTTCCAAATTACCATGTCACAAAATCATGCTGGAATCAAATGGAAAATCAATATTGGGAAGCCCCTAAATTAGAAATTTTCTTTGATCAACCCTTGATTAATTACCACACACCTGGAGACATGTATAATCATTGGGATGATGAATATTTAAAGGATAAATTTCCAGTCCTCTCAAGGATGGTTAAAGAGATAAATCTTGAGGAAGTCCATGATGATCAACAAAATACAAATTCTATTACTCAAAAAATGATTGAAATATTGTGTAATCAAATGGATATAATGAGTTCTGAGGTATCGTCTTTGATATTAGAACTACAACACATTAATACTTGTGAGGAACTCATCCCTACACTAATTGTACCTTCCAAAACCTTATGTGGAGTGTCTAGTTTCCCACAAACCTCTCATGAATTTATTAAAGAACCGACCTTTGTATTTGGGGTAGGTTAAGTGAATCAAGAAATTGTTAAAGGGTCTTTAAATCAGGAAGAAATTGATTTCATGTATTCATAAGAGGGAAATTTGACATCGTGGATTGAGTCTCTCAAGTATAAATCTATTGATGATTTTTCAAAAACACCAATCCCTGAACCATTAATAGAAATAAAAAACATTGAGTCCATACCCATTCCTAACACTTTTCTTTAAAATTTTTTGGTTGAATCTTCTGTTCAAAATGAAACAATTTTGTTAAGGAATTTGGAAAATGAAACTGAGTTGGATCCAGAATCTCAACCTGTGTTTGAATGTCCTATGCAACCCAAACTCAAAATCATTGTCCTTCCTTCCCCACTCGAGTATCCCATCATTTGTGTTAAGCAAGATCTTGGGGTTTTCATTTATTCATCTCATGAAACCCAAAAGGGGGGTTGATCTTTGATTTATTAGGAAATACTACATAAGAAAAAAGATCAACCATTTTTTATATTCCTTGGATTTTCCCATTCACTTTAGAAAATAGGATTATTCATTAATAAAATTCAAAATATTTTTACCAACAACAAGGGATACGCATTCTCAATCATGTTGAAGTGGAGAAAGATGAGGTCATTAAAATTTTTAAAGTTGTAATTGGATAAGTTGGGGAGTTAAAGTCGAGCTAAAGACGTTAAATTAAGCACTGCACGGGAGGCAGCCCATGGTTTTCAAGTTTCCAATCATTTTGTTGTTTTAATAAACTTTATATTTCCAATAGGATTAGTGGATCATTTTGATATAATTATATTCTACCTTATACTGTTGACATGTTCTTATTTTATGAGTATGGATGGGTATGAGAGGGGAGCACCGTATTCATCTGTGTCATGCGGTGTGATCCCTGAGTAATACCTTACCCAGAAATTTAAAAGAAGACAATGTATCATCAGTTTATTTTTTTTTTTTTTTTTTTTTTTTGTAGGTTAAAAAAAATTTAGACTGTTGACCTGTTCTTCTTTTATGAGTATGGATGGGTATGAAAGGGGAGTACCATATTCATCTGTGTCACGTGGTGTGATCCATGAGTAATACATTACCCATAAATTTAAAAGAAGACAATGTATCATTAGTTTGATTTAAAAAAACAAAAAAAACAGGGAAAACCATAAAAATGTTGATACTTGGTTTTAAATAAATTATTGTGTTGTTTGTTTGGTATGCTTGGTTTTTATTTGTATGGTTCAAGAACTATTTTGGGTGATACATGTTAAATCAAGGAGGTGCCTATATCCCCCAAGAGATCAAACGAGTAATCTGCAGCATCATGAACTTCAACTTCAAAAACCAGGTGAATTTATTCTATGTTTATTTTTTAAAATTCCTTTTAGAACTCCTCTCATCTACCTTTACCCCTTATAATATTTCATTTATTTAAACACTGTGGGCAGTGTTATTCTATGTTGGGGGGAGATAAAATAAAAGGCATTGATTTTGTTTTCATCATAAAATGTGTAGAAGGAAAATTTTCATAAACCTTGAACATGATAACACACATCGCAAACTCTTAAATTGGATATCAAAGAATTTTTCATGCCTTGATTCTGATTTTAATGCAAGTTTAGGTTCATGTTCATAGATTTTGGAAAGTGTGGTTATCCAATGTGATTTTTCACCGTTATATTTTCATCCATTTAATAAAAAAACACAATGCATGTCCTCTAGATTGTGGGGTTTTAGATTGAGTTCTTGGGTACCCATAATAAATAGGATAGGTTTGGTGATCATTTTAGTTTTAATATGAGTATTCAAAAAAATCAAAAAAATAAAAATCAATTTGCGCGTAGAGCAATGAAATGACCTAATGTGTGGCTTTCGGCACTTGGGGATCGCGACTCCATAGTTGTTTGGCCTGGAGTTGGGCATTTTATCTCTATTTTTGGTAATTTGAATTTGTTTTTGATTGAGTTAACTCGATATGATGCCCGAGTATGTGAGTTTCACTTGGTTCCCTAAGGTCTTTGAGTCTGGGAGTCATCGGCAAAGTCTTGCTACATGGGTTGACTCGATTGAGTTCAATTTCAATTACCATGGAAAAATTGAAAAAAAAACAAAAAAACAAAAAAACAAAAAACAAAAACAAAAAACAAAAACAAAAAAATGAAAAAAATGAAAAAAATGAATACTCATATTAATATTAAAATTTCATTCCTCCTAGCGCTTCCATATTTTCTCCCTTTGAATGAATATGAACCCCCATGTCTATTGTGATGAGCAACACTTCGTCATGCTTAATTGAAATTGGATGAAATGTGGTGATGAAATTGAACAAAGAAATGAGCTTGGGATTGGGATATGCCTATGGACCTAGATTGTTTTAAATTATTTTATGGGTTTTATAATTTTTTTGGTATGATATTTTTGGGTGAGAAATGTGTATTAAAATGTTTTTGGAAAAGAGAATTCAAATTTCATATTTTTGAGAAATATTTTGCTTGGGACTAGAAAAACTCAAGTTGGAGGTGTGATTATCCCCTAAAAGAGGATAATATTAATTTATTATAATATAATATTCATGTTCTTTATTAATTATAGACACCATTATTAGTGCATTTTACACTTTGAACATTATTTCACATTATGATTATAATTCCTTCTTAAAATGCACTATTACATGGTACCTTCTTGAACATCTCATAAAACACATAATGGTCTTGATTTTATGTTTATATTTTATTTTCAGGTCTCCCATGATATAAGGAACAATTCATTCTTTTGGAGCACTTGGAGATTCAATTTGGAAGACCACCAAAGTGGGCTTTGAATCAACCACATTTTGGGTGAAGTGAGCTAGACAGCAGACTAATAAATGTACTGTAGCGGCCATGATTCAATCCCAAAGAGTCTTAAAATTTAACTTGAGATATAAGACATCGTGGGGAACATTTCATTAAACAGTGTACTAGGCTAATTCGAATGTTTTAATGGAGTTCCTGGTGGCCCAAGTTGAAGATGCAATTCTGGGCCAGATTCCGCAGCCCAGAAAAACATCCCACCATTTAAATCATATCTCACAAACAACAACGTATTTTGGGATGAAATTTTTCAGGTTATTAGGGGACATCGGTGGATTTATTTAAGTATTTTATGGACCACTCCAATTCTACCTTATAGATGGTTATTTCGGCGCTTCTATTCGGTGGATGAAAGATGGATCCCACTTCGAGGCAAGAGTTGAAAGGTCTCATCTCCATTAATTATCCACTCACCTTTCCCCAACACAATTAATTAAAGGCACATGGGATGATGGAGGATCGTCCAAAGACTTCCAAAATTCCTATTTAAGGCAATATTGGTGGAGTATTTGAGGGATCTTTGAGTTTTACTTTCATTGTAATGTTGTTATGCCAAATTGCCTTTGTAATGTTCTTCTTTTGCATGTAAGTTGTTTGAATCACCTTAGTTTTCAATAAAAGTTCTTCTTCTTCTCTTTTTCTATTCTTATTTTCACATTGATACTGTTTCCCCATGGTATGATCTTATTCACACCAGCACTTGTGAATTTATTCAACAACGGTGCAGTGATCGTTTCATTGTTTTATTTTTCTTCTTCAATCACGCTTCTTTAAGTCGACTTCCCGCTTCCATTTATTGACTAGCATAAATAGAGGGTTAAACCCTTATGGGTTGATCCTAGGGAGTTTAATGGGGTGGATTGGATGTTATTTAATGTGATTAAATTCATAATCATTTCATTATTTTAATATTTCCATTTGATGATTTATTTTCTTCTTCGTCTTTGACAACTTTAACAATGACACATTTCGAGTGCTAGTGCGATCTAATTCCTTAGAGTGATCATTAAAGTGATCCTACAATTTCATTAGTGATTAGACTTGGAATTGTGTAGGGATTAAATTGGTGAATGATTTTGATGAATTATATCATTTTTTGGATGCATCTTGAATTAGTGAAATGAAACGTTATAAGAAAATAAATACATTCAATCTAACCCTAGTAACAACTTAGGATCAAATCATCTCCATTAATTGTTTTAGACTAAGTAATTGTATGTTTTTTTATTTTATTTTTAAATTAAATCACTAGTTATTCAAATCAAATCAATCCAAATAGTTGTCCACTGCATATCCAAATCTTTCAAAAATTAGAGTGTCTCTAGATTTCTTCTTCGGTCCCTGTGGATTCGACCCCTACCTTTACTACAACAAATGCATACCTGTAGGGTAAATTTGGGAGAAACCATATCTCCTAAGATAAGATATGTGTAAAACAACATGGATACCTATTAAATAATCTATAAATTCTAATTGATGAGAAAACTTCCCAAGTTGATCAGTGGACTCAAATGGTCTAATGTATCTTAGATCTAAATTCCCATGTTTCTTAAGCCGATGTTGACCTAACCAAGGAGAAAATTTCAAGGAAACTCAATCAACAATGGAAAAATAAAAAGGATGAAATCGATGATCTGCATATGATTTTTTCTAACTCTTATTTGTAACCAATTGTCGATGTATATCTTGAATCTTTGTTGAAATCCATTTAATGAGACTCGGTCCCATAAGAGAGGCTCCACCCACCTCTTTCTAAGAAATAGGTGACCTACATGAGAGACCATACAAAGCCTTAAAGGGATACATTATGATCAATGACTGGTAACTGTCATTATAAGAAGACTCAACCAGTCTCGAATGACTATCCCAAGATCCACCAAAATCCAAGACATGAGAATAGAGCATATCCTACAGGATATGACTAGCACACTCTTTATGATCATCCTTCTATGGATGATAAGATGTATTCAAAATGAACTAAGTCCCCATAACCTCCTAAAGACTCATTCATAATCTGGAAGAAAACCTAAGATCCTAGTCTGAGACAACTATAAAAGGAACCCCATGTAACCTCATGATCTCCTATATGTACATATTACTCAGATCTTCAAACTTATTGGTATCTATGATCAGAATAAAATGGGAAAATTTCATCAACCGATCAACTACCACCTAGATAGAATTATTCCATCATGTATTACATGGTGATCCCACAAAAAAATCCATGGATACCTCATCCCATTTTCAAACAAGCATTGGAAGAGGCTGGAAAACCAAAAATCTTTAGGTTATCTAAATTTATCTGCTAGAAGGAATAATAGTGGGATGCATAATCAACAATGTTATGCTTTATACCTAGAAATTAGAAATTTAATCTCATATCATAATACATCTTCATAGTTTCATAGTAAATGGAACATGAATAACTATGAAAAACATGCAAGACTAAATTTCTCATGGATGATGGGATAGCAAACTAATTCTTGAAGCATAAAATACTAACAAATGGAATATACCATCCCAAAATGGTCTCTGCACCATATAAGGTTTTCATTATTCCTCTAAAATAATCATCCTATTGCTGACCCTATGAATAGACTCAAGTAGAGATGATAATAACTAAACACTAGTCATAAACATAGCTAAATTATCCCCCTAAGATTCCAGATGCATCTGAGTGGAGAGTCCCATCAGGATCGATTCCTCTATTAATTAAAAAATATCTTGTGGTGGAAAATATATAGCTCATACCCTTATGATTAAAAAATACCATGAACCTCTCCCCAAAAATATAGTTCCTCTTAAATTTAAGCACATTCATAACAGTGCAAAGCTCCAAATCATGATTTGGGTAATTCTTCTTATGTGTTCAAAGATGATGAGAGCCATAATCCATGACATGATCATCCTCCACAAGCATGAAACCAAAACTAAAACTAGATGAATTACATTATACCACATACCCCTTATTGGGATTAAATAATATCAGAATAGGAGTAAATGTTAGAAGTTGTTTCAACTCATCAAAATAATTCTGACATTTTTTATCCCATGTAAACTTTCCCCTTTCTTGGTAAGAGTAGTTAAGGGTGATGAAAACTTCAATAAAACCTTGAATAATAGTTGAGAGTATCCATCAAGTACTAAGAAGCTTCAAATAACAAAAATGTTTCATGGCTCATCCCGTGACAATAAAGGATTCACCTCCTCAGGATCAACTGAAATTTCATGCTCAGAAATCACATACCCTAAGAAATTTTCTTATTGAATCCATAAATTTCATTTTGAAATCTATCTATAAAGTTAGTGGCCCCTCAATATTTCCAAAACTAGATTCATATAGTGCTCTTTATCATTCTCAGATCCTAAATAAACCAAGATATAATCCATGAACACAGTGGAGAAAGTGTCAAGAAACTGATGGAATATTTGTTTCATCAAATCCATAAAAACTAAAATAGAATTATTCATACCAAAATTCATCATAAGATATTCATAATGTCTATATCTTCTCCTAAAATTGGTCTTCTGAATATCATACTTTCAAACCTGGAGCTAATGATAACTTAATCGAAGATCTATTTTCAAAAACCACTTTACCCCTTTTAATTGATCAAACAAGTCATCCACATGTGGCAAAGGTTACCTATTCTTAAATGTTACTTAGTTCAACTTCTAATACTCAAAGCATAAATAAAGTGAACTATCATCCTTCTTGGAAAAGTATAGGGTCATCCCATATTGAAACACTAAGGTGAACAAAACCTTTCTCTATAAACTATTATAACTAGATCTTGAAGTCTTTAAACTCAGTAAGAACCATATGATAAGAAGGTATCAATATCAGTTGTGTACCTGGAACTAGATCAATCATAAAATCCACCTACCTCTCTGGATTAATACTAGAAAATTCATCTAGGAAGACATTAGGAAATTCCTGGACAAATGTGGGAAGATCTCTAAAAGAGGATACATCATCAAGATTGATTGAAATGGTGAAAAACAAACTCTTGAGCTCTATCTAAAAAGGTCCCACATGACCTAACATCAGATCCCACTCTCCCTGAAACACCTGAGAGCTACCATTATCAACAAAGAATGAGACATTCCAATGATAATAATAAATCTCATCTCGGTGAGAAATTAACTAATCCACCTCAATGATGATATCAAATAGATCTAGATAAAGAACTAGGAAATCCCAGACTAAATATGTGTCATCTATAGATAGAGTACATGATGGACATTGAAACCCCTACTCTTTTCTCTTTCTATGAGGTGTCTCCATCTTCATAATAAAGGAAATGAGCTCCATTGTAATTTTAAAAATATTAACAAAAATGGTAAGATATAAACATATGGAAGGAACCAGTATCAAATAAATTAGTTTCTATAGAAGATACAACAAGAATTGTACCTCTCACTTTCATTGGGCCTGCATCAACCTCTATTATAAACTCATCCACTGTTTAAAGGTTCTTCACTCTTGAGGTCTGTGGATAGAACCCTATAAAATTTGAAGCATCTTATTACGCCACAGTGGAATTTTGAGCCAAATATCCCTAGCCATAACAATACATATACATAGCCTAATAAAACCTTTGAAAATGGCCTTTGGATCCAAATATCCATGACTATAACAAGGTACAGACATAACGTGAAGAAACCTATGCATATGGCATCAGCAGCCATAGCTATTGTATATCTTTGTGAGTATGTGACAAGTATGTATGGTGTTCTATTACTTTCCACATTAATAGTAATTTAGAGGAGCACTACTAGCTACTGTTGATGATGAAAAATAGGTCTTTTTCTTAGAACCATATCCACCACCCCTATGATTATCATAACACTTCTTATTCATTCCCTACAAACCATTGAAAATACCAATGGGGGGAAGAGAAGTACTAGAAGAGATAATATTTCCCACCAATTCATCCTTTCCATCGTTTCTTTATCTACCATGTCAACATAGGTGGTAATCTTCATAATATATACCTATGACTAGATATCTAGTCACAAACCCTACAGGTATTTTTGAGCTCTCAACTGATCATTTATATTTTTGAGCTCTCAACTGATCATTTATCACCACTAGAGAAAAATAGACTATCTCTACAAAATTACCGGTCTATTTCGACACCAAATTATCTCCCTACTTCAATTCAATGAACTCCATAGACTTTTCTATCATTTGAGACTCTCGAAATAACTAATTAAATAAGAGGTACTTGAAACCCTTCCAATCCAATACCATGTGTCGTTCTTTCTATACCATGGAATCCCACCCCTACTTGTTGGGACCCTTGAATATGAATGTCATGCACTTCACCTTAATTACATTAGGTGTATCTAGGAATTCAAAGACCTAATTGATCTTTTCAAAACATTCCTCTGCCTATTTGGCCTCATTCGTACCTCTAAAGTGTGGTGGATACTCACATAAAAACTCTTGATTCCACTCTTTGTCTCCTCTAGCTCTTGGATACACCTCGACAGCTGGGTTCTGAACTTTTGGTACATTCTGTTCTATAGTATGAACTTCCCAAATGATAGCCTCAATAATATTTTGATCTAGAGGATGATTCCCTTGAGTATCATCCATTTCACCCTCCTGTGGAACTCTTAAAAGACGTCTCAGTGGCATGTTACTACAAACTAGAAATATAAGAAAGTGATTAGACACCATATAATATTAGTTCAAACAAAAAAAATAAGAAAAAATGGATATTAAGATCAAAACTCAACATAGTAAACACACATCCCAACATCCCATGGTAATATAAGGCTCATCACGGTAAGATCTTTCCAAGTACTCACCACAACCTACCTCTCAAGTTCCAATAATCCTATATCTTTTATAATAAGTTACCAATATTTATCATAAGTGTGCTTTGATACCAATTTGTATTGAACTAGCTTGGAATACCCTCTACTGGTGCCTGGACCAATCTTCTACTGGCCCAAAGAAAGCTCTTAATCCCCACAGGTTAGCGACTAGCACCCAAGCATCAAACAAAAACTAGAGGGGGTGATTTATCCCAACCTGAAACAAGATATGTGGCATATATATACAACAAAATGGATATTTAAAGAAACAACTATAAATATATATTCCATAAACAAATAAATCCAATGATAGTGATACAACTCAAAAGCGGATAAACAAAACTCTAAGGGGTACATGTACAAAAAAACCAAAAAGGATAAATAAAAAATAAAACCAATAATCCATGTGATATGTGGTAAAATTCATACCATATCACCACCATCTACCAATACCTAGCTGACATGAACCTCACCACCTCATTGTGTTACCTTGCATTTTCCTGCATCAAAATACAATACAAGGTTTACACACTACCGAAGGGGTGTGCAGGGTGTGAGATAAACAATATCAGTAGGATCCCACCTAGGTGTTCTATATCAAGTCTCTATATAATAATATCAATATAATCAATTTAAAAAACATGGCATGATAAGAAGTAGGATAATTTTTATCAAAGTTTGGTAAAAAATTTCCCATTTTTCCACGGTTCTAAAATAATATAGGTAAAACAGTTTCAAAGAATAATTTACATAAACATTTTTAAAGTATGTATATCAAATAATAATAGTAAAAATCCATATAAAGTCAAATAAAAACAAATCACAATGGTAAAACCGTACAAGTATCACTCACAGTTAGGCTAGCTAGGTCACGTGTACATCATTCATGACTAGTTCACACTATAAGTCCATAAAAATCATGCATCAGGGTTAAGGGAATAGAGAAATTCCCTATAAAGTGAACCCTACTATAATTTTAATCATGTTTTAGAGCCAAATTCAACTCGATCTAGGATAAATAGAAAATAATAGAAAGTGAACTCCCTTATAGTATCAAAAGATGAGTCATATTACTTCACCTTCCACCTAAGTAACTTAGGCTCCCATGTGATTCATTTAAAATAATTTAAAAGAGATTAAACAATTCAAAATACAATTTCAAACACACTTTATCCATAAAAACCTTTTTTGGAAACCATTTTACAACCCATTTGACATTATTTGAAAATACCTTTTATTTTTACCAAAACAAGGGGGAAACCATTTTTCTCAAAACTCATTTCTTACACACACAAATCATAAAAAATATAATTTATTTATAAAACCATTTAATAAATCAATAGAATTCAAGTTTTATCTAATATAGGTCAGTGACGGAACCACCTACCTCAAACTTGGGTCACATGCTACCCATAACGGTATCCACACACTAGAAGGAATACATAACAACTATGGAGGTCCTCACAAAAATTCTCACATATTATAATTGATTCCATAAATTAAATAGTTGGTGTAGAGGATACATCAATACATACCTCAAGAAACATGCATACCACACTTCTACCAACACAAGGGTCGACCTATGAGAGAATATCGCACAATAGATCTAGAAGGATCAAACAAGAATCAAAACATGATCAATAGATCCCATAAATGCATCCTAACATCACTACCACAACTAAGAGAAATGAAAAATTATAAAGGTCACACTTACCCAAAGATAATCAATGCAACCAAGCCAGAGATCAAGTGATAAATAGAGGGACTCATAGGAGAAGAGATCACTCAAAATAACTTGGAAGGATACCTAGGGTTTGAGTAAGATTATAAACATCAAATGAATATGGAGTTACATGAGAGTCAAATAAAACCTACTGAGCATGAGTAATTTACATTGTAATTCCTAGTTTCATGATGTGAATCTTCCACAATTCACATACACTAAAAAATACATTTCCTCGGGTTAAATTATTCCAAGAAATGATTTTACAACATAGGAATGGGACTTATGATGTAAAAAAAATTTATGCCTTGAATCATTTTATATATTGTGTCTAGAGCTAAACTTATGTAATAAATAGGGAATTTACAATGTAAATTACCTCTAATGATAGTGTTCAAAAATAGATTCTAAAAAAACTTCCAAAACAACTCTACACCCTATAAACCTAATATATAAGGTCTTAAACACCAAAATGGAGCACACCTTTTATTCAGGATGTTACACATCAAGCAAGTGCACAAGGGTCCATTGTGGCCCTTGGAAATTTGTTTAGTTCTTTAGGAGAAGTTCCTTCAATTGTTTAAGACCTACATATCATTAACTAATTAATAATTACATGAATTTCATAAAAAAATTATTAAGTAAGTTTCATTCAACCAAATTGGAAAACCTCATATCACATTTCAAATAACCATGCATGATATGATAGGGTAGATCACATGGGACCACCTACCTCAACATGTAGCTGACACCCATCCAAGAAAAGTATGGATGCTTTTTCTGAGTCCTTCCAAGTCTATTTGGAATCTAATAATCACCAGGATGTCCTAACTAATTCCCAAGAATTATAATTTAATTAATTATAAATAAATTATAATTAATTAAATGATCACAATCAAGTTCACAACCAAAGGAAAAATGGAATACTTACTGAAATACTCACTGAAAATCTCCGTGTAGCCAAAACCATGACCAACCACCCATGTAAGGTCTATAAAATTATCATGAATCCATTTTGGGAAGAAATGATATCATGTGACAAAAACATAAATGAAAATTTAATATAATTAAATTGGAATCTCTATAAGTGAACCACTATGTGACATATCTTAGCTGCAATGTTGTCTGTAAAAGTTTTCCACTCCCATCACACTCCTAGATCTAAGGCACAAAAAATACCCAAAAAAATATTTGATATTATGGCTAATTCAACTCAATTCATCCAAAAAATGTATAATAAAACACCAAGGGAATGTACCTTTAACAAAACATCCATCAGCGAAACTCTTTCATTGCCATGGTACATCCTCTAGCCATTTTGATCGAAAGCCCCATCATTCTTAGACAATTCCACCAAGATCAAGTGGAATTGTCATACAATTCCATAATCAGAAACAATACAAATATCCATCATTAATCTAGATGAAAAAGGAGGTAGAGAATTAGGAGATATCAAAAGGGTTAAGAATTACCAAGAGGAATCATCCATGATGAATGGCACAGTGATCTATCACTACACAAGGAAGAAAGAGGTCAAGATCAAATAAAAATTGAAGATCATACTTGGATTCAGCAATGGTTTTCACCTAGATCTACTCTGGATAAAGGGTATCTCATGGAGATAGATAAGAGATTATAATGGCCAAATGGACCTAAAAATTTTAAGATAGAACTAATAATACTATGGGAGGCTTGGTTCCTAAAAGGAACAAATTTCCTTAGTTAAGTGTTGCCCAGCGCACCCCACTGGCTAGCCAGTCAGTTTCCATAGGCTATCCAATGTTCCCCTACCACCTGGTCAGTCTTGCTAGGTAGCAATACTACTTCCCATTCCACTAGCTATCTGGTGGCTATAGCAATATCCCCAGATTCTTTGAGCTTCCTTCGCTGAACTCCCAATCTCCAAGTCACCCCATCGGGCTTCCTTTCAAGTATTAAAACAACTCTTAAAGATGTTTAAACATTAATTATCTCATTTCATCACATAATTATCCAAATGAACCATCCACTAGATGAATTTTTAAAATTAAATCTAAAATTAACATCTCATAATTAAATGGGTCATTATAATCTCTCCAACATAGTGATTCTCTTCCTTAAGAATTTATGGTAATATGTGAATCATGCCTCTCGATCTATATTTATTTTCATCCATAGGGACTTCTCTATGTTCCACACTCGAATTCCAACTCATCAACCAAAGGTTGTGCTCATCCCTAAGCACCCATAAAACTCTTACACCATTATTACAAGAATGAACACTAGAATATGATCCAAGATCTCACTTTCATCTAACATCAAGATCAGGATCACAACATTCAACTAACTCAACACACCATGGTGTCTTCAATAGATACCCTCCTAAAGCATCAAG
Source organism: Viscum album (assembly GCA_963277665.1). NCBI lineage: Eukaryota > Viridiplantae > Streptophyta > Magnoliopsida > Santalales > Viscaceae > Viscum > Viscum album. Next base: position 443,099,849 of record OY728120.1, on the reverse strand, counting down.
GTGTTTTCCCACCTTAGGAATCACCATATGGAACAAGATTATGATAGTCCAATGACACACCCAGTGCAATTTAGTTCCATTATACTCGATCATATATAAAACATTGGTAAAAAGACAATACCCAAAACCTCATTCTAGATTAAAAACCAAATGAATGATTCTCTACCGACCAATGTAACATGAACATGTTGACACTTACAAAAAGGAAATGTTCAATCCTAAAATTCCTCTTTCATACCTGATATGATGAAACTCCATGAATCCAATGATCATGATTCCTTAAGCCTTGTAGGCACTGTTAAATTGAACCAACACCCTTACCAAAATCTAAATCTCCTTTAAAGGAAATCCCCTGATTGATTCACCAATTGCTTGGACCATACATAAGGCTCTCATTCATGTACTAGTGTACCAATGATCCAAATCACTCTTGGATTATTCTGACCTCATCCCGATCCTGAATACCATATCTAGTCTCCATCCAACACTTCATCAGAATCATACATCAAGCATTCATCGAAGAAACGGATACTCTTGGGTCCATTATGAATCGATCTTACAAAGTCACCACATCTATCAAATGGTCATTCTTATGAAAAACCATGACACTTCCCATAATATGATCAAAAAATCATGACCGGATCAATGTTCCCCAAAATAGGATTATCCTTACCATCACCTTATAATTCATACATCGATCTACCTCACCCATGACTAGGTTATCACCAAAAACAATGACTAAACATGACCATCCATTCATACTTGATTTCCAAACAATACACCATGCATTTCATACACCTGGATTGCTAAAAAATAAGTTCATTGTATTAAATGATCCACTCTTAATGTGAGTTTCACCCTATAGGATCCTATGTGTGTTTTAAAACCTATAACCCAGATGGTTTTTGTCCCCTCACGTGATTCTCTACACCAAACCATGTAATTTCCATCAAAAGAACTCAATATAACTGCACTAAGATACCCCAATCCATTGTCAATGTCATTTCCCACCATAGATAAACCTTCACACACACCAACCTTGGGGCCACCAAACCCACTGAATTCAAACCAAACATGTCAGTTGATAACTCCAAGGGTGACCCTAAACCAAATTCACCATTAACCTAATGCCACTATCTTTTTCAGGTTCATCAATAGAACCTACATCATTCTTAATGGTCATATCTCCACCATGTTCTTACTTATTCAACCAACCTCACAAAAAAACATATAATAGATTATCATGCATCAACTCTTTCCTGGAAAGGCATAGTAACACCACTCTTTACTCCAAATAGAGTGATTCCACCATGAGTAATGGACTTTTGGGCCCAAATTCTCATGCTTCTTCAGTAGTCACACACTACAAGGTTTCATATCTACCAAACATGATCACCCTTGGTAGTCCTTTTTAGAATCATGCATCTCATTCATGACAAGATCTATCTCATTTTCAATTGACACTCGAATTAGATCCCATAAATAATATTTTTTGGTATCTAAAATATCATTCCTTTCAACCTAAACCTCATATCATGAGTTTTAGAACTCAAGGTTCTCTATACTCCAAGGTTAAAAAAACTAACAAGATTTTCATTTAAGACTTAAAAATTTTATCCTCATGTATAGGGAAATTTCATCAATGAAACCTATACCTAAGGTGTTGATAACCCAAACTATCACTTCACATGAGATATTCACACTCAGGTTTTTCCCGCATAGCATGAGGCACTGACTTACCAGTAACTATAGACACATCACTAAGGCCATAAAGTTCTTGTACATAACCTAAAACAAGGTCTCACTAAGGGTCAAAACTCACATAACGTCATCTAAGTATATCTATATAGTTATCCCATAATGATTACATCCTATACCATTCATGTTTAGAGGACATAAACATCTGGTTCAATTAAAAATATCATTGGGTCTATATGGATCACTCCACATAGGTTATAGTTGGAACCTTAATTAACCGGACTCGTCCAACATCCAATCATAAAATATTCTTCATTAGGGTTACTTATTCCCAACAATGACCTAACAAGGTTCACTACATTGTCTATGCACAGAGGGATTACATTGTTGTCGTCATCACTATCATCATCGTCATCATCATCCAAGTAAACCACACCGTAGTCTCACAAGAATTATTATTAGAAGTAGACATGAATAAGGGTTTATCTAAATATAATTTCATCAAGAACTCATATGTTCAACCATAATACAAGATGTTAACACTTAACCAGTTGATTCCTCCTTCAGCAGTACAATCTCATACAAGTAATATATATTTCATGTGAATACTATGTGTTGAATATGATTCATGTGACACCTATTTTCGATAAAAACAAGATTCAAATCCATATGAAATCATGAACCTCAAAAATCAATGTGCATCACATGAGGTTATATTGTATAACCATAATATCATAAACCAAGAACATCAATCTCATGTCCTAGTAACTTAGACTTCCCTCGAGAAGAGTTTTTTCAATGCACTAGAACAAGTTTCATCACAAGATCTGACATATTCCTATTTAATTTTTCTATCAACTCCCCAAATATGGAAACAAGATAGATCTAATACCATTTTGTAACACCCCAACCTGAATCACCGAGTCTAATATAGATTTCCACATGATCTCAAGTGTATCTCACCATATTTTAGAGGCTACTAACTAGCAATGAGGGTCTAAATTGAAATGTGGGGAGAATATACCTTCAATTAGAGTGCACAATTATAGTTAAATAACCAAACATGTAGCAATATAAAATTAGAGTATGTGAAAATCAATAAATATACCATCTATAATGAATTAATGTAGAAACAACATACTTGAATGGTCATGCATGAATATAAGGACACTAATTACCCACTGGACCGATAACATATACAAAATAGAAAATAACATAAGTATAAAAGAGGATTTTTACCCAACTCCAAGTCACACATCCTCCTAGTCTCCATACTCATATAGTGTCATCCAACTCAATGATCAACCTTAGCATCATCCCAAACTATACTTGAAACAATTATGGTTTTCTCAGGTACCCAAGTGCCATAGTCACCCAAGTAAGGAGTGAATACAACTCAGTAAGGTTCCACCAATGTGATTTAATACCTAACCAAAAAATCTAGTGTATGTTCATGTGATAATATTAGTATAAATTAATCATAAAAATACATAAATTTTACAAGAATAACATATAATCATCAATTAAAAAGTAAGAAACAACACCCATATGTTGAATGGTCATGTGCTCACTAAGTCACCATGAACCCCAGTCATGACTTCTTTGATTCTATGTCAGAAGAAATGCCAGTAAGCTACCTCAAACATCCCCCCTAAATAAGATATCCCAAAAAGATGTTTGACACATACCATAGGAATGGATAGCACATGTACTTGTTGACCAATGTCTAACACATCCCTCTCAAAGAGATATTCTATATGGATTAACCTATATGCTAAAATACAGATGAAAGGGGAATAGAACATAAATACAAGATAAAAGATAATGGATCAAGCATCACATCATGATAATAAATATTCATAATCATCACAAGTCCATATGCAATCAAACATCAAACATAGGTCTTGTGGGGATACACATGCACACCAAATTTGATCAAACATTAAACATTGGTCTCACTGGGCTACTCAAGCATTCCACAAGTCATGAATATAAAACATGGGTCACACTGCTACACATACACATATATGTGATTAATATAAAACATGGGTATCCTGGGATAAACACACACACACATGTGATTAATATTAAACATGGGTCTCATCAGCTACACATGTACACACATGTGACCAAGCCTCAGCCATCGGCGGTCTACATCAATCTAGTGTACAAGGATTCACCATGGCCCTAGTCACTTTTTTCAGTTCTTTAGGTATATTTCCTTTAATTATTTAAGACCTAAATATCATTATCTAATTAAGCATTACATGAAGTTCATAACACAATTATGAAGTAGGGTTCCTTCACCAAAAGTGGAAAACCTTATATAAATTTCTAAATAATCATGCATAATACTATAGGTTAGAACACATGGGACCAATATTTTCTTATGATTTCCATTAGGGTGTGCATTGGGGTGGTGATGAAATTTTTATTCACCCCTTATTCCTACTTTACAAAGGAGGGAAAACTCTACCACTATTTTAGATAACATAGACTCCTTAATCAGAATGGAATGTTGGGATGTTGGTTACTCCTTCCATGGATTCCTCCTTGGAGTCCATTTCCTAGTCTGGGTCTCCCTCATAGATTTGAACCATTTTCATGAAGCTCATTCTCAGAACCATCTAGAGGTGTATGTCGGTTAGTTACAATGCTTCTGTTATGATAGGTCAGCTACCTGTGGTCAAAGATGATGGTGATTTTGGGAAAATTTTGATATATATAGATGTTGGATTTTTTGGGAACCTATAAATTATTCCTTTTTCAAATTTTATGGAATATCATGTGTGAGGCATATTAGGTATATAACCCAAGGAATCGCATACCATCCATAGGGTAATTTACACCAAGGTCATAAGACGTACAAGTCTCTCTACCTCGGGTATCCCATGTTTTTCATATGAGGTAGGGATTCTAATATATCTAATTGGGGTCACATGTTTAGGGTATTGTGAGTACATGGTCGTAGGTTTAATGTATTTTGGAGATAAGTAGAAAAAAGTTTTAATATCTTGTGGGGAAAATTTGGTCACAAGTTTAACATCTTGTGGGGGTGGGGTTGTCATAGGTTTAGTGTTTTGTGGGGAAGTGGTCAAAGGTTTAAAAAAAATTGGAGACATTTCCCATAAAGAATTTTTTTTTTACTGGGATGATTATAAGTAACCATCACATGGAGACACTGAGGTCTAGTGGGGACCTTAAGTTTGGGTGGTGAGCTTGAGTGTGTCCTAGAGGGAGATTATCACACTTCAAAGTTGCCTCATTCTATGTGGAATACATGTAGATTTAATAGTAGTGATGGGGGATAGGGATTTAACCTCAAGGAGGTATCCCAGGTGTGTTGGGATTGGATATTAGGGAGGCATCCTATCTACCCTGTTAGGATTGTAGACGCCGGAAAAGTCCGTTGTTCCCAAACGAAACTCCGGATGCGGAAAGCGAAGTGATATTTGGAGTCGGAAGAACGTTTCGGAGGGCCCGGAGGCCTTGCGCGGAATTTCAGAGGCCCGCGCGCAAAGGTGATGTTCCGCGCGCAAACCCCCCGGGATGCGCGCAATGCGCCGGCCCGGCGCGCAATTTTGCGCGCCGCGGGTCCGCGCGACTCCCTGGCGCGCCGTGCCCGATTCCGCGCCCGCGAGGAGAATTTCACGCTCGCACCCTGGATTCCGCGCCCGGGGTTGCCTATAAATACAAGGCGACCCCCAACGTTTCAAGGGTTGCTGGAAGTCGAAACGTCTCTCGTGCGCGCAATTCAACCCCTTCCGCGCGCAATGACGAACTTCAGGTAACCTCCTTTCTTTCGCGCAAGAAAGCCTCGGGGTCCGCCTTCGCGCGCAATCCCCGCTGGCTCCTTTCATTTGAATAAACACTCACCCTAAGGTCTTTGCGCGCAAAAGGACCCGCTTGCGCGCAATTGCCCCCGGGGTGCGCGCAATCCGGCCCGATTGCGCGCACCCCCCCTTCTTTCAAGTGGCCATTCGTTAAAGAATGAGCCGTTGCCCCCGCGCGCTATCCGAAGCCCGGTGTGAGCATTCTCAAGCATCCGCGCGCAAGGCGCTGGCCCAATTGCGCGCCAGCCGCCCCGATTGCGCGCTGGCCCGCAGTATTGCGCGCAAAGCTTCCTTTTTGCGCGCAATCTGCCAGGGTCGTCCCCGTTGACCTCCTAAGGGTACCTGCCCGCGTGGCGCCCGATGCTCCTCATCCTGGGTGCCCGCACCGTGCGTTGTCTTCCCGTGCGGCCCTCCAGGTTCGTGCGAAGTGACATACACCCATCGTCCGGAAACCTCTGCCCTGCATGACGTTAAACTGCGCATACGTCCGAGCTACAAGACGTTAAACTGTTCAGCATTCGTCCCGCATGACGTTAAACTGCGCATACGTCCAGTATGACGTTAAACTGCATATGCGTCCAGCATGACGTTAAACTGCACATCCGTCCAAGCTGCACGACGTTAAACTGCCTAGCCCCCATCGTCCGCGCTGCAAGACGTTAAACTGCCAAGTGCTTCGTCCTCAACACATGACGTTAAACTGTACTTCGTCCGGCAAGACGTTAAACCGTCCGCTTCGTCCTCAACACACGACGTTAAACTGTACTTCGTCCGGCAAGACGTTAAACCGTCCGCTTCATCCGATCCCGTGCTCTGCACGCAGGATCTCCCCCGGTTTGGATGTGGCCCCCACCCGCTCGTCTCTGCAGGGATGTCGGGATTGTCCCGCTTTCGGGGCAATTTAATGGGAGTGGCTTTTCCCTACGGGGGCAGGGTATTACAAACCCCTAATTTCTCGTGGGAGGCTGCACATGTGTATCTCCATTGCGCCTCCCCACTGCCGAAGCCAGTAGAGGGTCTGACTGGGATCGAGGTGTCTTCTGCTTTCGGTCCAAGTCCCTTCCAACTGAGTTTTGCAGCATCCGGGCTGCCCCAAGTGCGTAAGTCCTGACAGAATGAACTACATGGACTTTGATCCCTGTCTCCTATACAGGGTACGTAGGAAGCCTCCCTGAGGTCCAAGCCCACCACCTGGTCGTCCCGGTCGTATTTACGTCGGTTCGTCCATCAGTGGACCCCTCCAGGGTTCACGCTTGCGTTGATTCACCTATGAATCCGCCCCTGTGGAAGACTGCCCGTGTGTATCTCCACGGTGCCTCCCCACAGCCCCCCTTTTCCATTTCCCCTTTTATCGTCCAGCATGACGTGAAACTGTGATCCACCCGGCCGTTCCATCCCCCTCTGTGCGAGGTGGTTCGGTTCAATCCTCCGCCCGGCGGCCTAGACCTCTTCGTGAGTCGGCTTGCCGACGTCCAGCATGACGTTAAACTGTATGCCCGAACTACGTTGACTTTGATCCGTGTTAACGCGCGGTACGTAGGAAGCCCCTATGGGGTCCAAGCTCTTCACTTCATCATCCATCCTGATCCTTACCCGGGCCGCCACATCCCGGTGGGGTCATGCCACTTCACTCCACTCCACATCATTTGGGAAGCCGCCCATGTGCTGGCCCCAGCGTCGGAGGTTCCCCGCAAGGGGTTCTGTCATCTGATCCGCTTTTCGTGTTGATCGGTCTGATGCCGTCCCCGCTGGACGTTAAACTCGCGGCATACCCCGTGTTAAACATGGGAAGCTGAGGAAAACCTCAGGTGACACAGTTCCCCGCACCTAGTACGGGATGCCTCAGGCCATCATGCCTTCGAGAAGCCCTATTAGGGACGGAAGACAGATGTGCAGAGCCGCAGTGTTACGACATGCCCCCAGCACCCAGAGCCACCCGGCCTTCTCACCGCAGGTTGCTGCCCCGCCCAGACTCCTTGGAGCGTCCGGGTGGAAGCAGCGTAATTAACCGGTGTCCATGAAGATATGGCGCCGGGAACGAGATTCACGAACATTCTTAAGTCTATGAGGGAGACCCGGATTAGGCGACGAGTTCCAAGGAGACGTCCAAGGAAGGAGGAGCCGACATCCCATCATCCCGGTTTCGATCAAGGAGCAGACGCCCCTGAATAAGGGACGAATGCCGCCCGCCCTTGGAAAGCGGGACTGCGGGACCACAAGCCGCGCGCCCATCCCCTCGGGTTGACGGGTGCACGCGCGAACGCGTCCTGGCGGAACAGCGTAACCCGACGCACATCCGCACCGAAACAGAAAAATGGTGAACCTGACGTGAATCTCTTCTCCTCAATACGAAGACCGATGGCTTTCAGAGGTGTTGGAAGACCGGCGTGTTGCCCGGCCAAGCATTCAGTCTTACCCGCCAGGGGCTGGGGAAGTGAAATCGGGCACTCCGTCTCGCAACGTCGAGGGCCTGGGTTCCCCCCATGGAAGGCGTCGTGGCGCTAATGGTTGGTTGTCGATTCCTTTTTCCTGTCAGTATTAATGGGTCATTCTCCCTGCTTTCAGAAATCAGGTCGCCCGATCCAGTGCCCGATCGCCACCCGCCCACTGGCGCAGGGACAGGGGAAACACCGACGCGGCTACTCCGCGCGGTCCCGCCCGTTCCGCAGCCGTCCCAGCAGCCGCAATTGCGGGACGACCACGCCCTCTCTCCCCCTCGGAGGTCATCCAGAGAAGGGTGATCAACACCCTGGTGCGGAGATACGAGGAAGAGGGAGTCATCCCCACTAGGGAAATGGCTCGCCTAGACCTTGAGGAGGCTGCGCCTCGCCACCACCGCCGCCCCCGAGGGCCGCGCAGGGAGGCACCGCTGCCTACCTCAACGTCCAACCGCTTCGGGAGCTTATCCCCGGAGCGCTCTGACAGTTCCCTTCCCTACGCGGATGAGGTGGAAGAGGCCCGGGATCACCCTATCCGGGATTCGCTCCAGGGATCTTCGGTAAGGACTCCCGCCAGGCCACGGCGACACCGCCGCCAGGCCTCTCCAGTCGAAGAGCGGGCTCTCCACCTGCCCGCGCCGCTCATCCCGGCTCGTCTGTCTCGACGCCAACGTCGGGCACGAGCGGAAGAGGATGCCCACCTTGGGGCTCTGGCAACAGCGGCCGCATTGGCCCAAGCCACTGCTGGCTCCAGTCGCCAGGCCTCTGCGCATCCTGAGCGGGGGAACTCCTATGCCCGACCTGGATCGAGGCCCCGACCGCCCCAAAGGCAGGTTGGGTCGACTCTCCCGGTTGCTGGCACTGGCAGTAGCCACCGCGGACCACCTCGCGGTAGCGCTATTCACCGGCAGGATCTACTCTGTGTGGCCGATCCAGGAGGCATGGGTCATCCCACCTTCCGATCCCGGCCCGGAGTCCTGCCCGGAATCATCTCTCCCCACGTCCCCTTCGATATCTGTCCCGGTGCCCTTCGCACCTCGGTTCTCAGTCCTCTCGGCCCCAGCACCAGTGCGGCCGGAGGACGCCAGGACAGAGATCAGCCCTGCCCCGAAGAACCACCCAGGGGCAGGAAGGCAAGGCGTCGACGCCGAGGGAAGAATGTTGCGGAGTTCCGGACAGAGATCCGACCGGTTTGCTTCTCTGACTCAGAGGCGGAGTACGATTCGGCGACAGAGCCCCTTCCCCAATCCCGCCAGTCAAGGGCAGGGATAGGAATGCGGCACGTCAGCCTCGTGCTCCCCGAGAGCGAGATCGATGTGATCCCCGCGTCTCTCCGAAGGTATATCCGGAGTAACGAGGGCCTGGTAGACCCCCAGGGATCAAACTTGCGGTTGGTACCGGCACCTCCGGAAGTGCCTTCCGTCTCGGTCGGAGAAGCCGGAGACTTTTTCTGGGGACCGACGGTCGAACCACGATCTGGTGCGCCCTCGGCGAGCACCGATGCTACGGCAGGATGTTCGCTCGCCGGCCCGTCCTATCGTGATGTGGTAGCTAGGCCACCGCCACCCTCAGGGGGAGGTCCGGGATATGGAGGCCAATCGGCCTGCTCGCCGTATTCACCGCCGGCCAGCCCGTCGGCCCGGCGGCCCGCCTCGGCACCACTACCAGTTCCTCGTCCGTTCCCAGCCATTGAAGAGGACCAAGGAGATCTGAGTCCCGAGTTTGAGTCGTGGAGCTTCTGGACCGTCCTTGCAGAGGGCCACTTCCCTGAGAAGTTTTGGCCAGTCGCAGGACTGGGCTTTGATGCACCCGAATCGCTCACCCCGGATGAGTTCGAGTGCTTCCGCCGAACTCTCCGGGAGACTCACTCCCGTCTTCATTGCCTACAAATGCCATACCCCGGGAGTCAAGCGCACCTGGAGGATATTGGTGAGCAGTGCCGTCAAATTGACCTGGCCATGCTCCCCGCGGTTCGGCACCCCGGGTCATTTGGGCACCACGAGGCCCTCCAACAACGATGCGTTGAGTGTTTTCAAGTACTCCGCAAAGTTATCGAGGAAGCCACTCCCCACGTGTATATCCGTGGATGGGGGCAGTACGCTGCCCTACGCTTCAGTGTGATCCGCCGACAGCCCGATTCGCTGGGTGGCCCTGAGGGTATATCCCCAGGGACAGGAACGGTCAATATGGCTGACCTGTCGGGAGAGGGGAACGACTTGGAACTTCTCGACGGGGGCTTCCCCCCCGAAGACAAGCCGTCGTCAGATCCATCAGTGAGAGTTACTCGTCATCAGAGAAACCTCCTGGGGCTCCCCGCACCCACTGAAGCACTGACGTTGAGCCGGAACGTCAGCAAAGGAAAAGAGCACAGCGAGGCTATAAGGCCCGCCGACCCATCTGCCTCCATGCAGAGGGCAGAGGAGGATCCCGAGAAGGCTACGCTACGTCAGCAGCTCGCCGAACAGAAGAGGCTGGTTGACCAGCTCCTCGCCGAGCACGCTGCAGAACGGCGGCCTGACTATGGTGATCCTAGGCCAGGACAGCAGGGACCGGAACAACCGCTCCTTGATGAGACTCTCCCGGGCAACCGTGATCATGCCGTGTTCGCCGACAGGAGAGAGGCCATTGCCTATGGCAAGAGGGCGCGGTATGTTTCGCCACACCCTCCCGAGCGGCGGGACTACTTGAGGGACCCCGCTCGGATTCCTCCCGCTGCCCCAAGGGCCGCTCCGCCAGCCATCCCACGAGCTGCCGAGTTCGACGACCCGGTCGACGACCCGGTTGAAGGGCCGTGCAATGCGCTCGTGGTTAGAGATCCTCGCCAGGACTGGAACCCATGTCCGGACGATCCGATGGCGGCGCTCATTGCCCGCTTGGAAGCCTTGGAGACTCGGCAGGTGGCGATCCCACCGGACGGCAAGCCCTACCCAGCATGGGTGGATGACATGTCGGTGCCTCCGGGATTCGGGAATCCCACTTTCGCCCCCTTCAATGGGACTGGAGATCCGCCACAGCATTTGGCCCACTTCAACTCGAGGTGCGGGCCTATGTTGGGGACTCCGGCGCAGCAGGAGGCCGCTAAGCTTCGCTGCTTTGTCCAGACACTGGAAGGGCCAGCATTTGTCTGGTACAGCCAGCTTCCCGTCGGGTCGATAACTAGCTGGGAGGACCTTCGTAGAAAATTCCTCTACCAGTTCAGTTCCACGACCCGGAAGACGAGTATCGCAGACCTCTTCAAGTGCAAGCAGAGGCCTGATGAGCGAGTCGCGGACTTCGTCGCCCGATGGAAGGGTCTCACGTATTCCCTTGACATGCCATTGACTCAGGAGCAGTTGCTGACAATGTGCGTCGGGAACGTCAAGACCGAGCTGGTCCCTTCCCTGATCACTCAGAATTACCCCGGAGGGTTCAGGGACTTCTCAGACAAAGCTCAACGTCTTGAGGAAGCCCTGCAACAGGCCAGCCAGGCACACCCGCTGCCTCCTATGATTCCTGCAAGGAGAGTCAGCAGGGCTGAGCCCGCTGCTGTGGCCCAGATAGAGGCTCCCAGGCCGTTGGAGCTGCTGCCGGTGAGGCCAGCTCCACCGCCTCACAGGAATCCGCCTCCACGGGCTCAGTTCCCGGCCCAGCAGCGGCAGCCTCAGAACCGGCCGGCCCCTCCGCGTAATGTACCGCCACAACCCAGGCGAGATAATCAGGGTCCACCTCCTCGGCAGGCCCCTCCAGCCCCTCGTCAAGACCGCGCTCCCAGGGGCCCGCGACACCTGACGTACTCATTCCATGAGGATCAGGTCCCCGGTTATTTCCGGAGCGCCCTGGAGCAGAGGATTGTGCGACTGCCTGAGTGTTGGAAGCCAGAGGAGGCACATCTCACGGATAACCCCCGCTACTGCCCTTACCATCGAGCCCTGGGACACACCATCCAGCGGTGCTATGTGTTCAAGGACTGGCTCCAAGACCAGATTAACAACAATGTAATCAGGTTGGGCCCAGCTCCAGCACAAGTGGCGGGCGTATTCGTGGGATCAGATGACGATAGTGGCAACGAGGACGAATGGCAGCTGGTCTCCGACCGCGGGTCCCAGAAGTATAATAACTGGATGGCCCGCAAGACGACCATTCGCGCCCGGGGAATCATCCGTGCGCGCTTGAATCAGCCTGAGCCCCCAGAATCTGCGGGTGCTGCTTCGGCGTCGTCGTCCCAGCCTGCCTCTTCCAAAAAGAGCAAACGGCGGCAGCGCAAGAAGGAAGAGCGCGCCCCGCCAGTTCCGCCACTATCCCGTACTCTCGGCGATTTCATGCCCCCGGAGATGGGGGTCCCTCCTCGGATCCGCCCGGTGGTGGATGATTCGTCCGATGAAAGTGTTGGGTACGCTTCGGTTAATACCGTCGAGCTGGTAAATCCCTTTTCGGTTCCCGACATTGAAGAACACCAGGTGGACCTCCCTAGTGTCCCCGGTCGTCGCCACCGTCGGAAGAACCGCAGCAGCAGGAGTCGCCGGGGCACAGCCGTCGGTACCTCCGGCCAGGCCGTGCACGCCACTGAGACTAGGCAGCAGGCTCAAGATCGAGCTCAACGTGCGCAGGCTCCCCATCCGGGGATGACGGATTCGCCTCCGCCACTGTTTGTGGTGTGGGACCAGGCAGAACCGCCTCAGCCGCGTCGCGACCAGCTCCGCCCTGCCACAAGTCCATCCCGGCCTCCTGACTCCAGTACGGTGACCATTTCCCGGACTGCGACCAGTGAACAGCGAGATGCGCCAAGTACCAGTCGGCCGCCGATCCAACCGGCAAGGCCCGTCATGCCACCAACCGCAGAGCAACCTCCTGCAACCAGGAACTCGCGCTTGGCCAAAAAGTATGATGTCCTGAAGCACTTGGCCGACATCCCAGCAAGGCTCTCCATCCTTGAGGCTCTGCGCATGTCATCTGAGATGCGCGAGGCACTCGCTGAAGCCCTGAAGAGCCCCCTCCAGTTTGAGACAGAGGTTGCGGCTGCAGAGGCCTTTCACGCCGAAACGATCGAGGACGCCGAATGTCAGGCAGTTATCTCGTTCTCTGGTAAGGATGAAGACCCTCCTATACAGGGACACATTCGTCCGCTGTATGTCACTGGCCAGTTCAACGGCCTTGAAGTCCGGTGTTGTCTTGTCGACACGGGGTCCGGGATTAACCTGATTCCAACTCGGACGCTCCGGAGATTGGGGTTGTCTGAGGATGACTTGATTCCCTCCGACCTCAGGATCCAGGGGTACGACCGCACCGAGCAAACCCCGGTCGGCAAGATACGTTTGAAGACCCAGTTTGGTGACTTGGTTGCCAACACCGAATTCATGGTAGTCTCTCAGGACACTGCGTATAACGCATTGATGGGCAGGCCATGGCTTCACCTTCACGCGGCGGTTCCCTCGTCATACCACCAATGCCTCAAATACTCCCTTAATGGTCGAGTAGGCGTGCTTCAAGGAGATGCCTCTCCTTTTGCCTCATGTGAAGCCCGTTACCTGGACGCGGACTATTACAAGAGAAAGGATAAGCAGATCCTGGCAGGTGAGGTTGAGCCTGTCGCTGTTGCGAGCGATCCCTGGGCAGGTCTGGATGACGCTTACGTCCTCCCGATTCACCGGTTGGACGTCGCCATGGTCTTGACGGTCCGCGAGTCTCCTGATGAGACGGCCGCGACCGCCCGCGCCAGCACCAGTGGCCCAGCAGGACCTGGTAGCCCCAATGCAGTTGCCAACGCAGTCTCTCCCGTGGACGATCCCTCCCCGAGTGGAGAGGACGTGGAAGATGCACCCCCAGCCTTTGAGGAGGGCGTCCCCGCCACGGTCGATGAGTTAATACAGGTGAACCTTGGAACCGAAGCCGATCCAAGACCCACGTTGGTCAGTGCCGCCATGCCCTCTGAGGAGCGGCAGCAGTACGTGGACTTTCTCAGGCAGCACCGTGATGTATTCGCTTGGGGCTATGACGAGATGCCGGGGCTAGATCCTCAGGTAGCCGTCCACCGCCTTGGTCTCCCGGCGAACCATCGCGGGTTCAAGCAGCCTCCCAGGAAGATGCACCCATCCCATGGTGCCATGGTTGAGGCCGAAGTTGACAAGCTTATCAAAGCCAACTTCGTGAGGGAAGTTCAGTACCCCAAATGGCTGGCCAACATTGTGCCGGTCAGGAAGAAGAACGGGTAGATTAGAGTCTGCATCGACTTCCGCGATCTCAACCGCCACTGTCCGAAGGATGATTTTCCCCTTCCAGTGACAGAGCTGTTGATTGATGCCACGGCAGGGTTCCAAGCCCTCTCCTTCATGGATGGATACTCCGGATACAACCAAATTCGGATGGCCCCTGAGGATGAGGAGTTCACTGCCTTCAGGGCCCCCCAAGGTACCTTTTGCTACCGGGTCATGCCCTTCGGCCTGAAGAATGCAGGTGCCACCTACCAACGGGCGATGCACCGCATATTCAAGCCAATCCTCGGCACACTGGTGGAATGCTACGTCGACGACTTGGTTGTCAAATCGCGCCAGCGTCAGGACCATCTCAAAGATCTTGAGAAAGTGTTCAGCTTCCTCCGGTCTCGCTGCCTGAAGATGAACCCGTTGAAGTGTGCCTTTGGGGTCACCTCCGGAAAGTTCCTTGGATTTGTGGTAAGATACCGGGGTATTGAGATCGACCCAGAGAAAATCAGGGCGATTAGCCAGATGCCTCCCCCGGGTACCGTCCGGGAACTGCAAGGGTTCCAAGGCCACTTAGCCTATATACGCCGATTCATTGCGAATCTGGCCGGCAAGTGTAAGCCCTTTTCTCGGCTTATGAAGAAAGGTGCCACCTATGTATGGGATAAAGAGTGTCAGACCGCTTTCGAGGAAATCAAGCAGTACCTGCTTCAACCTCCGGTCCTGATGCCGCCCGTATCCGGAAAGCCGCTGGTCCTTTATGTGACCGCCCTGGAACGGTCCCTGGGTGCCCTTCTCGCCCAGAAGAACAACGAGGGAACAGAGAATAGCCTCTATTACCTCAGTCGCATGCTCCTCGATGCGGAGGTTAGGTATTCCCCCATCGAGAAGAGCTGCCTGGCGCTCGTATTTGCCGTACAGAAATTACGGCACTACTTGCAGCACCATGAGGTACAGTTGGTTTCTCGGGTAGACCCGTTGAAATATATCCTGAGCCGACCTATGTTGACTGGCCGTCTAGCGCGGTGGGCTGTGATTCTCCAGCAGTTCGACATCAGGTATGTGTCTCAGAAGGCCATCAAAGGGCAGGCATTGGCAGACTTTCTGGCCGCTCACCCGACCTCCGCGGATCAGCCGCTGGATCTAGGCTTTCCTGATGAGACCATTCTCTCGGTTGATCGAGCCGATCCATGCTGGCAGATGCACTTTGACGGTGCCTCCCGGAGCCCCACCGGTAGAAGACTCGATAATCCTAAGCTCAATAGAGTGGGCTTGGGCATCGTCTTCATTACCCCGGAGCGAGCCGTGCTGCCATACTCTTTCCTGTTGTCAGAGGGCTGTACCAACAATGAGGCGGAATACCATGCCCTCATCACCGGCCTCAAGTTGGCTCTCGAGATCGACGTGCCCCGTCTGTGCGTGAAAGGGGACTCCGAGCTGGTCGTTAAGCAGATCAATGGCGACTACGTTGTCAGGAAGCCGGAACTTGTGCCATTGTTGGAGTGCACCCTTCTTCTGATGGCCCGGTTCCCTTCTCGGCCGGAAATTGTCCATGTTCCCCGGTCGCAGAACGGTCGAGCAGATGCTTTGGCCAGCCTGGCTGCGCCACTTGCGGAACCTGAACAGGACAACCTGATCGTCCGCGTGACGCGCCGCAGGCTCATCGCTCCCGTTGTCCCAGAAGAAGATCGCGGACCATTGGTAAGTAACCTCACCACGGTTGCCCCTATGCCCGGAGCCCCGAGTACCCCAGATATAGCAGTCGAATCAGCCCGTGATTGGAGGGCGCCTTTGGTTGAGTACCTCCAACATGGCATTCTTCCGTCAGATCGGGCCGAGCGCGAGCGAGTTCGACGCCGCGCATCGCAGTTCGTCCTCCAGAGCAGTCCCGGCCTGGAGCAGATCCTCTACAAACGCGGATTTGATGGTGTTCTCCTCCGTTGCCTTCAGGGAGTTGAGATCCCACGAGTCATGCAAGAGGTTCATGCTGGTTCATGCGGCGCCCACCAGACTGGGCCGAAGCTGTCCCACCAGATTCGGAGGTTGGGATACTTCTGGCCCTCTATGATCCATGACTGCATCGAGTACGCCAGGAGGTGCCATGCGTGCCAGGTTCATGCGAACTTTGTGCATCGGCCGCCGGAGCCTCTCCATACCACAAGGTATTCCTGGCCCTTTGCAGTCTGGGGACTGAACGTTGTGGGACCTTACCCGCCGGCGACAGCTCGCCAGTGCCGGTTCATTCTGACCGCCACGGACTTCTTCTCCAAATGGGCAGAAGCGATTCCGCTCAGAGAGGTCAAATCCTGTTCGATCGCTGACTTCGTGACCTCCAACATCATCTATCGATTTGGAGTGCCTCACGCTATCCTCACGGATAACGGAACCAATTTCCGAGCAGCCGAGTTGAAGAAGTTGTACGCCAAGTATAACATCCGCTCGAACCATACATCTCGCTATCATGCGCAGGCGAATGGACAGATCGAGGCGTTTAACAAAACCCTCTCTAACATTCTGCAAAAGATGGTTGGTCAGAACAAGAAGAGTTGGCCGGACAAGCTCCCCAACGCCCTCTGGGCTTATCGGACGACGACTCGCAATTCCACCCAGATGACCCCTTATTCCCTGGTGTATGGAGCTGAGGCCGTCCTGCCCATCGAGATCCAGTTACCGTCCTTGCGCACTGCGGTCTACGACCAGCAAGCGCCGGACAGAGTTGCTGAAGCCCGTCTAGTCGAGTTGGAAGCACTGGATGAGAATAGACTTCGCGCTTTGCACAACTTGGAGAGGCATCAAAGCAGAATGGCTCGAGCTTTCAATAAGAAGTTTCGCCTCCGCTCCTTCCTGCAGGGTGAGCTAGTGCTAGCCCTAAGAGCACCGATGATCCCCGGCAGGAAGCCGCCCAAGTTGGAGCCCAAGTGGGAGGGACCTTTTGTTGTCCACAAGGTCTATCCCAATGGCGCGTACTCCCTAGCGACTATGGATGGTGAGCGTGTCACTCCTCCCACCAACGCTAGGTTCCTCAAGCAATACTTTGCCTGAGTGTGCGCTTCGTCCTGCATGACGCTAAACTGCGCTTCGTCCTGCATGACGCTAAACTGCGCTTCGTCCTGCATGACGCTAAACTGCGCTTCGTCCCGCATGACGCTAAACTGCACTACGTCCGAGCTACAAGACGTTAAACTGTTCAGCATTCGTCCTGCATGACGTAAAACTGCCACTCAAGAACTACGTATGGCTTGATTCCCATCCTTATGGGATACGTAGGACCGCCTGAACCCTCGTGTTTCAGGCCCAGCCCCATCCTTCGGGAATTTCCATCCCATCTCGGGCCCTTGGCCCAGTTGCCCCCGGGTGTGCGGCGTATGGTGTGAGTGCGGGGCTATGCCCTCATTCACGTCGGTTTGCTCGTCACGCTGTACGCCCCCCCACGTTTGGGGATGCCTTCTGCTCCCCCCTTCTTTTTTCCTTATCGTCCTGCATGACGTTAAACTGCACTTCAAGAACTACGTATGGCTTGATTCCCATCCTTATGGGATACGTAGGACCGCCTAGACATTCATGTTTCAGGCCCAGCCCCATTTCCTGGGAATCTTTATCCCGCGTTGGGCCTCTGGCCCCCAGTTCCCCTCCTTTTTGTGCGAGGCGTATCGCGTGAGCGGGGGATTACGTCCTCATTCACGTCGGTCTACTGGTCGCGCCGTACGCCTCCCCCGTGTGTGGGACTACCTCACACCCCTCATCGTCCTGCATGACGTTAAACTGCCTTTCCAGAACTACGTATGGCTTGATTCCCATCCTTATGGGATACGTAGGACCGCCTGGACGCTTGTGTCTCAGGTCCAGCCCCGTCTCTTGGTTGATCACGGGGATCTGCCCCCCTTCGGTTGCTCTCAGGGTGAGTCCTCCGACCCTTTCCGGAGATCTGTTAACATGTTTTGGGTGCTTCGGTCTATGACTCGTAGTGTCAGATTCAATCACGACAAGTCCTGTGTTGCTTGTCAGGCCCCGCGCTTCCTCTTGTTCGAGCCTTCACTCAAAGGGATCCTCGTTAGCGGTTTGGGTACGATGCCTCAGTGCTCTCCCACCGCTCCGGGTCGATTTACCGGCGGGTTTTGGGCCGCAATTCGATATGAATCCTGCGATTGAGCGGTTGATGCTCGTTTTGCTTGCCCCGTCTTAGGCTGACGCGATCGGATGTTGTGTTGCGAATGCGTCAGCAACGTCCTTGATCGCCATGTCAGCTCTCTCAGGCTCTGAACATTGGTTGCGCAGTCCTCATCACACTCCGCCTTTGTGCGTTGTAGTGGAATCTTGACACTCTCTTCATACTGACCTCCGGTACGCCTCTACACGTTAGGCAGACCAACCAGGGTAATGATGTCGTTCGAGGCTCCCATGATCTGAGCACCAAGGATATATGCGGATGTTCTCCCCAAGGGCCATGCGTAGCTGGACCCTCGTCCCCATAAGGAGGAGGGAGTCGCCCGAACAATTGCGTTCTGGGCCCAGTATATCCGGAGGCTAGCATCTCTGCCCCTCGGGTGATGGACATATGCAGACCCCTATCCCAAGACTCTTCTCCTGGAATCGTGCGTGACCGCAGGGCTGGGTATGTTCCCACCTCCGCCGTGTCCGCCGTACCGCAATAAGCGGATTCCTCCATGGTCCGAACCACACGACCTTAAACTGTGTTGTCTGGTCCTACCACACGACCGTAAACTGTGATCGTCTTGGCCGCCCGACGAGAAACGGCACTGCATCGTGATGTCCTCCTCAGGGGACACTCATGTTGGGCGCTGGTTAATGACCACGTCATTCATCAATGCCTTCCGTGGCTTGATTATTGTGGCGACGCCAGAGATTTCTCAATCACGGGCATGTCGCCGCACAAAGAAAAACCATTCATCTTTAAGGACAAACAAGAAATATCAAATGCCGCTCCTTTTGTGTGCGAGGGTCAGACCCGCACTCTTCCCCGCGCTGGTGCCCGATTGTGTTGCACCGCGCTTCAAGAACTACGTGCGGCTTGATTCCCATCCTTATGGGATACGTAGGAACGCCCGGATGTTTGAAACTTCGGGTCCAGCCCCCCACCTCTTAGAGATTCCCCCTTCTCTGGGGAATCCGCCGCCTTCAGGTCACCCTCAAGGCGTGTTCCCCGACCCCTTGTCGTGGTCCACCGGTGTCGAGAGTACTCTGGTTTATTGCCAGGAGGGTCAGGATCCGCTTGGTCAGGTTTCCTCCACTTTTCAGGCTTCGTGCTCCCTTTCATTCGGACCCATCGTCTACGCCCTGGGTGGAGCCCCCGTGAACGGTTCGGACACAATGCCTCAGTGCTCTCCCACCGACTCGGGCCGGTACCCCCAATGGCCTCGGGAAGCAAATCGATATGAATCCTGCGATTGAGCGGTCGATGCTCGTTTGCTGCCTCATTCCACCAACGGTTAGTGCGATATTGATGCTGCTTTTCCGCCACGGTCGGCAGTACTCCCATATCGTTGCGCCGGTGCCCCCAGTCCTTGAGTGAATGGCCGCATGATTCACATTTTCCACCTCCCATTCTAACCAGGCGAAACCTCGACACTCTTGACACTATCCCTCAGTGCATCTTCGCATATCCAGGGGATATGACCACGATGTGGCGTGCTTTGAGTCTTTCTGGTCCGAGCTCTAAGACCTTAAACTCAGATCTCTCCTTATGGTCCGAGCTCTAAGACCTTAAACTAAGATCCCCCCTTATGGTCCGAGCTCTAAGACCTTAAACTAAGATCCCCCCTTATGGTCCGAGCTCTAAGACCTTAAACTAAGATCCCTCCTTATGGTCCGAGCTCTAAGACCTTAAACTAAGATCTCTCCTTATGGTCCGAGCTCTAAGACCTTAAACTAAGATCCTCTAGCCCATATGGTCCGAGCTCTAAGACCTTAAACTAAGATCCTCTAGCCCTTATGGTCCGAGTTCTAAGACCTTAAACTAAGATCCTCTAGCCCTTATGGTCCGAGCTCTAAGACCTTAAACTAAGATCCTCTAGCCCATATGGTCCGAGCTCTAAGACCTTAAACTAAGATCCTCTAGCCCTATGGTCCGAGCTCTAAGACCTTAAACTAAGATCCTCCACCTTTATGGTCCGAGCTCTAAGACCTTAAACTAAGATCCAGCCCTTATGGTCCGAGCTCTAAGACCCTAAACTAAGATCTACCCTAAACGGGATTCTACGTCCTGCATGACGTTAAACTGCACTCACAGAACTACGTGTGGCTTGATCTCCAGCCTGATGGAGTACGTAGGAACGCCCGGGCATTTCGACTCGGGTCCAGCCTCAGGGATCGTTAAGTCCCGCCCCTCCTCGTCGCCGGCCGTCTGGCCTGACTTCGGGTAGAGTGGTGCAGTTGTGATATTCTCCCCGATTCAGCTCGGGATGCCCCATCGCAAGGATGGGAAGCGACGGTTTCCTCGTCAGAGAGGTGCTGTCTGAGAATTGAGGTGACTCACGGCCAGATTAGTGCATCCGCCTAATACGCTTCCCCCACGGTGGCGCAATTTTGAGAGCGTTGGATTCTGTCCGAACAAATCGTCACTTCGCCCCACGCTTCGCATGCCCTGTTGATCTGGATTTTCCACCCTTGTGTCTGAAGGAACCCCAAAGCGGTATTCATGATGACATGTGGTCCGCCTCCTGCAATATGAATGATGGCCTTTTTCGGTCCGTCTATTGCAGTTGTTATGGTCGATCCACTGTCCGCCTACCGTCTTGGGCATTTCCTGGAAGGCCGACCGTTGTGGATGTCTGGATTCGGGACACGCGATTCACCCTTTCTCGTTTCCCTATGTTCGGATAAAATCTCAACGCCCCTAGCGTTGTCCCGCTCGTGTGTTGGAACAAGTTGGGGGATGATACATTGGTTAGGTCTGAGGTCTCCTTTCCTAGGAATGACCTCCCTCTTTTCTCCAGAAACCCAGGCCCAATTATGGATGCCTGATGCTTGGTTAACACTCCCGCAAGACAACGAATTGTGGTTGAGCATATTAAACCAAAAGACGCAGATAAATATGGCGATTCATACAAGTGGATCAAAATATTAAGTAGCGGAAGCAAATGTTCTGGGAATGGCAAAAAACAGCCCTTAGGGATTAGCGTGCTGAATGAGTCTTTCTAATGCCGCTACCCTTTGGCTGGTGGCCTCCAGAGCTGCTTCTCGTTCTCTGCGTGCCCTCTCCTCATCGGCGGTCGCAGCACGCAGTTCGTCGATCCTGACCTGTGCACGCTCCCGCTCGACTTGGAGTGTGACCATCTGTTGGCCCGCCTCCGTCAGCTGTACCTGAGCGTCGATCAGTTGTGCCGATAGTTGCTCCACAAGCTCGGTACATGCTGCGACGAAGGCCTCCTTCTCTGCCGCCTGCCCTTCGAGGCGCCGGACTTCCTGCTCTGCCGCGATGAGCGCCTGCGTGCTCTCTGACATGTCCCGACTTTGTGCGACGTCGGCACGCCGGCGGCTCTCGCGCATCTTCTCGGCCATGAAATCACGGACCGTCAGGTGAAGGCGTTGAGCATCAGCTCCCCCGGCACACAGGAAGCGCAGCCAGGTCTGAAGTGATCCCATGCGCCCCATCCATTCCGATGGGTCTCGCTTGAGGAAGCGCTGGATGCACTTCCACCCCCTGCGTCGCGTTACCCGGCTATCCTCGACCGCCTCCGCGTCCGAGTCATCCATCTCCTCGGGGTCGGCAGGCCGGTAAGCAGGGAAGGCAGCCAGCAGGTCTGCTGCAGGGTCCGCCCCTGGGAGGTCCTCACGAGGGATAGGTTCCCCAACATCCGGGCAACCTTCTTCTCTCTCCCCAGCGGCGCTGACACCCTCGTCAGCCCCCAACCTCTCTCCGGTGGCAGCACCGCCGACGTCCGCAGCCCCTTGATCAGCAGTTGGTGGGGCCGGCTCGGTTTGGGAAGCCTGTTCCGGAGCAGGCGGCATGTCCACCACTGGTCCACTCGTAGATGGCCCGGGTTCGGCAACCCGACGAGCCTCCAATGTTGAGATCACTGCGCGGGGCATGCCATGGTTAGTCACGGATCGTCAATGGCAAGCACCAGCAGTAAAGTAGGGAGACTTACGGGAGTTCGGAGCGTCATCTTCCGCTACCCCGGTCGCCGCAGGAACAGTTGCAGCAGGGGACCCCTTAGCGCTTGTCAATTCGATAATGGGTGCCTGGCCCCCGCCTTGTCCTGCTGGCGCCTCTCCTACTCCTGTTGAGGACGCCTGACCGACGTCCGTGTGCTCCTGAGAAGGATGGAGAAACGGGTTAGAAGCTGCATAAGAGAATGGATGAAGCAAGTTGAGTAGGGATAGAAGCGGACCTCGAGGAGCTCAGTGACATCGACGTTGTCAGAGCCGGCCACCTCGCCGCTCTCCCGTGGGCTCCCCCGATGGGACCTTCCCTCGGAGCCTTCATCCTCCCCCGTCTCCTCCTCCTCCTCGGAGTCGTTACTGTTATCTTCTCCCGGCGGCATCTGTTCTGGAGCGGGCTCGAGACCGAGCATCACCTTCACCAGAAGGGATGGCTCCGCACGCTGACCACGTTGGCGCGCGTACTCGTCCATGGCCGTCAGATATGCATATTGCCGGTTGAAGTCCACCCTGTCGGTGATCTGGAGGCGCCCGACCTCTGGCAGATAGATTCCTTCTCTGAGTATCTTTCGCCAGATAACGTCGGTCCCCAGTGACTGCCGCAGGGTCATCCAGGCCGACCACAGCGCCGGGAAGACTGCATCGTGGGAGGGTTCGAGCAGACGCCTCACCTGCTTCCCGGGCCGCTCCTCGACCGACGCATGCGCCCCCTCTCTGGGCGCCGAGGTCGTGGCGGCAGCCTGCGATGCGCCCGCCGCCGAAGTCCCTGCCCGCGCCGGCTCCGCTGCTTGGCGCGCCTCCGTTCTCCCCCGTGTGGCGGCGCCTCGCCTCCTTCCTTGACGCCCGGTCTCCGCACGGGTAGCCTCGAGCCGCCGAACTAGCTTCCGCAAGAGCCCCTCAGGGTACGCGATGGCCCAGTGTTCGGCGTACTCGGTTGCCAAGCCTGCGTCGATCCCGGTAGGAGGGAGAGTGATGAC
Organism: Viscum album; assembly: GCA_963277665.1. NCBI lineage: Eukaryota > Viridiplantae > Streptophyta > Magnoliopsida > Santalales > Viscaceae > Viscum > Viscum album. The sequence continues at coordinate 443,076,606 of OY728120.1, read as the reverse complement.
GTCGCCAGAGCCGAAGGCGACGAACATCAGCCACATCTGGCGAAGGACGCCAGGGTTCGTCTCCTCCCGGACAGCAGTGAATACCCTCTTCGGCATCCGCTGAAGGCACCCGAACTGCCTGGCGAACCGGGTCGGCACGTAAGGCTCGCAGATCACCTTCCCGTCGATCCGAGCCACGAGCGCCCCGCCCCGCATGTTCAGGAAATATTCATGCTGCTCCAGCGGGCCCTGTCCGTTGTCGATCATCTGGCCGACAGGAGTGGGGAACGGGCTGAAGTTGAAATTGGCATGATTGCCAATCCGAACCCTCACGCCCTCCTCACTGAGGGTCATCGGAGCGACCCCCGCAATGTTCAGCAGGGAGGGTCGCAGGCCGTTGCCCGGAGGACTGATGGCATTTGGGAACGTATACCCACCGAGGTGAGCAGCCACCCATCCGTGGAAGAACTGAAAGGGCCCACAGATCCTTCGTGGCGACCCCCCTCGTGAGATGCGTCCCAGAATGGCATACAGCCTCGCCAGTACTGGGACCCCGAGGTTGTACCTCTTATTGGCAGCCATGGCGCCCGCCATCGCCAGCGTCGCCGGGCGGACACCCATCCTCGCATCCCGCACTGGCAGGAGCCACCCGCTCAGAAAGGCAGCCAGGAACGCCGCGTACCGGACGTTCGGGGCCCGGGCCTCGATGACGCGGTACCCCCATGAGCGGTAATCGCCCGTCTCCAGGACCCGCCAGTACGACCCGTTCCGGCTCCTCTGAGCTGCGGTCGGGCACCGCTTCCCCCTGCCTGGCATCTTGACCGCCGGGTCATGCTCCAGGAACTGGCCGAACCAATCCTTGTAGGCTATGTCCTTCTGGAAGTCTTGGATCCCGAGCCGCTGCGTAGCCAGGTCAAGCAGATGCCAGGTCAGAATGGGAGTCTGTGACCTGTCCTCCCAGATGTTCTTCGGTGGCAGGAACTCATCGTACTGGTAGCCCTCCAGCGGGATACCTCCGATGCAGTGGATGTCCCAGAGACCGATGTCGACCTCCCCATGGTGAATATGGAAGGTGTTGGTATCCGGGGACCAGCGAGTGAACAGCTCCGGCCCGAGCTCAGACTGCTGGTAGAAGTGGAACTGCGACGTCCACACCGCCTCAAACAGGCCGATGTACCGCAGCTCCTCTGCGAAGTGATCGCAAGTGTGGCGTACCCAGAACGCCCAGGCCCATTCACTGGTAAAGTTGCCCCCAGATCGCAAGTCCCAGTCCTTCAGCCAGCCCTTGGTGTCGTCAGTGACACTCTGACGGTATGTGCTCGAGTAGAGGGCTGGAGAATTCTCCGTTGTAGGCTCACCCCCATCGATGGTTCGCGTCCTCGGGTTCAGGACATAGACATCCAAGTGCCTGGTTTCCCTGGCAGGATGCCCATTGTTGGTGATGTTATAGCGGTGAAGCTCGTCCTCCCGAGTCACCCAGGTTCGCGGCGCATCAACCTCGAACCCTGGCACTGGAACCTCATCCAGGATGCCGAAGTTCCAGAGCGGCAGGTTGTCCGACAGTGGATATGTCTTCTGGGCCGGCGTGAGTAAGTCGAACAAGGATTGATTGTTAGAAACAATCTCCTTGGCTCCGTAAACCTCCTCGTTCGTCGCCATCTCGGCTCTGCGAGTGGCGGCATCCCCTTCATTTCCTCTGTGCGCGGCCATCTCGGAAGATTCGGGAGTCGTGCGGGTTAAGGGATGAAGCGTGCGGGATCGGACGAGGATGGTGGAAAAGTTTGAAGGTTGGCGCGCAATCCAAGTGGACGGCGCGCAATTGGGAAGACTGTCGCGCAAAGTTCCGGGTTTTCGCGAAAAAACAGGCGAAATCCGGACGGTTTTGCGCGCCGATCGGGCGAATTTCGCGGCCGGAAGAGGCAATTTCGCGCACGAGAGCTTTGGAGCTTATCGCGCGGAAGGCCAGAGTACGGAACGCGGGACCCAGCGCCCCTATTTATAGGCGAGGCCGGGGCCGCGCTGCGCGGAAAGCGCTTTGCGCGACCGCAGCGGCGAATTTCGCGACCGGCGCCCCTTGTTTGCGCGCCTAAGTCCCGCGCCGCCCAGGACTTCGGCATTCCGGCGTCTCCCTCGGAACCCGATCGTTGCGACCTCTCGCCGATCAGATTCCGAGGGGGGGCTTTTGTAGACGCCGGAAAAGTCCGTTGTTCCCAAACGAAACTCCGGATGCGGAAAGCGAAGTGATATTTGGAGTCGGAAGAACGTTTCGGAGGGCCCGGAGGCCTTGCGCGGAATTTCAGAGGCCCGCGCGCAAAGGTGATGTTCCGCGCGCAAACCCCCCGGGATGCGCGCAATGCGCCGGCCCGGCGCGCAATTTTGCGCGCCGCGGGTCCGCGCGACTCCCTGGCGCGCCGTGCCCGATTCCGCGCCCGCGAGGAGAATTTCGCGCTCGCACCCTGGATTCCGCGCCCGGGGTTGCCTATAAATACAAGGCGACCCCCAACGTTTCAAGGGTTGCTGGAAGTCGAAACGTCTCTCGTGCGCGCAATTCAACCCCTTCCGCGCGCAATGACGAACTTCAGGTAACCTCCTTTCTTTCGCGCAAGAAAGCCTCGGGGTCCGCCTTCGCGCGCAATCCCCGCTGGCTCCTTTCATTTGAATAAACACTCACCCTAAGGTCTTTGCGCGCAAAAGGACCCGCTTGCGCGCAATTGCCCCCGGGGTGCGCGCAATCTGGCCCGATTGCGCGCACCCCCCCTTCTTTCAAGTGGCCATTCGTTAAAGAATGAGCCGTTGCCCCCGCGCGCTATCCGAAGCCCGGTGTGAGCATTCTCAAGCATCCGCGCGCAAGGCGCTGGCCCAATTGCGCGCCAGCCGCCCCGATTGCGCGCTGGCCCGCAGTATTGCGCGCAAAGCTTCCTTTTTGCGCGCAATCTGCCAGGGTCGTCCCCGTTGACCTCCTAAGGGTACCTGCCCGCGTGGCGCCCGATGCTCCTCATCCTGGGTGCCCGCACCGTGCGTTGTCTTCCCGTGCGGCCCTCCAGGTTCGTGTGAAGTGACATACACCCATCGTCCGGCAACCTCTGCCCTGCATGACGTTAAACTGCGCATACGTCCGAGCTACAAGACGTTAAACTGTTCAGCATTCGTCCCTCATGACGTTAAACTGCGCATACGTCCAGTATGACGTTAAACTGCATATGCGTCCAGCATGACGTTAAACTGCACATCCGTCCAAGCTGCACGACGTTAAACTGCCTAGCCCCCATCGTCCGCGCTGCAAGACGTTAAACTGCCAAGTGCTTCGTCCTCAACACATGACGTTAAACTGTACTTCGTCCGGCAAGACGTTAAACCGTCCGCTTCGTCCTCAACACACGACGTTAAACTGTACTTCGTCCGGCAAGACGTTAAACCGTCCGCTTCATCCGATCCCGTGCTCTGCACGCAGGATCTCCCCCGGTTTGGATGTGGCCCCCACCCGCTCGTCTCTGCAGGGATGTCGGGATTGTCCCGCTTTCGGGGCGATTTAATGGGAGTGGCTTTTCCCTACGGGGGCAGGGTATTACAAACCCCTAATTTCTCGTGGGAGGCTGCACATGTGTATCTCCATTGCGCCTCCCCACTGCCGAAGCCAGTAGAGGGTCTGACTGGGATCGAGGTGTCTTCTGCTTTCGGTCCAAGTCCCTTCCAACTGAGTTTTGCAGCATCCGGGCTGCCCCAAGTGCGTAAGTCCTGACAGAATGAACTACGTGGACTTTGATCCCTGTCTCCTATACAGGGTACGTAGGAAGCCTCCCTGAGGTCCAAGCCCACCACCTGGTCGTCCCGGTCGTATTTACGTCGGTTCGTCCATCAGTGGACCCCTCCAGGGTTCACGCTTGCGTTGATTCACCTATGAATCCGCCCCTGTGGAAGACTGCCCGTGTGTATCTCCACGGTGCCTCCCCACAGCCCCCCTTTTCCATTTCCCCTTTTATCGTCCAGCATGACGTGAAACTGTGATCCACCCGGCCGTTCCATCCCCCTCTGTGCGAGGTGGTTCGGTTCAATCCTCCGCCCGGCGGCCTAGACCTCTTCGTGAGTCGGCTTGCCGACGTCCAGCATGACGTTAAACTGTATGCCCGAACTACGTTGACTTTGATCCGTGTTAACGCGCGGTACGTAGGAAGCCCCTCTGGGGTCCAAGCTCTTCACTTCATCATCCATCCTGATCCTTACCCGGGCCGCCACATCCCGGTGGGGTCATGCCACTTCACTCCACTCCACATCATTTGGGAAGCCGCCCATGTGCTGGCCCCAGCGTCGGAGGTTCCCCGCAAGGGGTTCTGTCATCTGATCCGCTTTTCGTGTTGATCGGTCCGATGCCGTCCCCGCTGGACGTTAAACTCGCGGCATACCCCGTGTTAAACATGGGAAGCTGAGGAAAACCTCAGGTGACACAGTTCCCCGCACCTAGTACGGGATGCCTCAGGCCATCATGCCTTCGAGAAGCCCTATTAGGGACGGAAGACAGATGTGCAGAGCCGCAGTGTTACGACATGCCCCCAGCACCCAGAGCCACCCGGCCTTCTCACCGCAGGTTGCTGCCCCGCCCAGACTCCTTGGAGCGTCCGGGTGGAAGCAGCGTAATTAACCGGTGTCCATGAAGATATGGCGCCGGGAACGAGATTCACGAACATTCTTAAGTCTATGAGGGAGACCCGGATTAGGCGACGAGTTCCAAGGAGACGTCCAAGGAAGGAGGAGCCGACATCCCATCATCCCGGTTTCGATCAAGGAGCAGACGCCCCTGAATAAGGGACGAATGCCGCCCGCCCTTGGAAAGCGGGACTGCGGGACCACAAGCCGCGCGCCCATCCCCTCGGGTTGACGGGTGCACGCGCGAACGCGTCCTGGCGGAACAGCGTAACCCGACGCACATCCGCACCGAAACAAGGATATAGGGATCAAAACCCATGTAGTCCAAGTACACATTTTAAGGTCGTTTTCATAGACTGATCCATACAGTTCAACATCTTGTAGTAATGATGCTCATGTCTTGGAAGGAGAGATACCAAGGGATGGTGTTCGTCTTATGCATAGGGGATTCATAGGAAGTGAGGTATCATCCCATGTGAATCATACATGGGTAATACTATTTTCAATACACAAGGTAGGGATATATTTTAACATCATGCAATGAGTACATCATCATGTAGTTTAATGTCATACGACTAGGATATTTTTCTATGAAGTTTAAATTATTAAAGCTCGTACTTGGTGGGGCTTATTCCTAGGGAGACCATTTTCGGGTAGGATGGAAGGATATTACATTATCCCTCCATATATGTAAAGGTGATAGATTTACCATGATGTTTCCACCTTTTTGGATTACGTGTCTATTGTGTGCGGAATTTTGGATGGAACAAGGTGTAAACACTTCTATGTTAAGGTGGCACATGGGGGTCATAGCATTAGGGTTCCTATGATTAGGAGTAACGGATGATACAATTTTCTAGGACTTTATTGGAGAAAAGGGGTCAAAAACAAGGTTTCATGATACTGATCAATAAAAAGATCAAGGCATGGGTGAACCCAATGTGATCGGATGCAGGGAACCTGAATACTCAACTTGCATGCAAATTTTTTTGGAGGAAGTAGGCATCGGGTCAAGGATCTGGAGGTTGTTGCGTAAAAATTTGGATTTGCACATGCAACTCAGTTTTCACAATATAAGGGATCTAGTACAAGGACGTAGTGTGGATAATGGGGGGAATAGGTTCATGTAAATTATGGGGTCACACGAAGCATGGGGTTGCACAAAATAAACTGATCTTGTGCGAACCCTAATATCATTTAAGGAGAGTTGTGTGAGGACATATCAAACATATAATGAAAGGATGTTGTCGTACACACTCTCAAAAATATTTATTTTTGATTTTACTAAGTGCAGCACAGTGACTGACCTAGGTCATTATCTTAAGGAAGAAGTGAATTAAACAACTATTAATGGGATTTAAGTAATTATTTAAATAGTTTAAAACAAATGAAAAGAAATATGGTGGGTTTGTTTTGTGACTTTTCAAACAGTAAATTAAACAAGAAAATGAGAAGCGACAATCAAGAGATAATTTCTTTAGAAACACTTATATGAGAAGACATAGTTGATATAATAAAACACCTTCACCATTCATTTATCATTATCTAATATAATTATAATTCATACAATTATTATACCCTAACCATGTTAACCTATGAACCCTATGAAAATCAACACAACCACAAATATATTTGAAAATGAGTCCTAGGTTAACTTAGGGACCTTCAATCGTAGCACCATGTTTTGATTGTGATCTAAAAACCAACTTTTGGTCAGTGGTAAATTAGGTAAGAATATCCTCCTTGTATTTGAGAATTAATTGTGTTTATGGATGAGACTTTAACCCTACAATTCTATCCCAAAGTGATTAGATTTTGCGATTGAGTTCTCACTCACACGGTTTACACAAGCCCAACAATGTGGTCAAGTGAAAGTCGATTGAGTAACTTAGAAATTAAAACTCAATTAATTGATCATAATTTCTGAATTATAGTATGTTTATGGATTCAAAATAAATTAATGAAGTGAGTAGGGATTATATCAACTATGAAAGAAATCACTCTTCCATGGGTGGAGTTTTCATCATGGAGACGTTTTTCATAAGCAATGGATTGAAAGGGGAAGACCCAATATCATATCCACACTTATATTCTATCCCAAGAAGAAAAATAATAAGATGAAAATAGAAAAACATAGAATATTTATTGAATAAAATTCATGTTACAATCATAATAACAAAGAAAAACAAAGAGGAGGTGGGAGAGGAGAGCCTTTTTTAGAAGAGATGTTTGCACAAGTCATTACTTCTTCTAAGAGTTGTGAGAGGTTCCCAAGATCCAGCCTTTTGGAAACACCTTACCGAATCCTTGATCATACCTCCCAAAGAGTGAAAACATCCTTTAAATAAATATGGGTAGGCCTAGGGTTACAAAACATTTTTAATTGTTAAAGGGAAATTCATCCAAATTGTTTAATCCTACTTTCACCTCATAGTTGACATCAAAAACGCGTGAATTATCTGGTATTATAGAAGGATTATTTTTTCCTAGTCATGTCCCCGAGATTTCCTCAAAATTTGGGGTCAATCCAAGTCAATATAAAGAATATACGGCCCAAATGGTGAAGTGATGTCCAATCTGGGTGGTTCAGTCCAGCTTTGTCTTCATGGCCCATTTACTTCACTAAAATGCATGATCCAGCTCCCATGTCCTAAATATAATTTGTATCCCATTAATTCAGGAACACAGTTACAAAATTTTAAGTCAAAATATTTTACATAACAATATTTATGCTCAAAATACTACAGTGAATTTTAAAAGGGTAAAACCGGAATTTCAATTGAATTTTCAAATGAATGATCCAATCCCAAATATTCTATAAATTAACATATTTAGCACAATTTGAGGAAATTATTTCATTTATTATCAATAAAATATTCAAAAAATAGTATTTTATCAACTCCCCCACACTTACCCTTTTTCACTCCTGGGCAAAACCTTATATCAAGTAAACATCAATATCAAATCAAAACAAATTTTAAAACACATATCCTTGAGATCCAACAATTCCACACCAAGAAACAAAAGATATCATGCCTCATAAAAAACCATTATTTCAAGTTCTACATTTATATCATTCAATATATTTCCAATTCATTTATCCTCTCATCCACAAAACACTTACCTCACTTGAATTCTCTCTTAACACACAAATGTCAATTTTTCAGCAATGTCTTTCTCATCCAAACTCATAAAAGGGTCACCATAGGCTTAATAAATTCCTAAATCTCCACCAGATGTGAGTCAAAGACATATTTTTATCATGATTAATTTTTAGGGTTGTTCTGTGGCTTTCGATTGGTAGGATTTAGATGTGAAAAAATTCTGAGGCTGAATGAGGAGGTCTTGACTCTTTTTGAAGAAAAATTGCATTATTCTAATTGTCACTCAATTATGGTCTCCTCCTCACTCCTCTTAGTATCAATTCAGATCCATAATCATGAAAACTCATGGAAATTTTACACCATTCATCATTTCAGCAACAAAAATTTCAATCCTCTCAAACATAGTTTTTCATGAAAGCTTTAGAAAGGCACAACTTTCTTTCTTCATTAGAATCTCCAAAAATGCATAGCTTTTTTATCATGAAATCTTCAGAAAGGCACAGTTTTCAATAGAATGATTTTTTTTATCATTTAACACATTTGTTCATAATTTAATTTTCCACCTGAAGTATCACATAATGTGGTAGCACAACACAAGATAGCCCCCCCCCCCCACACTTATGTTCAACTAGATTATGCAATTTCACTTCAAGAGTTGGGTGGATAGGGAAAATTGGATTGTAATGTGGCTAACCTAATAGGATGTTCATGGATTCTAAGGGTTAAAAGGATTAAATTTTCAAGGTAGGCCATTATAAAAAGGATTCTTTGAAATATGAGATTTAATACCAAACAAATTCCCCAATCATTTAAACATGAGTACCTCAAACCCTTAAGTTTTTATAGGAATAAATAAAATTCTAGTTAAATAAAGCATGGTTTGGTTCTCTCAAGAAGTGATATGAATGTAAAGAATAAGAAAATAATGGTTCAGAAGCCTCACAGGAAATTGATTTAAAATATAAAAACATTGAGATGTGGTATGGGATTCAAAATTTAGAATACTTTTCATGAAATTACTAAAGATTTGAACTTGAAACAAAGTAATTTTCAGCATTCATTTAATCTTAGTTTCCGGGGATAAATTGTTTCACTTATTGATATGGATTTAAAAATTGTGATGAAAATCATTTTAGCTCAAAATATTCAAAAACACCCAAAAAAATTGAAAAATAAACACACAAAATTTAAAAAACACAAAAAAAAATTGAAAAAAAAACATTGAAAAATAGGGAAAAATTGAAATTACTAAAATAAAAGGTTCCCTCCCCCACACTTAAGATATTTCATTGTTCTCAATGTGAACCCATGAGATTATATGTGCACATGAAATGAATAATTTTAAATAGGACAAATAATATAAAATTTAAAGGGTTAGGAACAGCCTAATATGCTCAAGTGATGATGGGGTCATGCAGTGTGATGAAATCCACTACATCCGTAAGAAGTCCCTCAATGTATTTCTTTAAACATTTCCCATTTACTGTAAATCTCATTCATGTGTCCTATTGTGTGATCTCCATTTCACCATAAGGAAAAACATTAGATACAATATAAGGACCCAACCATCTAGAATGCAACTTACCAGGCATTAGCTTCAGTCATGAATTGTATAGAAGGACTTTCTCTCTAACATGAAACTCCCTTTGTTGGATCATTCTGTCATTAACTGCCTTTGATCTTTCCTTGTAGAGACTTGAGTTCTCATATGAGGATAATCAAATCTCCTCAAGCTCTTGAATTTGCAGTTTTTTTTGAATTCTGGCTTAGTCCAAATCCATGTTGCATTTCTTTATAGCCCAATAAGCCTGATGCTCAACCTCCATGGGAAGATGACACACATTCCCAAAAAAAAATCTGAAATGGGGACATACCGATGGGTGTCTTGTATGTTGTCCTATAATCCCAAAGTGCATCATCCAATCTCTTTCTCCAATCTATCATATTCGGTTGTATGGTTTTCTCCAAAATTTGTTTCAACTCCCTATTTGAAACCTCAGCATGGACATTTGTTTGAGGGTGGTATAGTGTGGATGTTTTGTGTGTCACCTCATACTTCTGAAGGAGGGAATCCAAATTTCAGTTTCAGAAGTGTGTCCCCTGGTCACTGATGATAGCCTTTGGAACTCCAAATCTACAAAAAAAATGTGTCTTGATAAAGTCCACGACAACATGAGAATCATCAGTCCTAGTGGCCTTAGCCTCCACCCATTTTCTCACATAATCAACAAAAACCAAAATGTACAAGAAACCAAAAGAACTTGGAAAATTACCCATAAAATCAATGCCCCATACATCAAATATCTCACAGAATAGTATGTGTTGTTGGGGCATCTTGTGTATCCTAGAAATATTACCAGTGTGTTGGAAACATGAGCATGACTTTCAAAACACATGAGCATCATGGAATAAACTATGCCAATACAATATAGAGTCTAAGACTTTCCTAGCTATTCGTTGGGGTCCAAAGTGTCCACCACAAGCAAGTGTATGACAGAATTTCAAAACATACTCAAACTCATGATCAGGAACACACCTCCTAATAACTTGATCACTACACAAGCACCAAAGGTATGGATCCTCCCACACATAATACCGAGACTCACTTTTTAATTTTTGGACATGATGTTTCTTTAAATTTTCTGATATTTCAGATGCAACAAGGTAGTTCACTAAATCAGCATACTAAGGATGCGTACCTAAGATGGAATAAAGACGCCCATCGGGGAAAGTGTCCCGAAGTGGTACCTGGTCTAAGGTTTCATTCTCTAGTGTGTGAGTAAGCCTACTCATGTGGTCTGCCACCAAGTTCTATGACCCCTTCTTGTCCTTTATCTCAATATCAAATTTTTGAAGAAGGAGCATCCATCGGATTATCCTAGGCTTTGCATATGGATTCTTCAAGAGGTACCTCAAAGTTGCATGGTCAGAAAAAAAACTACTTTAGAGACCAATAAATATTAATGGAATTTATATAAAGTGAATATGATAGAAAAAAACTCCTTTTTCATGGTTTTGTAGTTCGATTGGGTTGAATCCAGTGTCCTCGATGCATAGGAAATCACATGTGAACATCCCCCACCCTCTGAGATAAGACAGCTCCAACTGCAAAGTTAGAGGCATCACACATAATCTCAAAAGGAATCTCCCACTGTGGGGGTTGTATGATCAGTGGAGTGGTCAGACACTTCTTTATATCATCAAAGTAAGTCCTGCAAGAATCATCAAACACAAAATCAGAATCCTTTTTAAGTAATCATTATATAGTAAGAGAAATCTTAATAAAATATTTTATGAAGCACTAATAAAATCATGCATTCCATAGTAAAGATCTAACATCATGAACACATGAAGGATAGGGTAAGGATGAAATGATATCTACCTTATATCTATCAACCTCTATCCCATGCTTTGACACTACATGCCCTAAGACAATGATATGCTCTACCATGAAATGACACTTTTCAAAGTTCAAGACCAGATTCTTCTCAATACAACGATTAAACACCTTTCCCAAGATACTTATACATTCATAAAATGATGATCCATACACTATAAAGTCATCCATAAATACCTCCATGTAGGTCTCAAGAAAATCAAAAAAAATACTCACCATGCATCTCTGGAAGGTACCTAGGGAATTGAAAAGTCCAAATGGCATCCTCCGGTAGGCAAATGTGCTGAAGGGACAGGTGAATGTAGTCTTCTTCTGATCCTTAGGATCTATAGGAACCTGAAAATATCCAAAAAAATCCATCCAAGAAACAATAATGTGTCTTTACAACTAGTCTCTCGAGCATTTGATCAATAAATGGGAGGGGAGAATAGTCCTTGCGAGTGGATTGATTTAGTTTCTTATAATCAATACACACATGCCAACTATTTTTCACCCTCATTGGAACTAACTCCTCTTTATCTTTTTTAACAGTAGTAACACCACTTTTCTTAGGTACAACCTGAATAGGACTCACCCACTGAGAATCTGAAATGGGATAGATTATACCTTCCTCAATAAATTTTTCAACTTCTTTTTTTACGACTTCTAGAAGAGTTGGATTTAGTCTCCTTTGTGGATGCCTCACTGGTTTATCCCCATCCTCCAAGAGAATATTATTCATGAAAATGGAGGTTCTAATACCTGATATGTCAGCCAAGTTCCACCTGATTGCCTTAATGTTCTCCCTCAAAAGATTCAAAAGTTTTTCTTCATGTTCAAAAGGGAGATTGTTATCAATGATAACAGGTAATTTCTCACCATTCAATAAGTATGAGTATTTGAGATTTGGTGGAAATGGCTTGAGTTCCAATGTAGGGGGTGATGTATGGATGGAGAAATTGAAGGAACTGAAATATGTGCACAAATAATATTAGTATTAGAATAGAAATCATCAAAATCAGAGAATAAATCATCAAATCCATCAGAATACTCAACACCCAAGTCATAATCAGAGTTCACATGATCAAAATTAGAATACGATTCCATTTCAAAATCAAATCTAAGAGAGTCTTGTGCATTATAAATAGGTGTGGAAGTACTCTTAGACATCAAAATAGAACCAATACTCATAATATCCCTAATCATAGGATAATCAAAATCCATGGGTTTTTTATTTGGTGGTTCAAAATGGGAGATAACAAAAGTAGAATGGTCCTCTGAGGGGTACTTCATGGAATACATAATATTAAATATCACAACTTCATCTCCAAAATCCATGGAAAATGTACCCTCATTGACATTTATGATATTTTTTTTCAGTTTTGAGGAAGGTCCTACCTAAGATAATGGGAGCACATGAACTTACCTAATCGTACTCCATTTTAAGAATGTAGAAGTCTAATGGAAATATCATGTATCTTACCCAGACAAGTACATCCTCAAGGACTCCCGTTGGATATGTCATAGCTCTATTTTCCAACTGCACCACTACTCTCATCGGTTTCAACTCACCAACCTACAAATAAGTGAATACAGAGTGAGGCATTACATTTATGGAAGCTCCTAAATCACATAAAGCATCTGAAAAGTGTAACTCCCCTATGGTGCATGGGATGGTGAATTTCCCTGGATCCTTTCACTTTGTTGGCATTACTTGAGTTGGTGTAATGAGTTCTAGCACATTCCTTCCAAGGTTGATCCTCTCATTTCCCTTGAGCCCTCTTCAATTGGTATAAATTTCTTTTAAGAATTTCGCATACCTCAGGATTTTCTTAATGGCCTCAATAAGGGGGATGTTTATCTCCACATTCTTGAATGTTTCCAAAACCTCCTTTTTCATTGCCTCCTCATCCATATTCTTGGTTTGAACAACCCTTTTTATAAAAGCAAGTGGTTTAGGATGAACATCATTAATATTTTTCTTACCTTTATCTTTCTCCTTTGGTTGCTCATCAGTTAGTTTTGAATGGGGCTTATCCGAAGTTGAGTTGAATCCCAGTGGAATGGTAGGTGGAGAAGCATCAGTTGTTTTCTTCCCACTTCTCAATGGGATGGAACTAGCATTCCCCTTTGGATTTGGAGTATGTTGGGAAGGTATATTTCTAGAATTATTACTTACCAGTTCATGGAGGGCGGTGGCAATCTGGATCATTTGAGTTTTCAACTCCCTTAGATCTGAACCTTGACTCTTTAACTCATTCTATTTATTAAGAACAATTTGTTTCAAAATATCATTAGTATTAAAATCTACCTTGGGTGGGGGATTCCCTTGTTGTTGGATTTTTTATGCTTGGGCTTAAAATATCCTTTGGGGTTGTTGGAAACCCTGTTGGTAAGGTGGAGGCTACTGGAAGTTTTGTTGAAAGGGGGGCCTTTGTTGTTGTCCAGATGAATACCTCATTTGTGATTGATCCTTCCACCCTTGGTTGTATGTTGGTGAAAATTAATCAAACTTCTTTTGAGGATATGGTTGTTTTTTCTGTTGATATGGTCTCCTAGTAAGCATTTCTGCACAATCTTCTGTTTCTTGTAGTTTGGGGAAACTGTCAGTTGGGTGGTTTGTCTTAGTGAAAATTCCAAAAGGTCTCACAAGAGTGGGTTGGGATGTCTTTTGATCCAAAGTGATATTCCTCACCATATTGGTCAATTATTATAACTTGGTATCAATTAAATGACTCTCAAGAGAAGAAGGACTTACCTGATGTACTCCCACAACATGTGGTGTACCTCTATCACCAAATTGTTGGGATTTTTGGGCCATCTTGTCGATCAATGCATGTGAAGATGTTGGTGTCTTGTTGACCAATGCTCCTCCAGCTGTGGCATCCACCATTCTCCTCTCCATAGGTGTGATTCCTTCATAGAAGTACTATATTAGGAGTTTCTCACTTATTTGGTGATGCGGGAAGCTTGCACACAACTTCTTGAATTACTCCCAGTACTCATACATTGACTCCCCTTGTGCTTTCTTGATCCCTGAGATCTCCTTTAGAATGGATGTAGTCCTTGATGCTGGAAAAAATATCTGCAAGAAAATATGTTTCAAATCATTCCAACATGTTACATCTTCAGGTTTTAAATAATACATCCAATCCTTAACAGTCTCATAAAGTGAGAATGGGAATGCTCTACATTTTATTTGATCGATAGAGACATTTCTTGTTTTCATTGTTGAGAATACTACATTGACTTCTTTTAAATGTTTTTTTGGATCCTCACCAAATAATCCATTAAATTTTGGAAGAAGGTGAATTAACCCATATTTTTGTTCAAAGTCTAATTCGAGAGTTGGATATGTAATGCATATAGGATGATAATTAATATCAGGTGCAGCCAACTCTCGAATAGTCCTATTAAGTTCATTGTTGTCATTTCTATCCATTTTATCTTGTTTTATATTTGTTTTATAAGAGCTTCTAATTTTAAAATTCCTAGAGTAGAGGAATTCCCCATTTGGGTAAATGTCGACACTTCCCATTGATCGATATTTTCTGATTCGAGCCCTAAGGATACGCTCAATATTGAGGTCTAGATCAAGTTGATCCTCAGGATGGGATTGTGTCATAAATCATAGAAAATAGAGAAATTAAAATAAGTGTACACCAATATCATTAAATGAGGTTTGAATTGATGGTCCTAAAGATAAGAAAAGAGATAGGAAAGAAAGAAATAAAAACAAGAAAAAAATGAGAGAAAGGGGAAAGGAGAAATAAGAATATAAAACTAAAGGATAAAATGAAAGAAAAAATTTAACTCTAATTAGTTGAATAAAACACTTGCCTCCCCAACAACGGCGCCAATTTTAAAGGACATTGTCGCACACGCTCTCAAAAATATTTATTTGTGATTTTACTAAGTGCATCACAGTGGCTGACCTAGGTCGTTCTCTCAAGGAGGAAGTGAATTAAACAACTATTAATGGGATTTAATTAATTATTTAAATATTTCAAAACAAATTAAAATAAATATGTGTGGTTTGTTTTGTGACTTTTCAAACAGTAAATTAAACAAGAAAATGAGAAGCGGCAATCAAGAGACAATTTCTTTAGAAACACTTATATAAGAAGATGCAGTTGATATAATAAAACCCATTCACCATCAATTTATCATTATCCCATATAATTATAATTCATTCAATTATGATCCCCTAACCTTTTTAACCTCTGAACCCTATAGAAATTAACACAACCACAAATATTTGTGAAAATGAGCCCTAGGTTAACTTAGGGACCTTCAATCGCAGCACCCTGCTTTGATTGTGATCCAAAATCCAACTTGTGGTCAGTGGTCAATTATGGAAGAATATATTCCCTGGATTTGGGAATTAATTGTGTTTATGGATGATACTTGAACCCTAAAATTCTATCCCAAAGTGATTAGATTTTTCGATTGAGGTTTCACTCACACAGTTTACACAAGCTCGACCACGCGGTAAAGTGCAAGTCGATTGAGTAACTTAGAAATTAAAACTCAATTAATTGATCACAATTTATGAATTATATAATTTTTATGGATTCAAAATAAATGAATTAATGGATTAGGGATTAGATCAACTATGAAATAAATCACTCTTCTATGGGTGGAGTTTTCATCGCGGAGATGTTTTGCATAAGCAATGGATTGAAAGGGGAACACCCAATCTCATATTCAATCTTATATTCCAGACCAAGAAGAAAAATAAGAAGATGAAAAGAGAAAAATACAGAATATTTATTGAAGAAAATTCATGTTAAAAGCATAAGAACAAAGAAAAACAAAGTGGATGTGGGAGAGGAGATCCTTTTTTGGAAGATATGTTTGCACAAGTCATTACTTCTTCCAAGAGTTTTGAGGGGTTCCCAAGAGCCACCCTTTAGGCCACACCTTACCAAAGCCTCGACAATACCTCACAAATAGTGAAATCATCCTTTAAATAGAGTTGGGGAGGTCTAGGGTTACAAAACATTTTTAATTGTTAAAGGTAAATTCTTCCAAATTGTTTAATCCCACTTCCACCACATAGTTGACCTCCAAAACGCGTTCATTATATGGCCTTCTATAAGTATTATTTGTTTCTAATCATTTCCCCGAGCGTCCCTAAAAATTTGGGCTCAATCCAAGTCCAGATAAAGAAGAAACGTCCCAAATGACAAAGTGATGTTCAATCTGGATGGTTCAATCCAACTTTGTCTTCATGGCCCATTTACTCCACTAAAATGCACAATCCAGCTCCCATGTCCTAAGTATAATTTGTATCCCATTAATTTAGGAACACAGTTACAAAATTTTAAGTCAAAATATTTTACAGAACAATATTTATGCCCAAAATACTATAGTGAATTTTAAAAGGGTTAAACTGGAATTTCAATCGAATTTTCAAATGAATGATCTAATCCCAAATATTCTATAAATTAACATATTTAGCACAATGTGAAGAAATTATTTCATTTATTATCAATAAAATATTCAAAAAATAGTGTTTTATCATATAACAAGGTTTTTTAGGTCCTAAGTGAGGTATTTCATGAAAATATATATGTATGGGAATCCATGGGGAGGCTTGAGTTGCATGATGTCGTGAAAGAGGGGCTTACATGAAGGAGATCTATATGATTTAACTTCCATAGGTCTATCCCAAAAATGAGGAGTGATGCTCTATTTATATACAAAATGGGAATTTGGGTGCTTTAAGAATACAACTTTTTCTATGTCCTACAAAGTGGTTCTGGTTTGTGTGAAATAGTAGTTGCACACCTATCATGCCTTTGCTGTTAGTGGAAGGTTGTAGAAGCCAGCGGTTTGGACATTGTCTTTTTCATGCAATTGGATTGCACTCAAACGTGGGGTTTTGTTCATAATGGTAAAATGTTTCATGAAACCATATCCCTAAATTTTGGGGAATTCTATAGTTCCCACGTAACTTTTTTGTTCATTGTTGCCTTCTACACACAATTAGTTTGTGGGCCAAAATTAGAAGTTGTGCACAATGACCCTAAGTTGCACACAATCAATCATAAAGATTCATAATGGGAACTTGGTATGGTATGTATCCTTATTCTAGGTAAAACCCACCTTCTATAGGTTAATACATGTTGTTAGTGTCTAAAAATCCCCCCCTCAGAATTGGAGCTGACGGGGAACCGTAAAGTCAAATTACGAGTAAAACAGTGAAGTTTTGGGTAAGTTTTCACCTTGTCACACAACTTCAGACCCGGTTCATCCAATTTAGTTGTGTGTAAATGTAACCCAATGGTATCATTCATGTAAATAAGTAAATGGTACCCTCATAAAGTCACTTGAATTTTTTTTGTGATAAACTCTATCTATCATGTGTGAAACTCTCTATTTTGCATGAACTCTCGTTCCTTGAGGCGTGAAATTTTCACAACTCCTCTTACATGGTATAATTTTTCAAAAATAGAGCATTATTCTATGATTTTTCATGAACCTACCTTCAGTTACATTAAATAGACCAAGTTTTTTGAAAACATTCTTAGTTTCATGACCAAGACTTTCAAAATCTCAAAACAAGCCCAAAATGGCTGATGAAGCTTCCCAGATTATTTCTACTGCTACTTCTACTACCATAATGGTCAAAATTATTGGGAATATTGAAATACCTCATTCTAGGAGGGTGGTTTATGAAAATTTGGTGCTACTAGGATTAGTGAAAAAAGTGCAAATGGAGTGTTTATTGAGTAACAGGCTATTACTTTATAACTTTAGGCTACTTGATGACATTGCTAACCTAGTGGAAGCAACCAATACACTGAGATTATAGTTATCCTGGTATGATGAGTTCAACCACTGTAACATTACCACTTTAAAACACCCATTTGTGGAATATTAAGTCATCTCCATGTTCACTCTGAGTGGTAAGATGATGATAGTTATTGGGGAATAACTAGCGGATAAATATTTTCCTACCTATTACACTAGAATTGTCACCAAAAATGAACACCTTCCACCTCTATCATTAGGATATGGGAATTGTATTATAGTATTTACACCATATCAGAGGGATTCTACTAATGAGATACCAATATGGTGATTTTCTTTTGAAGCCCAATTCTTGAGGGAACATAGAGAATACATCGATTGTGGCAGAGATCCTCTTGGACTAAATAATCTTAGTATTGTACCATCACCCCCTTTCAATGATGAAATCATGTTCAAGACATGGATGGAAATTTTCTTGAATGTTCTAGATGAGAATATTTTAGGATGGTCGAAGTAGTGCTCTGGGGAATGACATAAGAAGATTTTGGGGTCATATTAGATGATATCGGAGGAGGGTTTATATTAGGAATGGGGGTAAAGTATGAATATCTAGCTCCAAAAAATTTATATGTGGAATTCCTGACCACTTTCTTGATTGGATGGATATTTCCAATTAGGAAAGCCTGCATGGTCCTATGAACTGGGATTCTAGTGATGGTAGTAATCATGGTGTTAGGGAATTGGGTTAAATTGTGTGTCCTAGTGTTGTCCAGGCACTACAACCAGTTGGGTTATGTTGTGAGAGGGGATATACCTAGGTGTATGTGTGGTTCATTCCAATTTCATCATGGATGGATTTCAAAACATTTTGAAAATTTGAGTTTCCTAATTCCATCACTCCCCCAAACACTGGTCTACAGTCTTCACTCCTCAATATTTCCAGGATTCAATCGATAATTATCAATGAAGATGAGGTGATGGAGAGCATTGAAAATTATGATAATTTTAATTTTAGGCCTTTTCCAACTCCTATTGATGATATGGTCAATGATCTGTGGGGGACTCCATATCAAAGGGGATATCTACAATCCTTTTAGGGTGGGATTTTTGATTGCATGGATCAATGAAAATACCTTTTTTGAACCATACACCCCATCCAAATTTTCTCAGTAGTTCGAGTGAGACTAGTAGCCAGCAACGAAGGTGTACATAGGGCTCCATAAATAGAGGAATACTTGTATCCTTAATTAGTTGTGGTGGATGTTCATGGTTGAGGTTGATGGGGATAACATCATGTTTCCACCATCCAACCTCAAAGTTGGCCTCACCCAAAACTACATCATAAATTGGATAGTAGCATATCCAGGTGTGATCTTGCATCAGTGGTTGTAGAGGGTGGCACCATCGAATGGGTCACATGAGTAGAAAGTAAGTATTTGGATAGTATTCAAGGTTCACACCTTTAATTGAGGGCTTAGGTTGGAGAAGAAGTAGTGGGACATCATGGGAATTCCACACCTCAAACCTTTGGAAGGGTGAGGATCCCTCAAAAGTGGCCATAGGAGTAGGCACAGAGTTCCTATGTCAAGATGAGTCGGTCCAAAGAATACTTAGGTAATAATTTTTAATACTTGGTGTGGGAAGCTAATGATTTCATTCATCTTGATATTTGGGAAACATGGTGTTGTTGTGGCTATCTCAAATGGTAGAGCGATTATGGAGGAGGCTTTCCTGGTAAGGGATTGAGCTGTCGGATGTCAAAATTTCATGGATCACAGCCCCAAGTGGGTTTCCAAATGAGGTTCACCTAACTGTAATACATGGATTCTTTCTCATTATTGCATGGAGAGGGAAAGCCTACCACTTCCCTGGTATGGTTGATGTTTGGCATAGATCCCAAGGAAATGACATCCACTGAAATGTTATCCCAGGAGGCATCGGCTCCCAATATCAACGCACAGGACTCCATTGGTGAGGATTCTTGGTGATCTAATGTTAATGAGGAAATATCACAAGATATGTTTTAGGTAAATACTAAGGAAAATGACTTAACTAAGGCCCTGATTGGTAAGGTGAGTTTTCAGCTCATTATCTCAACTATGTATTTCAACTTTTCTTTCCTTCAACACCCTTAACCCTTTTTTTGGACTTGTGTAGGAATCATAAGAGGAGGTTCAAGAGGTATCTATCAATGATGTTGAAGGTTCCTTGATAGGAACTAGGATCCTACCTTATATTCTGGTCCTGAAGCTTTGATATAAGAGGCGTCTATCGAGGACACTAGGGAGGAAGATTCAGATCCTCTGGCCCTCCAAGTAATCTATGGGGGTTCTCAGCCTAATATCCCAATGAAGTATCCCTCTATTGATGGGTAAATCCTCTTGGGGTGGATCATTATTGTGATCCCTATGCCGCCACAAGGTAAGGATCTGAATCACTTTCATCTCTAAAAGTATTTGATAACAACCTAAATTCTCTATACTAACATGTTTGTTTATCTTATGAATCTTCTATCCATGTGGTGATGAGAGGTCACATGGTATTTGTTGAGGTGTTGACTATAATATAATGGTCCCTAGTATTGGACCTATCCTTTTAGGCCTCAAACATGAATGTCATCCAATCCCTCTCATTGCGTATGTTCCTTTTGGAAAAATACATACTTATCCTATTTTTTCCATGGGTTAAACTAATTTTTCCTATTTTTTCTGCAATAATGTTTGAGGTAGTTATCCCTCAACATTTAGGCATGCCTGGGGTAGTTAGAATGCTTTCTCCATTGTTAAATCCATCCCCTAAGGAGCCATCCATCTAGGGTGAACCAACCCTAATCTTGGTAGGGCAGTCCTTCATACATATGGACCTGGTTGAAGGGGAAGTAGAGCCCGAGGATGATGATGATGATACCTCCATTGAAGACTCTGATGATACCATCCTTCCTTTTAACACAAATCCTAGCCCATCTGAGAGGATTCCTAAGGATAACCTAACCACTGAAGTCCTTTTGGATTTCCCTGATTATGAGCCTATGCCACCCAAGTATCTAGAAGACTCTTAGTCCAATGTTTCCAAATAGAACTGCATTATCCAGTGTAGGGTGTAGAGAATCATCTAGAACTTCATTATCCACACCTCTAAGGTAGACCTAGTGAGTCAGATAGGTTCCCTTCACCATTGTTTACTGAACCTGGGGACCAATGGTGTGGAATCCTATTCTCTTCACTTCTTATCTTGAAACATCCTTACCGAAAGAGTGTGTTTAGAGTGGTAGGATCTTGATCCCATATGGTGTAAGGATAAATCTGAAGGCTCCAAGGCACTCTAGGAGGATAAATAAGAGATCTATCATCTAGGGAAGTAATCACCGAAGCATGAATCCATTTTAATTTCCAAAAAAAAATATCATCATCCAACTAAGGGAATAGTTTGTGGTGGCCAAGGTTGAGGTAGTGGGGGAATCATCTATAGTGCCTAAGTTTCAATATGAATAAGACCAAGTACATATTCGGGTCAATGAAGTTTTTCTTGTGGCTAAAGAGGAGGTGATGGATCTCACTCGATGTTATTAGATCTTGTAGTCTTCCCAACAAAGTTTTTTTAAGTCAGATCACTCAGTTTTAGAGGTCGAGCCCTAGGAAGGATTCTCCTTTTGGTTTTTTTCCTTCTTTTGTAATAAAGGATAGTCTCTAGCCTATGGATGATACTCCTTACTGAATTAAATAAAAAAAATTGTTTTCAATTCCTTGTGTGCAAATTTTCTTCATAATATCTCAATTATATTCATAAGACAGTTGGCTATAAATATCTAAACTTATGTGAGTCGTTATCGGTGTGAGAAACAATAGATAAACAGAAGAATGATCACTTACATGAGATTTCTAGATAGGGAATGAAATACAGAGGTAAAAATGATCCATCAACCACCAGGAGTATCCTGACTAAAACAACATTGGTTGGGGAGAGTGAATTTTCAAAGACATTATGCTTTCCCAATGTGTGCAAGAGCATGAGCGGGGTAACTTGGGGGAATTGGGTTATACCTAGACAAATGGGAGGAATATAGGGGATGTGAATCAAGATTTCCAAGACTTAGAACACAAGGAGGAGTGAAAAGATGTTAGGGGATTACTTCTGACCCTGTTTGAAATTTTGGTTCTAGTATTGTACATCCAGAATTGAGGACATACAAATGAGGTTCAACCGTTGACTATATTTGAAACACGAGACTTGTCAAATTTTCATCAAAATTACTTTGAGGTGTGTACCCAGGATGGTAGGTGAACCATTTTAGCAAGTAACCATCACTATTATGGGTTCCATTCAAACATGGAATATGGTGGGGATCAAAATCATGGAAGACACAGAGTGTGGGTATGAACTTGAGGGAATGTTTGGATGGAGTTCAATACTCTTGGGATTATTCCACCATGGTTCTAAGAACATTTTTTGGGCATATCAAACTTGACCAAGATTTAGAATCACCTTCCAAGGGTATTGTTATCTTGGTTTCCAAGTGATGGTCAAGTAACTTGAGTGAAGCAGTAAGTAATTGTCACCGAAGGGGAAAAATGGTCCTCTCAGGTGAGGGGACAAAATATTTTTTAGTTTTATATTATACAACATGAATGTAAGGTGTGTAGTTTAACTTCTTATGGTAATGATGCTGAATGAACAGTTTAACATCATATAGTGAGTATGATGAATCATTCATTTTAACATCATGTGACTAGGATGTGTGTATCATAGTTTAACATCTTTTGACTAGGATGTGTGAATCTTTATGAATGAAATTATACCCCTTCGATGTAGTGTGATGCATGGAAAGAGAAAAAAAGGGGTGGTACGTGAATTAGGGGAGTTTAGGTTTATCTATAATTTTTTCCTGAACCAGTGGGTATAGCGAGCATAGCTAGGTTTTTTCTGGGTCTTAGTGAAGATTCTCATCAACTTTTTACCTCTTCTATTAATACCCTCACTTGTGTCCAAGTCGTAAGGGTGACTTGGTGGACAAAAGTATGACTTTTTCTCATATTTCCCCTATGTTATTTCAACCTAATATAGTTGTGTGCCTCTTTCCTGGGGTAGTTCAAGGTCATTGCATTCAAAACAGATAGGTACATACTTAGGGTAATATATGAGGATAATTGAATATATTTTAAGGTCATGATGCTTAGTCTAAGGCTGTTATTTTAAAGTCATAGGTCTTGGACCATTTTTAAGTGATTGTGTGGTAGGGGTATTATAATTCTAATGTGAATAGAGGGTCAATAAGACCCATCACCACACAAGTTTTTATATAGTTAAATGCTATAATATGTGGACCACCTTTGAATGAGAATCATAGTGCCTCATTATGTTTTGAAGGTGCTAAGTCCCATTGTATAGAAATGGGTTCCAAAACAAGGCATGGACAATGATATAATTTGTAACCAGGCTTGAGATAGGAGATTTAATCATCACTACATATTCCACTGAATGTGGAATCAATCCACACGTAGGTCTAGAATGTGGCACGGTGTGAGACTAGTGATAAAAGGGGAAAGTCATATTGAGTGAGGATGTGGTGAAAGAGGTGGGAATTGGTTAATTAAAACACCAAAGGTGAAGTAGACCAGATATAGATTGGGGACATAAGAGGCCAGTTGTACATATTTTAAGGTCATAATGCTCAGACCATTTTTTCTACCAGTTTAAGGTTGTGGAGACTATACTAATGGGGAGAATGTGTTGTGGGGATGTTTTTTGTAGTGTAAATGAGTAAAATACCCAATTTTAAGAGATATCCAAGGATTCCTAGGGTCATATGAAACATGCTTGAGTAAAGTTACACACATTTTAAGTTCATGATTCTTAGACCATATGGAGACTGTTGAAGTGATTTTATCAGCTAGGTACTAACAAATACATCATAATAAGAGGGATCAGGGGCTGAATTATAGTGAACATATTCTAACCATATGGTTGTATTTGAATTTGGTACATATATTTTGGTTCCATGCATCACTACGTATCCTACTGAATGTGGAATTAAACTACACGTAGTTCTAGAATGTGGCATGGTAGGGGATAGACACTGGAATTGGGGAGGGATATCCTCTTAGAAGAGGAAGAGAATCATACTATGTAGTTTAAAATATCATACAGTAATATTCTATCTATGTATTTTAAGTTCATGTAGCTAAGATGAAAAGAGGGGTACATCCATTTTAGAGTCATAGTGTTCATACTGTGGGTTTTAAAATAGTCTAATTCCATGATGATTGGACCATATGGGGGTTTACATATCAAAGAAGTTTGTGTAGAATGAAAAGGAATTAACCTAATGTGAAAGGAGGGTGAAGGGGGTCGGTGCCATGAAAATTTCTAAGATAATATGCACAAAATTTAAGGACATGATTCTTGGACCATGGATCATAATTTAAGGTTGTAGGGTTCAGACCATATGAGAGTGTGACATTCCATTCGGGGAACACCTATGCATCACAATCGTGCTTGGGGAAAATTTACCATGACTTCTAATCCCACATAAGCAATACTTGGTGTGAGAAACAAGTAGTGGAATACAGTTACCCTTATCACAAGAAAGAGCATGAATTGGATCATAAGAGGTTGTATTAGGAAGGTTCCAACAATGCTGACTTACTTTTTCATTGTGCACGAACGCATGGGTGAATACCAAAAAGGGTGTTGAAACCCCACCAGAACAAAGGGAGGTGGAAATGGAAGTAAATCATGACTATATAGATTTTTACCATGAAATGGGGTAATTGATGGGTAGGTAATGACTACTAAACATGGTTAAAAGATGGGTTCCACAACCTTACCAATCAAGGATGGGGAGAAAAAATGTGGGACCAATCGCTATCCATGTGTGAAACATGGGAACCATCATCCATCACCAGGGATCCTTCGATGTTTGTACCTAGGATGGGTGGTGAGAACTTTTGGTTAGGAACCATTTTCATCTGGGGGATGTTTAGACCATGAGGGAGATGATAGTCCAAACTGAGGAGGTCATGAAGTGTGAAAGTTTACATGTTGGGATACTCATGGGGAAGTTAAAAAATCTGTGAAATATTCCACCCTACACTCGAATGTGATATATGAGTATATTAATAGGTAAGGATTGAGCATGTTCCCAAGCAGGGAGACCCTAGAATATGTTGGTAGTTAGGATGGTCCTAGGATATGAGATTTGGGCATTTCTACGTACCCCATGGAATTGGGAATCAGTCTAGTCGTAGTTCTTGACAACGGTGTGATAGATGACTGACATTGGAAATGAGGGATCCCTCTCAATTTAGGGATCAAGTTATAACATGGTTTTATATCATGAAATAGGGATGGAGACTATGTAGTTTAACATCATGCAGAAAAGACTTTGAACATGTAGTTTAATGCCATACAGTGAGGACATGTGGTTGTTGTGGTTTAAGGTCATATAGATTTGATCATGATGGGATTGCACTAGGGTCCTCCCATTTCTATTGAGGAGAAAAGATGGTGTTATTATGGGATTATTTGTGGAATCTTCCTAGGTTCTACATGGTAAGCAATGGTGTTATTGGGGTCTTACAGATGGAAGCTACCTAGGTAAGGGGGTATCACCTCATGATTACCATGTGGAGCATCTCATCTCATCACATGAGGTATATTATGCTTGTTTTATATGGTATACCATAGTTTTAAATCATTTTAAATAATGATGTGTGAAGGTATTACACATTGAGCTGCCATTTTTTCTCAGGTTAGGTCATGAGGGAATCTCGAACTACTGATGGGTCAAGGAACAAGATTGGGGATTACACCTAAGGAGGAGGCCCAAGGTAACTACTTATTGGTTGTATCATGATGATTAATATGACACTAAATACATAGTAATATCATGATTTACACATGATGAATCTAATGTTGGTCACATAGGGTATACTATAGTTTAATGTCACATAGCTAGGATGATGTCATAAAGTTTCACATTGTGTGACTTGGAATTTAGGATTTTTAGTTTAAATTTGTAAAAATAAATCATTATATCATCTCATGTATTTCATATGAGGCATCCTATGTTTATCACACAAGGTAATTCTATATTTTAACATCATGTGATAAGTAATTGTTCATATAGTTTAACATTGTATGAATAGGAAATTAGGCTTTATAGTTTAAAGTCATACCACTTGGACTACATGGGGTTCATGTGAAGTAACACTTGAGAAAACTATTTTCGGTGGGAGGCATGATTCACTCCTCATCTGTGGTGATCAATTATTGCACACCATTGGATTAGAACTTATGAATTATGTAAGTTCCTTCCCATTTGGGTTCCAATTTCGGTAGCTTCTTTCCATGTATCATTAGTGTCCTGAGAGTCAACACCATATCACCTTAAAGAAAGGAGTATAGGAAAACCATTTTATTGAACACTCATGTCACCTAGTTCTATTTCCTTTCCAGGTTATGTAACTCCTAGAGCCTATTTTCCTCAAGGTTTCCCAACTCATCCAAATAGAATTTTTCTCCCCTTTTTAGATTTTGGTGTTCATAAACATCCATCTGGAGAGATGGTAGCTAAACCTATATAGATATAACTTCTTTTTTCCTATACACTATAGAGTATGGGGTCATTTGGGTAGAATTTTGAGTTTTTTTCAATAGTCTCATAAGTTTTTAGGGATATTATCAGTCCAACTCATTTTATTCTATCCTACCATTTTATGCGGGATGTTAGAGAGGGGTTTTTTGAATGCCTAAATTTGCCCATTTTTCTATCTTTAGTGGTAGGAGGTGTGTTTATAATGGATATTATACTTATTATACAACTTTTATCTCAGAAGATCTAAATTTGGTGCTTTTTTCCATGAAAATGGTCTGAGGAATCCTGAATTAATATATGATATTGGACTTCACAAACTCAATCGTGGACTGGGTCTTTATCTATTT
This sequence comes from Viscum album, assembly GCA_963277665.1. Taxonomy (NCBI): domain Eukaryota; kingdom Viridiplantae; phylum Streptophyta; class Magnoliopsida; order Santalales; family Viscaceae; genus Viscum; species Viscum album. Next base: position 443,049,807 of record OY728120.1, on the reverse strand, counting down.
AAGGGTAATTCCCTCCACCCACTTTGATAAAAAGTAAAATGTAATAAAAATGAACCTGCATTTTCGATTTTTCAATGGTGAGTAGGGGCCCACTACATTAATTCCCTATACGGAAAAGGTCCATGAGTACTTGGTAGCATGGAGAAGCTTGGGTGGCTGATGCATGAAGTTAGCATGGATTTGGAATGAATAAAACCTATATGAATTAAATTCAATCATAAAACATAGTGGTCCATAATTAACCTAACATATGGATCTATTGAGAAAGATTCAAACATACTTTATGGTCCCCACTCGTCTCGGTGTGGACTTCTTGCATGTCCTGAGGGACCTCCTTCCCTTTGATGCAATTTAGGAGGATTTCATTGAATCTACACTTATGAAGTGTATTTTCAAGGTTGGGTCTATCTTGGAAGTTAAATTACATTTCATGTCAATGAATTCTCTCATTATTAGCTTAATTTGGTGGGAGACTTTTGTGATGGAGATACTTGATGAATGGAGTCATCCAATCAGGTGCTTCTTTGACTTCTAGGGCATTTGAGGTCCCTACTATAGAAGTTTCAAAGTCCATATAATTTAATTGTATTTCATAATTTTCAAAATTGGTGGGGGATATGACCATATGATGTGCCATATAAATGACTAATTTTTCATGGTCGATCTCTGAAATAGATGCATCCATGTTTTACAAAGCATCAGCTCGGACATTCTGTGGTAGGGAATATGATTCACCTATATCTAAGAATGGAATTGAGCCATTAAATCATGATTCTTCTCTAGTGGGGGTGATTTTTTATTTCCTAATGAGATATTCATCATTGATCATCTTGATGAATGTCTCAAAGTCTCCCTTCACATGAAAATGGGGGACATCAATCTCGAGATCCGGCTTGAGGCTAGTGATAAGAGCCTGATATTCAGTCTTTTTTTATGCTTCCATACAACAATAGGAATGAATATGGAAATATATATTGCATAGTACTGATGGTGAAAATCTCAAGGCCTACCCTATTGTTTTTGGGTTTGTTGAGCCTTCTCCCAATCATGCTATGGGAGGCTCATATAAATACATTTTCTAACATGATGTGGTCTGATCCATAAAGAGGATGAATTTTTCTAGGAAATAAATATAAAAGGGTAGTTCCTAGAGGGTTAGATGTGAAGCCATGAATTCTTACAATTATTGGACCTTAACAACTTTCTGGGGGGGGGAACTTGATATCAAATTATTTCATAATTACTGCCCAACACGCCAGTCGGCCTATCAATATGGGGTGGATGAGGATATACTTCTATATATCAATATAAGATACCAGATGTATCTCTTAGTGTTGCAAGTAGTGTCTTAACTTATGAATTTCAATGACTAGTGTGAGGCAACTCTTCTCAATAGAAGAATATATGGTATTTGTGTCGAGTATCATGTGGCTAAGATAATATGGGCTATTTTCTCTACCCTTATTTTTCTTATATTCTATAAGGGTGTCGAGGGACCATTATAGGAAAGTCCCATAAAGGATGAGAGGCTTCCCTAGGATGGGTGGAATCAAGACTGAAGGATGTATAAGATACTAATTAATGTCATATAATGTGCTCTACTAGTCTTCATCCCACTAGTATATGGTTTTTTTCTCTATGATCCTTGATAAGGGCATACACTTTCTAGCCATATTTTTTATGAATATTCATATATAGGATAAGTGGTCCTAGAGGCCCTGTAACTTTTGGAGTTTTCACAGAGGTGGAATATTTATGATAGATTTTATCTTATTTAGATCAATATCAATGCCTCAATACCTGAAAATTAATCCAAGGAACATTCTAGAGGTAAAAATGAATGAACGCTTAAAGGGATTCATATTCAGGTGATGGTAGTGGAGGAAGTTTAACACTTTATAAAGATCCTTGATATAGTCATGAAAATGGTAGGATTTATCACCAAATCATCAACATGGAACTCCACCAATTCCCCAGGGAGAGGTTTGAAGATATAGTGCAAGTAACGTTGGTATGTGGATCCAAAATTCTTCAAAATATCATCAATTAGTAGCATAAGGTTTATTGAGGTGCTCTAAAAGTGGTATATTCTTCATCCTCAGGGGCCATTTGGATCAGGTTATTCATAGAGTATCCATCCATGAATGATGGATCCTATAAACTATCCATTTCATCAATTAGTATCTCTATAACTGAAAGTAGAAAATCATCTTTTGGGAAGTGGTGGTTGAGGTCTCAGAAGTCATTTCATACTCTAATATTTATGCTCTTCTTTCTAACTGGGATAATGCTGGTCATACACTTGGGGTACTAAACCTCCCTGATGAAGTTCTCCTTGATAATATTTTCAACCCCATCCTCAAATATGGATTTATAGAAAGGGGGCATCTTCCTGGGAGGTTTTTTGAACCCATAGTGACCCACTGGGAGTCCAAGGTGATGAAAAGAAACTTGGGGATTGATCCTTGGAATTTCCTTGTAGATCTAAGAGAACAAGTTGTGGTGATATTTTAAGAAATCCACATACTATTGTTGATCCTCTATATAAATTAATTCACTAATCATTATTGACCTTGGTTCTTACTATGTGATGAGATTTACCTTGTCCAAATCATCAACCATTTGGGATACACCCTCTTCAAACACTGGAGTAGCATCATCCAAATCCTATTCATCATATGAAACATGAGTATTGGGAGGAGGATATGACTCTTATAGAACTAAGGACCTAGGAATGGTGTTTTTATCTTCTCCTATAGGTGATTAATCCTTAATAAGGGATTCTTTATCTAGGGAGATCATGGAGACAAAATCTGATGAGCCAATCCCATGCAGTTTCTGGCCATGAGACCAACCTTTGATATCAAAGCACTGATGTTGCATCAACCTCTATTGAGCCAACCCCACTTTTCAGAAGTGATAGTGTCATGGATCAATGACCATAGATAGAATATATCGGTATTACATAGGAGTAGGTATTTTTTGAATTGGTCAAGCATATCCTATGTAGGAATATGAGGTGACTTGTGAGTACTCATTCATCCTAGAGACTATGAAGTAGCTCCCCAAATCTGGGGTTGTTGGTTCCAACTGGTGGATTGATAGAATGAATTTTTATTTCAAATATACTCAGGGATAAGTGTTTTTCATATCATTAGGGGAATTTATACACTTGACCATGTCAATTTAGAGTCGTTTCCCCTACCTTTTTTTGTACTCAACATCCAAGTAGTGGATTTCACAAGAGTTTAAGGGAAAAGTGTCACCTTATAATACCCCTACTCAACTGTCAAGAGAGTATTTTAGTAATTTTTGGTATGAAGAAGGGACCACCACATGAAAATAGAGTCAGGGCCTTCCCAACAAGGCATTGTAGGCAGTGTCCTGTGAGATGGCCATGAACTCGGTGCTTGCTACTAGGCCACAAAATTGGGTCTTCATCTAAATATTGTTGTGTAGTTTATACTCACTCTTTTTGTGCCCTTAAATTGTCTAGTTGGATGGAGTTAGATTGGTTTCCATGAGACAAATCTTGTGGAGCATCTGGATCAGGATTATATTTATCCTAGAGCCATTATCCACTAGGTAGATGCATATTTCCACACCATTGAACTATTCTATGACATACAATAGACATATGTGCCCCTATATAGTGGAACCCTCATCCTCTTCAAAGAAAGATATGATATCTTAGAATTATTCTTATTCATATTCCTCTTCATGGTAGGCCTTATTGGAAGCCACCACAGTCTCAAACTAGAGAGGGTCCTTTAGGGCCTTAATAAGGGCCCCGCACATCTCCTTTGATATGAGGATTGTGTTAAGGACCAAGATTCTCGTTGGTATAATTTGTAGATGCTTCATCACATAATACTTTCAAGAAACTGAATTTTTTACTTTCCAAGGGACGTTATTTAACATAGAGCATAATGGGTGACATTGGATGAGGCACTGTGGCCTAGATGGTGTTGGCCATGTTTCAATACTGACTAGATGGTTTAGGATGAGAACTAGAGGGATAAGTTCAGGCCCTGGATGGTTGTAGCTGGTTATGATGATATTGTGTTTGGGATATATGATCAACCAATATGGTCAGATATAGAGGAATCACTTATGGATCAACCTGAGAGGGTTATGTGTGTTGATCCCTACATAAGGCTTGTTTTATGGTCTTAGTGGATTGAATAGTAACTTATGGAGCACTAGCTTGAGTATTCTGTCTGTTATCATAATGCCAGCCTCTCCTTCAATGGTTTCATCCAGAGGTACCTGAGGGAGGACCGGATAGTTCCTCTTCACTGAGTATTTTGTAGCGATATACCAACCTAACAACATTTACAAAAGCATATTCATGTTCTTCATTGGTGGAAGATTCTAGGATAGGATGAATTTTTTCGTTTTCTCCCAATTTGAGAGGCATGAAGTTACTAAGATCATAGGATGGTTTTAGCACCATTGGGGGAATATGATTACCCTGGAATTGTCATCACCTATTATTTTTAGGTTTAAGAGGCTATGATGCAAATTTGGTGGCGAAATTGGTCATAGTAACCGCAAGGGGTTCCGGTTTTCTCAAGTGGGCATAGATAATTTTTTGGGTAAAAGTGAATGCCTTATGATCCAACTGGTTGTTGTACTTTTATGTACCCAGAACTATAACTTGATTTCATTCATTAGAGTATTCACCATCCCTGTAAAGGTTAGAAAAGATGTGTGATACCTATATCGGGACATCACACAATTCGACTAGTCCATGATCCACCGAGTCTTAGATCCAATATTTGAAGACAAAAAAAATCATGATGGTATTCCTGAGAACCTTGTGGTAGGGGAAATAGTTTTAATGATTAGTGAGGCTAGATTCCTTGGGTATTTTTCATTCTTATGGTTTCATAATTATCTTTTCCAAGGAATAGATGAATTACCTCGAGACCTATGCATACTTGAAAGAGTAGGTATTTTTTTTCTTCTCTACAAAAGTAATTTTGGGTTCCTAGACCTGATGGAGGGCTTGGGAAACATTGTCACGGTGAGGCTACATTTGACGAGGATGCACCTATAAGGGCCTATCTGGAAGAGGTACTTGAAGACAGACTGGCTATATAATATTAGTATATATATAAGTGGTTTTTTCTGCCTTCTTAGGCCTCTACATGAGATTTGGAAGAGTTAATGGGTGTGACCATTTCTTGGTCTACTACAAATGTTCTTATGAACACTAAGCTCTTTCAATGAACTCTTGAACCCCACCTGAATATCTAAAGTATATGAGGTTATGGACTATCCCATCTTTAAAATTCTCTATACACATTTTCAATAGCCATTATTGGTAAATTTTTATATTGATGGAGTATATGAGTCCCTTCCATAGGATAATAAATTCAACAACTCACTCATATACCCTCTTATCACATTTGGATAGGTCAGCAGTGCTAGCCTTATATATGGTGGTTTTGAACTGATAGAGGAACTAGCGATGAAGATCCTCCCAACTGGAAATAGATCCTAGAGCCAACTGAATATACCAAACAAATGTAGGTCCCTACAAGGTCTGGATGAAACACTAAAGTTTAACAGCCTCTTATTGTTTTGGGGTCCCCAATATCGGGTCGCATTGTGAGGCGAAGTGGGCCAGGTGCTGCAGTAAATCACAAGTCCCATTAAATGGGGTGAATCTTGTATTACCAAACTCTAGGGGTGGGAGAATGTGATCCACCCACACTGGATGATTTTTTCCTTCAATTGGGATTGCGGCTTGTTTTATCTCTAAATTCTCAAGATAGTAAATGAGATCGACTATCATGTCATCCTAGTGAGGGTTGGTAGTCACCAATGATTTGATTGGCCTAATGTCTTCTGAGGTGAAATGATCGTGATCCCAAGCTGGGAAGTTGTGCTACTCGGGAGGGGTGGGGGGATTTTATCTTGTTCATTTATCATAATTAATGGCCTTTATCATTATTGGGTGTGTGGGGCCACATGCCTCAACTCTAGTCATTTATCCAAGAAGGATTGGATGTTCGGTTAGAGGAGGGACCTAATCCCCTCTGACATTACCTCAATTGGGGTGTTGTTCAGCGAGGATCTCATAAATGAGTCTCCTTTATCCCTCAATATCTTGGAGTTAAGAAACCATCCTAGCATCGGAATTGGTCTCTAGAACAGTCTCAAATGAGCTAACAAGTTCAAAAACTACCTTTTCTTTGTTGATATGTCGACGTGCAGGCAACAATACCTCATTGGAGGGATATATAAGGCCCAACATCTATCTATGTTGACAAGTTCAGAGACTTATCATAAGATCTATCTTATGCTATGTCTCACCTTGGGGTGAATACTCTCCATTGTGTCTTGTGTATTCGGCTTAGTTTTTGAAGAAATGCCCCCGTAAAGGGCTTCGCAGTGTTAGGGTTTCCCCATCACCGCCATCTCCTCTGCCTTGGGCGACTGCGGTTTTGCTCCTCATCTCTTCTCGGTGGGCTCACAGCTTGCTCCTATTTCTGTGGTGGCGTTGGATCAAGATCTAGTCTTCACCGGAATTGAATGCTTGGGTCCCTTCGTCTCGAGGGTTCATAGGTTCTAGCGGCGTTGTGGGTAGTAGGCAACCAACAGGCTTCTACGACATCGATGGTCACATTATTCGGTGGGATCAGCTATCAATGGTGGATCGATGTTGGTCCAAGGTCTATTTTTGGTCTGATATGGTATAAGGTTTTTGTTGTGTCTTCTTCTCCGCCTGTGAGTGATTTGGGGGGCTTTGTGTCCTCCTCGTATAAGTGTGATGATGGTGACGGGCATCATTTTGTTTTGGTTCAGTTTTCAACAAAGGTCACTCTGGCATCACCTCTAATGCCCATGATCTTGGTGATGGGGTTCAACTTTTTATTTCATGATTTTTGTTGGGTGATTTTTGTTCTTGCTGTGAATTTTTTTTGGTGTGAATCTCTTTTGGTGTGGTTTGTTGGTCTGCGGAGTGTCGATTGGTTCGTGGTTGTGTTGCGGTGTCTGCGGAGTAGGGTGCGGCGTCTGAACGGCCTAGTCTTACTCGTTCTATTTTCTTCATCATCCTTTGTGGATGTTATCTTTGGTTCATCTCACATCACTGGAGGGTTTGGGAGAACTCCAAATGGAGTCTGCTGGCGGGTTTGTGGATTTAGGCTGGTGTCTATGGTCGCACCGGTGGGCACTTGAGGAGAATGGTTCTTTGGTTTGTCCAGCTTTTCTGATGTTTGTGTTCCCTGCTTTATGGTGCCTTGGCCTTCTTTTGATGATGTCGGCTCCAGCTATGAAGGTATGTTAGTTTGAATGCTTGAATGTATTTTCCATACATTTTGCTTGAATGTTTTTTGTTTTGTATCCTTGTATTGTTTTTAGTGGGGAAGTGGTGAAGTGGTGAAATGGTGAAGTCATGTATGGTTTCTCACTTTTTCCTCAAAAGTGTTTTCATAATAATAAAAAACAAAGTTCAGTCAGTTCGTTTTTCTAATCATCTGGGGTACTAATCATGGTGAATTTCATGGTAAAAGTGGTTAGTGGTAAACTTTCATCTATAACATGATGGCCAACCTAAAAATACTAACATTTACTTAGAAAGTGGATAATGTGTAGGGAAACGTACTACCCCTAACTTCATATCTGTGCATGGATATATGACTCATGCATGATTAACTAGCACATGGTGAGGCTCCTAACACATGTATGTTGGAAATTCTGGTGGTATCCATACGAATTTGGGCACTAATCCATTGGGAGTGTAGTAATATCAACCTTATAGAACTATTTACGGATATCCTCAAGGTGTTCCTAGCTCCCAAGATAGGTTAGTTGGCATTATTGGTGATGGTTGAACATCACCTAGATATTCTGGTGAAATCAGGCTACCTGACCCTCAATGATGAACTATGGTATAGTAAAACACCGAGTTTGAGGTAGCTAGAACACAATTAAGAGTTGGTTGGTGGCCAGGGCCTCTCACAAATCTTATTCTTATTCATTAACTAAGGATAAGTCCAGTTCCTGATTACCCTAATATCTGATCGGTGCTCTCCAAGAAACTGGGGGTGGTAGTGATGCAGACCTACTCTATTGTTGACTTTATGTAGAGGGGGTGTTGCACGAGTCAATCGTCCCTAGAATCTCAGAGTTTCTTCCAGAGGAGGGGTTAGATTCATAACCATATCCATAGAGTATGGAATATCTACAACGTCCTAATGATAAGGAAAGGCATAATACCTTTATGGATCAGGGGAGTGATCACCATCATCTGAAGGCATCAAACCAGATCTTGATGTCTCTCTTACTTCCATGGTGGAGGTTGAGAGGAGGAAAGCTAATGAAATCATAGATGGTTTCACAGTGATTCCCTGAAATGTTTTTAGAACATATTCCACATGTAGGTACTTGTAGAGGGATCCTGAGACCTTATAGGCCTTAGCTTTAGATATGGTTAGTCTTATTTGAAGGAATTATTCCCCTAGTTCTGGTGGTGGGGTAGAGTTGTTTTCATTGATTCATTTTTTGCCTCAAACTCTAAGATATAATAGGTGATGAAACATTTCCACCATTCCTACCTTAGGTGGAACGAGAGTTCCCCGAGTGTGATCCCCTAGGGATCATGGTCATTTCTTCTGGTTACACCACATCCAATTCCATGGGTATGGCCCCCATGAAAAAAAAATTCCCTCCTGAACTAGGAAGGATCTTCAAGGAAGGGGAAGTATTCAGTATGGTGAGGACCTCTGTTTCAATTGATAGTGTTGCAGGGAGGACCTTTGTAATGTAATTCTTTTCCATGGGGTGGACCATGATGGTTACCAGTGGTTCCCATGATGGGAATATTGAACCTAACCTACCAAGTTGGCGGTTTGGGACTTGATCCCAATCAAGAAAATACGGGGCCCCGTGAAATGGTTTCAAGAGTTGGGTGAGATTTTTAAATGGTGGTGGGAGCCATTAGAGCTGAGGGAGAGACCTCCTATCAAGAAAGGTTGGAAGCTTTCCCCCGACATCGGTGCTAGTTTTTCTATACCAGGGTTGATGGAGCAAGGATAAGATTGACCTGATCATCAACCTATGGAGTTGGTCGATATTATCAGTGTGTCTAGGTAGGTTCCATTCTAGTCAGATCCTAGGTAGGGGTTTATATGGGATTGAGCCAAACATCCCATACCTCCTCATCTTTGGGGAGCGAGCCATCATACTACTTCATATAGAGGATCTCAAAATGATTTGTTATCATGAATAGGGGGTTACCCCCTACACATTTCTTGGGGGTGGTGGCATTGGTGGGGTACCAATGCTTCTAGGTCCTAACGGGCCATGTCTCTAGTTAGGATAGCCCCTTCATGTTCATATCGATGAACTAGGACATTGATGACCCTCCATTAGATGAACTTAGATGGGGAGATGGTGTTGGGATGAACGGTAGCTATAGAAGTGGTGTCCACCATGGTAGGATCATATTTGTGTAGGATTTTCACTCTACTATTTCTCCTACCCCATGCCTATTGGTAGTGGTTCATCAAACATTTTCTATAGCTTGAATTATGTATGGTTCATGAAGTAAAGTTGGAGGAAGGATCCACATAGACAATGTCCTAAACTATAGATACCCAACATCCTTCATTTATCCCTAGTTGTAGGAGAACAGTCTCATGTTAGGCCCACCATGTTACTTGGTTGGCCTACCGTCGAATTTCAAGATCCAGTGATGTCCAAATATGGTGGTGTCCAATTTTACTGATCTTCCCATTATTTAAGTAGAAGAGATTCTCATTGGGTTCACCATTTTTTGACTCTTTCTATCAAGGAATGCATCAGGGTGGAAACATACTTTTTCTTCTCCCCACATTCATGCTTTCCAAAGTTGGGCATCCTCTAGAACCATGTTTGATAATGTCAACTCCTAGATCAGAATGGGGTGGTGGGATATTGGTTCCTCCTTCCATGGATTCCTCCTTGTAACTCATTTCCTATTTTGGGTCTCTCTTATTATTTGAGTCTTGTTTATGAAGCCCATTCCCAGCACCATCTTGAGGTGGATTCCAGTTAATTACACTGTTTTTTTTATGACAGGACAGATACCTATAGTTGAATCTAATGGTGACATTGGATACATTTGTACATATGTGGATTTTTTGTGTGTTGAGTACCTATAAAGTCTTCCTCTTTTAAATTTGAGGTCATCTAATGTGTGAGGAATCTTAGTTTTAGAATCCAAGGCATCCCATATAGACCATGAGGTAAGTTGCACCAAGGTCATAAGGAATCTGAAGATATTTACCTTGGGTATCCCATGTTCATTACATGATGTAGGGATTTTGATGTATCAGATGGGGGTCACCAGTTTAGGGTAATGTGGGGACATGGTCATAGATTCAAAGTCTTGTGGGGATAAGTTGGTCGTAGGTTTAATGTCTTGTGGGAACAGGTTAGTCACGGGTTTAATGTCTTTTAGGGATAGGTTGGTCACAGTTTTAGAGTCTTTTTGGGATGTGGTCACAGGTTTAAAGCCTTGTAGTTAATTTTCCCATATACACGTGTTTCTATAACACCCCTATATTTTTTTTTGAATTAATTTGTTCTTTTTGATATTTTTCATTTCACACAACACTAAAAATAATTTATCTTATATTAAATAACTATGCTTGGCTTACATTATACGAAAAACCAAGTTAATTTTGTGCTAAACACAACATAAATTTTAGCTTTCTCTGCACGTAACACCGAAATTAGCTTGCATTACATGCAATAATGACTTTCCTCAATGGCTTGTGTAACACCCAAGATCGAGTTTTAGCGAATAACGATACATTATTTAATATAACCTAGATATTAAATTAGTATTTATTAAAAGGGTTAACTAACTTATTAAAATATATGGTTTACACAGATATAAAATGAATTCATTGGTTAAAAATTAAATATAATTGAATATGAAAAATCGATTGAATATAAAGGAAAATATTATTATACCCACAAAACTATTTTACCATAATAAATTAAATTAATTAAAATTAGTGAGTGGTATTAATTTTTAATATATATTATATATTTAATAAAATATTTTTTATATTCATCCAATAGATTTTATAAGCTTAATATAAGAACAAACCCAATTTTATGCTTAGAAACCTATATTTTTATAAAGGTAGTTTTACCACCTTTTAATGGAGAACCCATTTTAAATCCAATTTTTGGAACTTTTATAGATTTAATATGTCAAAAAAACTTCATATTTGAAAGTGAAATATAAAAATTAGGTTTGGATAAATTTTTGGTATTTTTCTGTAAGGTTTCATTTTTTAATAAATATTTAAAAATACTTAATTTTAATTGAAATTTGATTTTTCATATAATTTATTTATAAGGATAAATTATATTTTAAATTTATTTAAAATTTAATTGGATCGTATTTTTATCAATTAATTCAATGTATGTCATTATAATAAATTTCACTTTGAAATTGGGTATAAAAACTTAGCAAACTTTTGGTTGTTTTTACTTTAAAAACTCGTAGTGTCGTCCCATCATCAAGATTAAATTTAACTTCTCTGATTTGTTATTAGAATTTGAAAAAATGTATTAAATATTTAGAATCATAATAGTTTATAATATCTAATAAGTTCAACTTAATTTTTGAACAAAACTATTAGTGAATGCAGGTAAAATTAATTACAGTGATTAAGGTAAAATTAAGCCTAATAAGGGAATAAACCTTAAACTTAAGGACCCAAATGAGCTATACGCTTTTAAAAAATGCCTTTTATAGAAATATTTCAGCCATAAACCTTAATTTATTTATTTATTTTGGTTTGGTATCACTTTTTCTAGGTAAAAACATGGGTACACCAAAATTGTTTTCAAAAATTCCAAGTGTGTCATTTCCCTTCCCTATAAAAGGACACAACCACTCCCACTTCCTCACACATATAAAACCACTTATGTTTGGATAATATATACCCAATAAACATCCCAAAAACTCTGTATTACTCTTTTATTCCTCCCTTTGGTCATAAAGACTTCCAAGGAATCCCTTTGGTGCAAACCAAAAGGAGTTACCCGGTTAAGAGGTAACACCCTCCCTCAGGCTCCTTTATTTTATTTCCATTCTCCACTCCCTAAAATATTCTTATTCCACACATGTATAACAAAAAAATATCATAAATATACTAGTATATTTTTATTCCAATGGTTCTACCGACACTTACACACACTTCTATCTAATGGGTAACGAACATACTGTTTACGTGTACGGTGAACTACCGCCTCACGAAACGATTATTGTTCATTTTTCATTTACCACCTATCATGGTGGAAATTATGATGGAAAATATATTTATATATGATATATATTATATTTATAATGTCTTTTTTCGTATTTAAATTTTATTTATAACATACCCTTATGCTTTTTATCTTGTATAAATACGATAATTTTGTTTGAGGGAGTGTGGACTACCACCCCCTCAAAGTGATGTGATTCGTTCACACACTACATGGAATGTATTAAGGATGTGTTTAGTGAACTTATATGATATTTATGACATAATAATTATACTTTAATGGTATTATATACATATATATATACATATATGTCATTTACTTTCTTTCTTTCAATACGTCAATAAAACAGAAGCAGCGTTCATGCGTATGTACGACCTACCGTCTTCATGAACGGTGTATTCCATTTCATACTTCTATATTATATGATTATTATACTTATATTTATGTTTATTTAAATATCCATTTTATTATCTTTCTTTAATGAGGTTTATGTTTCAAAAGTTACCAAATTGGTGAAGTAATTTTGTCTCAAATTGCCTTCTTTGAAACACATGTCATGGTATGCACCTATATTTTTCCATGAGGTGTATATACTATTTTTGAAATTTTATATCATTAATCTAATTATTTTCATGATATTTTAATCTTTATTTAATTTCATTTTTTTAAATGGGTACTATGGTTCAAAGTTACAAAGTGGTAAGTGTTTATTGAAACAATCTCATCGCTTTTCGAGATTTTTTATGATTATGCTTCATTTGATGAAATATTATGAGAAATATCTCAATAAAACTCATTAATGTTCTTATCCTCTGGTTATTCATGATATATTCATGTATTGGTACAATTTTCCACTCTTTTTTACATAATATAATTAATAAAGGGTTTTTAAGAAAGCCAGACTTTACCCTCTCTTCCGTTGGAAATATATGTTCCTTCAAAACCATGTTTTCTAAAAAGGGTTCCCAAGAATATTATAATATTATCATATAATATTTAAAATTCATTTTTAACCTTTTTTATTTTACCAATGTTTTCAAAGTAATGTTCTTATCACTTTCCAAACAAGGAATTTTTCTATCCTTTTTTACTGTGAAAAAGAAATGTTCTTTTTACCTTGTACGGCATGTATGGATTTACCTGTCATCATTTATTTAAAGATTACTTTTCATGTTTAAAATGATAGTTTTTAAGAAATTTTTTTTAAATTTAATTTTCAAATAAATGGTCTTCTAAAGGTTTTCAATATTTCTTTATAAGTTTTCAAATTATTTTTCAAGGAAAGTGTTTTTCAAAAGTATTTTTTTAGATTCTTTTGTAAGTTTTTAAGGAAAATTATTTTCAAAATGTTTTAAATATTATTTTATATGTTTTAAAGGTAAAAGGTTTTCAAAATTATTTCAATTGTTATTTCTAATTTTTCAATGCATTTTGAAAGAAAATGGTTTTCTAAAGGGTTTGTGTTTTAAAAATCCTTTTCAAAGAAGAAAGGATATTTTCCTCAAGAAATGTATTAAAAATATCTTTACAAGTTATTTTCCATATAGGATGAAATCTATTGATGTCACTCATTTCCTTATATGAAATTATCCAAAATTTCCATTCATATTATTTCTTAGATGGTTCGTGTTTTGATTGAATGATGTTTATGATACTCATTTCTATTCCACGAGTTATATGATTTTGAAACCCAATTATTTTCACGAGTTATGATTTGATGAAATTATTATGAAACATATCACTTTACATATGTTATAATTTGATTAAATGTTAATGATATCCATTTCATTTTATGGGTTGTGATTTGATGTTTGTAGATTCTATCTCTTTTCATGGTTCGTGATATGAGGAATGTTTTTTGGAACATGCATGTATGATTTTATTAGGTGAGTAATGGGACCTATATCTCCCTAAAATGCATTGGGTAATGATAGATGACTCATGAGTATAAATGTTATGTGTGAACCTGATTACATGTTCACAATGTTATGCATGGAACTAGTTTCATTTCCATAATTTTATGTGTGAACTTGATTACATGTTCACAATGTTATGATTGAACCTTATAATATGTTCATAATGTTATGTTTGAATATAATTACATGTTCAAAATGTTATTCATGTACCTGGTTTCTTGTCCATAAGTTTATTCATGAACCCGATTACATATTCACAATGTTATGCATGAACCTGATTACATGTTCACAACATTATGTGTGGACCTAGTTTCATGTCCATGAGTCTATGAGAGGGACTGATTTCATGTCCTTAACTTGATGTGTGAACTTGTTTCTACTTATACATGTTCAATATGTTATATGTTGATGTGTATGCCACAATTCCATTTCTTATTTATATGTTATTATTTTATGTCTTATTCTCTTGATTTCCTTATGATTCATGTCTTATGAACTGCCAATATTTATGTCATGTCTCACAATTATAATCTTTGATATATAGGGTATGATATTAAAATGTTATGCTTGAATTATCATACCCTTATGTTCATGTTATTCCAATGCATTTCCCTTATTTACCCTTAGTAAGTATTTGAGTTCACCTCTTTCTTATGTTTCCTTTCCACAGGTTATGAAGAAATTTTTTAGGTAAAAGTAATATAGGGGAAGATATTTACTAGAGAAATTGAATATCTTTCACCAAGTTAGAATATTTTGTTCCATGTTTCCAAAGAAACTAATCTATTATGGTCCTCAAGCATGTACTTTTGTAATATGTTAAATATTCATCATAAATGATGTAATATCCATGTATGTTAAGCTTGGGTCACTATAATTGGTGTAAAAGGAAAGTTTTATTCAACATTTAGAAACTAGGATGATAAAACATTAGAGATAACTCTAAGTAAATGTCTAAGGATAAGTCTAAGGATAAGGAAAAGTATAGGAAAATGTCATGGAATTTTGCTAAAGGATAGAGTGGGTGGTTTCCTAGCAATAAATATTTGTCTAGATACTACAGGTAGATGTAGATCTGGTACAGAAGTACCTAGGTGTAACAACTTCAATAAGATATCTTGGGCCCGACTTAGGGTAATCTAGCACACAACAATGGGCTTTTCTGCACACCAATTTTGACACTCTCGGGGGATATGCTTTGGAAATTCACAAACTATTTGCAAACAATTTTGAAGGATTTGAATAGAATATAACTATGAATAACCTATGACAAACCTAAGGTGTCGTTGATTAAAAGTTATGTGTCATGATTTATACATCCTATAAGTAATTTTTCATGATTATGCGGTTTTCTTCTATGATATGTTTTTCTCACCCCATGCTTTCTAGTTTTAGTAAATGGGGAGAACTAGAAGGAACATGGTTATCATCGAATTTTTTAGATGTGGAAAGTATGGGAATTATGAAAATTTATTTTCCAAGTGGAAATATCATAAATAGAATCAAGAAGGTGGAATGATTATTGGTTATACTTATGAAGATAAATAGACCGCAAAAGACATGTGAAAGGTATGTGATGTTCTTCCAGTATTGTTTACATTAATCATAAGAAGCATGATTAGATTTAGTTTGATGAACCTTAATACATGATTCATATTTAATATTCTAGTAAATTGGTATTAAGGAATAAGTTGATGAATCCTGAGTAATGGTTTGATAATAAATTTAGATGAATTAAGTACTTATGTTTTGGAATCTAAAGATTATGTATGTGAATCATGAAATATATAAGTATTTTCAATATAATTTTTCATTAAGGATTGAAAATTATATGTTTAATGGTGATGAAGACTTATAAAATTTATATTTTTATTAAGTTAAGGTAACCCTTAATGTGATCAAGATGTTGATAAAATTGTGTTTCTCTTGGATAAAGAGATGATTGATTTGGATAAAGTAAATTGGATATCATTGATTACCCTGTATATAATTATTGATCAGTTGAAAAATTGGTATATGTAATCCTATATGAAGTTTAAAAATTATTGTATTTAATTAATATTTCTAGTAACCTTTTTTAATAAGGAAGCATGCATGTTTTCCAAAAGTATTTATGGTAATTTAGGTTATTACTATATTTCAAGATAATATATGATGAGGGTATTCACATGTTTGGAATGTGACAACCAATAGATACTTTTTGATATACAGGGGATCAATGTTAAGATGATTTTGTGAATTTATTTATAAAGTTTTGGATTTTCAACTTTTGGAAGGGTCATAAGGTTACCAAGTTATGGAAAGTTTAAGTTAAACTTCGGATGAAGTATTTATATAGTGAGTTTGTATTGAAAACCTTAAGTAAAAAGGTTATCTAGTGATTAAACTTATTTCAATGATGTCCATCATATTTATTTTGGAAATTATATTAATTTATTTTTAGAAAATGACATCTTTTATGATGGGAGATAACCCATCAAGTCTGGAAAGGCTATGAGTCTTGAACCCATGATTGAAGGATGATAAGGGTTCCAGGCCTACCACTAGCCTACACGATGTCCAAGTTAGTGTGTAATTATTTTTGATGAATAAATATTAATGATGAACTAGTAGAGTTACTTTTTATTTTTATAAATTAATGTATTAACCATGTAGATTTTAAATAATATTTAGAGACAAATAGTTATACTTTTCATTCTTTTATGGGCCTTAAGATCCGCTAAAAGTGCATTTTATTACTTCAGTCATCAAATTTAATTTCTGGACATCCATTTCTTAAAGTAATGGTTGAATTAGAAATATATAAAAGCACAACAAAAGAATGAAATTTTGTTTATAGAAATATATAAAGTAATTATATTTTCTTATATTCTTTTTCAATAAAATAATTACTCAATGATAGGATAATAATCAAAATAATACTTTTTCCTAATACCTTAATTTTTTGTTGAATCAATGGCCATTAAAATCATCATATATTTATGAATTTTAGGCCCTAAAATTTTCTTTGATCATTCACTTGTTTGTGATTGATGGCCTCAATCACTTCCTATAAATACTTACTCTTTTCCTCTATGTCCAATCTTCACTACCATCCTATGTTCTCCTATTAGGAAACCTAGTTATATGTTACTTCAAGTAACCATTATGGTTCCAACTTTCCCTTTTTAAGGTAAGTTTTAGTATTCATTTTTATGATGTGGGTTTCTATAAATGAAAATTTCAAGAATTAAACTTTTGATAACCCAGATGAATTTTGAGGGAAAAATCATTTTAAGGGGGGTAGAATGTAACACCCCAAGATTTTTTCAAAAAAAAATCGAATTAATTTATTCTTTTTGATATTTTTCATTTCATGAAATTCTAAAAATAGTTTATTTTATATTAAATCACTATGTTTGACTTGAGATATATGAAAAAACAAGTTAATCATGCACTAAATGCAACAGAAATTTTATCTTGCTCTGTACGGAACACAGAGGTTAGCTTGCATTACACACAACAATGAATTTCCTTGATGGTTTGTGTAACACACAAGACCGAATTTTACCAAATAATGATATATTATTTAATATAACCAAGATGTTAAATTATTAGTTATAAAAAGGGTTAACTAACTTATGAAAATATATGGTTTACAAAAAAATAAAATTAATTCATTGGTTACAAATTAAATAGTAATGAATATGAAAAACTGATTGAATATAAAGGAAAATATTATTATACCCAGAAAGATGTTTTACCCTAATAAATTAAATTAATTATAATTAATGAGTGATATTAATGTGATATATATTATATATTCAATAAAATATTTTTTATATTCATCCAATATATTTTATAGGCTTAACATAAGAACAAACCCAATTTTATGCTTAGAAACCTATATTTTTATAAAGGTAGTTTTATCGCCTTTTAATGAAAAACCCATTTTAAATCCAATTTTTTGAACTTTTATAGATTTAATATGTCAAAATAAAAATCATATTTTAAATATAAATATAAAAATTAGGTTAGTATAAATTTTTGGTATTTTTCTGTAAGGTTTCATTTTTTAGTGAATAGTTAAAAATACTAAATTTTAATTCAAAACTTATTTTTCATATAATTTATTCATAAGGATAAATTATATTTTAAATTGATTTAAAAGTTAAATTAGATCATATTTTTATCAATTAATCTAATTTAGTTCATTATAATCTATTTCACTTTGAAATTGGGTATAAAAACTTAACAAACTTTTGGATGTTTTTACTTTAAAAACCCGCAATGTCGTCCCGTCAGTGGGATTAAATTTAAATTATGACACTTCTTGTGATTGAAATTTAGAAAAATGGATTCCATATTTATAATAATAATAATTTATAATTTATAATAATTTAAACTTAATTTTTGACCAAAAATATTAGTGAATGCGGTTAAAATTAATTACAGTGACTAAGGTAAAATTAAGCCTAACAAGGGAATAAACCTTAAACTTAAGGGACCAAATGACCTATCCACTTGTCCATAACCCATTTTATGGCCATATTTAATCCATAAACCTTCCATTATTTATTTTTTATGGTTTTTTATGACTTATTTTATCTAAAAACATGGGTACACCTAACTTGTTTTCAAAAATGTCAAGTGTGTCCTTTCCCTTCCCTATAAAATACTACCACCTCTCCCACTTCCTCACACCTCTCAAACCACTTATTATTTTCCAATATATTCTAAATAAACTTCCCAAAAACCCTCACTTACTCCTTTAATCCTATCTTTGGGCATAAAGACTTCCAAGTAATCCCTTTGGTGCAAACCAAAAGGAGTTACCCGATTAAGAGGTAACACCCTCCCTCCAGCTCCTTTTTTTATTTCCATTATCCACTCCATAAACTCTGTTTATTCCATGATTTTATAACAAAACCAGTATATTAAATATAATAGAATTTTTTTATGCAAATTTTTTTACCTACACTTACACACACTTCCATCTAATGGGTAATGAACATATTTTTTACGTGTACAGTGAACTACCACCTCACGAAACAATGATTTTTCATTTTTCCTTTAACACCTATCATGGTGGAAATTATGATGAAAACTATATTTATATATGATATATATGATATTTATAATTTCTTTATACTTATGTAATTTTTATATAGAACATACCCTTATTCTTTCAATCTTTTGTAAATATAATAATTTCGTTTGAGGAAGTGTGGACTACCGCCCCCTCAAATCAATGTGATTTGTTCACACACTGCATGGAATGTATTAAGGATATGTTTTGTGAACTTATATTATATATATAAAATAATAATTCTACTATAATGATATTATATATATATACATATACATATATTTCATTTAATTTATTTCTTTTAATACATTAATAAAACAAAATAAGCATTCATGCATACGTACGGCCTACCGTCTCCATGAACGGTGTATTCCATTTCATAATTCTATATTATTAAGATTATTATAATAAAAATATATTTAATATTAATTATATTTATATAATGGTTTAAATTCTTTAAATCATGATATAAGTATAAGTACCAATGATATAACAAATTAAGACACATGCGAAAACAAAGCAAATATTTCCCGAAGCATAACCTTAACATAGAATTGTTAACAAGCGGGTAATATAAAGTCATAATAAAACAATATATGGTATTATATATAAGAATATAGTTCTATAAAATATTTATAATAAACTTATATTTATTATACATGAGGTTTGAATGAGTAAGATGAGAGTCAAGACACAAGGTAATGGAATTTCATCTCACTTTTTATTTTTATGAGATACATGGTTTATTCACCACTAATTCCTTTTATATGGTGTTTATACTTACCATGGATGTATTATATTATTATTATACTTATATTTATGGGTATTTATATATACATTTGATTATATTTCTTCTATGAGGCTTATGTTTCAAAAGTTACCAAATCGGTAAAGTAATTTTGTCTCAATTTTCCTTCTTTGAGACACATGCCATATTATGAACCTATATTTTTATATGAGGTGTATATACTACCTTTGAAATGATATATCATGAATATAATTATTTTCATGATATTTTAATCATAATTTAATTTCATTTTATTAAATGGGAACTATGTTTCAAAGTTACCAAGTGGTAAGAGTTTATTAAAATAATCTCATCGCTTTTCCAGATTTTTTATGATTATGATTCCTTTGATAAAATATTATGATCCATATCTCAATAAAATTCATTAATATTCTTCTCTTATGTATATTCATGATATATTCATTTATTGTTACCATTTTCCACTCTTTGGTACATAAGATAGTTAAGAAAGTGTTTTTAAGAAAGCCTGTCTTTACCCTCTCTTCGATTAGAAATTTGTGTTCCTTCAAAACCATGTTTTCTAAAAAATGGTTTTCAATAATATTATAATATTATCTTATAATATTTAAAATAAATTTTTCCACTTTTTTTCTTTTACCAATATTTTCAAAGGAATATTCTTATCACTTTCTGAACAAGTCATTTTTCTATTCCTTTTTATCATGCAAAAGGAATGCTCTTTTTACCTCATACGACATGTACAGGTTTATCCACCGTAATTTCTTTGAAGATTACTTTTCTTGTTTAAAAGTTTATTTTTTAATAAAATAATTTTTTTTCAAAATGTTTTCAAGATTTATTTATAAGTTTTTAAATTATTTTTCAAGGAAAGTGTTTTTAAAAAGGTTTTTTTAGATTATTTTATAATTTTTTAAGGGAAATGTTTAAAAATGATTTCAAGTAATATTTATAATTTTTAAATACATTTTTGAAGAAAATGGTTTTCTAAATATTTTATGTTTTAAAAATCCTTTTCAAATAATAAATGATGTTTTCCTCAAGAAATGTATTCAAAATATCTTTCCAAATTATTTTTCATCTAATATGACATCTTTTTATGTTACTCATTCCCTTATAGGAAATGATCCAAAGGTTACATTCATATTCTTTCTTGAATGGTTCTTGTTTTTATTGAATTGTGTTTATGAAACCTATTTCTCTTCCATGAGTTATATGATTTTGAAACCCACTTCTTTTAATGGTTTATGATTTGATTAAATTATTATAAAACCAATCTATTTCCATAGTTTATTATGTGATAAAATTGTATTGATACCCATTTAATTTCATGGGTTATGATTTGATTTTTATAGAAGCCATATCCTTTCATGGGTCTTGATATGATGAATGTTTTGTGGAATATGCATGTATGATTTCATTATATGATGGGTGGGACCTATATCTACCTATAATTAATTAATTAATTATGTATTAATCATGATTATAAATGTTATTCATGAACCTGATTACATGTTCACAATGTTATACATGGACCGGGTTTCATGTCCATAAGTTTATGCATGAACCTGATTACATGTTCACAATATTATGAGTGAACCTTATTATATGATTATAATGTTATATGTGAACATGATTACATGTTCAAAATGTTATTAATGGACCTATTTTCATGTCCATAAGTTTACACATTAACATGATTACATATTCACAATGTTATGAGTGAAGCTGATTTCATGTTCACAACATTATGTGTGGACCTATTTGCATATCTATAAGTCTATGAGAGGGCCTGATTTCATATCCTTAACTTAATATGTGAACCTATTTCTACTTATACATGTTTACTATGTTATACGTTGATGTGTATTCCACAATTACATGTCTTATTCATATGTTATGATTTCATGGATTATGCTCTTTATTTACTTATGATTCATGTCTTATGAACTGCCAATATTTATTCCATGCCTCGTGATTATGATTCTTGTATTATGAACTTTAGGTTATGATCTTCAAATGTTATTCTCGCATTCTCATACCCATATGTTCATGTTATTCTTATGAATTTACCTTATTTACCCTTATTGAGCATTTGAGATCACCCCTTTCTTATGTTTCTTTTCCATAGGTTATAAAGGAATGTTTTAGGTAGAAGTACTAGAGGGAAAGATCTTTACTAGATACATTGAATATGTTTCACTAAGTTAGAATATTTTGTTCCAAGTTTCCAAATACACTAAACTATTATGGTCCTCAGGAATTTACTTTTTTAATATATTGAATATTCATCATAAATGGTGTAATATCCATGTATGTTAATCCTAGGTTTCTATATTTTCATACTAGGTCAGTTATAGGTTATAATCACATGGATATGTCGAGGTGTAGTGGAGACCTTAATTTTGGGTGGTGAGGTTGAGTGTGTCCTAGAGGGAGATGATCACACTTTAGAGTTTTCACCTTCCAAGGGGAAGACATGCAGATTTAATGGTGGTGTTGGGGGATTGGGATTGAACCTTAAGGAGGTATCCCAAGTGTGTCAGTATTGGACCTCGGGGAGGCATCCTACGTACCATGTTAGGAGATAGGGGTCAAAACCCATGTGGTTTGAGTGTACAGTTTAAGTTCATGTGTATAGATTGGTCCATGCAATTTAATGGTGTGCGGGTAAAGTTTCTCATGTTTTGGAAGCAGCGAAAGAAAGGGATGGTGTGGGTATTATGCATAGGTGTTTCCCAAGAGGTGAGGTATCATCCCTTTCAATTCATACATAGGTAATCCTATGTTTAATAAACAAGTTAGGGGTATAGATTAACATCATGCAATGAGGAAGTTGTTGTGAAGTTTAACTTTGTACAACTAGGATGTTGGGCTATGCAGTTTAAATTCTTACATCTCATACTATATGAGTATTATGCCCAGAGATACCATTTCTAAGTAGGATGGGAGTATATGAAATTATTCCTACACACAAGTAAAGGTGATAATATTCCCATTATGATGCCACCTTTGAGGATTATGTGTTTATCACACAAGTTATTTTAATGGTACAAGGTGTAAACACTATTGTGTTAAAGATTCACATGGGGGTCCTGACATTAGGGTGCCTATTCTTAGGAGCAATAAGCAATAAAAATTTCCATGTCGTGCTTGGATCAAAGAGGTTGAACATGAGGGTTGATGATATCGGTCGTGTAGAATATTGAGGAGTGGGTGAACCCCGTGGGAGTAGGTGTGGGTCACCTGAGCACTCAACTTGTGCGCAATTATGTTTGGAAAAAAGATGCATCGGTTCGGGTATCCATAGGTTACTATGTGCGACTTTGGAGTTACAAGTTCAACTGGGGTTGCACAAGCCAGGGACTCTAGAACAAGGATAGAGCATGGATAATGGTTACATAGGTGCATGTGACTTCTCGGGACGCTTGAAGCATGGGGTCACGTAAAAGGAATTCATATTGTGTGAACCTGCCTATCATTTAAGGGGAGTTTCATGAGGACATATCAAACATAATTCAAGGTGATTTTGGGCTTATGTGAGGTCTATCATGAAAATCTATACATGTGGGAATCCATGGGGAGGGTGGAGTTGCGCGATGTCATGAAAGAGGGTTTTCTATAAATAAGAGATTGATTCTTAAACTTATAGAGGTTCACCATGAAAATGAGGGATGATTCTCTATTTACATCCAAAATGGGCATTCAGGCACTTCGAGCATGAAACATCAGTTGTGTCATACAAAGTGGTGATAGTTCATGTGAAACAGTGATTGTGCACCTCTCTTACCTTTGTCATAGGAGGAAGGTCATGGAAGGCAGCGGTTTGGACATCATATTTTTCATGCAAGTGGCTTGAATGCCAACATGGGGGTTTACATGCAATGGTCCAATGTTTCATGCAGTCGTGTACATTGATTTTGGGGGCTTCTGTAGTGCCTACATAACTTTTTCATTCATCGTTACCTTCCACATGCAAGTGATTTTCAAGCCAAGATCGAGAGTTTTGTGCAATGGCCCTAAGTTGCACGCAATGGATCCTTGTGCTCCAAAATGGGCCCTTGGGCCATCCTGTGTAACATCCTGGCCTGTATTTCACTAAATGGTGCCCTGATATGGTGGGTCACATCTCCTCAAGCACCAGAGGCTACCAACTAGAAATGGGGGCTGGGGTGTGTCCATGGGAAGACCATTCCCTCATGTTAGAGTATAAAACAGCAATAGAAATCATAAAGATCAGTATATAAAGTAGATATATAACTAATTAATGATAAATCATCAATAAGACTATAATAAATAAACAATTCCAAAGGAAATATCATATAAAATGATTTCATGTTTCTAGAAATCAACCAAAATAGGTATATAGGGAATGGTACAATAAATGTATCAAAATACTAAAAAGACCAAAAAGAACTATCTCTGACTAGCATCGCAAGCCTATATTGGTCTTGTGATCCCCTCCTCCTAAACATGGAACAAATCAAGCATCATACTTTGGGCACTTGTTCTGGTCCCTACCTGCATCCATGAAGTCTGTCTGAGTACCCAATGACATCCTGAATAGGGTGTGAGATAACACTCAGTAGGTCACCACCAACGGTGTCTGTAACAAATCTAGGTTGTGAAATATGAGCATAAACAGTGTGCAATATGTAATAGATAAAAGATATTAAATGTAAAGTGAGAAAGTCAAGTGGTACAATCCAACCTACCAAGGATACCTACAAACAATGTCCAAGCTCTATTAATAAGGGAAATTGTAAAAACAGAAATGCACAAGTCATATAGTCCAGTCTAACAACTGAAAGCTAATACCCATACTAGGGTTATCCTTAAAACATGTCAAATCATCCAAAAACATCCTTGAAATGTAAAAAATTGTAAACATCCATCGCGTACATGTTGTATAGTCTAGCATATAACATCTACCAATGCCCCATTGTATATCATGTCATCCACATCGGCCCCATCATATAATCAAAAGTGTCATACCACAAAGGGTCAGATCCAAGGTATAAAAGACCAAGGCATCCACATCGATCCCTAGAATAATCTTTATGTAAACTCGGTAAAGAACTGGTTTGAATCATAGGATCATGTTATCATACCATGTCATTCATGAGTCTAAACAAGTAGGGTCCAAGGGGTAGTAAGGCCCAAGGAATCCTACAAAATCAAGACCCATGGAAAAACAAGTCAAAGGCATCTGATACCGCAATCAAGACCCCTGGTAGAAACTTCCATGATGTTTAATGGAATCAGGATCCAAGGTATACCAACCAAGGCATCCACTACCATTTCAATTCATCAATTCAATTAAAACATCAATTCATAATCAATTACATTTCATGAGTTTACCCACTCATTTCCACATCTACTCTAGAATCCATTTAAACAATTAAATTAGAAAACATCATGTTATCACATGGAAAATGAGAAAAACCTTCTCTTAAACATTCAATTCAAATCTATTTATCTTTATAAAGGATTCCACTAGCAAGGAGAGCTCACACACACCCAATGGGTTGGTAAAACAATGAGAATATACAAATTCATACCACATGGGTGTCCTATATTGGGGAAACAACCTTCAAAAAACTCAAAGGAACTAGTGGTAATCCATAACATATTCCAATTCATCCAATTTAATTGTTCAATTAATTTTAGGGGAACCGCCGGAAATTCTGACGTACGACACAACACCAATACAACTTATAAAACAAAAAATCATATGGGAAAATGTATAGACCACCTAATATAGGTCCATAGTAGAGCACTCATCCAATATTGACCTCTAATTTAGTTGAAAATATGGCACAGATCCAATGTGACCAACATTAGAATAAATAGAGTCCATATTATGGAATGGCACCTAATACTAAGTCTTGGATTCCTAGGGAACTCCTGAGTGAGAGAGAATGGAGGAGATGAACGATTCTTCCAAAAATAGAGGCCTTGACCCTATTTTTAAAAACTATCCTCTAGAATTTACACAACGTGTAAATTATTTACATGTTATATAAATCTCAGGGTCTTCCTCCCTAGGGAAACACTTTACACAACATGAATCCGCCTACCCAGACCATTACACATCATGTATTACAATTACACTATGTGTAATTGGCCTACAGCCAACCTATAACCCTTCTGCCTCTTCCTTCCCAAAAACATCCCAACTGGCCCACAACCCGGCATTAGGTACTAAGCCAAAAATAGAACTTAAACAAGATTTTAATTGAAAAAAAATGATTTATACCTCATAGGAAGACCCTATATCTTATAATATTCCCTCGTTAAATCAATTCATCCCTAAATTTATCTTCCAAGAGTGGTCAAGAATCTCCTAAGAATAACTCCAACCACTAAGCACATACGTCGGCCTCCCGCTCCCAAGTCTCATACTATAAACAGTTTTTCTGCCATAGAACTCATACTAGAGGAACTGATCGACCTCAAAGAGCCTTCATACTCCTGTCAACGATACTAATAGGATGATTCTCAAAGGATGCATCTTTCTGTAACTCAACCTACTCAGTATGAAGAATATGAGATGGATCTGAATGATAACAGTGTAGCTTAGATATGTGGAACATATCATGCATGGCCCAGTACCTCTAAGGTAACTGTAACTGATAGGCTATCGGCTCGACTCTCTCTAGAATTTTTAATGGCCTGATATATCATGGTGAAATTTTACCCTATCTCATAATCCATATATTTCTCAACCTTGGAGAGATATATAAAAATACCTGATCCCCAACCTCAAACTCTAGAGGTTTTTGACAGTGATCATCTTAAGATTTTTTTTCTTGACTAAGTAGTAGTAATTCACTTTCTGATCAACTGGACCTACTCAAAAGTCTCTTACACAAGATGTGGTCCTAGTAAAGTTGTCTCACCTACCTCTAACCAGCACAAGTTTATTGGCATGGACTACCATACAAATCCTCATAAGGTTTCATCTGTATTTTCTCCTGATAACTATTGTCGTAGGAAAACTTGACTAGGGTAATATTCCTCTCCCAAGAGCCCCTAAAATTCAGGACGTATGCCCACAAAATGTCCTCAAGAACCTGAATCGTGCGCTCTGACTGGACATTATTCTAAGGATGGTATGTTGTGCTCAGAAGAACCTATGTACCCAAATCCCTCTCCAAAATATTCTAGAAACAAAACTTAAACCGGGCATCCCTATATGATATAGTGATCTAAGGAACCCCGTGAAGTCATATTATCTCACAGATATACAACTACCCAAGATTATCCACTAATAAGGTCTCTTTAATAAATAAGAAATGTTAAACCTTCATTAGACTATCCACAACAAACCATATAGCATCCACTACCTCGAGGCGACCTTAGAAAACCAGTCACAAAATTCATCATGACGTCCTCCCATTTATACTCGGGAATGTACCACCCAAACTGAGGTATGAAACTCCCACATTATCTCCTTATGTATGTCTGTTGGAACCCATGTGCGACTATGTATATGTAGAATTTCATCCTCACTCACGATCCAACTAAAAGGAGGGTCCTCACCTTCCACACTCTCCCATAGAATTAGGCCTTATGAATCTGATAGCTGCCTCATCCTTACTCTATCCATAAGGGTAGAGGTCACGGATAAGGATGAAATTAAATTCTACCCCTTACTATCCTATACCTCCAAGTGCATCTCTGAAAACAAATCTATAAGTTGTCATTTGCTACTCACCTCTTGAACTGACTATATCTGAGTCCACCTGCTCAATCCATCAGTCACTGTATTTTCCTTTCTAGTCATATAGGCAAGATCAAATTCAAAAGACTATAGGTACTCAACCTGCCTTCACTACCTCAGATTCAAGTCACAAATTTTAAATATATAATTGAGGATTTTTTGGTCTTTGTACACCACAAAATGATCTCCCAGTAAATAATGTCTCCAACAGAACAAAGCATGAACAACTATAGCTAACTTGAGATCATGTATTGGTTAATTCCTATCATGTGGCCTTATCTAACAAGACCCATATACCACAACTCTATCTTCCTAAATCAGAACTACACATATCCTGATGCCTGATGCATCTCAATACACAGTGTAGTTTCTTCTCAAATTTGGAAGAATAAGGATCAATGCTAAAGTCAATCTCTCTTTTAGATCCTAAAAGGTTGTCTCATAGGTATCTGAACATTAAAACTTCACATCATTCTTAATCAATCCCATCAAATGTGCTGATAAGCATGATAAGTCCTATATGAAATGCTTGTAATATCTAACCATCCCCAAGAAACTCTATATGTCAAATACATTCTTGAACTACTCCTAGGAAACTATAGCTCTCACCTTCTCCAGGTCAATTGATACTCCTGTATCTGAGATAATACGACCCAAGAAGTGAATCTTATCCATCCATAAGTGACACTTTATGATATTAACATATAATATATGCTCTCTCAATGCATCCAAAATGATCTCAAAATGTTTGGTATGGTCATGTTGATTGTTAGAATACACCAAGATATCATCCATGAAAACCACCACAAACGAATCTAGATAAGGGTGGAAAGATCAGTTCATCCGTGCCATGAAAACTATTGGATCATTCTTGATACCGAACGGCATAACCAAATACTCATATAGAACATACGTACTATGAAAAATTGTATAAGGTATGTGTGTAGGTCAAAAACGCACCTAATGGTATCTATATATCAAATAAATTTTTGAGAACACCCGATCTCCTTAGATCTGGTCAAAAATTTCATTTATTTGTGGTAGAGGATACTGGTTCTTAACCATCAACTGGTTCAATTTCTGATAATCCACACATAGTCTAAGGGTACCATTCACCTTTTTTGCAAAAATGGACTGGAAAACCCCATGGAGAAGTATTGGGTCACATAAACCACTTTTCCCCCAAGTCCTCTAGCCGCCTCTTGACCTCCTAAAACTTTGTAGTATCCATCCAATAAAGAGAAATGGATACTGATTCATCTCCTAGCACTAGCTGACTGACTGAAAATTAACTTTTTATTGAATGAGAACAACAAGTCACCACCGAAGCAACACAATCACGGTGGCCTAAAATGGTGAAGTCCAAGGGTGTCTTCTAGAATAACCTAGTTGCAACTCTTTGGAAAAGAACCCATTTGGTTGTAGATAATTATGTCCTCATCAGATCTACCTTCATGGTCCATCTTATCTGCTGCAAAATTGCCTTCGCGCCAAATATGCTTGACAGAACATCCTTGACTGATAAAGTTCCTACAAAGTCTCACCACATAGCAGAGATCCCATGGAGGTTCGGCCCTACCTTGGAGGAAGAGGAAGGATGAAGTAGAGTCCTATTTCATACTATCCACCTTGATGTTGAGGTGATTACACCACGAGAGACCTATGTGCAAGGCCCTAACTTTCGCACCCAAGGACGAGCCCGGCCCATAGAAGGCACTGAAGCCAAAGATTACTGAGCTGTTAGCAATCCTAACTAGTCTGTCACCCCTCATCTCACCATCAATGTAGGAACCATCGACATTGAGCTGTAATCCGTTGCAGGGCGGTAACCACTGAACCCACTTTCCTTTGGTGTTTGAACTTGTGCTTGTATTAGAAATCGATCTGGGGAGAACCCTTCTTAAGGAGGGTGACTCCCAGCAACCGTGAAGAAGCTTGCCTAGCTCGACCACCATTGATCGGGTTATCACATGAATCGCTAAGATGGAAGTCTTCACACCTTATATGGTTTTTGTTCCTTGCCTCCTAGATATTCCAACAAGTAGTCGTCACAATAGTTTCATGAATTCTCCTTTCAATGTCCCATGAGCCAAAGTCCCGAAACCATCTTATACAAAGCTCCTGAAAGTTATCACTACTGCACTCAATGTCTAGACTGGATCCCATGTAATGCCACAAGTACTTTTTCCATTCACTGTGCACAAACAGGTGTTCCATTGACTCCATTTCAATAGCAGCGAGACACCGTGGTCACTCCTCTGCGCTGAATGTTCTCGTCCGTCGGGAGAGCTCTGTGAAGAATTCGCCAGACCAGAAAATTCAATTTGGTGGGTATAACTTTGCACTAGAGATTCGAGGCCAGACTATCACTTTACCTATGCACATGGATAGAAGTTCTGAAACCACTGCTATAGAATTTACCAGAAGTCGATCCAGTGAAGCAGCAACGGTCCGGCTCTTCCATCAAGAGGATGTTTTGGAAAATTTCCTTCTACTCGGCATTGAGAATTGTGTCCATTAGACCTTGATGGGTGCTAGCCTCCTTGAATGTGATAGTCGGAACAGGATAGCTATGTCAATAGAGAACTAAACCTCTCTCTTAGGAAGTAAACTAGAAAAGTCACTTGGGAAAACATCCCTAAAAAAGGTCAATCGCTAGAGGAAAATTATAGTGACTCAGGTTTAGCCTTGTCAAACTTAAGAATATTCCTATGAATAATTCCAGAGTTAGGCATGGAGACGGCGTGCGATTTTGTGGCCCGGTGTGCCTAGAATAAATTTTATACACTACCACAAAAATAGTTTTTCCTGGAGCCAACCTTTATCAGCGCTGATAAAGGTACCCCCCTTTATCAGTGCTTTTTTAGTAGCGCTGATAAAGGGGGGCCTTTATCAGTGCTTTTTTTAAGCGCTGATAAAGGGTCGACTTCAAAAAAATAATTAAAAATAATATATTAATATATAAATATAGTTATATTGATATAAATATAATATATAATTTTTAAATATATTTTAGATAAGTATAAATATACATTTACACTTAATATACTTAATATATAATATATTTAGTGAAAATGGCTTATAAAAAAATGAAAAAAATATTTTTAATTAATAATTTGATAATTATTATGGAGTAATAGTCATTTAATAACAATTTTAAGACTAAAAAAATAAAAATAAATAAATAAAAGATCCAAAATATGTTGAAAACGAAACTCAAACTTCAAACGGTCATAACTTTTGATCCGGGTGTCCGTTTGAGCTCTACCACATATCAAATCGAAGCCTACGATGAGCTCTACACCCTTCTAATTGGGGTGACCTTAGTGAAGGTTTTTTCGAAGCCAAAAAAGGCTCAAAAGGCCTCCAAAACTAAGTTTTTAGTCTGGGTACCCCGATTTTTTAACATTTTGTGGATTTTCAGCCTCATTTAAGGGGGTATTATTGGCTTTTTTTGGTGGGTATTGGATTCATTCCAAGGTATTACATTCATATTGATATTATTTCTTTGAAATTTTATCATTTTTTATAATGCACTGCTATTTATAATCAAATATATAACAATATATAAATATTTTTTATATATTCACACATAAAAATTTAATTATAAATATAAATAATAAAATATATTTACATATAAAATATATTAGCTTTATCTAAATAATAACTAATATCCATTTTATTTAAAATAAAAATATATGAATATTTATATACCTATATATTAATCTAACTATATATATATATTAATATAACTACATATATATATTAATATAACTATAAATATATATATTAATATCACTATAAATATATATATTAATATAACTATATATATATTAATATAACTATATATACATATTAATATAAATATATATTACTATAAGACTAAATATAACTAAATATATATATATATATATCATGAAATGGAAAACAAATCAAAATAGAGTAGTGGTAAGGGCTTAGGCATGTAGGGGGGGAGGTCTCAAGTTCAAAACCTGTTGGAGGTAGGGGCACGTGCGCATGGGGGAAGCTAGCGCTGATAAAGGGTGTGTGGGGGTGCGTGGGGGAACTGTAGTGCGGGAAGGCACTGATAAAGGGGGGGCTCAAGCGCTGTAAAAAGCCCCCCTGAGATTTCCAGAATTTTTAAAAAAAAAAATTATTTTTTTTAACTTTTATCAATGCTAAAAAAAAGTGATGATAAAAGGGATCTTTTATCAGTGCTAAAAATAAAGCGTTGATAAAGGGGACCCCCCCCCTCCTTTATCAACGCCAGCTTTAACAGCGCTTTTCTAGCGCTGTTAAAGGCCATTTTTAGCGTTGATAAAAGAAGTAATTGTAGTAGTGATAAAAATATTAAGTATTTTTATACTATGCACATGGAAGAAACTAGTTTTCTATGAAATGGTATCTCGGATCAAAAATCCAAGGGTGCGGTTGCTTCTAGAGCGTGTTGTTTACCCTAGGCAGGGTATAAGTTTTTTCGGCGTGGGCCTGCTGTAGAAAATGTTATTGAGGGTGTTTTCATAAATAAATTAAATTCATTTAGTTTGGACAGCGGATTAAATAACTTTTGAATGGAGACTCGAATCAAATTTATGAGACTATGGTTGAGTCTGAAATTCCATGTTTACCTTAGGTGCGACATAAACTTTGTAGGCGACGGGTGTCGGGTTGGAGGCGAGTCGGGGCCGAGAGTTAAATGGGAGGAATTAATTTAATAAAAATTAAATCATTTCTCCCTCCACTAATTCCCCATTTCTACACACAGAACCAGCCCCCTCCCCCTTCCTTATTGATGATCGAACCAAGGAGGAGCCGCCATCATCCATTTTTGACATCGATCATCAGTAGATTGAGCATCAGCACGTGGCGGGCATCATTATACACCTGAAGCTTTAGAGTTTCACCCTAAGGTAGGCAGTTTGAGCTTTGATCCTACCACCCCCCCCCCCCCATTTATGCATCGTTTTTCTTTGATTTGTCATCAAGGCCGGTTAGATCGGGTCCTGAGCTTTCCGAAACAGATTTCGAATCGATTTTTGGACCACCAGAGTGCTCTTGGTGATCTATAGAGCTCTTTTTATAAACCTTAGCTCCTCTTGTTCCTCGCTCCAATCGGTTGGCTACTTAGCTCCGCTCGGTCTTCCCGTCCGGGGAAGAAACACGCTCTAATAGCTCCGCTCGTTCCTCGCTCCAATCAGGATATCTATTCCGGGGGTAACCCCCCCTGGGCCCCCTGGTGTTCTATTTCTTTCTCCTAATGTGGTATGGATATTCTGTCTTCGCTAGTGAACTATTAAGGATCACATCCCGTGCATATTATACATTATAGCCTGCAACTGATTCAGCTTCTGCTTCTGGGAGATCAAAGGTGGTGGGTTTTGGTGAGGAGGCGGCGCGACAGGCTCCGACGGTGCAGTGTTGGGTGTAGCGGCGCAGGGCACTGGAGGCCGGTGGAGCCGGAACTACACCGTGGCTAGGGCCCAGCGCAGTTGGGCCATAGTTCGGCGGGCCAGTGGAGAAGATTGGTCTAGCTAGTGTGGACCGGCCCAGGTGGGGTGGACCAGCCAGATTGGTTCAGGGGTGTTTTAAACCCCCATATCTCTCAATCCAGGTGTCTGATTCACATGACGTCTATGGTGATGTGATACTTGATTTTTGGTGGACCTTTTGAGGTAATTTTGAGAACTTTTTGCTTTAGGATCGAGGGTTGGAGGCACGAAACGTCCAAAAATAATATTATTATTATAATTATTATTATTTGGTGAACCTTGTATTTGATGTATCTTATGCGTATGATGTCTGAATGACTCACCGTCAGTGGCATTGAGACCCTAAATTTAAGGAATAAATTTCAAGATTAATTTCGGGTGATGAAACTAAAATTGTGGTGTAGGCCCCATGAGGCCTGGTTTGGGTGTTTGCGGTGAAATGTGACTTTTTCACTGGGTGTCCGTTTTGGACAAATAAGTAGCTGATCCTGTATGTTTTTCTATAGGGATCGCAATGGTGTGATATGTTGAATGTTTACTAAGATCAATGTGTGGTCCCCATTAGGTCCCATTCAGGTTTCGATCCATCAGATGTGTTCTGAGATTGAGGTGTGGGCCCTATGAAGTCCCTTTCGAGCGTGTTGTGATGAAATGCATCCTTTACACCGGTTCCCCAATTATGGAAAGTAAGTAGTATATCCTATGTGTTTTTCTATATAGTATTATATAGTGGCCTCTGTTACGGATTACTAGATATGAGGTGGTATGAATCGATCAAGATTCTTGTGGAGCGGTGTTGGTTTGATGTTGGAGATTGGTTGTTCGTGAAGAGAGACGTTGGGCCAGGTACTCCCCTGTGGCACCAGGGTGCGGGTTTCCATTACCTCTCTACTTAGGTAGAGATGGGACTCCCCACATCGTGGTTGCGGGTTCGTTACCTTTGGGTGGTTATCTCCGAGGTTGTGTACTCCCCTGATGGATTAGGGTGCGGGTTCCCCGTGACGTTCGTACAGTTTGATTGCTCCCCTATCATGACAAGGTGCAGGATCTCCAATATCATTGTATGGTAGAGTTTGGACTCCCCTACTGTATTAGGGTGTGGGTCCTCTAGCCTCAGTGTGGTGCTCCCCTACTGTGGGTGTTGGCTCACGTCTCTCATAGTGGTGCTCCCCTACCATGGTTGAGGGATCACATTTTTTGGAGTGTTTCTCCTCTACTGTGTTCAGGTGAGGGCTCACATTTCACAGGGTGGTACTCCCCTATCATATCAGGGTGTGGGTTCATGTTTATGGAGTATTTCTCCCCCATTCTTGAGTTGCAGCGGGGAGCAGTCCCCTCCACTTGTTACGCATGATTCCTAGTTAGGAGTTAGTGCTCTCTCAATGTACTGAGGTGCGGACCCCTCTAGACAGGATCGATAGAGGTTTTGCGGGTTGGTATAGGAGATAGTACTCCCTCGACTATGGGGTAGTGGCGAGGAGTGGGACTCTCCGCGGTTATTTCGACCCTATGTAGGGTACAGGTCAATGTTGGTGGCATCACTCAGTGGAGTGCTATCTAGGATGGTGAGGTTGTTTCAACAACTTCAAGTTTTCAATTCTTACCCCTTTTTTTTAGCTCAGGGAGGGCTTGGCTCTTATTGTTGCCTATGAGTTCAGTACCTCATGAGATCTTTGCGAGTGTTGCATTGGAACCCTGAGTCATTTACTATGGAAAGTCCATGGTCAGAACCATGAGACTTGGAGCTGAGTATATCCAGATGTGTTCTGGGAGTCTTGTGGTATGTGTCGTTTTGTTGACATGCTATGGACATCAAGCTGACTAGTCGAGTATGGACGAGTATGGTCTTGAGATGGAGCTTCACTCTCATTTGGGTTCCCTCAAGCTAGGTTGAGTTAACTGATGTCTATCAGGTTCTCCCTTTTTGGTTTGGGGTTTTCGGGGAACGTACTGAGTATATTTATACTCACCCATGCACAGGATTTTCTCGCACATGTCTTATGTCTTGTGCAGACCACAGGTCCTTTAACGGAGTCCCAATTGGACCCAGAGCAGGCGGAGTGTAGTAGCTAGACTGACTAGGGTTTTCACTAGAGCCTGGACGAGGAGATTACCGGTGGGTGTTTGGCAGTGATCCCCTCCTTTAGAGCAGGTTGAATGCTTTTGTAGTTTTCTTTTTGGTGGGCCCTGTATTTTCCATTTTTGTACTATTGTACTCTAGTTTGGGATAGATGTATGCATGCATTTTAGTTTTCAATTTTTGTATATATTTATGCATTACTACATGGAGGTGTATGTGGGTGTGTTCATACAGGTACTTTTGGATAAGGTCTCCTTGTGTGTGATAGCCTACTTAGTACTAGACGCCATCCCCTGGCCTATGGAGGCGGGCTTGGGGAGTCGCGGCTCGACCCCCATTGGGTCGGGTAGTGACAAAAATATTCCTAATGTGATCCCTTATCATCCAAATATAAACTAGAAATCCGAGCTATCGTCCCACCCAGACCGTGATGTTCTGGTCCAGCTCGGCTTGCCTAGACATCCCATTCACCCTTGTGAATAAAAACTCTACCCTATGATGATGTGAAGGTCACCCTTTAGTGATAGAAATCAATAAAGGCTCAGTAAGAAACTAGTCATTCCATCCTGAGTATGATGTAAAACCCTATCATCTCGAGGAAAAAAAGATCACATACGAAGTGACACTCATCTATCTTAAGGGGTACTCCCTACACTGGCGTATACCCTCTGTTATAATCCCCAACGGAGTTTTGAGCATCATCACACCATCATAAAATTGAATCACAAGCCCAAGGATCTCCACAATGGGTGAAGATATGAAACTATGTGATGCACCTATATCAAAAAGAGCAGATACTAGCATAGAGGCTACTAAGATCATAACTCTCACCGTAGACGGTCTGGTGCCCTTATCCTCAAGTGTAGGTTGTACAGAGTATATCTAGCCTAAACCGTGGCCTTATGACACAACCTCAATACCCAAATAAAACCCACTATGATGTCTCGGTACAACTGGTGTCTAGCTGACTCGGCCACGACCACCACCTCGACCTGAATGACCAGTACTACTTTAGCTTCCATCCTGATGAAGAGCTATAAAACCTTCTCCTAAACCTGGAGTCAGAGCTAACCCCCTTCCACTAACTTCTGGAAGGAAGGTCCTGTAAAAACGTTGCACGTGGACTATCCTACAGTAATATCAGCACTCGACTGAATCTCAATCACACTGATTCCTCATATGTCCCTGTCTACCCCACTGATGATAGAAAACATATCTACTAGCACTAACAGCCTGGCTGGTACTCACCTCATGAGAAGCCTCAAAATAGCGCTTCCTACCACTAGAAGCTGAACCACTGGGTTGATAGGTTGAACTGCCACGGGCCTACTCTGCTCTCAGAGTCTCGAGGAAAAAGTAGTAATAGAACCTGGTTTGGAAATCACCCCAAACCATATCTTGTAGCCTATCAGTCTAGTTCAAAACATCCCATCAACACATTTCTGCTTTTTAAAGTATATATTTCATGAGCTTCACTCTCATCTCAGGAGGTGTCTCCAGATGCTTGAATATTGACAATGTAGTCTCAAGCCACATCTTAGCAGCCTATATTCCACCATCCCATAAAAACATGGGAGGATGTTGCTACTGGAAGACACGCATCATGTCTTCCATATATGGGGAAAGATATAGTGCTCCTTGAAAAGTCTATATATAACATAAAAACCCCTCGCAGAACTGTGTCTCAGTACCTGTGTCTAGTAAAACAGTCGGTTCCACAACTGGTACTATATGAGGATCCACCAGTATCCCATGGCCCACCACCTCTGGAGCATGGTTGTCGCCACCCTCCTAGTGCATGACTGGAGGTTTTCATGGTGTCATGTCTCTACAATGCCAAACACACACCTCAGAAAATATTGATAATGAAAAAGACCACAATTTTAAAATGTAAGATAGGTCAAAACCTTCCTATAAACACGTCACACCCCTCTTCCTGCTCCTACAACCATTATTGGGTAAAAAGAAACAATCATAACATCACTAAAGACACTACTTAATGCCCACTCTAAAGTTGGGTCAAGGTCAAGTTCTCTATTTCACAATTTTAGTTTCCATTTGAATTCTTATCTATATCACAATTCTCTTTAAATGGTCGAACCAAATGGTTCACCACTTCTGATTCATAAGGACCCATACACCTCGTGAACTGAAATATGGAATCCACTTAATCCATACCATAACACGTTCCAATCCATGCGACCAATGGTCCATGACTCAACATGCCATAGTTGGTTGCTTAGGGTGTCTGATGTATCCTAATCAGGAAAACACCGTTTAGGTTACGGCAGTCACTCTAAGTACCAACTATGTTTCTCATTTCCCTACACACAATTAATCTATCAAAACATAAGATATATCACGCAAGGAACATATTACAAAGTCATACATTCAAGCAATGAATCATATATGTCATGGATTAATGCATGGCATGTGAATCATGTAAAGTGCCTAAAACGATGCATGAGATGCATACCCTCATCTTATCGGGAAATGATAAAATAGATCCTCGATCATTTCAATGATAACATCACAATTCAAGTGAATCACCCAACAGTGGAATCAAATCAACTGTAATAAGAATAATCTAGAAAAACCGCAATTCCATTTGTGGCAATTTGGTTTTTCTATGTACATGGGTTAGCTACTCACAGGCACAGCTCATTACCAAATTCCAATACCTTCCTAATCCCCTATCTATTGTCTCAAAATAGTAATCCATAAAAGAAAAATCTTTTGAAACCACTTTGTAACATCTCGGCCCGTATGACAATAAACGGTGCCCTGAGCCGATGGGTTACATGACCTCAAGTGCATCTCCTCGAACACTAGAAGATATCGATTAGCAGTGAGGGCCTAAGGTATGTATGTGGGAATACCATGTCCTTATGTCAAAGTATAACATAGTGGTAGCAATCATACATATCAATAGCGAAAGCAGATATATAACTAAAAAGTGATAAATCATCTAGAAGACTGTAATAAATAAACAATGCCAAAAGCAATCTCATATAAAATGATGATCATGTCATGTTTCTACAAAGTATCCAAAACATGTATATAGGAAACGGTACAATGCATGTATCAAAATACCAAAAATGTCACGACCCGCCCTCGGGGCCCATGCCGTGACTACCCCAAGCCCACCTTCCATAGGCCAGGGGCTGGCGACTAGCACCAAAGGCGTAAAATCCCGATAACTAGGAAGGCATTGCCTTTATAAAAGAAAACAAGCACCACATAGTACAAGCGGAAGCAAAACACTAAGTACAAAAGAAATGCTGAAAAGTAAATGGGCCAGAATACAAACCCAAAAGAAAGTACGACTACAACTGAACAAGGTACAACAGCAAAAAGACAACAGCTAGAAGTAGGAAGCAGCTCCTGGGTCATCCTCCTCGGATCCTACCTGAAGGGTAGGTACAGATAGCGCAGCTCCTGGTCGTCCACCACGGATCCTACCTGAAGGGTAGGTACAGATAGCTTCCTCCACGCTCTCGTCTGTCAACCTCCTCTGTGAGTCGTCACGTCGTGTAGTCCACCTCCGGGTACTGACTCGTCATGTAGTCCACCTCTGGGTACCGTCCAGTCCTCGAACACTCGGCCTCCGTCAGCACTGCCCGTCGTCTGCAACCAACACAACGAGGTGCGGGTATAGCCCGTGCAGGGGTGAGTATAACGATACTCAGTAGGGACCCCGAGACCCTCAAGGTCTCAATAAACCAACAAGGATAACCACAAATAAGATCTCAACAGATAACCTCTACTTAGGTATATGCCCATACATATACCTAAGTTATCAAGTAACCCATCTCAATCTTGAGGAAACACAAGGATTGTGAAATCAACGGATAACCACTACCCAGGTATATGCCCATACATATACCTAAGTTATCAAGTGACCCATGTCAATCATGAGGTAAACACAAAGGTCGAAAGTCTCAGCTCAAACCAGGATTTTCATTATCGAAACCGTAACTGCTGAAGAGCTCCGTCTCTGGAGTGTACAGTGGTCCTGTCACGACTCCGAGGTACTGCTCACTAACCTAAGACTACTGAGGTGCTCCTCCTGTCGAGTACCGCGGGTCTGCGGCCAACTACCGGGCGCTCCGTCCGCTGTGGGTCTGTCGCCAAATACCGGGCGCTCCCCCCAATAGCCTACAGAGGTACTCCTCCTGTCGAGTACCGCGGGTCTGCGGCCAACTACCGGGCGCTCCGTCCGCCGTGGGTCTGTCGCCAAATACCGGGCGCTCCGTCCACTGGGCCAGTCGACTCACTCCAAGTCGAGTCGGTCAAGCAGTCGTCAGGTCTCAGCCGGCTACACGGTCTCCGTACTCCGCACGCTCGTCTCCGGGAGGGTTCGCTCCACGAGCTACTGGTCGATACTCCAAGTATCACAAATTCTCGTAAAGAAGTATCTCAAAGGACCACCTCGACATAGGGTTCTCAACGCAACAGACGGCGCGTCAATCGGACGCCCGGTCTGTGAGTTATTAGTCTTTTCGTCCCAGGGGCCCGGTTGGTTTCGTGTGCGAACCAATCCGGCCGTAACTCAACTATACCCCGAACACTCATAGGGTATACTCATAGGGACCGTTTCTCAACGTGATTACCAACGTCGTTGACGGTTCGTCAAACAGACGTCCGGTCTATAAGATATCAGCTTTTCCGTTCCAGGGGCCCGGTTGGATTTTGGTGCGATCCAACCCGGCCACTATCCAACTGCATCCAAAACTCAGGCGTAGTATGCCAAAAGTTCCGTCTCATCAAGAGGAATTCAACGAAACAGACGGCGCGTCAAACGGACGTCCGGTCAGTGAGTTATTGGCTTTTTCGTTCCAGGGGCCCGGTTGGTTTCGTGAGCGAACCAACCCGACCGCACTCCGACGGCATCCAAATCTCGAGCGGAGTAAGCCAAAAGATCCGTCTCACTTAGAGGAATCCAACAAAGTCGACGGCACGTCAATCGGACATCCGGAAATCAAGTTACGAGCGTTTCCGCTCCGAGGGCCCGGTTGGTTTCGCGTACGAACCAACCCGGCTGAACCCAAAGTTCTCCGAAACCTTGAGTGCGATATACCGAAACGACCGTCTCGATCCAAGAATCGCGTTGCAGCTGACGGCGAGTCGTTTGGAGGCCCGTAGCCCAAGTTACGAGCATTTGACCGAAAGTGGTCCAAAACCGGGGGTCTGGGCCCGGGCCGACCCGGCCCGACCCCCCCCCCCCCCCTGGGTCGGCCGAACCGGGTCGACCCGACCCGGGTCCGACCCGGCTGGGCCCGGCCCGGCCCGGCTCGGTTCGGTCCGGCCCGACCGGCCAGGCGGTCGCCGCGGAGCGGCGGGGGTGCGCGCGGCCGCCACCCTTCGCCGCTAATTGAGGCCGGTGTTTCACCGGCCGCCCCTGTTCCGGCGGCGCGCCACCGCCGCCGGTCGCCGCCGCCGCCGCCGCCTTCCGCGGACCACCGGACGCGCTCCGGTGGTCCGTTCTTCCTGCCGTTTTCGCCTATGGTCCCCCCAGGACCCCATCTTCACTGCGAAGGGATTCAAACGCCCAAATGGCCTGCTTCGTCGTCGCCCGTCAATCCGCATGTCAAAACGAAATGCGTCGTCTTCGTGGTTCTCCGGCGCGGCGTGCTGGCGCCGCGCCCCTTCGTCGCGGCTCCGCTCCGGCTGCGGCGCCTTTGACTTTCTTCGATGCGGCGCGACGGCGTCGCGTTCTTGTTCGGCTTCTCGGTGTGGCGCGACGGCGTCGCGTAATACTACCGAGCGATTCTCGCGTGGTGCGACGGCACCACGCCATCCCGTTCCATCCATATTAGAAACAATATCAATAATGGAGGAGGGTCGGCCGTGTTTGTGCGGTCCGGCCCCCTCTCGTTAATCGATAACAACTGGTTGTAAAATCACGAAGGATGACAAGATAGAATTCACGAACAAAATAATTAAATAATAAACTTCAACATCATTCCGCATGAACGAACGATCCGCGGATCAACCTGGAATTGGTTGGTCCGCGCTCGTCGTTCTTTTCTCAGAAGATAAGAGAATACCAAAAAAATAAATTCCCCTACCTCAATTCAGAAACGGTGCACGTCAATCGAATTGCGGATGACGAGCGTCGCGGAAGTCGGGCGTCGTGGAAAACGAACGTCGATTCCGTTGTCGTCGAGGTGCGTTCGAAGGGAAAACGTCGTTGGAAGAAGACGCCGCGTTCTTCGGTGGAGATGTTCTTCGTTGGAGGTGTTCTTCGTGTTCTTCGTCGAAGGTGTTCTTCGCGTTCTTCGTCGATGTTGAAGAAGAAGAAGACTTAGTCTTTTCTCTCCCCAGTCTCCACCACAAGAACAACTAACCCCAAAATAAAATAATCCTCCCACTTATTTTATTTACCCAATATAGGTTTTGAATTTCAAGAGTTTGAAAATTCAAAACCCACATTTAACTCACTTAAGTTATTAACATAAGATGTTATAAAATTAAGGAGGTGTTAAGTTATCAAAACTTAAATGGGGGGTTTAGAGGGGTTAGGAAAGTTAAGGAATTTGAAGAGGTGGGGAGGGGTTCGTGTGGGCCCCACCCTTTCAAATATCCACACATGGGAAGTTGGATGGATGTGGGCCCACCACCAACTTCCCATGGGAGAAGTTAACAACTTAACATGAAATAAAATTGATTTAACAATTTTATTCACTTTGTTTAATTAAACCCCAAAAATTAACTTCTTCTCCCGCACAAACGCAACTACGGTAAAGGTTCCCTTAAGCGATTACCGGCGTTGCGAGTTCATCGGTGCAATCGGATTTCAATTCCGAGCACCGGTTCAAAAGATAGAAATTCCTGCTCGCTCGTTCACTGAACGTACCCGAGCCAAACTTCGGAAATTAATTTCGGGCACACCGGGCCTCGGAATCAGGCGCCGTCAGAAACTGCGTTCTTGTAAAATTCCA
Organism: Viscum album; assembly: GCA_963277665.1. Classification (NCBI taxonomy): domain Eukaryota; kingdom Viridiplantae; phylum Streptophyta; class Magnoliopsida; order Santalales; family Viscaceae; genus Viscum; species Viscum album. The sequence continues at coordinate 443,007,533 of OY728120.1, read as the reverse complement.
AAGAAAATTAAGAAAAAAATTTCCTTGAAATTTTCAGGTCTTTACAAAAAAGAACTATCTCCAACTAGCATCACGGTCCTAGTTCGGTCTCGTGCTCCCCTGCCCCTAAGCATGGAACAAATCAAGCATCGTAAAGTGGGGGCTTACCTCAATCCCTACCTGCATCCATGAAGTTTTTTTGGGTACCCAACGGTAGCCCGAACAGGGTGTGAGATAACACTCAATAGGCCACTACTAATGGTGACTATAACAAATCCAGGTTGTGCAATATAAGTAGAAATGGTGTGCAATATATCACAGATAAAAAGTACTAAAAATAAAGTGAGAAAGTCAAGAGATAAAATCCAGCCTACCAAGGCTCCCTGCAAATAATGGTCAATCTTAACAAGGGAAGCGGTAAAAATAAAAATACACAAGTGATACAGTCCAGTCTAACAGCTGACAGCTGATACCCATGCCAAGGATATCCGTAAAACATTCCAAAGCATCACCAATGGCCTTTTCATGTAAACAAGTGTAAAAATTCATCATAGCCACACCATATAGTCCAGCATATAACATTTACCATGGCCCTGCCATATATCAAGTCATCCACATCGGCCTCACTGTGTAATCAAAAGTGTCAGGCCATGAAGGGTCAGATCCGAGGTATAGAAGACCAAGGCATCCACGTCGATCATCTCAATGGAAACTCAGTAAAGACCTGGGTGGATTCCTAGGATCATGTCAGCAGACCATGTCCTATGCGAGTCCAAACAAGCTGGATCCAAGGGGTAGCAAGGCCCAAGGCATCCTACGGAATCAAGACCCAAGGAGAAAACAAGTCCAAGGCATCCACTACCGCAATCAAGACCCATGGGAGAAACGTCTATGGTGTCTGATGGAATCAGGATCCAAGGTATACCAACAAAGGCATCCACTAGCATTTCAATTCATCAGTTCATTTCTAACATCAATTCACAATCAATTACATTTCATGAGTTTCCCCACTCATTTCCACAATTTCTCTAAAATACATTTAAAGAATTAAATCAGACAACATCATGTTATCACATGGAAGAGGCAAACCTTCTCCTAAATATTCAATTCAAATCCATTTAGCTTTAGAAAGGCTTCCGCTAGCAAGGTGAGCTCACACGCACCCAAAGGAACTAGTGGGCATCCCTAACATGTTCCAATTCATCCAATTCAATTGTTTAATTAATTTTAGGGGCACTGTCAGAAAGTTCGACATGCGGTACAATGCCAATACAGCTTATAAAACACCAAACTCTATGGGAAAAGGTATAGACCACCTACTGTGGGTTCGTAGTAGAGCACTCATCCAGTATCAACCTCTGATTCATTCTAGATTGAGAGAAAAACAAATGGACGAAAAGTCAGCGCGGATCCAACGTGGCCGATGGCAAAAAAAACGGAGTTTGGATCGTAGAACGGCACCTAAGCCTGGGTCTTGGCTTCCTTGGGTGCTCTTGTGCGAGAGAGAAGGGAGGAGGTGAGTGCTTCTACCAAAAATAGAGGCCTCGCCTCTATTTTTAAAAATTGTCCTCAAGAATTTACATGATGTGTAAATGCTTTACACATCGTATAAAGCTCAGGGTTTTCCTCCCAAGGGAAACCCTTTACACAATGTGAACTAGCCTGCCCAAGCCTTTACACGTCACATATTGAATACACAGTGTGTAATTGTCCTGCAACCAGGCTACAGCTCTCCTACCTCTTCCTTTCCAAAAACTACCCAACTGGCCCCCGACCCAGTTTTAGGGTCTAAACCCAAAAGAGAACTTAAACAAGAGTTTAACTGGAAACAAAAAGATCTGTACCTCATAGGAAAACTCATGATCTTACAGCCCGCATCCTTGTTCTAAGGAAAACCTGCCTTTTGGAGGTCGAGACACGTTTTTGATGCTCGCAACCACCTACCTCAACATGGAGCCAATTCCCATCCAAGCAATGCCTGACTGCTTTTTCTGAGTCCCTCCAAGTCCGTTCAGCCTCCACCAATCGCCACGAGGTCCAAACTCATGTCAGAGCATTCCAATTTATTTAATTATAACTAAATTACAATTAATTAAATGATCACAAACAAGTTCACAACCAAAGGCGAAATTCAAACTTGCTGAAAGACTCACTAGAAATCATCGTCTAACCGGAACCATGGCCAACCACCCATGGAAGGTCCCTGACATTCTCCCGACTTTATTCCAAGCAAAATCATTTTCCTACAGCAACAAAACAAAAGCCAATTTAATATAATTAAATTAGAATCTCTAGAAGAGAACCACCGGGTGACGTACACCCTCCTGAATCTAAGGCACGCAAAAGCCCCAAAATAATTCCATGATATGATGGCCAATTCAACTCATTTCGACCAAAAACCATAGAAGAAAACACCAAGGGAATGTGTCTTCAATGAAACTGCCATCAACAGTACTCGTTCATCATCACGAGACATCCTCTAACCATGTCGATCCAAAGCCCCTTCATTCTTGGACAATTCCACCAAGATCCGGTGGAATTGTCATCCAATTCCCTAATCAGAAGCAAGCCAAAGATCCATCGCTAATCTAGATGACCAAGGAGATAGAGAATTAAAAGAGAATTGGGACATCAAGGGATTGTAAGGGTTAAGACTTACCAAAAGGAATCGTCCACGACAAATGGCACAGTGGTCCATCACCACACGAGAAAGAATGAGGTCAATATCAAAGAAGACGAAGGATCCCACTCATATTTGCCAACGATTTGCACCTAGATCAACTCCGGATCAAGGGGATCTCATGGAGGGAGGAGAAGAGAGGAGCACGGCTGAATAGCCATGAAAAAATCAAGTCAAACCTAATAATCCCAAGGGAAGCTCAGTGCCCAAAAGGACCAAAAGGCCCTTAGTTAAGTGTTGCCCAACGCACCGGTGAGTCTGTCGGGGTCCGCCTGCTAGTCAGTGGGCCACCGGCCACCTAATGGAGGCACACCGGCTAGCCAGTGAATCCTACTGGGCAGCAGGGCTACTGCCCACACCATCAACTAGTCAGTGGCTACAGCAGCAGCCTCAGCTACTCCGAACTTCCTCCACTGACTACTCGAGCTCTGAGTAGCCCCATCAAGCTTCCTTTCAAATCTTAAGATACCTCTTAAAAATATTTAAACATGTAGCATCTTAGTTCATCACCTGGTTTTCCGAACGAGTCGTCCACTAGACGCAAAGTTCAAATTCCCTCTAAAATTCATAACTCATAACGACGCGGATTGTTACACAGCACCAACCTCATAAATTCATAACTCAATTTCTATCTTCGTCCAAATATATCCTCCACTTAATGCATTTTTCATCATGTAAAAAACACAAGGATGAGCCTCACCATTTAGGGCTTTGGGGAGTGGGGGGCAGATCGCAGAATCAAGTCTTTGAATCTGCATGCTAATTTATAAAATCCGCATTTTCTTTCAGGAAAATTTAGACATTACCCTTTTAGATTACCAAACCTAAAACATACTTCAAAACTGGGAGTGTACAATGGTAAAAAGGGCTTTGTTAGGAAACCTTAAAATATAATTCTCATCTTGAAGCAAATGACGTTTTACTCTCAACATGCATTTACATACACAAACATTCCAGAACAGCAAATAAAACTCCGAACCCCAGGCAACAAAAACCAGGCTCATGTACATATTTCAACCTGTATCCTCAAAACCATTATTTTGTACAGAGCTTTCGCACCAAGTGGCCAGGCTTACCGGACCACACCATTTCTTTTTTTTCAACATCCCTACCAATCGAAAGAATGAAAAACACTAAAAGAAAGCAGGGAGGCAAAATACAGGAATTCTGGCCAGCAGCGCGCCCTTACCATACCATCTCATCCAACGGCTTAGAACGGAGCAGATGAGATCCGATCTGAGCCATCGGATGGGCTGGATCCATTACCGAGCTGGCCAGATGATATTTTCTACACACATTTAAACTTGCAACATAGGAGACTCCATGAGCCGCCACTCACTATGTCGTGGTGCCACTGCAGCCGTGGATGTCATCCTTGCAAATATCTGACTGGGACTTGCTCGGAAGGATGGTCAGCGGGGACCACTGGTCCGGAACCATCAGGAAATACATTGTCATGGCTTTCCGGAACCTCTTCTTGTACTGCATGGGTGAAATTACGGTGGGGGACGAGTTCTTGGGCCCACCAAGAATGCCTGATGTCTTCACCCACGTTTCCAGGTGCTTGTCCCACGTGTACTGCCTCATGAAGTCGATGATGCCCAGCACCAGCTCATGCTTCTCCTCATCCACTCCAACCAGCAGCGAGTAGTCCATCACATCAACCGACTGCACCACAAAAAAGCAGAACCAATCAAAACAAACATCATTACAGCCCCGACTGAGATTCTGAACTTACTGCGAGAAAATTAGTGTCATTCCAGACAGCCCTCTCCAGGGCCCGCTTTGCCTTGTTTCCCACAAATATAGGAGAGGTAGGCATGGCCTCGATCAAGTTCTGATCCAGAAGAACCTTATTGGTCCCGCTGGAATCAGGATTATAGCGTGATCGAGAAGACCCCTTAAGATCATAGAGCCGTGTTATGCTTCTTCCAAATACAAGATTCTCCATCACCAAAACATCCATCTTTGTCTCTTTCCCCCCTTTGAGATGTTTTGAAGTAACCTTCGGACATTGAACCGGCAATGAAAAATAAATAAATAAAACATCAATAATGCATGAGTCAGCCAAACAAAGCATTGCAGCAACTTAAATTAGACTGACGATCTTCAAATGTTGTTTTGATTGGCTGCTTTATTAAATATAAGTTAAAAGCAGGATTCCAAGAAACACCTGATAAATCCCCAGAATCTTTGCCAGGCAGGTAGGGCTACCAGTGCCAACCGATTCCGAAAGGTACTTGAAATATTCTGAAGCAAACTTCATAAAAGACTCCAACTCTGTCTTCGTCACCTGCTTTATGATAAACCGATCGTCCAGAGTCTTTGCAAAGAAGACGTTGCTCTTGCCCCCCTGAGCTCCCCATTTCTTACAACGGCTAAGAGAGCTCACAAAATTCAGCTCAGATGGGCAGCAGATTCTCCTCAGTGATTCAAACTGCTTTGCACAGTAGCAAATCACAGTATATTTCACCTTCCCAAGTGGGCTGTCATCTGAAAAAGACACTCTGGCATGCAAAGCCTTTGTATACGTGAGTGGGTCCACAGACAGAGAAGTACGAGACCCAGACACTGAAGAGAGGCTTTCGTCTGCAGGGCAGGGATTCCTGTGTGAGTCTGAACTTGATTCTTCAAAGGAATGCAGTCCCTGAAGATTCGATGGATCAATTTGTGGCAACGAGACCGCAGATTCCCCATTGTCTTTATGCCTTTCCAGCTTATCAGACAATTGGGCATGATATTCTGGCGTCAACAGTGCATAGGATATGATACTAGTTGGCTCGTCATCATAGACCGGGATCACAGTCTCATTTAAACCAACAGGCAGAAGCAGCCTGGCTCCGCAATGGGGTTCCAGATCCCGAAGTGATGGGACATACACGGGAGTATATTCACTTACAGTCTCCAGCTTCTGAGCACTGCCTGGAATGTTTTTATTCAATGACTGATAGAAATTCAGAAAGGGCATTCCCGGCCAAATCACAGAGTCTTCCAAACCATCAGTTCCCTTGGCATAAAACATGGATGGAAGAGAATGGGTTTCCTTCAATTCCCCCGCATCTTTCCCATGCACCTCTGAATCCAACTTTTCAGTTGGTGGGATATCAGCTGAAGACGAATCAGAATATCCAGAGGCACTTTTATTCAGCATTCCAACACCAGCATGATTCCCACCTGTCCATGCCTTCTCAAGGGTGTCCGACAAATTAGCCATAACAGGGAACTGTCCCTCAGAAAGGGCCCTCCTAACCGACAGCCCAGATTCCAGAGGTTCAGTTTGGTCAGGCAAGTTAATGCTATCAACGAGACCAGATTTATCCACTTTCCCATTCTCTTCATCCCTCCCCTTATCAGCTCCCTGGTCTATTTCCCCTTGGTTTGAATGAATGCCTTCACCCTGATTAGATTGTTCATCAGACTTTGCACCCACAGGGAGAGAGTCACTACTGCTCGAGCCTTTTCCTGCCCTAAAAGGCATGTTTGCTTCAATGATATTCTCATTATTAGCATGATGTTCCCCGGCATTTTCTGTCAGTGAATCATGGAGACCACTGTCATTTGCTTTGGCGGCCAGAATGAGCCGATGGTCCCACACATAAGACTGAAAGATAAGCTGCCGCCTTAGCCGATTAATCTCTAGAATATCGACATCGGGTTGACCGTTTCTCGTGTCTCTTCTCAAAATTTTCTGTATTAATTCCTGAAAATTTGTTGAACAATAATCAGACTAGTAAGCTTATTCATCTTATTTCCATCCTAAAGAGGGATATTATCTACATGTATGCAATCATATCCCCAATCAAGGCTGAGCTTTGAGGCAAAATAATGACGAAAACAAAACCAATAGATAAATCAAACGAAACCCAGAGAAGCTCACCAGTTGTACATAAAACAAGAAATAAAAATGTTCCAATTTTTAAGCATTAATTTCCACGTGTTAAAATAGCCAACATATGGATGTACTTGTAATGCAGACAGAAACATGTGAAGTGCAAGAAGGCAAGTCAACTTTAAAGAGGTTGCACATAAAAACAGAGACCTCAAATTCTGTCTTCTCCCACTGTAGCATCCCTTCTAATTCTGCAATCTGGCGCTTCACATCAGGCAACTTTAACCCACTCTTAACTGACCTGGCAGCATATTTTTTCTCCGCAATTTGACGAAGTGCATTTAGTACCTCAGTAAATAGAAGTTCTGCCCGGTCAACCACCTGATATAGATGATTACATCAACCATATGAAGAAATATACAGGCACCCAAGGAAGGAAAAAAAGGTCATAATCAATGCACCTCACTAGTTTCTTTTACCATCCACTCCTTGTTTTCACAGTGGAAATCAAGTTTTGGAGGAGGGAGATACACTGAATGAACATCAATCGATGCATAACGAAAACAAGCAACCATTTTCCCAAATCTGCAATCAAGGTCAAGCAATCTGTGAGGCAGGGAAGAATAAAGCAACCATTGTCCCATAGACAAAACCAACTTTAGCCTCAGCACACACACACGCAACAAAATGCATTGAGAACTGATGTTAAGCATTATTATAATGATTTTCTGTATCCCTTCAGGTACTACAAATTAATTGCGACGTATCATCGTTTTGCATAAAGAGGGCCTGCCAGCTTTTAGAGAATTATCCATGAAAACCCCTTGTTGGAGTCTGCATCCCACATCGGACTTGAGGTCCGGTGTGGTCCTTAATATTCATTATAAATTAACCCCAATGGCTCCTTTAGAGAGTACACCTTGGGGGTTCGGGTCTCTCCTTATTTTATCATTCTACATGGTATCAGAGGGAAATTAATCCCGGAACCTCCTCCTATTTTTATTTCCCCCTATCTAGGGTTTCTCATTCTTTTTCCCCCCGTGAGGGGCGGCGGCCCCTCATGTAGGGCTACGTTTCTTTTTCCCAGCCGCCGCCCCTCCGGGCTCGATTCCCAGGCGGATCCCTCCCTGCCATCCCGGCGGTTCTCCCCCCGCCCAGCACCTCTTTGCTCGGCGCCGTTCCCTGCGCCCCTCCGCGGATCCTCTAACCAGTCGGCCTCTGTCCGGCGGATTTCCCCCTGCCGGCTCCCCCAATCCCGGCGGATCCCTCGCGCGTGACGGCTCCCTCATGCGCTCTCGCCCGGCGGCCCTCAGCTCGTGCTGCTCCGGCGGACTCCCCCGCCCCTCCACCTCCTGCGCGCGCCATCTCCGCCTCTCCTACGGCTTCCCGGCGAAGCCCGGCCTCCCCTCCCTTCCCGGCGTCCCGCTCCAGATCTTCTGCCGGCGCGATTCTTCTCCCGACCCCGGCGCGGCTCCCGGCTCCCGATCCAGGCGCGGCTCCCGAAACCCGACCCAGGCGGCGTCTCCCTCTTACGCGCGGCTCCCGCCTCCCTCCCGCAACGCGATTCGCGGCTCCCTCCAACGACGGCCCGACATCTCCCCTCGACCCAACCGCCTCTCCTGCACGGATCCCCTCCCGGCTCCAACGGCGCTCTCTCCCGGCAATCCCGACGCCCTACTCCTTGTTGGAGTCTGCATCCCATATCGGACTTGAGGTCCGGTGTGGTTTTTAATATTCATTATAAATACACCCCAATGGCTACTTTAGAGAGAAAACTTGGGGGTTTGAGTTCCTCTCATTTTCTCAACCTACATGGTATCAGAGGGTTTTCTAACCCGATCCCTCCCTCCCGTCTAGGTTTTTTTCCCGACTCGGCAATCCCCCGTGGGGGGCGGCGGCCTCAAAGCCCCATAGGGTTACCGCCGCCGCCCCTCCGCCTCTGCCCCACGCTGCTCCTGCCGGTCCTCATTCCCGGCGGCCCAGGTCCAGCCCCGTCGCGGCTCCCCGACGGCCCTCCTACGCCTCCTGCGCGGATCGCCCCTCCCGCCGTGCACACGCCTCCTGCGCCGTCGCCCCTCCCCTCCCTCCCGAGCAGCCAGCCCCCTGTCTGGTGGCCCTCTCGCCGCGTCGTCCCCCCGGCTCCCGGCGTCTCCTCCCGGCGGCCCTCCCTCCCGGCGCGCGATCCTCCCGGCGGCTCCGTCCTACGCGCGACTCCAGCCGGATCTCGCTCTGTCCAGTGGCCGATCCTGCCTGGCGCGCCTCCAGTTCCCATCGTCGGCCCTCCGCGGTTCTTCCCGTCGGCGTCCAAGCCCCGACGACCTCCCGCGCCTCCCGCTGCTCCCGGCGCCTCCCGCTGCTCCTGCGCGCTCGCGGCTCCCGGCTCCCGGCGGATCTCCCTCCAGTCCGGCGACCCCTCTCCGGTGGCGTCTCCCGTCCCGCTCCCCTCCCGGCGACCTCGCCTGCTGCTCTCCAGCGGCCAGATCCGGACAGCTCAGGCCGAATCCGGCCAGATCCAGGCTACTCCGGCCGGCTCCAGCCTGATCCAGATTTCCGGCCAGATCCGGACAGCTCCGGCCGGCTCCGGCCTGATCCAGGCTACTCCGGCCCGATCCGGCGATTTTCGGCCGAATCCGACCTAATCCGGTGATTTCCGACCTGATCCAGGCTACTCCGGCCGGCTCCGGCCTGATCCAGGCTACTCCGGCCAGATCCGGCGATTTTCGGCCAGATCCGTCCTCGTGCATCTCTGCTGCTCTCCCTCCTTGTCGGCCTCCTCCTGCAAGGCGGCCCTCCCTCCGACTGGATTCATCCGCTCCCTTTCGGCACCTCCTGCGGAATCCCCGCCTCGTCGGCATCTCCCGGTATCTTTTCGGCAGCCGCATCTCTGTCCATCGGCACGCCCGTGCGCTTCCTCCACCGTGGCGCAACACTTTGCCCGACTCGGACCGGTCCATTTGGCGCCGCCAGATCCCGCAACAATTCTGCGGAATCCTCGCCTCCCGTCGCCGGCCCCGCAACTGCGGTTTTCCCGGTGCTAGATTGGATTTCCCGGCGTTTCATCGACCGGCCCCACTAGTGCGGCATTCCTGGCGTTCCGTCAATCGGCCAGTCTGGGTGGTCATCTGCTGCGCCCGCAACATCATCCATCCATCATCCTGCGGGGGAGCTTCGATCATGAGGGGGAGCAGCAGCCCTTTACGGCGTTCTTTTTTATTTCGTCTGGTTTTGTAATCAAGCTGGGCATGTCCAGCTTGAGGGGGAGTGTTTGTCTCTGTTTTGTTGCTTTATTTTCATTATGTGTCCAAACTAGGTACACCTAGCTTGAGTGGGAGTGTTGGAGTCTGCATCCCACATCGGACTTGAGGTCCGGTGTGGTTTTTAATATTCATTATAAATACACCCCAAGGGCTCCTTTAGAGAGAAAACTTGGGGGTTTGGGTTCCTCTCATTTTCTCAACCTACACTCCTCAACGGCACCCGACTTCCCGGCGGCCGTTCCGGCTCCTGCAAACAGCGCCGGCCCCCCCTCTTTTCCCGACAGTTCCCCCCCTGCCGACTACCCCTCCAGGCGGCCATCCCGGTGGATCTCTCCTGGCGCCAGGCCCCGCCTTCCGTGCAGCTTCCCTCGGCGCCCTTCCCCGCTGTGCGCGACGGCCTCTCCCGGCACGGCTCCCCTCCCGGCGGCCCTCTCTCCCGGCGCCAGGCCCCGCCTTCACTGCGGCTTCCCTCGCGCCGGCCCGATGACCCATCCTGGCGGTTTCCCCTCTCCGCTCTTCCCGACGGTCTTTCCGGCTCTCCGCTTCTGTTGCGGCTTCCCGACTCTCGCCGGCCCCGCCTTCCGCGACGCGTCCCGGCCCCGCCCTCACGCGGCTTTCCCGGCTAGAGTCGACGGCTCTTTCTGGCAGCCCGCCTCCTGTGCGGGTGGTCCCTCCAGCCGACCTCCATCCCAGCCGGCTCTATGTGCTGACGGCCTCCCTTCACCAGCAGACCTCCATTCCCGGCTGGCTTCCAGCGCCGCCTCCCGCTGTGCCTGCGCTCCTCTTCCGGTAGCCAGCCGGCTCCGGTTTCTCCCAGCGGCTGCCCTGCTTCAAGTTTCTGCTCTCCGGCACCTCCTGCGGCATCCCCTCCTCGCCGGCATCTCCCGACGACTCCCGACAGCCGCATCTCTATCCGTCGGCACGCCCATTCGCTGGCGCAGCAGCTCGCCCACCTAGGATTTGGGCTCGTTGGCGCCGCTAGATCCCGCAACAATTCTGCGGACTCCCCGCCTCCCGTCGCCGGCCCTGCAAATGCGGTTTTCCCGGTGCTAGTTTGGATTTCCCGGCGTTTCATCGACCGGCCCCACTAGTGCGGCAGTCCTGGCGTTCCGTCAACCGACCCGGTCTCTGTGTGGTTCATCTGCTGCGTCCGCGACATCATTCATCCATCATCCTGCGCAGGAGCTTCGATCGTGAGGGGGAGCAGCAGCCTTTGCAGCGTTCTTTTTATTTCGTCTGGTTTTGTAATCAAGCTGGGCATGTCCAGCTTGAGGGGGAGTGTTAGTATCTGTTTTGTTGCTTTCTTTTCATTATGTGTCCAAGCTAGGTACACCTAGCTTGAGGGGGAGTGTTGGAGTCTGCATCCCACATCGGACTTGAGGTCCGGTGTGGTCCTTAATATTCATTATAAATTAACCCCAAGGGCTCCTTTAGAGAGTACACCTTGGGGGTTCGGGTCTCTCCTTATTTTATCATTCTACACCCCTAATGATTTAACCTAAAAGTGAAGGCCACATAGGATAGACTGCAAATATCAGGTCGCCTACAAGGAAGACCCAAGGTACAAATAAAATTCCTAATTATTTAACCTAAAAGTGAAGACCACATTGGATAGGCTGCAAACATCAGGTCACCTACAAGGACGGCCCACGGTACTAATAAAATTCATTGACTAATATCCAGAACCAGAAAAGGAATTGGTAATATCGTTTTAATCAAGACAGTGATATAAAAAAAATCATCAAGCTGCCCATTTTTCTAAACCTTTTCTTATTTTTTGGGAGGCAGGAGCAAGCAGTTTCTAGACAACACCCCCCATCTTAAGAGACCATAAGATCCCCAATCCACTGAAAACAAACAGTCCGCCTCAAGTGATTCATATACCCAAAATGGCATCAAACTCATATACAAGACAATGAATGTTATTGATGCAATACCCATAGAATCGAAGACAGTCTCTATGCAACGAATGGCCACAACTGGCAACCCTGCTTGCAGCAGCATGATTTGAAAAGCTGAGCTCTAAGAATTTCCCAAATGATAAACCCCAAGCAGCATCAGACATCACTATCCTTCGGGTTGCTGGGGGGAAACCATTGATTCGGGGGCATCGCAGGCATCTATGCCACATCCAAATCTTTCCATCCCGTTCACCAGGTAAGAGAAATTCTGATAACTCCTTAACAGAAATGGTAAGTGTTCCCTGCTGATGAGTATAACACTCCACATGTGCTTCGGATGACAAATTACATGAGCGACATTGGTGACCCTAACAAGCAAAAAAGCTAGATCAGCCCCATCCATCTCCATGCATTTTTTAAGTTGCAAAGAAAAAAAAGTTTGAACATATGAGAAATTAGAGATTACCTGATCAAATAAATGATCTCGTAAGTACCGCCCCAAAGGCTTGTCAAAACTGCCATAATATTTAATCCGAAAGAGATGTGACCTTTCACACACAGTTCCCTTCCACACACATCGTGATGATAAGGAAACCAAGATGCTCTGGTGATCAGAAGGTGATGGAGGGAACTCTTCCTTGGAAGACATTGGCTCCTTCAGATAATTTTGAGTATCATGTTGCAAGGATGAACCATCTAAAGTATCTAGTGAATTTTCAGTAATGGAAATGTTTCTCAAAGCTTGTCCCATTGTTTCACATGACCCTAAACCGCTATTTGTGAACTGGTCAGTCATTACAGCTTTGCTTTGATCAGTTGCAGCAGATTTCACATCCAAAAAGTCATTTGTACTATCATGACTCTTCTGTTCTTCAAATGAGGGTATAACAGAGGAAGAAGTAGAAATCTCAGAACTCAAATTTGACAAATAATGAGGAAAGCTGAAACCATCAGGTAAATGAAAGGAAGGTGCAGCATCAGAAGCACTGCTGAACATTGAGGACAGATAAGTGGGGCTGCTCTTGCACCTTTGTGGTTCGGCACCAGATTGAGGTCCCTGAGACTCTGGAAGTGCGGACACAGTGAAACCAGGTATTGTTGATATTGACCTGTGGATGTTTGGTTTATCAGGAAGCGCAACTGTTAATGGAGAATTTAAAGGGAATTCAGGTAAGGAGGCTCCTTCATCGGCAAGGAAAGACGTTTCCAAAGCCAAGTGATAAGCTGCAAAAATGCCATACTGGACAACATGCTTCACTTTCTTCAGCTCATCACCATTGGCACCCCTGAGTAAAATCTGAAGCAAAAGAAAATAAGGGCCCTGTGAACATTGCCTAGAGATCCACAAAAATTAGTTAAAAATATGAAATAAAAAAAACACACTTATTTGCTTTTGCAAAGGAAAAAGGAAAAAAGAAAAACTAGGAACGGCTGTCGGTCCTGCTAAAACGACAGCTCAACAATTTATTACAAAAACTTCACAGTGCTATTTTAGCACAAGGAATCCATAGGGGCAAGTTAACCATGCTTTACTACTGTATGTAGCATGGTTGCTAAGTATTCAACCACCATTTGGTTGACAGGAATCAATCGGAGTAAAGGAAATGAAAATGGAGAAGGAAATGAAAAAAGAAAGTAAAAAAATGGAGTTTTGTTTGCAATGAAAAAATAATAATTAAATATAATTAAAATAAAAATATCATAATAAAAAATACATTATAGTTAAAAGTATATGTAATAAATATTATCATAATATCATAATATTGAAAAATAAATTAAAAAAAATATTTATTTTATTTATTATTATTAAACGTTTCCCACTGTTTTCTCCCATAATTGAGAGGAAACAGAATCCCTCATATGAGGGAATGATGGAGTTCTCATGGAAACCCCACTTTGCAACCAAGTATGCCAGGGGAGGGAAAAAAGCACTGTTTTCCTTTCCTTTCCCCAGTCCATCAACCAAACAGGAAATAAAATCATAGAATGGGATAGCTGAATATTTTTTTCAATTTTCATTGGTTACTGAAAGCTTACCGTACAACCCAACGGCTTTGGACAACCCTCAAAAAACATAAATGTCTTCACCAATTTTTTCCCACCCTGGCCAGCTGATCCATGTTCTTCCAAAAATCTCTCCACATGGAATATGTCACAGTATCCCAACTTTTGTGATGAAAGATGATCAATTGAAGGAGCTATCTGAGCACCTGTGCATCGGGCTATACGCTCTAAAAGTGGCCTCTTGATATTCAGGATGAGCGAAATATCTTTTGCGTGTAGGTAATCTTGCGCATGTCGAGAAACAGTCTTTTCTACCAGAAGGACATCAGGGTGCTGCGCACCAATCTTTGCAACAGCCATCTTTAAATGATCCATTTCCTGGATATGAAAACAAATCGATTAAAACAAATGAAGCAGGAATGGTGTCAAATTGCACAAGCTGGGCATTGAATAAACAAAGCATTTAAGACTATATATTTACATCTGTTTGAAGTACCAAATTGATGTGAAAAGAGGATGCATCTTAACCTGTTTCAACAGCGTATCAACACTGGCTAAAATGTTAGCAACCCGGTGGTACTCAAGCGCTCCTCCGAGAATCAACATACGGGGCTTCTCTATTTTTGATATCATCCGTCGATGAGCCACATTTTTCTTACAAACAACTCCTTTGAGGACCATGCTAAAGAAAGATGACAAAAGTCTTCATCAGCGGAAAAAAAGTGCATGAAAATTCAAATTTTCAGTATCAGACAGAAACACTAATAAACTAGTATTCTGATCAGTGAACTTAACCGAATACAAACAATATTCCTATAGCATCTCACTTAGAAGAAGGCTAATAGCCATGGAGAATCCCCAAATGGTGAATACTTGATTTATTTCACCATGATGAATACTGTTGGACCCCATTTAAGTGTAAATGGGTATTTCTGAGTCCCACATCGGACTTACCCATCTTGTAATTAGATTTACTCATCTATAAAAGAGTATCCCCACCTCACATTGAGGTAAGGGGAATTCTCCATCTACATGGTATCAGAGGGATCTTCCCGACCCTCCCTCCCAGCGGTTTCCCGGTTCTGACCGGCCCCGCCTCTCCCCCCCCCTCTCTGGCTCTGCCCTACTCTCCCGGCAGCCCTCCCTCCCGGCCCTCCCTCCCTCCAGGCGGCCCTCCCTCCCGGCCCTCCCTCCCGGCGGCCCTCCATCCTCCCGGCGGCCCTCCTGCCTGACGCGGCTCCCCGGCGTCCCGGCTCCCCGCATCGCCCTCCTGCCAGGCGCGCGATCTCCACGACCGGCGCCTCGCCCCGCCGCATCGCCCTCGCCGGCCTCGCCCCGCCGCCTCGCCCTCGGCGCATCCCGCGCTCAGCGCCCCGCCCGGGTGCCTCGACCTCGGCGACCCGCCCCGGCGCCCCGCCCTCGGCCTCGCCCCGGCGCCCCGCCCTCGGCCTCGCCCCGGCGCCCCGCCCTCGGCCTCGCCCCGGCGCCCCGCCCTCGGCCTCGCCCCGGCGCCCCGCCCTCGGCCTCGCCCCGGCGCCTCGCCCTCGGCCTCGCCCCGGCGCCCTCGGCCTCGCCCCGGCGCCCTCGCCCTCGCCCCGGAGCCCTCGCCCTCTCCCAGCGGCTCCCCTCCCGGCGCCCTCTCCCGGCGTTGCTCCCGGCCCTGGCTTCCGGCGCGCCCAGGTCCAACCCTGCCCTCGGCCCCGCGGCGCTCCTGCCCAGAACCCGCGCCCTAGCACCCGCACCGCCCCTGCCCAGCCGCACCATCCTGAGCGCGACCCCCTGTCGCTGCTCCCTCCAGCAGCATCTCTAGGCCACCTCCCTTCCACCGCGCGACTCCCGGCGAACGGGTCCAGCGCCCGCCCTCCATGGACGCGTCCTCCGTTCTGTCGTCCCTGATCACAGCCTCCTCCCGGCTTGTCGATGACCGGCTGGATGCCACTAATTTCTCCGTCTGGCGGAAGACGGTCTTGATGTCCCTCCGCGGCATGGGACTTCATTCTCATCTTAAGAAACCCCCACCTGAAATCACTGACCCTAAGTTCGACTCTTGGCAGCTGGCGGACAGCAAAATCTTCGCCTTACTGGTCAACTCCATGGACCGCTCCGTGAAAGATGTCACCAGGGCTGCCAACACCGTCAAAGAGCTATGGGATTCCTTGATTGTCATGTTCTCTGAGACCAATAACTTGGCTCGAGTCTCTGACGTTCTACAGCATCTCTCCCATATCCGCCAGCAGGATCGGACCTTCCCAACCTACTTCATGGAATGGAAGGGTCTCCGCGACGAACTGCAGGAACTCTGGCCGATTCCTCAAACTCCGGCCGACGCGCAGACTCAGCGGGACCAGCTCTGCCTATTCAATCTCCTGAATGGCCTCGCACCGGACTACGCCACGACGGTCACTGAGATGCTTGTCAGCCCGTCTACACTGGATATCCCACAGGTCTATCATCGCCTGCAGAAGGCTCATCGGGCCCTTGCACCACCCGTCCCCCTCCCTGATCACACTGCGCTCCTCGGACGTGGCGGTGGTCGTCCTACCGGCCCTCGCAGGCGCGGCCGTGGGGACGGCCGACCTCGCCCCCTCTGCCAGCACTGCGGCAAGCTCGGCCATCTGGTAGACCGTTGTTGGGTCCTGCATGGTCGTCCCGAGTCGCACCCCCGCCAGGGCCAGACTGTGGTCTGCGATGCGTCCTCACCTGCTGCTGCTCTTCCCCCGTCTTTGGATCTCTCCCTGGCCGAGATCCAGCTGATTCACGATTACCGGACCTCCTCCATACTGGGCTCTTCATCAGCTTCTCTTGCCCATTCTGGTGGTCACACTGCTCTTGTCAGTCATCGTTCCCCTGCATGGCTGCTTGACTCGGGTGCGTCCGACCACCTCACTGGGGATGCAGGTATGCTCTCCAACTACCATCCCTATAGTGGATCCTCAGCCATCACTGTTGCTGATGGGTCCACTCTCCCCATAGCTGGCTTTGGCACCTGTTCCCTCACCTCCTCCCTCTACCTATCCTCGGTGGCTCATGTGCTCCGGAGTCCATTTAACCTGCTTTCCATCAGCAAACTGACCAAGGCTCTCAACTGTAATGCTATCTTTTCTTCGTCTTCTATTTTGTTTCAGGAGCGACCGACGAACCGGGAACTTGGTAGAAGCCAACTTCGGGATGGGGTGTACATGTTCGCTGGCCCGACTTCCATCGTCTGCGCGTCTATCCCTGCTCATGCCGTAGACCTCCATTCTCGGTTGGGTCACCCCTCCGCCTCCGCACTTCATCAACTCTACCCCGATATTAGTCCCTGTTTATCTTTTCCTTGTGAGTCGTGTCGTTTTGCGAAACATCATCACACATCCTATTCTCCTCGGGCTGACACACGGGCCGCCAGACCCTTTGATTTGGTTCATTCCGATGTATGGGGTCCCTGTGCCACCTCGAGTCAATCTGAGTATAAATATTACATTTCTTTCATTGATGATTATTCCCGGATGACATGGTTTTACCTTCTTCGCGATCGGACAGAGGTTCTCTCCACCTTTCAGACCTTTTTCCATGAGATCCAGACACAGTTTTCTATCCCTGTCAAATGTCTCCGATCTGACAATGGGCGGGAATACTTATCCACTCACTTTCAGCAGTTTTTGCGAGCCCACGGCATCATCCACCAGACCTCATGTCCTGATACCCCTCAGCAAAATGGGGTGGCCGAGCGGAAACACCGACATATTCTGGAAACCGCTCGCGCCCTCCTCTTCCACCGCCAGGTACCTCTTCTCTTCTGGGGGGATGTCATCCTTACTGCTACTTACCTTCTTAATCGTCTTCCCTCCTCCATCCTTCAGGGAGAGACTCCCTTTCATACCCTGTTCCCCTCCAGTCCTCCTCACTCCCTTCCCCTCCGCGTCTTCGGTTGTCTCTGTTATGTCCGGGACACTCGCCCCAATCTCTCCAAACTTTCTCCCAAATCCCTTCGATGTATTTTTCTCAGATATTCCCGCACTCAGCGCGGGTACCGATGCTTCTCTCCCGACCCCCGCCGGTATATCACCTCTGCCGACGTATCCTTTGTCGAGACCTCTCCTTTCACTCTCCCCTCTCCTTCTCCCGACACTACCATCGATGACTGTCTTCCGCTCTTCGTTCACCCGCCTCTGGTGTCTCCTCCGCCCGGTCATCTCTTTGGACAGACCTACTCTCGTCGTCCTTCCGCTGCACCTCCCATCCCAGCCGAGGACAACCTTGCTCCTGCTTCGTCCGATGCTCCTGTCACAGCTCCCGAGGACGTGCCGATTGCGCTCCGGAAAGGTACTCGCTCGTGTCAGACTACTCCTCTCTTTGTATCTTCATACAGGGGTCTGTCCGCACTGGAGACCGTGTCGATTCCTCGGACAGTTGGTGAAGCAAAATCTCACCCCGGCTGGCTCGCCGCCATGAGGGATGAATTGCAAGCTCTGGATGACAACCATACATGGGATCTTGTTCCACTTCCGACGGGCAAACAGGCGGTCGGTTGTAAATGGATTTTCACGATCCGTCTAAATCCCGATGGCTCTCTTTGCCACCTCAAAGCACGGCTTGTCGCAAAGGGGTTTGCCCAGACATATGGCATCGACTACTTTGAGACCTCTCCAGTCGCCAAGATGGCCTCTGTCCGCCTGTTCCTCTCTCTGGCTGCTCATCATCATTGGCCGCTTCATCAACTGGATGTTAAAAATGCTTTTCTCCATGGCTTTCTTGATGAAGAAATCTATCTGCAACAGCCTCTAGGTTTTTCTGCCTCTGGTGCCGACCGGCATGTCTGTCGTCTCCGTCGCTCCCTCTACGGCCTCAAGCAGTCTCCTCGCGCTTGGTTCGGCCGCTTCAGCACGGTCGTCACAGCCTTTGGTCTCTCTCGAAGTATGAAAGATCACACCGTCTTCTTCCGTACGACGGCACACGGCTGTATCCTGCTTGTGGTTTATGTTGATGACATCATCATCACAGGGAGCGACTCCAGAGGCATCGTCAGCCTCAAGGCGCATCTTCACCAGCACTTTCACACCAAGGATCTTGGTCCCCTCACTTACTTCCTTGGCATCGAGGTCTCCCGGACTGCGGGCACTATCTCTCTCTGCCAGCGCAAGTATGCTCTTGATATCTTGCAGGATGTCGGGTTGAGCACAGCCACCGCAGTGGACACACCACTTGAGCCTGGGGAACGCTCCCTTCATTCCGACTCGAAACCATTTCCTCATCCCGAGAGCTATCGACGCCTGGTCGGTAAACTCAACTACCTCACCATGACGCGTCCCGACATTGCCTGTGTCGTTGGCAAAGTCAGTCAGTTCATGGAGCATCCCACCAGATCTCAGTGGGATGTTGTCCTCCGCATTGCCAAATACATCAAGAAAGGCCCTGCACGTGGCTTTCAGTACTCACATCATGCTCACATGGATGTTGAGGTCTTCTGTGATGCGGACTATGCCGGTTGCCTCGCTACCCGCAAGTCTACTTCGGGTTTCGCCATGTTCTTCGCCGGCAATCTCATCTCTTGGCGCAGCAAGAAGCAGATTGTCGTCTCCCGATCGAGTGTCGAGGCTGAATATCGAGCCATGGCCACCGTCACGACTGAGATCCCCTGGCTTCGTCATCTCCTCCATGAGCTCGGTTTCCCCGCATCGGCTCCTGCTCATATCTGGTGTGACAATCAGGCCGCCACGAAAATTGCCTGGAATTCCGTCTTCCATGAACGGACAAAGCATATCGAGGTGGACTGTCACTTTCTCCGCCACCATCGGGAGCAGCACCATATCAGTTTCGTCCATATCCCGACGGCCGATCAGCTTGCCGATCTCTTCACCAAAGGTCTCCCAGGAGCTCGCCTTGAGTCTCTCACTACCAGGTTGGGTATTCACAGCCTCCATGGCCCAGCTTGAGGGGGAGTATGAGATGGTCCTATGTCTTGTCATCTTTGTTTTTCTTTGTCATCTTTGTTTTCTTTGTGGGACTCTATCCAATCTGGGCATGTCCAGCTTGAAGGGGAGTGTTGGACCCCATTTAAGTGTAAATGGGTATTTCTGAGTCCCACATCGGATTTACCCATCTTGTAATTAGATTTACTCATCTATAAAAGAGTATCCCCACCTCACATTGAGGTAAGGGGAATTCTCCATCTACAAATACAAACTAATCACAAGAGCATATATAGGGAAATAAGGAACAAATAAATTTCTAAAAATTCTACCAGGGACAACAGACCAAATTTATAGGAAACAAAATGAAAAAAATAGTTGTGGCTCCTAAAATCTCTTCTGTAGATAAACAGCCCAGACTTATAAAATGACAAAAATACTCAATTGCAGACACGTAGACATTGGTATCGGCATAGATGACTTAAACAATGAGTGTCTCTTCTTCCCACGCAACAATCCACATCAAGTTTTGATACAAAAGGTGTCATGATGGAAAAACAAATAGCAAAATTCTGATAACATCATGATTAGAGGCATGTGTCAGCTCAGTGCTGTTAAATTGCAAGGAGATGCAGTTTAGAAAGGACCATCATAAAATTTCATATTTATAGGCCTTAGGTCACCACCACTTGATTACAAGAACAGCCCCAAAATTCAACATTTAGACACAAGCTATAAAGGGACCAGAAATCACATGCAGAGGGTCAACTCTATTGCCTTGCCAATACAAAGTAGAAGGCTGCGCTATGGGAAGAACAAATTTGCCTTACTACAGTGCGAATGGATCATTCCAAATTATTTTAGGAATGAAGATTTTTAAGAACACAAACCTTACTATAGTCCCATAGATCATTCAAATGGAGGGAAAATGCATCATTCAAATGTAAAGGGGGGAATATTTCATTTAGTAATGCAGCTAGGCTCCAATAAATGAAGCTCTAAATATGTGTCATCCTTATGTGAGGGTCAAGCGCCATTTTAGGGTGGAAAAGTTGCATTGGTTGCTAAATGTTCTGAAATCATTTTGGCATTTTGCTTGCTCTTCTAAACAACACTGTGCATTTGGAGCAATCAGTGTTTTCATATTCATGAGAATCGCTTTCCATTCAATGTGGTGTGTCCACTTCTTTGAGTAAAAAACACTCCAATGCATGACCTTTGAACAATTTCAAATTGCTACAATGCAACAAATTGATCCATGAAAATCAATATGGTACCCCAACATCACAATGACATCACGAGAATGGGCCAATTATTACTACCGCACGACCCTTGCACAATTTCAAAGTGCTGCTACCGTAACAAAATGATCCATTAAAATCAATATGGTCCCCCAACATTGCAATTAATTCATTACATAAAGTCCCCTCTTACAATGAAGACCGACGATTTGCAACCCCTCACTACTAGATACATCTTAGAGAAACTGCACCATCTTAGTTCTCAAATAAACACCATTTTACTGCCCAAATAATAAGCTCCTTATAAACATTGGGAATGAATGTTAAATATCAAGGACCTATAAATTTACAACTATATAAAACCTTACCAACAATCATATAAAATTACAAATACAAAGTATGATACAGTAATAGAATAAAATAAATTACCGACAGCACCTTTGGAAGGATTATTAGGCTATTATGTAAGATATCCTCAAGTGAATGAGATAAGCCCCAACTATTGGGGAAAGCACCTTCAGCAAAACAACATGGATCAATCTATTATAATCAGAACCAGAACAAAAATCCGGACATACTGCCACAAAATATGACACAATCATAGCATGTCTCATGCCCATAATAAATGCATAATGCTGACTGGAAATATGCTAAGTTTCTGTGTTAGTGATACATGATAAGAACAATCAAATACATTTAAGAAACCACAGACAAGGCCACAAGCTACCATATAATCGTATTATTAACAGAAATATACACCAGATTCAAATAATATACAACGATTGCATGACACACAAATCCATATGGTGAGATTAACAAGCAGATTGGCTCTTCAAAGTATACAAGGCATGTTAAAACCTGACCAGGTGATTAATTAGGCCACAGATACTAAGGATGAAAGTAAATGAAGACAGCGGAATAATTTACAAACAAATATTAACTCAAACAGAAAAATATTTACCTCTCGCAACGATGACCAGAGGCTATACATTTAACTTTTACATATCCACCTGGGTCCATTCCCCCGCCACCTTTGCTCATGTCAGGCTTCAAAAGTGTGATAGCCTCCCAAGATAAAGATGTGATTATTTCCAACCAACTCTGATTGCCATCATCTTCACTAACAGGAAGATTCTCAACCTGCAGAAGTTGAGAAATCAGAGCTCTGAAGTGCCCATCAACCACCCTCTTCATGGCCCACTTGTGCTCCTCACTAGACTTGCCTTTATTTCCATGCTCTCCGCTTCCAAAACTGCTGGAAGCACGTAAATACCCCCACTCTGCTACAGCATCTCCTTCATCATCATCATCAAAAAGAACAGCTTCTTTCTCAGCCTCTTTCTCATCATCTTCATTGTCTGGCTCAGGAGGAAGCCAAAGGAGTCCGTTATTCTCAAAATCCACAGGTTCGGAACTGACATCCCCCCTAGCATAGAGGGAAGAAGATGACTCATTTTCATCAGCAACGTCACGTTCATCATTTTTTCCATGCTCTTGGACATCATCCAAATTCTGTAAGTTGAAACTACTATCCACTGGAGAGCTACACAAAATTTCTGTGTAAACTGTTTCCCCGTCAGGATGCATTTTATTTGATCCATAGTAACTGACATTTTCACCGTATTCAACATGAGGCTCGTAGACATTGTCCTCTGTAAATTTCTGTGTTTCAGTGTCTGAATGATAAGGAGCATATACATCTTCATCATCATCACTCCTGAAAAAATTTTCCAAAGCTATATTCAACTGCATCTTCATCTGTATTATATTTCTATAAATTTGGAATGAAAACTTTTTTGCTACAGAATATGTAAATAATGATAATGATGACATATAATACATATAAAAGCATACAAATTCAGGACGTCAAACACAAAAGTACAGAAATGCCTATAAAATTTACTTGAACGACATAAAATGTCTAAAGGGGAACTCAATTTTAACTAAGAAATCAATATAGAGTATTAATTGGCTCACTGGATTATTTAATGAGATAATGAAATCTAAGAAAATATCTGATGAATAGAGGAAGAGTTCTCTAGTACCTGTGTGTAAAAATAAAAGAAAAATTTTAAGTTGTGGGAATTATAGAAGCATTAGGCTTATGAATTCATACTATAAAACTTTGGAAAAGAGTGATTGAATAGATGATTCGAAAAATAACTAAAGTTTCGGATAATCAATGGTTTTATGCCTAGATGTACAACTACAGTAGCAATTTATTTGATTAGAGGTCTGATGGAGTATTGTTGACAAAAGACCCAGGATTTGCATATGGTTTTTGTTAGAGGTTAAGTTGTGTCGAGTCCTGTTAAAACCCTTTTTATTCTTCTAGGTATTTTCCGAGTCCCACATCGGAATACCTCTTTATGTATTCCTTTTTCTCATTCTATAAAAGAGAGTCTCCGCCTCACCTTGAGGTAAGAAGATTTCCTCCTACATGGAATCAGAGGGAAATTCATCCCGAACCCTCCCTCCCCTGCGGATTCCCGGTTCTGTCCGGCCCCGCCTCTCTCCTCCTCCCGGTTCTGTCTGGTGTGATCGGCCCCTCGGGTCTGCCCTACGTGGCCACCCCCCCTCCCCTCCGGCTTTGCCCTTCCCGGCGGCCCTCTCTCCCTCGAGCGGCGCCCCTCTCCTGCGTGGATCCCCTCCCGGCTCCAGCTGCGCCCGCCTCCTGCGGCTTCCCCGGCGGCCCGCCTCCCTGCTCGTTCCTCCACCGGCACCCCTCTCCTGCGCGCCTCCCTCCTACAGCTTCCCGCCTCTATGAGGGCTTCCTCCCCAGGCGGTCCTCCTGTGCGCGCAGCGCCTCCCGCGGATCCCCCGGCGGCCCTCCCGCGTGCCTGCGCCGCTTCCTCGCGCGCCCGCCCCGCCCTCCCAGCGCTCTCGTCCGGCGACCTCGCCCGAGGCCCTCCATCGCTACGGCCCCTTCCTTCCCCGCACGACGGCCCCCGCCCTCCCGCTCCGTCTGGTTGCTCCCTTCCCAGCAGATTCCTCCCGGCGCCCGCCCGTCCGGTTTCTTCTATTCCAGTCGCGGCTCCAGGCATCCCGGCTCCCTCCCGACGAACCGGTCCAGGTGGCTCCCTCCAGGCAAACCGGCAGCCTCCCGGCGAACCGGTCCAGGCGGCTCCCTCCAGGCAGCCCGGCTCCCTCACGGCGAACCGGTCCAGGCAGCTCCCTCCAGGCAGCCCGGCTCCCTCCCAGCGAACCTGCAGGCAGCCCGACTCCCTCCCGGCGAACCAGTCCAGGCGGCTCCCTCCCGGTGACCCGGCTCTTCCTGCGCACAGCTAGCACCGCCTCCCGGTGCCCCTCCCGCTGTCTGCTACCTCTCGCGGCTCCACACGGCTTCCCGACACACCCGACCTCCCGCTAATTCCGGCGCTGCCCACAACTGCATCCTACAACGCTACCCGACGCTTCCATGGCAGCCTCTTCAGCTCTACCCCAGATGATCACTGCCACCACCCGCCTCGTCGGTCGTGACAGTGGCCGCTCAGGCCCTCGCGGTCGTGGCCGTAAGGGGGGTCGTCCACGTCCCCTCTGTCAACACTGTGGCAACCTCGGCCACCAGATTGATCGATGTTGGATACTTCATGGGCGCCCATCTCAGCACCTGCGGCGGGGTCAGACAGCAGTCCAGGAGGCTCCCTCCTCAGTCGCCACTCTCCCATCATCTCTGGCCCTGTCTATGGCGGACATCCGGCTGAGTCATGATCCTCGGACCCCTGCCGGACCTGGTCCATCTTCGGCTTCTCTAGCCCATTCCGCTGCTTCCGCCACCTTTGTTGGTCGTCACTCCCCTGCCTGGATGCTCGACTCAGGTGCCTCTGACCACCTCACTGGTGATGCTGGTATGTTGACCTCCTACTGCCCTTATAACGGTCCAGCAGCCATCACCGTCGCTAATGGCTCCACTATCCCCATTGCAGGTTTCGGTGCATGCTCCCTGATGTCATCACTTCACTTGCCCTCTGTGGCACATGTACCCCGCAGTCCCTTTAATCTTCTTTCAATCCGTAAGCTCGCAAAAGATTTTAATTGTGCTGCCATATTTACCTCCTCTGCTGTTGTTTTTCAGGAGCTGACTACGAATCGGGAACTTGGTAGAGGCACGCTTCGGGGCGGGGTCTACATGTTTGATGGACCGACACCCGTCACCTGCACATCTATCTCTGATCGTGCCTTGGATCTTCATTCCCGGTTGGGACACCCCCCGCCTCCACCATTCATCAGTTTTATCCAAATTTCAAACCACATGCTTCTTTTCATTGTGAGTCTTGTACTTTTGCGAAACATCATCGCACTTTCTACATTCCTCGGGTGGATACAAGGGCTTCCAAACCTTTTGATCTGGTTCATTCAGACGTTTGGGGTCCCTGTACCATCTTGAGTCATTTGGGGTATAAATACTATATATCCTTCATTGATGATTTTTTGCGAATGACTTGGCTATACCTCCTTCGAGAACACTCCGAAGTGTTTTCCACATTTCAGACATTTTACAATGAAATTCATAACCAATTTTCCACTTCTGTTAAATGTCTCCGCTCGGACAATGAGCGTGAGTACCTCTCCACCCCTTTTCGGCACTTTCTCCAGGCGAAAGGCACCATTCATCAGACCTGTCCTGATACACCCCAGCTGAATGGAGTAGCCGAGCGGAAACACCGCCATATTTTGGAGACTGCTCGTGCCCTTCTCTTCCACCGACAGGTGCCTCTGCATTTTTGGGGAGATGCGATACTCACTGCTACCTACCTTATAAACCGCCTTCCTTCTATTATTCAGGGGGGGACTCTTTTTCGAGCTATGTTCTCTTCTCTCCCTCCTCACTCCCTTCCGCTTCGAGTGTTTGGATGTCTATGTTATGTTCGAGACACACGTCCTGGACTCTCCAAACTCTCTCCCAAATTTCTCCGGTGCATCTTCCTTGGCTATTCCCGCACTCAGCACGGATATCGCTGCTACTCACCGGACCTCCGGAGGTATGTCATCTCTGCTGACGTCTCATTTGTTGAGAACTCTCCGTTCTCCTTTCTCTCTCCTCATCCTGACTCAGCCATCGATGATTGTCTTCCTATCCTCATCCACCCTCCTCCAATGTCCCCCCTACTGCTGACACCCATTTTGGTAGGGTGTACTCCCGTCGTCCATCACCTGTATCCCCCGTCCCGGCTAATGACACCGTCGTTCCTGCTTCGTCCGATGCTCCTGCCACGACACCAGAGGACTTACCCATTGCTCTCCGGAAAGGTACTCGCTCTTGCCAGAGTACTCTATTTGTATCTTCCTACAGGAGTCTGTCCGCTCTGGAGACGATTTCTATTCCTCGCACTGTGGGTGAAGCAAAATCTCACCCGAGATGGTTAGCCGCAATGCGGGATGAGTTGCAGGCGTTGGAAGAAAACCATACTTGGGATCTTGTCCCCCTTCCAGCAGGCAAACAGGCGGTTGGCTGCAAATGGATTTACACAGTCAGGCTGAATCCCGACGGCATTCTCCATCGACTCAAAGCTCGCCTTGTGGCCAAGGGCTTCACCCAAACTTACAGTATTGACTATTTTGATACCTTCTCTCCAGTTTCCAAGATGGCCTCCGTCCGGTTATTCATCTCTCTGGCAGCTCATCATCGCCGGCCTCTTCATCAACTGGATGTCAAAAATGCATTCCTCCATGGATATCTTGAGGAAGAGGTTTATCTGTCTCAGCCCCCCGGATTTTGTGCCTCTGGCGCCAAGTCTCAAGTCTGTCGACTCCACCGCTCTCTTTACGGTCTCAAGCAGTCTCCTCGTGCTTGGTTCGGTCGCTTCAGCACTGTCGTCATCGACTTTGGGCTCTCTCGCAGCATGAAAGACCACACTATGTTCTACAGGACGACCTCCGCTGGTTGCATCCTGTTAGTCGTTTATGTGGATGACATCATCATCACCGGCAGCGACAGTGACGGCATCACCCAACTCAAGGGTCATCTTCACCAGCACTTTCACACTAAGGATCTCGGTCCTCTCACATACTTCCTAGGCATCGAGGTATCCTATTCTTCAGACACCATTTCCCTATGCCAACAGAAATATGTCTTGGATATTCTGCAGGATGTTGGGCTGACACATGCCACTGCTGTCAACACTCCTCTGGAGCCTGGGGAACGGTCTCTTTATAACTCCACAGAACCATATTCACACCCAGAGCGATACCGTCGACTAGTAGGCAAACTCAATTATCTTACCATGACTCGTCCCGACATTGCCTGCGCTGTCGGCAAAGTGAGCCAATTTATGGAGCATCCGACCACCTCTCATTGGGATGATGTCCTCCGCATCGCCAAATACATCAAGCGAGATCCTGCCCGTGGTCTACGCTACTCTCATCATGCTCATCTCAATATTGAGGCCTTTTATGATGCAGATTATGCTGGTTGCCTTGCTACTCGGAGATCAACTTCTGGGTTTGCCGTATTCTTGGCAGGCAACCTAATCTCATGGCGCAGCAAGAAACAGACGGTCGTCTCCCGCTCCAGTGCGGAGTCCGAGTACTGAGTCATGGTCACCGTCACTACAGAGATCATTTGGCTTCGACATCTCCTCCAGGAGTTTGGCTTTCCTCCACAGACATCTGCTCACATCTGGTGTGACAATCAAGCAGCCACCAAGATTGTTTCGAATCCCGTTTTCCATGAACGCACGAAGCATATTGAGGTGGACTGTCACTTTCTTCGCCACCACCTGGAGCACGCTCATGTCAGCCTTGGCCACATCCCGATGGCGGACCAGCTTGCTGACATCTTCACCAAATGTCACCCAGGAGATCGCCTTGCCTCGTTCAGTTCCAAGCTGAGCATCCACAGCATCTGCGACCCAGCTTGAGGGGGAGTGTGTCTGGTCTTTCCTTGATGTTATCTTTCTTTTGTGGGACTCGTGTTCCAAGTTGGGCATGTCCAGCTTGAGGGGGAGTGTTAAAACCCTTTTTATTCTTCTGGGTATTTTCCGAGTCCCACATCGGAATACCTCTATGTATTCCTTTTTCCCATTCTATAAAAGAGAGCTTCCGCCTCACCTTGAGGTAAGGAGATTTCCTCCTACAAGTCCCATATCGGACTTCAGGTATCATGTCATCTTTATTATTCATTATAAATAGACACCAAGGCCTCCCTTAGAGAGGCCCCTTGGGTATTGGGTTTCACCCTTGCACATGGTTTTTGTTAGAGGTTAAGTTGTGTCGAGTCCCATATCGGACTTGAGGTATCGTGTCATCTTTATTACTCATTATAAATAGACACCAAAGCCTCCCTTAGAGAAGCCCCTTGGGTATTGGGTTTCACCCCTCTATCATTCTACATGGTATCAGAGCGGGTTCTCTAACTCAAACCCTTCCTCCCTCCGTCACTTTTTTTTTTCTTGGAGCACACCTAGGTTTTTCCCCGTTGGGGGCGGCGGCCCCAAGCCTTTGGCCACCATCACTACAGCGCCGCCCCTGCCTCTCCTGGACGAGTCCTTGTGTGTCGCTCCTCCCTAACAGATGAGCCTCATCACGAGTGCCTCCCGTGCAACGGCTCCTCTGTGCGTGATACCCCTTCCCTGGTCATCCCTTCTGCGATCCCTCCCTGCGCAACCCCTAATTGCGTGACACCTCCTGTGCAACGCCAGCTCCTCGTCGCGCGTCTCGTCCCGCGCGCATCCCTCCCAAATGGCATCTCCGGACGTCTCCCTCCCTGCTCGACTTCTCCTCCAGCAGCTACCTCCCAGCGCCAACCCCCTACAGGTGCCCTGGCAAACAGCCCGCACCCAATCTTTTGTGCGCGCCCCAGTCAGGTCTTCTTCCACCTCTCCAAACGCTACGCCTCTACTGGTGCACAACCCAGGCGTCATGCCTGGTGCGCGAATCAAGCTCCATGCGCTCATCCTGCTCCAGCGGCGCACAACTCCAGGCCCCTCACTCCACTGTTGTGCCTACCCAACTTCAGATTTACCTCTGCACCACAGATCTGGCCTCTGGTGGACATTTTTGCAGCTACCCAGCCCCTTTGCTGTTGCAAGATGGAATCGTTGCCTCTATCAGGTTCTCCATTGTTCCCTGCTGCAGACATTTGCTGTCAATTAGAATTTAGAGTCCACTAGTCGAACGTCGTTTCACCTCGGCAATTTGGGTCCACAAAGACGGACGTCGTATCACCCAGCCTTTTGGGTTCACTAGTCGGGCGTCGTTTCACCCAACCGTTTTGAGGTCGTTTGTCGGTCGCTGTTTCATCCGACATCTTGAAGTAAGGGTCATCCTCAGCAAGGGCGCATGAGAGTTCTATGATGGTCATCTTTTCTTTCACAGCCATGGGCGGGAGCGCAATAGGTGGAGAAAAACCAGTGGGTAGTGCATACGGGTGTTGTTCCTTGATTGACACAATCTTTTTCAGCAACATCATTTGTCACCTTATTGAGGGGGAGTAGACATGTTCATTTATATTTTCTTATGTTTTGTCTTGTTGTGTAATCAAGTTGGGTATGTCCAGCTTGAGGGGGAGTGTTAGCAGTGTTTTTTTTTTTGTTTTCTTTAATTAGGTATTCAAACTAGATACACCTAGCTTGAGGGGGAGTGTTAGAAGTTAAGTTGTGTTGAGTCTCACATCGAACTTGAGCTATCGTGTCATCTTTATTATTCATTATAAATAGACACCAAGGCCCCTCCCTTAGAGAGGCACCTTGGATATTGGGTTTCACCTCTCTATCATTCTACAGTTGTTGAAATGGAAACCTTACCTCACAACAAGGTAGGATACTTTATTTATAGATAAACAAAAGAGTACAATGGAGGTGTGAAACCAATGTGAGACATGAATATTAAAAATATCTAAAAAACATCTAATACTCTTAACACTCCCCCTCAAGCTGGGACATATATATTTATCATGCCCAACTTGTTACATAAAAATTGGACACGCGGACCAGGCACCCCTTTTGTAAGAACGTCTGCAAGTTGATCAGAGGTATGAACATGGTTGAAGGTGATCATCTTCGTCTCAAAGTTTTCTCGAACGAAGTAACAATCAACTTCAATGTACTTTATCCGCTCATGAAAGACTGGATTCGTAGCAATCTTGATAGCAGCTTGATTTTCACACCAGATATGTGTCGGTTTCTTGAGAGTATAGTCAATCTCCTGTAGAATTTGTTGTACCCAAATAATCTTTGCGGTGACATATGTCATAGCATGATACTCCGACTCTGCACTTGATCGATAACTGTCCGCTTCTTACTTCATCATGAGATCAAATTTCCTTCAACAAGCGCTGCAAAACCAGACACAGATCTCCTAGAAGAGAGACATTTAGCATAATCTACATCACAAAATGTCTCAATATATGTACGCCCATAATCAGAATATAGAAGACTCAAACCTGATTCCTTTTTCACATATCTAACAATGCGAAAAACAGTCTCTCACTGCGTCTTTGTTGGAAATTTCATAAACTGACTCACTTTACTAACCGCACAAGCAATATCGGGTCGAGTCATTGTCAAGTAGTTAAGCTTCCCAACAAGTCGTCGGCATCTGTCGGGTGAAGAAAACATCTCACTGTTAGAATGAAGTGAATTTTCTCCAAGTTCGAGGGGTGAGTCAACTGAGTCGGCTTGAGTCATTCCAGTCTCT
The DNA here is from genome assembly GCA_963277665.1 of Viscum album. Lineage (NCBI taxonomy): Eukaryota > Viridiplantae > Streptophyta > Magnoliopsida > Santalales > Viscaceae > Viscum > Viscum album. The sequence continues at coordinate 442,977,115 of OY728120.1, read as the reverse complement.
TGCAAAAGATCAAAAACATACTTTCTCTGAGATAGAAAAATTCATTTGGTACATCTGGAAACCTCAATCCCCAAGAAATATCGTAGTGGCCTCAAATCCTTCGTATGAAAATGTTGATGAAGGATTTGAGTCGATCAATGTCGCCAGTATTACTGTCAGTAATGACAATGTCATCCCCAAAGACAATCAAAAGAATGTTGTCTGTCGTAGACTGATGATAGAAAACAAAAGAATCTTTTATGCTTTAACAAATGCCAAAGCTAAGCACAACGATGCAAAAGCGCCTGAACCAGGCACGAGGTGACTGCTTGAGGCCATACAACGATTGACAAATGCGACAAAGCTTAGAAGACTCCCCCTGAGCAACAAACCCCGGTGGTTGCTCCATATAAACTTCTTCATCAAGAAAACCATGAAGAAAAGCATTTTTCACATCCAGCTGATGGAGATGCCAGTGATTAGAGGCAACAAGAGAGATAAATAAGCGATGTCATCTTGGCCACGGGAGAGAATGTGTCAAAGTAATCGATGTCATACGTCTGCACATAACCCTTGGCAACAAGTCGCACTTTGAGACGATTTAGAGAACCATCAGTGTTGGCGCGCACGGTATAGATGCACTTGCACTCAACAACCTATTTATCCGTAGGGAGAGGGACAAGATCCCAAGTATGGTTGGTTTTCAAGGCCAGAAGTTCATCCTGCATAGCCTTTAACCAGCCGGGATGAGATTTTGCCACAGCAACAGTGCGTGGAGTTAAATGAGCAGCTAGAGTCACAATAGCGCAAGAGGTAGCGACAGATAATCCCTGATAAGAAGTTGATGAACTGAGATTTTGCTGACATGAACGTTTACCTTTGCGAAGGGCAATGGGTAACTCCGACGATGGATCGGGAGCCGGTGAGATGTCGGGTGCAATAGCAGCATCATGCTCTAGGGTGGTAGGTGTGCAAGGTCGGCGAGAGTAAACTTGGCCAAAACGGGATCCAACGACATCAGTAGGAAGACATGATGGTGGTAGAGGATGGAGAGAAGGGTAAAGTTATGGGGGAATCCAGAATATCAGGTGATGGTGGGGAATCGGGAACAGAAAAGATAGAGGGTTCGACAAAAGAAACATCAGTGGATGTGACATAACGATGCAAGTCCGGGGAAAAGTAGTGGTAGTCGCGCTGAATTCACGAATAACCAAGAAAGATACATTTGAGTGCGTGTGCGTCAAACTTGGAAAGAGGGGCGAATATCCCGTACATAACAGACACAACCAAATATGCGAAAAGACAATGAATGTGGGGATGAGGTTGGAAATAAAGAATGGAAAAGTGTCCCCCTCAAGAACAGATGAGGAAGCCTGTTGATGAGATATGTAGCTGTGAGAATGGCATCGCCCCAAAAAATGGTGTGAACTTTCATTCGAAATAAAAGAGCACGAGCAACTTCTAACAAATGGAGATTTTTACGTTCTGCAACACCATTTTGTTGAGATGTGTCAGGACAAAAAGTCTGATGGAGAACGTCGTGGTCATCCAGAAAGGACTAGAACGGGGCAGAAAAATATTCACGGCCATTGTCAGAGCGCAAACAGCAAATTTTAGTGGAAAACTAAGTTTGGATTTCATTATAATATGAGCGAAACACAGTAAAAATTTCAGAACGAGCTTTCAACAAATAGACCCATGTCATTCTCAAAAAATCATTGATGAAGGTGACAAAATAACGAAAACCCAGTTTACAAAGACTGATGCTGGGACCCCATGCATCAAAATGAACTAAATGAAAAGGACTAGATGCACGAGTAATCGTCCGAGGGACATAAATGACCCAATGATGCTTGGCATAATGACAAGATTCACAAGAAAAAGGAGAAACATGACCCAGATCCGAACAAAGTGACTGAAGAAAAGGTACAGGTGGATGGTCAGGGCGAAAATGAAGCCGCATGAGACGGTCAGAGGTAGCGGGACAGGCGAGAGCTAGGGCCGAATCAAGCACACACACCACCTTGAAGTTGTCCACTACCGAGCACCCGATTCGTCAAAGGCTCCTGAAATACAACCTAAGTATATGAGAAGATGGCTCGGCATTATAAGTCAGTTGTAAGTTTACTAATAGATAGTAAGCGAGCAACTCTCGCAACCAGCAATCCGTATCGTCATACCGTCAACCACGGTAATATTACCTCCAGCTGAAGTCGAGCTATAGGACTGAAGAATACCTGTATGGTCGTGATATGCTCGGAGGCTCCTGAAATACAACCAAAGTATATGAGAAGATGGCTCGGCACCATAAGTCAGTTGTGAGTTTACTAATAGATAGTGTTGGATTGGTGCAGTCCGATCCGGTTGGGTCGAATGCTTGTGGCCCGTACTGCGCACCAGCCCGCAACTTTCGCGGGTTGAGCTCACAATGAGCTCGTTGGGGGTTCAGGGAGTAACATGCTCTAGCTCCGAGGGTCCAGGGGTTCGGGGGCCGAAGGTGCCAACCCAAATTTGGGGGGTTGTAGCACTTTGACACTGTAGCAAAACTGACCGACCAACACCAACAAGGCACTGTAGCAGTGCAGACTTCGGAGTCAACAATACTATAGCTTTTTGGACTTCCAGCCGGCAGACTGTAGCACTTTTGATTTGGGCGGTCGTCTTTCACTGTAGCGACGCGAACTTCCAGCCGCATTTTACTGTAGCACGGCGGACTTTCCGACGGTTGGTGGAATAGTGTTTCGTCCTATACATTAGCCCATTTCGGGCAAGGGTTGTGTGTGTGTGAGAAATTCTGAGAGATCTTCTGTAAAATTGTGCTCCCGACATATAGTGAAGTTTTACCTCTCCATGGACGTAGGGATTATTCTTGAACCACATAAATCATTGTGTTCTCGTTTTTTTTTTCTTTTTTACTTTTCTTTGAATCGTTGTTTTGTCGCTGTGAATCCCGACGTTTCCGCATCAGATAGTAAGTTAAAAGGACAATGTGGAACAAGAGCAACTGCAGAGAGCGTCAAGTTAGGTGTAAGCAAGCAACTCCCGTGACCAGCAATCTATATCGACTTACCGTCAACCACGGTAATATTACCTCAAGCTGAAGTCGAGCTATAGGACTGAAGAATACCTACATGGCCAGTGATACGCTCGGAGGCGCCAGAGTCAAGAACCCAAGAGGTGGATCGCTAAGATAAATAAGAAGCAAGTGCGTCGCCATGAGCAATAGTGGCATTGGATGAAGTACCAGCACGTTGAGACTGAACAGACCAATACTCATTGTTAGAGAGATCAACAGTATGGCGAGTGTCATCGGGAGGCAAAAGAGTACTGAAATTGCACGATATGCAAGGACAAGACGCTGAAATTGCGCAGGGGTAGCAAATTAGGTGTTGAAGGTGCACAGTCGGAACATCGAGTATTGATTAAGTCAAAGAAGAAAGATTCTCAATGAATGCGGCAAGGAGAGGCTTTGTTGGGTGGGGCATCACATAAGGAGGGGTGAGCGGCTGTAGGGAGGGGCGACATGCAGAGGGAAGGGGTGAGCGGTTGGAGAGGGGCGACCGGATGGGGAGGTGTGACTTGCAGAGGAGCGACATGCAAGGGGCGAGCGGTTGGAGATGGGATGGCGACCGGCTGGGGAGGGACGACTTGCAGAGGGGCGACGTACAGGGAGGGTCGCGCAGGCAGGCAGCATGCAAGGGGTGATCGGGGAAGGGTGGTTGTCGTTTTGGGAGGGGCGCCACGTGGGGGTCGCGCGGGCTGGCGACGGCGGGCAAGGGGTCGTCGCAGTTGAAGGGGTGACGGGAATGGGGTTGTCATAGGGAGGCAAGGAGCGACGTGCGAAGGGAAGGGGCGAGCAATTGGAGATGGCAACCGACTGGGGAGGGACGACTTGCAGAGGGGCGACGTACAGGGATGCGTCGCACAGGGAAGGTCGTGCAGGCAGGCAGCGCACGAGGGGTGGTCGGGGAAGGGGGGGTTATCGCTTTGGGAGGGGCGTCGCGCAGGCTGGCAGCGGGCAAGGGGTCATCCCTGTGGAAGGGGTGACGGGAATGGGGTCGCAGGGAGGCGTCGCGATGGCAAGCAGCGGTAGGGAGGTGGGACGAGAGGGGGCTACAAGAATGGGCGACAGGAGGGGGCTACGGGAGGGAATGGGTGACGGGTTAAAATCCACTTGATATCATGTTGAAATGAAACCTTACCTCACAACGAGGTAGGATACTTTATTTATAGATAAGCAAAGGAGTACAATGGAGGTGTGAAGTCGATGTGGGACATGAATATTAAAAATATCTAAAAAACATCTCTAATACTCTTAACAGTTTTCATTGATTTGGAAAAAGCATATGATAAGGCTCCTAGAGAGGTTTTAAGGAAAGTTTTTGAAAGAAAAGGGGTGCAGGTGGCATATATCAAACTCATCTAAGACATGTATGAAGGGAGTTTGACTCGACTTAGAACACCAGTAGGCGATACTACAAACTTCCTTGTCTCAATAGGACTGCATCAAGGATCAACTTTAAACCCATACCTTTTGCGTTGATCTTAGATGAACTTACAAAGCATATTAAAATGAGATACCTAATTGCATGTTTTTTGCGGATGATATAATTCTCGTTGTAAAATCCAAAAAGTATCAATTTCGAGTTAAGTTATGGAAAGGGATTTTAGAATAGAAATGTTTTCGTCTTAGTAAGGATGAGATAAAATATATGAAGTATCCTTTTGGCAAAGGATTGTATAGTGATGTTACGAATGTGAGATTGGGAGCCCAACTTATTTCAAAAGTTCGTCGTTTTCAATATTTAGACTCATTTCTACAATGTGATAAAGACATTAATGCATATGTCTCTCATGGGATCCAAATTGAAGGGATAAAATGGAGAAAGGCTTTTTGGGTGCTTTGTGGTTGTAAAACTCCTTTGAAATTAAAGGGTAAATTTTATAGAAATATTATTAGACCAATTATTCTATGTGGTAGTGAGTGTTGGCATTTGATGAGACACCTTGAACAAAAAACAAGTGGCAAAAAAAATGTTAAGATGAACATGCAGACATACTAAGATGGATAAGATTAGATAATGAGTTCAAAAGAAAATTGGAGTGACTTCGATTGACAAGAAGATAACTGAGACTGGATTAAGATAGTTTGGACACATTAAAAGAAAACCTAGGGATGCACGTATTAATAGGGTAAACTTAATGACAAATTCACTTATTAAAAGAAATAGACGTAACCTAAAAGGACCCTTAAACAAATCATTCAAGATAAATGGTTTCAATGAAAATATGGTCTTCAATAGAGCTAATTGGTGATGTTCGATCCATGTAGTCAACCCCATTTAATTGAATTTAAGACGTATTTGTTGTTGTTGCGCTGGAACCCCCACAGTTCGAAAGATAACTTCTGGATCCTCAAATGCAGAACAAAGATCGGAACCTCTGAAACATAGCAACGCATGAACTCGATGTACCGGAACCGAGAAGATAATACACCTCAACCACCACACTAGAACGCCTCACACAAGATCTCTCACAACTCTCAGAACAAGCACACAAGCGAAACACACAAGGAACAATAGCAAGGAATTACGTGGTTCGGACTTAGTCCTACTCCATGGGAGAACACTGTTGTTTTCTTTATACTAAATAAAAGAAGAATGTACAAACATATCCCTTCGCATTACATTCACAAATGACCGCACCCCGTCAATTTATAGTGGGGCCCAGCCACTGAAACCGGCGCAACCTCCTTCCGATATTCGCGAGGAGCCCACTACTGATCATTGTCACCTTTGGTTGTCTATAGGTTGCAACGCCTCAACCGTTGTCCTCTGGTGAACAGTGCATGCTCCTGAAGCCACTTCCATCATTTGAAAATAGTCGTTTGCCAACTAGTTTTAGAACATTGTCATTCGGACTATGCCTACCTTTGTCGGTCTTACACTACCGCAACTCTCCTCCAGGTCTGAAACCCAAGTTTCGTGTTCTCTCCTTCCGAACTCAAAGAAACGGAGCCATGAAAGAAGTTTTTACACTTTCCGAACAATCTCCCACGTAAAGACTGTTTTCAAGGATTCAAGGCAATCGCCAATCATCTTCCGCGGCAACAGTCAGTGTTTATCTATTTCTTCTCCTGTCACCCAAGTCCCACTAAGGCACGATGTTCCCTCAAACCTTCACGAACTAAAACTTTTGTCAACATGTCATCCGACTTCTAACTTGCGTTGATCTTCCATAGTTAAAACACTCTATCCTGCAACAACTTTCGGATGAAATGATACGTAAGCTCTATGTGCTTCGTTCGAGAATGAAACACTGGATTCTTCGCCAGATGAATCGCATTATGACTATCACGGAACAACTCACATTCCTGACTCTTTCCGAGTTCTTACAACAAGCACTTCAGCCGGACCAATTTTCTCCCTGCTTCCGTGATAACTACGTACTTTGCTTCTGTAGTTGAAAGTGAAACTATCGGTTGTAGTCTTGACATCCAACTTATGGTTGTCCATCCAAAAGTGAACACAAAACGCGTGGTACTTTTTTGTCCATCTATATATCCTCCAAAGTCTACATCAACAAAACCTTGTAACACTAATTCTTCCGAACCTTTCAGATATCAAAGAATCCACTTCAATGCTTCTCAATGCTCTTTCCCCAAATTCACCATATACCTACTGACAACTCTCACTGCATGAAAAATGTCTAGCCTCGTACAAACTATGGCATATATCAAACTTTCAACCGCTAATGTATACAAAACTTTCGTCATGTGCGTAGCTCCATCTTCCGTTTTAGGTGCTTTCTCTTTGGATAACTTAAAATGTTTGGTCAATGGGGTGGTCGCAAGTTTACATCCAATCATTCTGAATCTTTCAACGGTCTTTCGGATGTATTCCTTCTAAAACAGAACCAATGTTTTGGTCTTTCTATCCCTCTCAATCCACATCCCCAAAATTCGTTTGAATTCTTCAAGACCTTTCATCTCAAACCTTCCGAACAAATCAGCATTTAAATCCTTAATTTGATCCATATCCGGACCCTTGAGTATATCATCCACGTACAAGAGAAGTATGGCAAGACTTCTGTCATTAAACATCTTACGATAACATTAATGATCTGCATTGTTCCAGACAAACTTCTTTTCATCAGCCAAAAAGGAATTGAACTTTTGGTTTCGGTGCCTTGGTCATTGCTTCAATCCATACAAGCTCCGCTCACCAAATCAAGCCTTTATTTCATTTATTCACGAAACCCTCGATTCAAGATGTAATCCTTCTGAAGCTACCAGACTTGAAACAATCCAGATAATTGTATGCTTAACAACCAATGAGAAAATCTCTGAGAAATCTACACCTTCCGTTTACTCAAAATTCTTTCACAACTAATCTTGTCTTGTACCGTTTTCTACCATCCACTTCCCCCAACTCATTTGTTCTTCAGTGCCTTCTTTCTCTGTGGTGATTCTATTTGTTGCGGAAACGACGGGAGTCCCAACGACAGAAAGAAACGATTCACAGAAGAGTAAAAGGGAAAAAACAGAAGAAGACAATCTTAGACACAAAGATTTACGTGGTTCGAGAAATGTTCCCTACGTCCATGAAGAGACAGAAATATCATTATGAAATCTGAGAGCACAATTACAAGAAGATCTCTCAAAGTTTCTAACAACAAACTCTAACCCGAAATGGGCTATAAAAGGAGAAAGACAATTCACTGTTTCACCAACCACACAGGAAGTCTGCATCACTACAGTGAAAGGTGGATGGAAGTCTGTGTCGCTACAGTGTCGTGGCCACCCAAGTCAAAAGTGCTACAGTGAAAGATGGTTGGAAGCCCGTAACGCTACAGTGAAAGGTGGCTCGAAGTCCGTGTTGCTGCAGTGTCGCAGCCACCCAAATCAAAAGTGCTACAGTGGCCAACGGCTGGAAGTCCAAGGAGATACAGTACTGTTGACTCCAAAGTCCGACCTGCTACAGTGCTCTGTCGGTGTCGGTCAGTCAGCTCTACTACAATGGTCAGAGTTGCTACAGTGCGCCAAAATTTGGGTCAGGAACCTTCGGCCCCCGAACCCTCAAAGCAGGGCCGTGTTACCCCCAACAAACTCACTGCGAAGCTCGACCCGCATAAGTTGCAACCTAGTGTGCAGTACGGGCCGCAAGCATTCAGTCCAAACATCATCCAAAACGGATCAGGCTATACCAATCCAACACTATTAGCTCCTATATACCATTTTTATACAAGAAGTTCATCTCCTCTGTAATTAACTTCCACTATTCTGAATCGCTGAGACTCGTCGTTTCTTTCGAGCTCCCGGACTCTCCTCCATCCATTAGAAGTAGTGAAGATCATTTTCGAACCTTTGAACCAATCGTCGGACCCTGGCGCACTCTGCATACCCAGACATGCCTTTATCCTCACCACCATCCAGTATCCGTCACAAACTGGCACTCTTGAAGGAGGATATTGCACTTATACAATCTCATCGGGTTGCTTTGTCGCTTTCCTCGTCTCTAGCCTCCATTGCTCAGGTGGCCCTACCGCATGCATATCTCGTCGACCGACAGGTTGGATGCTTGACTCTGGTACGTCTGAACATCTCACAGGAAATTCGGGTATGCTTACTACCTATCATCCATATACCGGTGCCTCTGCAATTACTGTTGGTGGATCTATAATCCCTATTGCGGGATTTGGCACATGCTCCATGACTTCGTCTATCCGCCTGGCTTCAGTAGCTCATGTTCCTTACAGTCCTTTTAATATTCTCTCCATCAGTAAACTCACAAAAGACTTAAATTGTGTTGTTACTTTTACGTTTTCTGGTGTTGTTTTTCAGGAGCGATCGACGAATCCGGAACTTGGTAGAGGTTGTCTCAGTGATGGAGTATACATGTTCGATACCCCACCATCCCTTGCTTGCTCATCCACCTCTACTCGTGCCCTCGACCTACATTTTTGCCTTGGTCATCCATCGGCTTCCGTCTTACATAAGTTTTGCCCCCAATTTAGTCCACATTGTTCCTTCCATTGTGAATCCTACAAGTTTGCTAAACATCATCGGGTGACGTATGTTCCTCAATTGGAAACGCGTGTCGCGAATCCTTTCGACCTAGTTCATTCCGATGTATGGAGTCCTTGCAGGATTCATAGTCAATCAGGGTACTGCTATTATGTACCCTTTATTGATGACTTTTCTCGGATGACATGGCTATATCTCCTACGTGATCGTTCTGAGGTGTGTGATATTTTCAAAACTTTTTACCATGAAATTCACACACAATTCTCCAAGCCTATAAAATGTCCCCGCTCGGACAATGGTCGAGAATATTTATCCACTTCCCTTCAGCAGCTTCTCAAGGATTACGGCATCCTTCATCAAATATCCTACCCCGATACACCGCAACAGAATGGAATAGTCGAGCGTAAACATCGTCATCTTTTGGAAACTGCTCGTGCCCTTTTATTTCACATGCAGGTGCCTCTTCATTTTTGGGGGATGTTATCCTTACGGGCTACCTACCTTATAAATCATCTTCCTTCTTCTATCCTTCAGGAGTAGACTCCTTTTCGGGCTATGTTCTCCTCTCTCCCCCCTCACCCGCTTCCACTTCGTATGTTTGGGTGTCTATTATGTGTGTGACACTCGTCCCAACCTCTCAAAATTTTCTCCAAAATCTCTTCGTTGCATCTTCCTCGTATATTCCCGCACTCAGCGTGGATACCGATGTTTCTCTCCAGACTTGCGGCGTTATATCATCTCTGTTGATGTCTCTTTTCTTTAGAGTTCTCCATTCTCTCCTCCCTCTTCTCACTCAGACACCACTATCGATGACTGTCTTCCTCTCACCATCCACCCACCTCTGCCTCCAGTCTCACTCTGCTGCTCACCATTTTGGCACCGTCTACTCTCGTTGACCATCGAATGTGTCCCCCGTCCAGGCTGAGGACATCATTTCCCCAGCTTTGTCCAACGCTCCTGCTCCGGCAACAGACGGCTTACCAATTGCACTATGGAAAGGCACTCGCTCTTGCCAAAATAATCCTCTTTACACAACTTCATATAGAGGCCCCTCTGCTCTGAAGACGATATTTGTTCCTCGCACGGTTGGTGAAGCCAAATCTCACCCTGGGTGGCTTCAAGCAATGCGCGGTGAATTGCAGGCTCTGGACAACAATCATACCTGGGATATTATCCCTCTTCCGACAGGTAAACAGGTGGTTGGCAACAAATGGATTTATACGGTGCACCTAAATGCAGATGACACTCTCCATCGCCTTAAATCCAGACTTGTGGCAACAGGCTTTGCCCCAGCATATGGTGTTGATTATTTCGATACATTCTCTCCAGTTGCGAAGATGACATATATCTGATTATCCGTCTCTCTTGTCATTGTTCATCATTGGCATCTTCACCAACTTGATGTCAAGAATGCATTTCTACATGGTTTTCTTGACGAAAAAGTTTACCTGCAACAACCTCATGGCTTCTTTGCCTCAGGAGTTGGTTCTCATGTCTGTCGGTTTCATCGCTCTCTTTATGGACTCAAGAAGTCTACTCGTGCATGGTTTGGAAGATTCTGCACATCCATTGACACTCTTCGTGAGCCCAAGGAACGGTCTCTATATGATGCCACAGACCCATATTTTCACCCAGAGAGATATCGTCATCTTGCGGGCAAACTCAATTATCTCACCATGACTCGTCCAGATTTGTCTGCGCTGTTAGCAAGGTTAGCCAATTCATGGAACATCCAACAAAATTTCAGTGGGATGTTGTCCTTCGCATTGTCAAGTACATTAAGAAAGACTCGGCTCATGGTCTTCGATATTCACATCACGATCATCTGAATATTGAGGTCTTCTGTGATGTTGACTATGTTGGTTGCTTAGCTATTCGGAAGTCTACTTCTGGGTTTTCCATTTTCCTAACAGGTAACTTAATCTCATGGCGAAACAAGAAACAGACTATCGTCTCCAGGACCAATGCTGAATCGGAATACCGTGAGATAACCATAGTCACTACTAAAATTCTTTGGCTTCATTATCTTCTCCATAAGATTGGTTTCCCGTAACGAGCCTCTGCTCATATTTGGTGCGATGATCAGGTAACCACGAAGATTGTTTCCAATCCAGTCTTTCATGAACGCATTAAGCATATCGAAGTGGACTGCCACTTTCTTCATCATCACCTCGAGATCATCATGTCAATTTCAGCTACATTCTGACGGCTGGTCAGCTGGTCAACATCTTCACCAAAGGACTCACAGGGGCTCAACTGGACTCTCTATACCAAGTTGGACATCCACAGCATCAGCGACCCAGCTTGAGGGGGAGTGTGTGTGGTCTTGTTTGGTGTATTCTTTCCTTTTTTGTTTGTGGGACTCTTTTTCCAAGCTATTATGCGCAAACTTGAGAGGGAGAGTTAAACGCAGTTTATTGTGTTCCCGAGTCCCACATCGAATTATTCCGACTTGTAATTCTTTTTCTCTATCTATAAAAGAATGTATCCACCCTCCTTTAAGGTAGGGACTTCGTCATTCTACACAAACCATTGAGACCGAGCCGGAATGTCACATGACCTCATGCGCGCCTCCCTATACGCAAGAGGCAATCGACTAGCAGTGATGATCTAAGTCTGTCAGTGGGAAGACTATACACCCAGTATCATGTCATCGGGCAGTTAATAATAATAAGGTAATAAATCAGAGTAATCATGCGGAAATAGAAATATGGCGTACAAGTCATACAAGATATAACGGGCTCCCAAAGTGGTAAAACAAACCAAACAAAAGAAACAGCAGGTGATAAATAAATAAATAGCGGGTCCCTTGGAGTCTATCCCTGTTCGCTAGCAGCTCCGTACTCCTCTGCTCAGTCGTTCACCATAGGACCCTTGTCTTTTGTTGGGTCTCTAATCATGAAATTTACAAGCACACCGAAATGTCCGAGTAGGGTGTGAGTAAAAAACTCAATAGAACACCACCAATGCGTCTTTAACATAAGTGCACAATATATATAACAGTGTATGTCATGACATACGTAAATGTTTCAATAAACATACAACCATACATGTGTCGAGTCATCGTGTGTTGACCAAGCCGCCACGAACCCCGGCACCACCTACTTCGACTCGTTGCTGGTAAGGATGACAAATAAGTCAAACAAGTGCCACCTTGAGGTAACACAGCTCACCGCACCCAGACGGTGGTCGTCATCAGGAACGCCGCACGTTCCACCATGTTGATCCTCGATCGGCTATCCTATTAAAAACCCAAAGCCCAAGTTCTTAGAAAGCCCATACTGATATCTTCCAGTCAGCCACTTAAGCACATCCCTCTACAGGGATAGCCACGTCCGCCTTTAAGGACGTTTGGATTGCATCAGGTTGGCTAACTAGACGCTTACGCACATCCCACGCACGCTTTTAAGAACGTTTAGACCGCATCGCACCAACCTCAAGGCTCCACCCGATCATCTAGATACCTGAAACACAGTTCCACAAGCTATGCAACACAACAAGCAATACATGTCATAGCAAGGAACAAGACACACCAAGATCAAATGTCAGGAGCCACACATAATCACATGGTCATAATCAAGCAAGCCTCATGGCCACTCACACACACACATGCAAGTCATAACAAGCATGGGTTAATCAAGCATAAACATATCATGCCAACATCATATATATGGCCCAAAATGGTTGAACTCCCTACCTCACAGTTGTCACGTCAACGTCAAGGTCCATCGAAGATGTCTTCACCCGAACCACGTTCACACACCAACCGGAACACGATCACCCGCTAAGGACTCATAGAACTGATTCCAATCCAACATGACAAGGGTTCTAGAGTAAGACAAGGAGAAACAAGCCAAAGGGTAGAACCAAAACTTACCCGAGGTCGATCGTTGTCAAGAGGGTCCTCAAGCTCTGTTTAAGGGAAGAGGAAGGCTCTCTGGAAAATTGGGAGGCTCCATGGCACAAGCAAGGTGATGCAACGTAGAGGTGTACTGGATACTATCATCACGGCGCATGGTCCACCACCACAGTATAGAGGTGCACCGGAAGAAAAAGCCACACCGCAAGACAAAAGGCTGCGATAAGGTGCGAACCACCATAGTGCAAAATAAGGCATTGTGGCGTGGGAAAACATCGGAAAACAACCACTGAAATGTAGGGAGAGCATTGCGGCGTAAAACTTCACCAGATCTCAAACCGCTGCAACGTAGGGTGAGCACTGTGGCGTGGGGTTGTGTCACGACCTCCTCCCCCCAAAGGTACCCCTCCTGGACCGGCAATGAGAGAAGGGAGATGGTGACCGCCCTAAGTCCACCTCTAATAGGCCACGAGTTGGCGACAAGCACTGAGGGTATAATGAACATACAATATGAGGCATTACCCTCTAAGGGAACATGCGGAAGAGAGATAAGACAAGTACACCAATCAACTCCTACTCAGATATAGTAAAAGAAAACCCAAGTACATACATGTAATGTCATACAAGAGCAAAACAACTGGAAAGTAAAACTACAAGTACCAAAAAGGTAAACTCGACAATGGCCACGAAGCCCAAATAGCTCCTGCAAAACCACGAGCTAGTAACATACAACCCGATCTCTGACCTGCTTACCTAAAAAAATATATATATATACGTAGGGTGAGCATAACAGGTATACTCAGTAGGATCCTTCCCGAAACCTCTTGTTCAAAAGATAAAGAAAGCATACTAAAGCTCAGTTATCTCTCACCATGTAACGCATACAAGTGATCATTTATTATAGTAATTGTAGAGGAGGAAATCTCCTTACCTCAAGGTGAGGCGGAGGCCTTCTTTTATAGATTGAGAAAAAGGAATACACGATGAAGTATTCCGATTTGGGACTCAGAAATACCCAGAATAATTAAAAAACAGGGTTTAACACTCCCCCTCAAGCTGGACATGCTCAGCTTGGACCACGAGTCCCACAAAAGAAAGATGACATCAAACAAGACTAGACACACTCCCCCTCAAGTTGGGTCGCAGATGCTGTGGATGCCCAGCTTGGAACTAAGCGAGGTCAGGCGAGTCCCTGAGAGGCCTTTGGTGAAGATATCAGCAAGCTGGTCCGCCGTCGGGATGTGGCTAAAGCTGACATGATTGTGTTTCAGGTGGTGGCGAAGAAAGTGGCAGTCCACCTCGATATGTTTCGTATTTTCATGGAATACAGGATTCAAAGCAATCTTGGTGATTGTCACACCAGATATGAGCAGATGTCTGCGGAGGAAAGCCAAACTCCTGGAGGAGATGTCGAAGCCAAAGGATCTCCGTAGTGACAGTGGTCATGGCACGGTACTCAAACTCCACACTGGATCGGGAGACGACAGTTTGTTTCTTGCTGCGCTAAGAGATGAGGTTGTCTGCCATGAACACGGTAAACCCAGAAGTAGATTTCCGGGTACCAAAGCAACCAACATAATCAGCATCACAGAAGACCTCAATATTCAGATGAGCGTGATGGGAGTAGCAAAGACCACGGGCAGGGTCTCTCTTGATGTATTTGGCGATGCGGAGGACAGCATCTCACTGAGAGGTGGTCGAATGGTCCATGAATTGACTCATTTTGCCAACAGCGAAGGCAATGTCTAAACGAGTCATGGTGAAATAATTGAGTTTGCTCAACAGTCGACGGTACCGCTCTGGGTGTGAATACGGTTCCGAGGAGTCATAGAGAGACCGTTCCCCAAGCTCAAGAGGAGTGTCAACTGCGGTGGCATGTGTCAGCCCAGCATCCTGTAGAATATCCAATGCATATTTTCGTTGGTAGAGGAAGATGGTATCCGGAGTACGGGAGACCTCGATGCCAAGGAAGTATGTGAGAGGGCCGAGATCTTTGGTGTGGAAGTGACGGTGAAGATGCTCCTTGAGGTGGGCGATTCCAGTGGAGTCGCTCCTGGTGATGATGATATCATCCACATACACTACCAAGAGGATGCAGTCGGTGGACATCGTCCTGTAGAACATGGTGTGGTCCTTCATACTGCGAGAGAGCCCAAAGTCGGTGACAACGGTGCTGAATCAGCCAAACCAAGTACGAGGAGACTGCTTGAGACCATATAGAGAGCGGCAAAGTCGACAGACTGGGTAGTCGGCTTCGAAAGCACAAAATCCGGGGGGCTGCTGCAGATAAACCTCTTCCTCAAGAAATCCATAGAGGAAGGCATTCTTGACATCCAGTTGATGAAGGGGCCAATGATGATGAGCTGCCAAAGAGATGGATAATCGAACGAAGACCATCTTAGCAATTGGAGAGAAGGTATCAAAATAGTCAATATCATATGTCTGAGCAAAGCCCTTTGCCACAAGGCGGGCTTTGAGATGATGGAGAGTGTCATCGGCATTAAGCCGGACTATGAAAATCCATTTGTTGTCAACCACCTCTTTGCCTGCCGGAAGGGGGACCAGATCCCAAATATGGTTGTCTTCCAGAGCCTGCAATTCATCCCACATCGCTTGTAGCCACCCCGGGTGAGATTTGGCCTCGCCAACTATGCGGGGAACGGATATCGTCTCCAGAGCTGACAAACCTCTGTATGAAGATGTAAATAGAGTAGTCCGACAAGAACGAGTACCTTTCTGAAGTGCAATGGGCAAGTCGTCTTGTGCCGGGACAGGAGCATTGGACGAAGCGGGGACGATGGTGTCCTCGGCCTGGACGGGGGTACAGTCGATGGGCGACGAGAGTAAACCGTACCAAAACAATGATCGGCAGGGGAAGACGCCAATGGAGGGTGCATGATGAGAGGAAGACGATCATCAATGTCAGTGTCTGAATGGGGAGAGGGAAGTGAAAACGGAGAGCTCTCAACAAACGAGACATCAGCAGATATGATATACCGCCATAGGTTCGGAGAGAAACATCGATATCAACGCTGAGTGAGGGAATAGCCGAGGAATATGCAGCGGAGGGATTTAAGAAAGAGCTTGGAGAGACGGGGACGGGTGTCACGGACATTCACGGACATAACAGAGACATCCAAACACGCGTAGTGGAAGTGAGTGAGGAGGGAGAGAGGAGAACAGAGTCCGAAAAGAAGTCTTCCCCTGAAGGATAGAAGAAGGGAGGCGGTTAAGAAGGTAGGTAGCAGTCAAGATGGCATCGCTCCAAAAATTGAAAGGCACCCTTCATGTGGAATAGGAGGGCACGAGCAGTCTCCAGAATATAGTGATGTTTCCACTCGGCTACTCCATTATATTGAGGTGTATTGGGGCAGGATGTGTGGTGAATAATGCTTTTATCCTCGAGAAACTACTGAAAAAGGGTGGATAAATATTCTCATCCATTGTCGGAGCAGAGACATTTCAGGGAGGTTGAGAATTGAGTATGAATCTCGTTATAGAAGGTCTAAAAGGTAGAAAACACTTCAGACCGATCATGAAGAAGGTAAAGCCAGGTCAGCGGGAGTAGTCACCGATAAAGGATATATAATAATTGTATCTGGTCTGGCTAGGAACTCTGCAAGGACCCCATACATCGGAATGAACAAGGTCGAAAGGATTTGCTGCACGCGGGTCCAATCGAGGAACATATGTCACCCGGTGATGTTTTGCAAACTTGCAGGGTTCACAATAGAAGGAAAGGTTGGGACTAAATTGGGGGGCAAAGCTTTTGTAGGACGGAAGTCGACGGATGACCAAGATGAGAATGAAGGTCAAGGGCACGGGCTGAGGTGGATGAGCAAGCAAAAGGTGGTGGAATATCGAGTATGTACACCCCGGCCCTAGGATGACTTCGATCAAGTTCCTGATTCGTCGACCGCTCCTGAAAAACAACACCTGAGGGCATAAAAATAACAGCACAATTTAAGTCTTTGGTGAGTTTGTTGATGGAGAGAAGATTAAATGGGTTGTGAGGAACGTGAGCGACTGAAGGCAGGCTAATAAACGGGGTCAAAAGGCATGTGTCAGATCCCGCAATGGGGATTGTCGATCCATTGGCAACAGTGATTGTAAAAGCGTTAGTAGACGGATGGTAGGTGGTGAACATACCAGAATCCCCTATGAGATGTTCGGACGCACCGGAGTCGAGCAACCAGGCTAGCGGTCGATGAGATAGACAGCCATCAATCTGAGCAATGATGGCCGGAGAAGACGACGGTTGCTCGGGGGGGAAACCGCAGGAGGCGGGCCAAGAGACCGCATCGGAGGCAGTGGCCGAGAATCTTCCGAGAAGCCCGCCGGATTGCGGGAAGTTGCAGCGAACGGGAAGTGCTGGGAGAGATAGGTCGTTCGTCGAGCGAGAGAACCTGCGAGGGCCTGGAGATCGCGGCGAGAGGCCGCAGGGAGGCGGGGTCAGTTGAAGCCAGGAGGCCGCAAGGAGGACGGGTGGCGTCGGGATCTGGCGTAAAAACTGGGAGACGTCGGGAGAGGCGGCCGGTCGGTAGCTGGAGGGCGCCGCATCTGGGTCGCTAGGCGGGCTCCTGGAACAGAGGTTCGTCGGGAGGAGAGGGCCGCAGCAGGAGGACCGATCGGCGCGAGGGATGTCTGTCGGAGGGAGGCGACGTTGGAGGGAAGGGAGTCGTCGGGTAGGGGCGTCGCAGAAGGCGGGGCCGATCGTGCTGGGAAGGGCGGGAGCCGGGAGTCGCCGGAAGAGGCGGGGTCGGGATGTCGCCGGGAAGCCGCAGGGAGGCGGGGCCAAGCGTAACCGAGATGTCGTGGGGAGAGGAACAGCAGGGGGCGCGGCGCCTAAAGATGGCCAATGGAGGTGGGGTCAGGCAAAAACCGAGAGACCGTAGGGAGGCGGGAAAAAAAACTTTTTCGAACGGGCCATGGAACCGTGGAGGAGAAAACAATATTAGTTTCCCTTTGATACTGTTGGAACCCATTTAAGTGTAAATGGGTGAGTCCCACATCGGACTTACCCGTCTTGTATATTGGTTACCTAATCTATAAAAGAATATCCTCACCTCACATTGAGGTAAGGGGATTTCACCCACTAACATGGTATCAGAGGGATTTTTATCCCGAACCCTCCCTCCCTTGCGGATTCCCGGCGTTCTCCCGGCCCCGCCTCTCTCCCTCCTGCCCTAGCCTTTCCCGGCGGGCCTCCTCTCCTGTCCCGGCGCAGCTCCTCTCCGGCCTGCCCCCTTCCGGCGCACCTCTCCTCCCGGCGCACCTCTCCTCTCCGGCCTGCACCCTCCGGCGGTCGTCCCTCCCGCTACGCCTCCACCTCCCGACGCCCGCGGCTCCCGGCCCTCCCGTCGCACCGCCCTCCATCATCCCGCGGCTCCCCGCGGCTCCCGACGCCATCGCCCGCGCGGCTCCCTCGCCCTCGCCCTCGCCCGACAGCCCCCCCTCCCTCCCCGCGGCTCCCCGCGGCTCCAGTCGCCATCGCCCCGGCGCCCCGCCCAGACGCCCCTTCTCCAGCGCTCCCCTCACGGCGGCCCTCATCCCGGCGTCCCGGGCTCGCCCCGACGTCCCGGTTCCCCGACTCCCGGCTCCTCGGCTTCGCCCCTACACCCTCGCCTCGGCGCCTCTTCCCCGGCGGCTCGCCCTCGGCGCGACGCGGCTCCCGACTCCCGCTGCTCCCGGCGCCTCCCGCTGCTCCCGCGCCTGCTTCCCCGCTGCGCGCGGCGCTTCTCTCCTCCCGGCGGGCCTCCCTCCAGGCGCGGCACGCCGCCCCCTCCGGGCTCCTTTCCCTCGGCGGCCCTCCATGCCGGCGCCCGGCGGGCGCCTCTCCCTGGTTCTCCAGCCGCCGGCGCCTCCTCCTGCGGAGCGCTCCCTCCCCTCGGCTTCCGCGACGGCTCCCTGCGCGACGGCCCTGCCTCCTGCTGCGACATCCCGACGCCGGCGCCCGCCTCTCCCTCCCGGTGCGGCTCCACCTCCCGGCGGGCCTCCCTCAGGCGCGACACCCCGCCCAGCGCCCTTCCCCGGTGGCGCGGCTCCCGGCCCCGGCGTCCGCCGTTCTCCCGCGGTGCGCCCTCGTCCCAGCGGGCCTTCGCCCGGCGCCCGCGCCTCTCCGTCGCGCTCACCCCTTTGTCGCGCTCGCCCGCTGCTCTCCCGGCGCCTCCCGCTTCATCCCGCGCCGACTCCTCCGGCGGCCCTCCTCCTGCAACCGCCCTCCGCAGCAGCTCCCTTCCCAGCAGCGGCTCCCGCCCGGTCCGGCGCTCCCCCGCCCGTCTACCAGCAGCTAGCCTGCGGCCTTCCTGCACCGTCGGCCCAGCTCCCTGCATTAATGGCGGGCGTGTCCGCCCGCGGCCCTCCGACATCACCTCCGGACGCCAGCATTCCGGCCGGGCCGCACCCTCACTTCCATTGTCAGCCTTCCCGGGCACCTATGCACTCAACCGAGCGACTCTCCCATCCTCCATCATCGGCTCTACCGCGCAGCGGTCCTCCTTCCTCCAGTACCCGTTACAGGACAACACTCTCGCCGGAGGAGCTTGCTTTGGTAAAATCTTCTCGCGCGACTGCGCCACCATCTTCTTCTCTCGCTCCACTTGCTCAGACTGGCAACTCCACCGCCTGTGTTTCTCATCGCCAGACAGCTTGGATGTTTGACTCCGGTGCGTCAGACCATCTCACAGGGGACTCTGGTATGTTCACTACCTATCATCCGTACACCGGTGCCTCTACCATTACTGTTGCTAATGGCTCAACAATCCCTATTACCGGCTATGGCACATGTTCCTTGACCCCGTCTCTTCCCCTAACGTCGGTCGCTCATGTTCCTCAAAGTCCCTTTAATCTTATCTCTATCAGCAAACTCACCACCGAATTGAATTGTGTTGCTATTTTTAGCTCATCTGGTGTTGTTTTTCAGGAGCGGAAGACGAATCGGGAAATTGGTCGAGGTTATCTTCGGGATGGGGTTTACCTGTTTGATACCCCATCATCCCTTGCTTGCTCATCCACCTCAGCCCGAGCCCTTGACCTCCATTACCGCCTTGGCCATCCACCGCCTTCCACCCTCCATAAACTTTGCCCCCAATTCGGTTCTTACCTCTCCTTCCATTGTGAATCCTGCAAGTTTGCCAAACATCATCGGACGACGTATGCTCCTCGCCCGGAACCACGTGCAGCGACTCCTTTCGCTCTTGTTCATTCCGATGTATGGGGTCCTTGCCGGGTTCCTAGCCAGTCAGGGTACCGTTATTATATCACCTTTATTGATGATTACTCCCGCATGACCTGGCTTTATCTTCTTCGAGATCGAACGGAGGTTCTCTCAACCTTTCAGACATTTTTTCAGGAAATCCAGACACAGTTTTCTCTCCCTGTGAAATGTCTCCGATCTGACAATGGGCGAGAATACTTATCCACTCATTTTCAGCAGTTTATGAGGGCCCACGGCATCATCCATCAGACCTCCTGTCCTGATACCCCTCAGCAAAATGGGGTGGCCGAGCGGAAACACCGACATATCTTGGAGACCGCTCGTGCCCTCCTCTTCCACCGCCAGGTCCCTCTTCTTTTCTGGGGGATGTCATCCTCACTGCTACTTACCTTCTCAATCGTCTTCCCTCCTCCATCCTTCAGGGGGAGACTCCTTTTCATACCCTGTTTCCCTCTCTCCCTCCTCACTCCCTTCCACTCCGTATCTTCGGATGTCTCTGTTATGTCCGGGACACTCGCCCTAATCTCTCCAAACTATCACCCAAATTCCTTCGTTGTATTTTTCTCGGGTATTCCTGTCACAACCCGCCCTCGGGGTCCGTGCCGTGACTACCCCAAGCCCGCCTTCCATAGGCCAGGGGCTGGCGACTAGCACCAAGGCGTAAATCCCGGTAAAAAGGGAAGGCATTGCCTTTGTAAAGTAAACAAACACCACAGAGTAAGCAAGCGGAAAGTAAATACTAAGCAAAAGCAGAGTACAACTGAAAGTGCGGAAAACTAAATGGGCCAGTATACAAACCCAAACTGAAAGTAAAGTACAACTCGAAAGGGAAAACAGCAACTGAAAAGTAAAAGCCGCTACACCGAGCTGTCCACTGGAAATCTCACCTGAAGGGTGGGTACAGATAGCTCCACTGCTCCACGGGTCCCGCCGTCCGCTCCGAGCACGTCTCGCCCAGTGATCCTCCTCCAGGTACCGTCCTGCTCTGCAAGCCTCAGCTAAGATCAACGCTGTCCGTCGTCTGCAACCAACACAACGTAGTGCGGGCAAAGCCCGTGCAGGGGTGAGTATAAGCTACTCAGTAGGGACCCCGAGACCCCTGAAGGTCTCCCAAAATCCACAAAGGATAAACCACAAAGAAAGGTACAATCACGAAGTAACAACCGACACTGCTTAGGTATATGCCCATACATATACCTAAGTCACCAATTTCAAATACGCTCCAACCTCCGAGCCCAAGTACAACTCAGTCCACACAGGAAAGTAAACGTATTCCACACAGGAAAGCAAAACGTAATCCACACAGGATTGCACAACACAATCCACACAGGAAAGCAATAGGTTTCAGCTCACACAGGATTTTCATTATCAAAAACGTAACTACTGAAGAGCCCCATCTCTGAAGTGTACAGTGTCCTGTCACGACTCTGAGATACTACTCACTAACCTAAGACTGCTGAGGTACTCCTCCTGTCGAGTACCGCGGGTCTGCCGCCAACTACCGAGCGCTCCGTCCGCTGAGGGTCTGCTGCCAAATACCGGGCGCTCACCCAAATAGCCTACAGAGGTACTCCTCCAGTCGAGTACCGCGGGTCTGCTGCCAACTACCAGGCGCTCCGTCCACCGTGGGTCTGCCGCCAAATACCGGGCGCTCCGTCCACTGGGCTAGTCGACTCACTCCAAGTCGAGTCAGTCGAGCAGTCTTCAGGTCTCAGCCGGCTACACGGTCTCCGTACTCCGTACGCTCGTCTCCAGTATCGCGGGTCTGCCGCTACAACCAAGCGCACCACCTCTATCGAGTAAAACAGAAGATTCAGCTCACACAGGTATACTTCTTCGGATGACGTTAAAGATGATCAAAGAACCATCTAAGTCGTCGGACCCACGAAGGATCGATAGGTACTAACCCCCGCAGTGACCTACACAGGATCGGACCCACACAGGATCGGGCCCACGCAGGACCTGTAGCACTGATCCACGTAGGATCGCTGAGTGCAGTAGTCGTCGCCGTCGAATCCACACAGGATCTCTGTACTGTTGTCGTCGCAGTCACAGTAGCAGTAGCAGTAGCAGTCACAGTAACAGTCGCAGTAGCAGTCACAGTAACAGTCGCAGTCAGCACTAGGGTTCCCGCACACAGCAAGCTCGTTCGGAGGATCCGCTCCACGAGCCGAGAGGCAGATACATCAACTGTCACAAAGTCCAGAGTTGATGTATCCAAAAGTTCCGTATCGTCAACAGGAACTCAACGCATCAGACGGCGCGTCGATCGGACGCCCGATCTGAGAGTTATTGGCATTTTCGTTCCCGGGGCCCGGTTGGTTTTTAAGGCAAAACCAACCCGACCGTACTCCACCTGCGTCCAAACCTCGGGCGGAGTATGCCAAAAGAACCGTCTCACTAAGAGGAACACAACAAAGCTGACGGCACGTCAATCGGACGTCCGTAGCTTAAGATATGAACGTTTCCGCTCCGAGGGCCCGGTTGGTTTCGTGAACGAACCAACCCGGCCGAACTCAAAGTATTCCGAAACCCTGAGTGCGATATACCGAAACGACCGTCTCGATCCAAGGATCGCGTTGCCGCAGACGGTTCGCCATTCGGAGGTCCGTGGCTCAAGTTATGGCCAAAAGACCGAAACTGATTCGAAACGGGGGGGTCCGGGTCCGGGCCGACCCGGCCCGACCCCCCTGGGTCGGCCCGAACCGGGTCGACCCGACCCGGGTCCGACCCGGCCCGGCCGGCCGGCGGCGCGGCGGCCTGGCGCCGCACGGAGGCAGCGCGCGGGGGGCAAGGCCCCCCGCTTCTTGGAGTGGCGGCGCGGCAATCAGGCCGCGCCCCTTTGTCAACAACGGCCCCCCTCCTGGGGGCCTGCTTCGTGGAAAAATCGGGGGGCCGCCTTAAATGAGGGGGGTTTTGAGCTGGCCGGGGGAATTTATTTCCCCCGGCCTTTGACCTTCCGGCCGGCCAACTGCCGGCCGGTTTTCTCCAACGGGACCGGAAAATCCGGTCCCCTTTTCGGCTTCCGACGCCGGCGGCCCGGCCGCCGGTCTCCTCGTCCCGCCGCGGCCCGGAACCGGCCGCGGTGTTCGTCGTCCGGCGCGGTGCGACGGCACCGCGCCCCTCCGCCGCGCCTTCGATTCCCCTTGACGCGACGCGACGGCGTCGCGTTCTTGATGATTCTTCCACGGCGCGGCGCGACGGCACCGCGCAATATAATCGCACGATTAACCGCGTGGTGCGACGGCACCACGCCACCTTGTTTCCACCCGCAAGGTAAATCAACAAGAACGATGGAGGGGGTTCGGCCGTGTTCATGCGGTCCGGCCCCCTCACGTTAAATGATAACACAACTTAAATATCCTTTCGTTAATCATACTAGAACCACGAACAAGAATAATAATTAAACAAAAATCAACAACCCCTACCTTGAAAGATTGACGTCGCACGTCGGTTATCGCGGAGAAAGGCGTCGCGGCGCCGGACGTAGATTCCGTGGACGTCGGGGTGCGTCCGAGGAGGAAACGACGTCTCTTCACTTGTCGCTATGACGAAGAAGGGAGGTACGTTGTCGTTGGCGATGATCACCACGGTCGGCGACTTCTCCCTTGTCGAGGAGGAAGATGAAGACGGAAGAACCCGGGACGCCGAGTCTCGAAGGTCGTGGGATCGATGTTCTTTGTCGGAGAAGAATTGTTCTTCACGTTCTTCGTCGAAGACGAAGAAGATCTTCAAGTCTCTCAACGATTCCCCCAATCCTCTCAAGTAACAAAGGAACTAACCCAAAAAATAAATTAAGCTTACTCTTAATTTATTAACACAACCCAACCTTTGAAATTCAAGAGTTTGAATTTCAAAAACTCAAAAATTAAACTCACTTATTTATTATACATGAGTTGTATAATTAAATAAATGTTAAGTTGACAAGCCTTTAAGAGGGAGAGAGGGGAGTTAGGGAATTTGAAAAGGTGGGGCTCGTGTGGGCCCCTCCTCACCTTAATCCTCTCTTAGGTAGTTAAACCACTCAACTTCCAACAAAAGATTATAACCACTTTTAAGATATAAAATAAATATTGTATAACAAATTTATTTTACTCTTCATTTCATCCAGAAAATTAAACATCTCTTCCTAGGCAAACGCAACTTCGGAAAAGGTCCCCTTAAGCGAATATCGGCGCTGCGAGTTCATCGGTGCCCTCGGATTTCAATTCCGAGCACCGGATCAAAAGTTAGAAATTCCCGCTCGTTCGTTCACTGAACGTACCCGAGCCAAACTTCGGAAATTGATTCCGGGCACTCCGGGCCTCGGAATCAGGTGCCGTCAGAAACCGCGCTCTTGTAAAATTCCAAAGAAAATTAAGAAAAAATTTCCCTTGAATTTTACGGGTCTTTACAATTCCCGCACTCAGCGCGGGTACCGATGCTTCTCTCCAGACCTCCGCCGGTATATCACCTCTGCCGACGTTTCATTTGTCGAGAGCTCTCCTTTCACTCTCCCCTCTCCTTCTCCTGACACTACCATCGATGACTGCCTTCCGCTCATGGTTCACCCGCCTCTGGTGTCTCCTCCGACCGGTCATCTCTTTGGACAGACCTACTCTCGTCGTCCTTCCACTGTACCTCCCGTCCCGGCCGAGGACACCATTGTTCCCGCTTCGCCTGATGTTCCTGCCACAACTCCCGAGGATGTGCCGATTGCGCTCCGGAAAGGTACTCGCTCGTGTCAGAATACTCATCTCTTTGTATCTTCTTACAGGGGCTTGTCAGCTCTGGAGACCGTGTCGCTTCCTCGAACGGTCGGTGAGGCCAAATCTCACCCCGGGTGGCTAGCCGCAATGAGAGATGAATTGCAGGCTCTGGATGCCAACCATACTTGGGATCTTGTTCCCCTTCCGGCAAACAAACAGGCGGTCGGCTGTAAATGGATCTTCACGATCCGTCTCAATCCCGATGGCTCTCTCTGCCGCCTCAAAGCCCGGCTTGTCGCCAAGGGATTTGCTCAGACGTATAGCGTCGACTACTTTGAGACCTTCTCTCCAGTCGCCAAGATGGCCTCGGTCCGCCTCTTCATCTCTCTGGTTGCTCATCATCACTGGCCCCTTCATCAACTCGACGTTAAGAATGCTTTTCTCCATGGCTTTCTTGACGAGGAGGTCTACCTGCAGCAGCCCCCTGGTTTCTCTGCCTCTGGTGCCGCCTCCCATGTCTGCCGTCTCCGTCGCTCCCTCTACGGCCTCAAACAGTCTCCTCGCGCCTGGTTTGGCCGCTTCAGCACTGTCGTCACCGTCTTTGGTCTCTCTCGGAGTATGAAAGATCACACCGTCTTCTTCCGTACGACGGCACACGGCTGTATCTTGCTTGTAGTTTATGTTGATGACATCATCATCACAGGGAGCGACTCCAGAGGCATCGCCAGCCTCAAGACGCATCTTCACCATCACTTTCACACCAAGGATCTTGGACCCCTCACGTACTTTCTTGGCATCGAGGTCTCCCGAACTGCGGACACTATCTCTCTCTGCCAGCGCAAGTATGCTCTTGATCTATTGCAGGATGCCGGGTTGAGCACCGCCACCACAGTTGACACTCCCCTTGAGCCTGGGGAACGCTCCCTTCATTCCGACTCGGAACTCTTTCCTCATCCTGAGAGCTATCGGCGCTTGGTCGGTAAACTCAACTACCTCACCATGACGCGTCCCGACATTGCATGTGCCGTTGGCAAAGTCAGCCAGTTCATGGAGCATCCCACCTGCTCTCAGTGGGATGCTGTCCTCCGCATTGCCAAGTACATCAAGAAAGATCCTGCACGCGGCCTTCGGTACTCACATCATGCTCACATGGATGTTGAGGCTTTTTGTGATGCGGATTATGCCAGTTGCCTCGCTACCCGCAAGTCTACTTCGGGATTCGCCGTATTCTTCGCCGGTAATCTCATCTTTTGGCGCAGCAAGAAGCAGACTGTGGTCTCCCGTTCTAGTGTCGAGGCAGAGTATCGAGCCATGGCCACTGTCACTACTGAGATCCTCTGGCTTCGTCATCTTCTCCAGGAGCTCGGTTTCCCGACATCGACTCCTGCTCATATCTGGTGTGACAATCAGGCCGCTACGAAGATTGCCTCGAATCCCGTCTTTCATGAACAGACGAAGCATATCGAGGTGGATTGTCACTTTCTCCGCCACCATCTGGAGCAGCACCATATCGGTTTCGGCCATATCCCGACGGCCGATCAGCTTGCCGATCTCTTCACCAAAGGTCTTCCCGGAGCTCGTCTTGAGTCTCTCACTTCCAGGCTGGGTATTCACAGCCTCCCTGGCCCAGCTTGAGGGGGAGTTTGAGATTGTCTTGTTATTCTTTTTGTGTGGGACTCTATCCAATCTGGGCATGTCCAGCTTGAGGGGGAGTGTTGGAACCCATTTAAGTGTAAATGGGTGAGTCCCACATCGGACTTACCCGTCTTGTATATTGGTTTCCTAATCTATAAAAGAATATTCTCACCTCACATTGAGGTAAGGGGATTTCACCCACTAACAGATACCATGTAGAGGAGAAAATTTCCTTACCTCAAGGTGAGGCAGAGACCTTCTTTTATAGATTGAGAAAAGGGAATACACGATAGAGTATTCCAATGTGGGACTCGAAAATACCCAGAATAATTTAAAAAATAGGGTTTAACAGTAATAAAACAAGGGTACCCTGTTGCCACTTCCCCACCGGTTTTCCGCTCTGCCCCAACGTCGTACGTCCTGAGTCACCTCTCTCCAAAAGAAACTAGCCCGAAGACACCTAGGCTAAGTATCACAACATGCATCTCGTAAATCACAACATCTCATCCAAATCTCCATATAGTAACCGAGTAGTTTCTGGGAGCCACCACAGCCCGTATGTCGTGTATCATACATCGGGTATTATATTTACAGTAGGTCCGGGGTGGGGGTACAAGGAAAATTAAGATGCAGACACGGAGGCTCAAAACCAGGACCTCCTCAACTCACCACCACGAGTACAGTAGGGGCATAACCACTGAACTGCGCCCCATGGGGCCATACATCGAGTATTATACCTCAAGTCATCACAGCCCATACACCGAGTAATGTACCTCGAGCCATCACCGCCCATACATGTCACACCAATAATAATCCTTTGGATACTATATTCGAAAATACATGTGTGTGAAACAATCACAAGCCATTACAGACCTCTACACACATATATAGAGAAACTAACCATTGTACATACCAACACATAGTACTACAAGAAGAAGAGAGTGGGCCCAAATGGGGTAGTCAGTCATCCTTCCCTAGCCAACCAAGATGTTGGGGAAAACCCTCTCGCAGAGTCCACTAGGTGTCAGTCGCCCTACTAACAAGGGTGGTGTAGCGTATGAAATCACAAAACAAATAGGATATAATATAGATCACAACCACACTATGGGCAATAACCTAGTCTCAGGCTCAACTGCAGCTATCAGCACTTGGACACCCGACTACCGCCACTAAGAGCTGGATATCCTATAAACACACAAACATTTAAGAAGACTTTCATTAAATTCATACTTTTTAACATTCCAGTTCACGTTAATTAATTCATTAATCATTAATTAACATTATTCCAAATTACATTTCACTAACCATCAAAGTGAAGTTCATGCCCTCCGGTCATAATCCAACTGAGTTCACGATTTCTCAAGATTATCAACATCTTTTCAGCATTCCAACAAGCACCAACCCCATGGGTTAAAACATTGATTATTTTTTTACCATTTCGTAATTTCAGGTACTCTAGGAAAACATTCTAAACTACCATCAAAGAGATGCAAGCACATCCAGCAACCTCAAGCAACGGGGAAATGAATGCAGATAAACAACAACTCAGTCATTCGACCTTTAAACAGATTTATTAAGCAAGCATCCCAACTTTCAGCACAACAATGGGTAAACTCAGCTTCAACTCGTTCCATCAACTCTAGTGCCCTCTCTGACACCCTCATGCATATCACCGTGCATCTCGTCATCACGGGCGTCAACTACTGTCACAAACTCAGGCCTCCTCGCCCATATCTCATCAATCATTTCAGGCTCACATCAAATTGCATAGCAAAGCTCACATCCGGAGCAACACAGAAGGCACCAAACAACCAACAAGGTCAATAGGGCATCTAGGCCCTAAAACAAGACATTTAACTTTTACATGCAAACGGGCTCTCACAACCCCAACCTCCAAGCATTTAGCCTTCATAAGCAAACTGTCTCACTCGATCTCAAGCATTTATCTTTATCAAACAACCGGTTTTTATTCCATCTTGAATTAATTGAGTCAATTAAAAATGCATTAAGCATCAATTTGATTACCATCAAATTATAAGAATCTAAAGATTCATTACACATGCCACTTTAAGTTCTTTTAGTCAACCAACAATTACTGGTTTTATGTTCCTTAACCAATTTCATCAAAAACACATGGTAACCCAAGCATACCAAACATGCTAAACAAGCATAGGCATAGATAACACGCTATCTAGCAAATCAATAGGCGAAAAGTTATCACAATAGAAAATGACATGCGATCGCTACAACCGAAAACCAATTTTTTTATTATCCGGTTTATCCTTTATTAGGGTTAATTCCACTGCCACCCAAAAAACTAAGCGTGATAACCTTACGATTGCACGTAAATAAAAAGATAAACAACGAAGGGGTTGAAACTGTGAACATCAGGTCATACAAGCATGTTTACCATATAAAGAATGAGATTGAAAAACAAGTGCAAGAGCTTATGAAGATTGGGTATATCAGACACAGTAACAGCCCATATTCGAGTCCAATAATTATGGTAAAAAGGAAAGATGAAGATTGGCGAATGTGTGTGGACTACCTGGCTTTGAACAACATGACAATATCAGATCGTTATCTTATTCCAGTAATAGAGGATTTAATAGATGAATTGCATGGAGCAACCTACTTCACCAAACTGGATCACAAATCCAGATCCCATCAAGTGTGGATGTGGGAAGAGGATGTTGGAAAGACGGCTTTTAAAACTCACAAAGGACCCTATGAATATGTGGTCATGTCGTTTGGTCTTATGAATGCTTCGACGACCTTTCAAGCAACAATGAACAATGTTTTTTGGCCAATGTTGAAGTGGCCAATGTTGAAGAAGGGAGTCCTGGGAGGAGCACCTTCAGAAATTGTAGCAGTTGCTACAATCAATGAGAAAAAAATATGTTGTTTGCCAATAAAAAGAAATTTCCTTTTAGACGGCGGATGGATGAGTACCTAAGACATGTAATATCTACCAAAGGGGTTTCAATGGATCCAACAAAGTTGGAGGCTGTAGTAAACCGACGGGTGCCTCATAATGTGAAAGAGGTCAGGGGATTCCTTGGCCTTACCAGATACTATCAGAAATTTATCAAGGACTACAGAAAGATAGTGAGGCCTTTAACAGCATTAACAAAAAAGGTGGCTTTTGGGTGGAGTGAGGAGACGCAGGCAGCCTTTGTCAACCTTAAAACTCAAATGACGACTGTACCCGTTCTTGGATAGCCAGATTTTTCTAAAGTATTCTCTATTGAATGTGACACGTCGAGGATGGGAATCAGGGCGATTCTGGTACAGGAGGGGAAACCGTTGGCTTACTTCAGTCAGGCTTTGTCTGAAACCAACTTGGCTAAGTCAATATATGAGAAAGAGATAATGGCACTAGTATTATCAATACAACATTGGCGACGGTACCTTCTGGGAAGACGATTTGTGGTGTTTACTAATCACCAAGGTTTAAAGCACTTGTTGAATCGGTGGATGGTAACCATGAATCAGCAATGATGGCAAGCAAAATTGTTGGGGTATAATTTTGAAGTAATCTATTGACCCAGGAAGTTGAACAATGCTGCACGCATTATCCGTGGCCCTTCCAGAAAGAGAGTTACAGCAACTCACTGTTTCTGAACCTGGTTGGGTTGAAATTCCACTCGTGCAGGCGGAGGTGGCACAAGATAATGAGTTGCTGGTTGTTGTCCACGCTTTGCAACAAGGCGAATCTATGAAACCAGGCTATACTTACCGGGAAGGTCTGTTATTTTATAAGAACAAACTAGTGTTGTCTCAACACTCTTCCTTGATACCCATGATATTGCAGCACTACCATTCCTCGCCCATGGGGGGCATTTTGGGTATCTCAAGACTTATAAGCGTCTGGTGAAAGGGGTGTATTGGTCTAGCATGACTCAGGCTATTCAAAAATATGTGTGGGAATGTGAAGTGTGTCAGAAAAACAAATACAAAACTCTAAAACCGGCTGGATTATTGCAACCGTTGCCAATTCCTGATCTGATATGGGAGGAAGTGTCGATGAATTTTATTTCTCGACTCCCAAAATCACAGGGGTATGAAGTCGTGCTGGTTGTGGTTAATAGGCTAAGAAAATATGCACATTTCATTTCATTGAAGCACCCCTATACGGCTAAAACAGTGACAAGAGTATTTGTAAAAGTGGTGGTACGGCTGCATGGCATACCCAAAGCCATAGTTAGTGATCGCAATCCCTTATTTACAAGATTGTTTTGGCGTGAAATGTTCAAGTTACAAGGAACAACTTTGAAAATGAGTTTCTGTGATAGAAAAACTGAGGTTGTAAACCACTGTTCAGAAATTTATTTGCGCTGATTTACATTAGATCAACCGCGGCGTTGGGTGACATGGTTGTCATGGGCAGAGTATAGCTATAATACTTCGTTTCATACTTCTATTGGGCAGTTACCTTTCGAAGCAGTTTATGATCGCAAGCCACCGCAGATAGTTTAATTTGCTCGTGGAGAGGCAGCAGCGGAAGTGGTGACTACTGCATTGGTGGACAGAGATGAGGCATCGAAACAGCTTTGAGTTAACCTCCGACGGGCGCAGCGACTAATGGTGGATTCTGCCAACCAAAACCGTCGAGATGTGACATTTTGAGGTGGGCGACTTAGTTTGGATCAAGTTGAGATCTGATAAACCTGGAAGAGGGACTCGAATCAGTGGGAAATTGGCGGCCCGTTATTATAGACCATATACGGTTGCTAGTAAAGTGGGCATTGTTGCTTACCGCCTGCATCTACTAGAAACCAGTAAGGCACATCCAGTGTTTCATGTCTCACAGTTGAAGGCGGCAGTTGGTAATCATCATGCAGAAGCAGAACTACAAGCTGAATTCTTATCAGAGGATGAATATCCAGAAAATGTTTTAGCAACAGAAAAACAGGGGGCTTGCCCAGATGTGGTCGGTGAAATGGAACGGAAAGTCAAAGGAGGAGGCAACTTGGGAACATGCTGATGTACTCAGGAATCTATATCCAAATTATCGCCTTGAGGACAAGGTGAAACTACTGGACGGTGGAACTGATGGGACAGTTGAGGACGGCCAGGCCAGGGTGATGCCACCTATACAGAGATCACATATCATAGGAGGTCGGGTATGGGAAATAAGTCAGGGGCAGAGTTCAAAAGGTCATTTAAATGTTAGTTCGAATCTATTATAAGAGGGGTTGGGGTCCTTAGGGGATGCGATTATTTGGTTTTGGCATTGTTTGGGTAGGAGGCGAGAGGGCCTGTGGAGACAAACGCTCCCAGGAGGTATAACAGGATCTAGAAGCAATTGTTGTAATGTATTCTTCTAATGGAAGTCATTCTCTCCTGTCTAAATCACTATTCTTGAATGGAATCACCTATCATGGATAAACAGGAAAGGCATAACGAGGAACAACATGTTCTTGTTTTAACAGAACCTCTAGCTTCGGAAGAAAAGTGTTCGAGAGTTCTTTCCGAATGAAGCACAGCGGTAGACAAAATGGCAAATGCAGAGTGTTCTGTTGTTGTTGGAGAAGAACCTATGGATCAGGAAGAAAGCAATCTTGAAATTGTTATGGTAAATATTGTTGAATATGGTAGTGAGTTAGGACCTGCTATTACTGATGTTCAAGATGACAGTGGGCAAAGCATTGGTGTCAGAAACAGCAAGTATCATGTTTGACCAACGTCAAGTGCAGCAATTACTGTGGAATCCGTTTGCAAGCTGGACTGGAAACTGTTGCAGAGTGATTATAGAAACACTGTCATTTTAACCAAGACCAGTGACAATTTGTCTAAAGTATGTTTGACTAAATCTTTCTTAAATTACGAGCACCAAAACGAGAAACCTGGCCTTGGATTTATAGCAGTTGTATCAAATGTGTCATGCTTATGGAATCCTGCGATACAAGCCGGTGTTTGGCTATTGTCAGTCTTTTTCATGTTAGCAGGATATGTTCGACAACATCTATTAGCCTGTGCTTGGCTCAAGGGGAAAAACACACAGTTCAAGGTTTCTAGAGAACACAGTTTTAACCAGCTAATTAGAAGAATCCCAAATGACCCAAGAGGAAAGAGTCTGAAATACATCCTTTTGAGTGGCAATCTGTTAGAGACCTGGATGTCCTCAACACACCTGGAAGACTCCAAGAATGGGGTATAAGGGGGTATAAGGGGGTAGAATGGTCTAGTTTGGGGGAAGGTTGTTATGCCACCTAGGGGATTTGTTAGCCAACTGGGCCCCACGTAAATGATGTTATAAGGGAGCACTGGAACAAGAGAAGGGGGAGAGAAGAATATCCTGGGAATCGGCTTCGGCTTTGGAATCGGCTTCGACTTGGGAATCGGTCGTTAAGGCTTGGGCGGGATCACTCCCCGAAGTGCCTTCTCCATCTTCTTCCTCGTCCCGTCTGTATTCACTGTTACTATATTTCTATAATACAAGAATCGAGTCCTCTGTCTCTATCGTTTGATCTGACCTGCCGTCTTCCCCACACCCTGTTGTTGGCTCTTCTTCCTCCCTAAGGCGCGAATGAGAGGTTTCCATCTGCTCAGATTTCTTCACCACCTAATATGAGGCGACATGTTGGGCCGCACCGCATTCGTCGAGGCGCACTTGGTTATCAGCTCGATCGGACGAGCCACGCATTGATGAGACTTCACCTGGAGAAAACGCCTTTTGCCATCTCGTGTTTCGAGACAGCGCGCTCGGCCAGGCCACATCCAACGGTCCCCTGCGCTGGCGTCTCGGTCACTGGTTGTTGCTACATAAGTATCCCCTGCTCCCGCCTCTCATCCGACACTGCATCCCAAAAAAGAAGAAAAAAAATGAAGCCCAACTTTTATGTTAAAAAAAACAAAAAAGAAAGAAATCAATGACGGCATTGATGGATGAGGTAGAGGAGCGCCTACTATGGATCACCGCCATGCACTCAAAACACCGCAGGAGCAAGCTGAGTTCCAAACATCCCGCGCAATCCGGCACCATCGTCTGAAGGAGCTGCCACCTCATGAGGAGCGACCTCCTTCCCTCCCATCGGCAATGATAGCAGCGCAATGGGGGGAGTTGTCTATTTTTTATGACTGTAACCCCTGTGATTTGGCGAACTTGCAGCAACAAACAAAGGAGCGCACTTCATCCCCACCAGTACTGACTAATGGAGTACCAGGGAGGGTTAATGCACAGTCCATAGTGATCATGGGAGAGGCACTTCGCGACGAGACTACTATGCCTGCCTTGATGCCAGCGCTACTTAAAGGACATTACGCGACGTCTTCTACTACACAGACGAAGCAGGGCAACAACGTGGCATTGTCGGGACTGGCATCAACAGTAGAAGATTGGATGACAGTACAAGAAGCTCAAGCCGCACTCGAGAAATCCTGATTTGTCGATCCAGTCCACTGCATTTTTCTAGAAGTTGCATGGAGAGTTGCTTGTCCATGCAGACGTGCGGAGCATCTGGGAGATCGCTTGGCTCACTTGCATGGCAAGGCCACCTTTCTTCAGTCTTGAAGACAAGACTTTTAAGGGGTGGCGAGTATTAGAGACCTGGAGGTCCTCAACACACCTGGAAGGCTCCTTCTAAAATGGGGTATAAGGGGTAGAGTGGTCTTGTTGGGGGCAAGGTTGTTAGGCCACCTAGGGGATTTGTCAAACAATTGGGCCCCATGTAAATGTTGTTATAAGGGAGCGCTGAAACGAGGGAGGGGGGGGAAGAATATCCTGG
The DNA here is from genome assembly GCA_963277665.1 of Viscum album. Taxonomy (NCBI): domain Eukaryota; kingdom Viridiplantae; phylum Streptophyta; class Magnoliopsida; order Santalales; family Viscaceae; genus Viscum; species Viscum album. Next base: position 442,942,983 of record OY728120.1, on the reverse strand, counting down.
GAATCTACTTCGGCTTGGGAATCTGCTTCGGCTTGGGAATCGGCCGTTAAGGCTTGGGCGGGACCACTCCCGAAGCGCTTCTCCGTCTTTTTCCTCCTCCCATTTGTATTCACTCTTACTATATTTCTATAAAACAAGAATGGAGTCCTCTGTCTCTGTTACAACTAGCATGGAAGGATTTTGGTATTGAAGATGCAGCTGAAGAGGCTGATGAAAAGCCTGTCACTGGAGAGTTTGTTGCTAATGTGACAAATGGTATTCTAGAAGTATGTTTACAATGAGCTGGCGAAGGGACAACAAGGATTCCTAATATGAGAGTTTATGGGGCCCTCGTATCAGCCATTTCAATTAATCTTATGTTATAATGAAACCATTAGGTAGTATCTTGATTCTTATCTGATAGGTAAACATTTGTCCAAACTCTATGACTATATTCTCATCCATGACTCTTTACTGTCCCATGAACCACCAAACCCCATAATCAGAAGAAAAAATATCTCTCAATGATGTCCCAACTCACATAAATATAATAAAAATTACAGTTATCAATCCACCCCTTCTTTGAGAATTATAAATAAAATTTCCCATAACATAACCAACCCATAACAATGAGGATAATTACATACTTCACATTATATATCATTTAATTCTTGATAATCACATGAAAATGAATTCTATATTCTCATTAATTAACTAGAATATATACCACTGCCTTATAAATATTTTGAACTAAATCTGATAAAATTATTCTACCCATTAATTTAACCCATATATGGAATAATTCTTTATGAATTACTTCCACAAAACACACCCATTGTATAAAATACAATTCACCATATTAAATTCATATACCACTGTATCTGATTACCACAGGAAAACACTAGTTTCGCTCAGGCTTTGTTCGGCGAGGAATATACCAGATTGATATTGGATTGGCCAACAAGGCTTAAAATCACAGTTGGGATTGCAAAGGGCCTTGCTTTTCTCCATGAAGAATCAAGATTCAAGATTGCTCACAGGGACATTAAAGTTACCAATGTACTTCTTAATAGTGATTGAACTCCAAGATTTCTGAATTCGGTTTGGCTCCGCTCAGCGAGGAAGAGAAGACCCGTATAAGAACTTGGATTGCTGGAACAGTAGGTTTTATGGCGCCGGAATATGTTATTTGGGGATACTTAACTGAAAAGGCAAATGTTTATAGTTTCGGAGTGTTGGCTTTGGACGGGACATTCCAAGGCTATGGCTTCCATGAAAATGGATTGAAGGCAGGTCTGAATTTACTTGGCAATGATAATATTGCAGGTACCAGAAGCCTTGCCATGGGGAGTAGGAACAATGCTGCTGCAGCTCAAGTGAAAAAGCCTGATGGCTGTTGGCTGCTGGTTGCTAGCTGCTGAGTCCTTGTGCCATTTGGAGATTGTGCCTTTCCCAGTGATGGAGGAAAGCATAAAGGAGACTGCACAAAAGGCAGAAACAGGACTGAGGACACAAAAAAATTGCCTAGAAAATGGGCAGACATTTCATCTGCTCCAAGTTGGCTGGGAATTTTGCAGGTCCTGGATCAAATGTGCTTACATCTTCAGAGCAAGCCTAACATTCCAGTGCTGCAGAGGCCGGGCTGTGTTTATGAAGGTCCGCTTTGAGGACAAAGTGATTTTTCAGCACAGGAGAAATGTTAGGAATGGGCGTGTGGGCTGCCCGCGCTTGGCTTTGTGGCTGTCAGGTGTGGGCGGACTTGGGCTGCTGTGGGTGGGCCTGTGCCAAGGGGCAGTGTTGTCTATTGCATTTTAATAGTTTGTTGTTGCCAGCTGTTGTTGGTAGGTGGGGGGATAAATAGGAGGAACCAGCTGCTACGAGGGGATAGGAAAGATTTTGTATTTCCAGCTGGGAAGCTGTGGAGATTAGGCCCTTGGGAGGTGCCGATTAGGCTATGGGAAGAGTGGTCTTCTTCCTTGAGATCTTCTTCTACCTTCTTCCTCCTCCTACTTCATCCTACTGTACTCCTGTGACAGTGTCTTTATAGCTTTTATCAGTTCAGTGCTACGGTTTGTACTTTCCATTCTCTCTCCCTCCCGCCATTTCATCTATAGTCCTAACAATTTTCATCACAGTTTCCCATGAACCCTGAAGCTTTCTGTCATTCCCTTCCCACTCATTGTTGTGCGTTTTCAATTTTCTATATCAACCTCATTTAGCCTCACTTAAGAGTCCGTTTGACATAACTTAATTAAAACTGTTTATAACACTTATCACTAATGATAAAGTTTGAAAAAATGAGTAGTGTTTGTTCTGTTTCTGAAAAAACACTTATATTTAAATTCCAGATGAAATTCACTAAGTAAATGGCAGAAAAAAACTTTTTCAATAAGCAATACCAAAGCACTTATCATAAGTGTTGAACCTGGTTTATTGTAAAGGGTATTTCCGAGTCCCAGATCGGATTACTCCACCTTATAATCTCTTTTATCTATCTATAAAAGAATGTCTCTGTCTCACCTTGAGGTAAAGAGAATTTACATCTACATGGTATCAAAGGAAAAATCTCAATAATTTTTTTTTCCTCTGCCTCCCTCGGGTCTCCCGTCCCCCGCCTCCTTCGGCGTATCTCGGCCCGCCTTCCGTCGGCGTCTCCAAGCCTGCCTCCGTCTCGGCGGGCTTTCCACCCTGGACGTCTCCATGGCTGAGTTCAAGCTGATTCACAATCATTGGAACGCCTTTGTACCCGGTTCTTCTTCGTCATCTATTGCCCATATTGGTGGATCAATTGCTTGTGTCGCACATCGCTCACCTGCATGGATGCTTGACTCAGGTGCATCTGATCATTTCACAGGTGATGCAGGTCTGTTATCGACTTACTGTTCGTATACTGGCCCCTCAGCCATCATTGTTGTTGATGGATCCACTATCCCGATTGCGGGATTTGGCGCAGGTTCCTTGAATTCATACATTCGTCTGTCGTCTGTAGCACTCGTCTGTCGTCTATAGCACATGCGCCTCGAAGTCCTTTTAATCTTCTGTTGTGCTTCATAACCGGACGACGAACCGGAAACTTGGTAGAGGCTAGCTTCGGGACGAGGTGTACATGTTCGATGGTCCGACATCAGTGGTCTGCACGATGCTCTCTGCTCGTGCATTGGACCTTCATTCTCGGTTGGGACATCCACCTGCCTCCACCCTTCCTCAGTTTTTTCCTGATATTAGTCTACATGTTTCTTTTCATTGTGAGTCATGTAAATTTGTGAAACATTATCGCACATCATATATTCCTCAAGTGGTTACACGGACCTCCAAACCCTTTGATTTGGTTCACTCAGATGTATGGGGTCCATGTGCCATCTCGAGTCACTTAGGGTATAAATATTATGCATCATTCATTGTTGATTTCTCGCGTATGACATGGTTGTACCTTCTTTGTGATCGGTTTGAGGTGTTTTCTACTTTTCAGACCTTTTATCATAAAATTCATACTTAGTTCTCCACCTCCGTTAAATGTCTCCGCTCGGACAACGGACGGGAATATTTGTCCACTTCCTTTCAGCAGTTTCTCAAGGCTAAAGGCATCATTCATCAGACATTCTGTCTCAATACACCTCAGCAGAATGGAGTGGTCGAGCGTAAACATCGTCATATTCTGGAGACTGTTTGTGTCCTCCTATTCCACATGCAAGTGTCTCTTATCTTTTAGGAGGATGTCATTCTTACTGCTACATACCTCCTAAATCGTCTTCTTTCTTCTATCCTTCAGGGGGAGACTCCTTTTCGGACTATGTTCTCGTCTCTCCCTCCTCACTCACTTTCACTTCGTGTGTTTGGGTGTTTGTGCTATGTCTGTGACACTCGTCTCAACCTCTCCAAACTTTCTCTCAAATCTCTCCGTTGCATATTCCTCGGATATTTCCGCACTTAGCGTGGATACCAATGCTTCTCCCCAGACTTACGGTGGTATATCATCTCCGATGACGTATCTTTTGTTGAGAGCTCTCCTTTCTCTCTTCTCTCTCCTCATCCAGACACTACCATCGATGATTGTCTTCCTCTCATCATTCATCCCCCTCTGGTGTCTCACCCTGCTAATCACCGGTTTGGCACTGTCTACTCACGTCATCCATCGAATGTGTCCCCTGTCCAGGCTGAGGACACCACCGTCCCAGCTTCGTCCGATGCTCCTGCTCCAGCAACAGACGATTTGCCCATTGCACTACGGAAAAGTACTCGTTCTTGCCAGAATACTGCTCTCTACACACCCTCATACAGAGGTCTTTCCGCTCTGGAGACGATATTTATTCCCCGCGCGGTTGGCGATGTCAAATCTCACCCAGGGTGATTTCAAGCAATGCGGGGTGAATTGCAGGCTCTGGACGACAATCATACTTGGGATCTGGTCCACCTTTCGGCAAGTAAACAGGTGGTTGGCAACAAATGGATTTATATGGTCCGTCTCAATGCAGATGGCGCTCTTCATCGCCTTAAAGCCAGACTTGTGGCAAAGGGGTTTGCTCAGACATATGATGTCAACTATTTTGATATTTTCTCTCCGGTTGCAAAGATGACATATGTTCGATTATCCATCTCTCTTGTCGCTCATCACCATTGGCATCTTCATCAACTTGATGTCAAAAATGTCTTTCTCCATGGTTTTCTTGAAGAAGAGGTATATCTGCAACAACCTCATGGTTTTCATGACTCAGGAGCCGACTCTCATGTTTGTCGACTTCGTCACTCTCTATATGGTCTTAAGCAGTCTCTTTGTGCTTGGTTTGGTCGATTCAGCACCGTCGTCGCTACATTCGGACTATCTCGATATATGAAGGACCACACTGTCTTCTACCGTACGACGTCCTCCAGCTGCATCCTACTGGTTGTGTATGTTGATGATATCATCACCACTGGGAGCGACTCAACTGGAATCGCCAAACTAAAAGAGCATCTTCACCGACACTTTCAAACCAAAGATCTCGGTCCTCTGACATACTTTCTTAGCATTGAGGTCTCCCGTTCTTCGGACACCATCTTTCTTTGTCAACGGATGTATGTCTTGGATATCTTGCAGGATGCTGGTCTGACTCAGGCAACTGTCAGCCATATTCTCACCCAGAGAGGTACCGTCGTCTGGTGGGAAAACTCAATTATCCCACCATGACTCATCCAGACATTGTCTGCGTTGTTGGCAAAGTTAGTCAATTCATGGAGCATCCGACAAAATCCCAGTAGGATGTTGTCCTCCGCATTGCCAAATACATCAAGCGAGACCCTGCTTGTGGTCTTCGGTATTCACATCACGATCATCTGAATGTTGAGGCCTTCTGTGATGCTGACTATGTTGGTTGTCTTGCTACCCGAAAGTCTACTTCTGGATTTACTGTTTTTCTGGTGGGTAACCTCATCTCATGGCGCAGCAAGAAACAAACTATCGTTTCCAGATCCAGTGTTGAGTCTGAGTACCATGCGATGGTCACGGTCACTACTGAGATCATGTGGCTTCGTCATCTTCTCCGTGAGATTGGTTTCCCGCCGCAGACGTCTGCTCATATTTGGCGTGATAATCAGGCAGCCACGAAAATTGTTTTAATCCCGTCTTCCATGAACGCACGAAGCATATCAAGGTGGACTGTCACTTTCTTCGTCACCACCTCGAGCAGCACTATGTCAGTTTCAACCACATACCGACGGCAGGTCAGCTTGCAGACATTTTCACCAAAGGCCTCCCGGAAGCTCGACTGGCCTCTCTCAGTACCAAGTTGGGGATACACATCATCAGCGACCCAGCTTGAGGGGGAGTGTGTATGGTCTTGTTTGGTGTCTTCTTTCTTTTTTATGGGACTCTTGGTCCAAGCTATCATGTACTAGCTTGAGAGGAAGTGTTGAACCCGGTTTATTGTAAAAGGTATTTCCGAGTCCCACATCGGATTACTCCACCTTATAATCCCTTTAATTCATCTATAAAAGAATGTCCTCACCTCACCTTGAGGTAAGAGGAATTCACATCTACAATAAGTAATAAGTGTTATTAGCAGTTTTCAATAAGTGTTGTCAAATGGAGCCGTAGCTTTTATCCAAGATATTCTTTAACCACTTCATCTAAATTCTCCAAAATTTGGATTACCAGCCTCAGTTAAGCCTACATTTGATGCATATTCACTAAAAAAATATCCTCTTCCTCCAAAGCAATGCTAAGTAGTAACAACCTATTTCCCATCCCACCAAGCGTACTCCAACACCCTCTCTATTTCTGGGCTCACCTCTATTTCATTGTTTATATCTCAGAATTTCATTTTCTATGAAACTCTCACATCGCTACTTGGTTTCTTTGTTTCCTTAATAAACATATCACTAAACCCTCGTCATGGCCTCCCATATTAGTGTTTGACAGTCATTGATCCTATCCTCTGGGTTACTAAAAAGTAAGTCAAAGATCTTAGAATTTTGATGGCTAGGATTTATTAGTTTTTGTTTTTGTCCATATTAATCAATGCATGTAATCACGACCCTGGTATACATAACCGACTGGAGATAATAATCCAATGACGACAGTAATTCGTTCTTAGGACTCTTTTCTCTACATTTCTCATTGCTATAATCAATGTTTTCCCATATCATCATATCCACTTAATGAACTTCTTTATCCAGGTGTATCCAATCAAATACAGAATCCATGCCCAAGGTACTAGACCGCATGTTGAATTTGCACAGTAAAGGTTATCTGAGCAAAGTTCTTACTACAGTCTATGTTCATAGTTGTGCCTACGTGGTGCATTGGTTGGAAAGCTACATCAAGACTCCTTTCCACGTGTTAGGGGCCATTTATAGGGAGTGACCACGTGTCAAATGTGATGCACGAAGGTATCCAATTCTGCATACAGCGAGGAATGAGAAAAAAATACCGCCCTCATAACTTTATATATTCCAATGATTAAATCAGATATATTGATGGATAATTTAAGAGTGAGCAATTCACATAGGTCAATCGGTTAGTTTCATGAGCAGATCGACATTTTAAAGCCAACCCATGAGGCAGAGCTTAAAAAGAATCACATGATTCACGAGCCCAAGCATGCTGCTCCAAAAGTATGCTTAATACCTACGCTTGGAACAAATCTCAAATATAAAAAATTCCAAGCATACAATTTCAAGAGTTTTGATTATGAGAATTCGTGTATCAACTGCATATTACATCAGTGAAAACTCAATTTAAAAGAATTAATAGAACATAATAAAACCAAACCTGCTGGTGAAGAATCCAAATTGGTGGGGAGGTTGATCTCCTATGACTGTCACGGGATAACTGCTTCCAGACTCAACTGCGCCTTGTTCATCAGAGATCAATTCCATTGCTGATGATTCATTGGGACTGAAACCAGGACTGTAACTAACTCTTTGATATGGCCCAACAGGGTATTGGGCAGAACCAAAGGTAATGCTGCTGCTGTTAGCTGTGCCACTGGATTTAGTACTGGCCAAACTTGCCGCTGAGGGTGAGGTACTGAGATCCAGCCTTGGAGCTTGAGCACCATTGTCAGTGGTAGTTACACGTTGCTCACATAGCTTGAAACAGTAGTTGCAAACTCGAATTCTTTCTCGCTCTTCACGAGTAGTCCTGCTTTCACCAGATGGGGCAGGAATGGAGTTAGATGTGCACTTGGCACAAAAGACACGCCCACAGAGTCGACAGTGATGCCTGCGATTAAATACTGTGAACTGAGAATCACATTCGTAGCATACCCTGCAGCTCTGATCAGGCATCCAAAAGTCTCTCGATACATTAGATGGCTCAGACTGCCAAGGTATCCAGGATCTCAGGAGTCCAGCTAAATCAGGAAATGGCTTGTCAGGGGCATCCATCGAAGAGTCTCCCTGACCCTCATCCTGAAACACTCATTGGCCACTCTCACAACTCAATTCCAGCAAATGAAGGTCTGGTTCACAAAACGTAAAAAATGATCATGCCGACTTGAAAAGGACACATTCGTTTGACAGTTGACACTAAGGGGCAGGCCAGACCAACTAGCCAGTAACTGCAGAAAATGGTCTTGGGAAACATAACTATCAAACTACAGCAGTCATTAGAGATTGTTCATGCATGCTAATCAGCCCAAATCCAGACCCCAGAAGTTGAAAATTTAAGCCATGGACACCAAACAAAAATGAAACAAAAAGTGTCATGGCAGCTCCAGCCAGGAAAAACCTTCTCCTTGCAAACAAATCTTCAGCGCAAAATAATGTTTGCAGCATGCTGAACCTGTAACAGTAAGGCAAACACCACCGAACCAGCTAACATAACTCCCACTGAGTCGCAGAATTTAAATAAAAACACAAGGGGTATTGTGAAACTGAAATCCTCCTAAAAACTAAAACCCTAACCATGTCATGTAGGAAATGATGACACAGCTTTATTAATTTCTGTCCAAAATAAAAGTGACTAATCTAACTGTCACAGATCACTCCCACACAGAATCCATCAATTCCTCAATCAAACACAAGATCAGCAAGTGTCACCTCATCTCTATCTCCATACACACGCAACACATCCCAAAACCCTTAAAACATCAAGCAATTTCAGCTTAAACAATATCATGAAAAAAAATGTCTATCTCTTTCAAAAACTTCCCCGGAGACTGAACGAGTTCATGTCATCGGAATAGCACTGCAGACTTAATAATGAAATTGGACGTGTAAATTCAACAAAATGGAAAAAAAAACAATACCTAGAATAACCATTGAATTTGCGCTGAGGTGCAATCAAAACCGAGGACAGATCATTCCTTTCAGATGAAGAGCACCACGGATGAAGCTCGGAAGAAGAACATCCTGACCATCGCAATCCCCATCTTCTTCCAATTCTCTCGCACTCCTTCAATGCCGATTCTTCTTCTCCTTCGCGTTTATGATTCTTGAGGGATTTTTTTTCCCGCTGCAGAGAACGCGTCCGGAATCGGGAGCGGTAAGTTCACCGGATTAAAGGGGATGGGAAAGGAAAAAAATCACCACTCTGATTTGATCTGAATAGAAACCGGGAAGCAGGGCCTCGATTGAAAGGCAAAATCCCCAACCCCAACCAAAAAAGCGATTCCGTATGGATGGAAGAACTCGATAGAAGTGATTGACGTCAAATGCCGAGAACGATCATAATCTTTGCATCGCCTTCGAATTAATACTCCGAAGGAATTTTTCGAGCATAGATAGAGCGATCGGACGACGAGACGACCCTAGATAACGACTGTCCTGCACGGGAGGTGTCCCGGGCATGCAGTCAAAATATTGAACAGGACACGAGACAAACCAGAAAGTAGCAAAATCATCCGTTACATTCAACTGATAATTCAGTCCCACGATAATTTTTTTCCGGTACTCTTGTTCGTCGATCGGCACCCCCGCCGCACTGTCTCGCGCGCTCTCTCAAAATCTCTTTTTCGGATCCGGATCCCCTGCCCATCGCGACCCTGCCCATCCACTGCACAAAACGTCTTTTTTTTTTACGTTTCTTTCGTTTCTTTTTTTTTTTTTTTTTTTTTTTTTTTTGCCCCGGGTGGTATGCTCGAGGAGAGGATTCGTCAAAATAGTACCAAATAATGCCAACAGTACAGATATATAAACTCCCACACTCATAGAGCATCAAGTGCACATCACACCCTCTTCCAAGGGTTTACCCGCTTCAAAGGTTTATATTTGAAGTCCTGATATTTGATGGTTCGATGTCCTCTTTATCCAGGGTTAGAGCCCCATTCATTGAATAGAAGTTCATTCATGTTGCAGTATTTGGATTGCTACATTACCTGCTACAACCCCTGTGTTGTAGTAGCTCTGCTACAGTAGTGCCATAAATTCTTCTAAGGATAGTCACCATGATTTGAATTCTGGTCAGATACATAATTTTGGGGTCAAGCTCTCAACTACAAAATAATATGATTGTTGTTTTATTTTATATACTTAAATTTAATCATTCGATTGTTGCAAGAACATTTGATATGGCTTTGATGTTTTGTTTTTTATAAATTCAATGAAATCATCAAACTTAATTGTTTTTTTTTACTATTTACTTGTATTTTAAATAGTATAATTATATGTGAAAATAAATGGTAATATAGAAAAATGTGTATTATAATTATTGTGATATATAACAATCTAGTTTCAAAAATTGAAAATATAAAACCACCAAATAGTTATTTGTATTAATTGCTCTCAAGGGAACTCCTACCAACCCATACAATATAGCCGCAAGTGAATTCGTTTTCAGAATTACTAATGCAATTGTCCAATAAGAATCACATCCATGTGAATTGCTTGTGAGTCCCTGATGAGGTAAATCCGTTTATAGATCTACAGAGACTTTAAAACATTTTGCAGCACGGTTGTCATCACTGCACATGGCCCTGTGGGATGATTTTTTTTTTTTTGAATTTTTTTTTAAGCATTGACAATTTTTACAATGGAATAGTTATAAATAGATAAAAAGTATTTTTATGAAAATGATGTTTTTTGTTCCATTTATGAATGTCATGTGCAAATGGCATTAATAGAAAATCTACAAGTATATTGTGTACAACAAATTAAAAGATATGCATGAGAAACTAAACCACACAAAGTGTAGCAGAACTACTCCATGACTCCACCGTAACATAATATTTTTTTTATATCCCATCATATTAATCAGCTCAATCATTAACCTAAAACAATCACAAATGAGTGGAGGTGTCCCTTGATGTCCATCTATCAACTTTAAAGATTGATTTGATTACGTGTCATCCAGATTAAATACGCGAGTTGGTGAAACAAACTTCAATAATTTCACCATGTATTGAAAATGAACAAAGTTTATCAACAACTAGCATGTCCATTTCATTTTAATTAAAGGACAATGGATATATTATTTGTTAGACCCCATGAATCTCAGTGTGATTGGATTTTATATCAAGCATTTAAGAACGGGGTCCTAACCTATATGGAAATGCAATTAAGAGCAACTAGTGATGCCCAAAGGATCGTTGAAGACGAGTGAGCCCTTTGAAATATGATTGGAGAAGTCTCAAAGCCCATGGGTTGGTTGAAAGAAAGTCTCAACGCATTGAAGATTAGTGTACATTATGGAACAAGGGATATCTTATATCTCAGTCCAGTGATGGGAGGTAGAAAGATTGCGACAAACATTGGATCACATCGTAAACATGTTTATAAATCACGTCTTGGAGGAATGTTGGATAAGCATTCAAAGCTATATAATGGTCATGGAAACATTTGCAGCTCAGACAAAGGAAGCAAGTGATCATGAAGAGAAACATGACCAAGTGTGCTAAAGGGTGTGCCCAATCACGAAGAACATCCAAGTGATCATGCTCTTGGAAGCTTGAATGACTATGATTTTCTATCTCAAAATGGAGGATTGATTGATATTTCGACTGATAAATATACGAGTTGGATTTTCCAAGAGGCCATTTGAAGTGTTTTAGAATCAAGTTGATGGTCGAATGGGCTTTTGGAAGTATGGAATTAAGAATAGAGAAGTATTTTGATATACTACAAAAGTGGCATGGGTTATCGCTCCATGAGACATGGTAATGATAGTATGAAATGATATAACAATCATATAACACAGATCATGATGTGGGGATAATGTTCTAAGGATTAACGCAACGATAAACAAGTTATCAAACGAACGAATGTCATAAGTAATGACATGGTCATAACGTCACAGGTGACTAGACATCTGATCATGCAGTTTCCAGGGGCCACGATCAAACAAAATTTTTATCCATTCATAATAAATCATAGTGGTTGACTGATGCGCGTAGATTTTGTTAACATTTTTTTATAATTTTCTAACTTAGTTTTAATTAAATAGTTTAACCGTTTTTAGTGTTTTTAGTTATTTTCTTAGTTTTGTGGTGTTTTTATTATTTTTGTAATTTTTAGTTAATTATATATTAAAACCAGTTATTCAGTATTATTATTGTTTTATATTCATTTTATATATTCATTTTTTAACACAATATTTTATTATCAGTAGTAGTTTCATTAATATCAATATTTTTAGTTTTTTTATCATCATTAAATTATATTAACATTTATTAGTAGTATTATTACTATATTATTATTTGTGTAATTATAATTTTGTCTAATTATATTCATATTTTATGTATTATTATTAACATATCTAACTATATATATATGGATTTATCTTTTAATTTTATTCATTTATATAAGTAGTACAATTTATGTATATAGTATAATATAATTCTAATTTTATTATTACTATTATTATCTAATAATTTTTTGTTATATATATTAGATTGAAGGAGTCGCCTCCATCGTCTCGACCAGGGGGTGAAAACCCTAACCAACAACAACGCGCCTCCCTTCCCATGGCACACTAAGCCAGGCCAGTCGCTGCAACACTAAGGCGCCCTCCCACCTCTTGCCTCATGCGCATGACACACCAAGCCACACAAGCAGCACACCTCTACCAGTCCTCTATTCACCAAGCGTGCCCCCTCTCTCGTTGGACACCACAACGTTGTCGACCTGCATCCATTGCACAGCCTCACACATTCGATCTGGGTGGGTGCAGTTGGTGATTTACCTGCTACGCACGACATCGACATGTGCGGTGGATTCGCTTTGCTTCAGGAGATCGACATCACACGACGAGAGTGAACACGAATCCAATCATTTTTCCACTACTACATATATGTCATTTAACAGCGTGTAAAACTGCTTTTAACAGCACTAAAAAAAGCGATGTTATCCTCAGTACTATTAAAGGAGGGATCCCCTTTATCAGAGTTATTTCTAGCGGTGATAAAGGCCTCACCTGCAGCAGTGTGTTATTTGTATAACATCACACTGCAGTAACATGTAACTTGTACACAAAATATACAATTCAATCGAAATAAATTTTACATCAAGAACACACACAAAACACTACTGTATACATTTCATGTAACGACCCAAAGTTTCATTAATGGAAATCCCTCTTGATCTAATTAAATGTCTCTGTATGTTTATATAAAATGTCAACTTATTTGATTTTATGTTAAAATTTTTGACTGTTGCTAATATAGCCGTTGAACAGTGATCACATGATTAGTATAAATATAGGGCTTTAACAAATCCAACTTACTAAGATAAAAGAAGCGATTACCTCATCCAGTAGAATTTCTCCATACGAAGCCCATTTGTTGGAGCTCGGAAAAGAGGTGACGTTCTTGGGCTTCGCTCTTGACCAAACCCAAACTGAGCTTCATCATGTCAAGCTCGAACGAGACCATCTACGGGAAAAGTGGAAGTTGATAGAGATTACCACTCGAGCAATGTTATCCGAGCCACCCCAAAAGTCTGTCACCATCGCACACCTTACCCTTAGGTCTTATGCGGCTGTTTTAAGGGGTTATGTAACAAATAGATAATATTATGTTCATGTACATTATTTTTTTGTATATAATAATGTATATACGTTCTTGTCATCATTGATACATTGTAAATAGTTTTTACAGTACAAATAGTGTTTTTAGTTATTTTTTAATTAAGAATTCTATTTTATTAAATTAAGGGGTTTTTGAATTAAATAATATTTTAATAAAATATTATTATTAAATTAATTTTTATTAAATATAAATGATCTTATAATTTTATGAATGCAATTATAATTTTTATTAAGTTTTGAAAGCCATTTCTGTCAAAACCCGTGAATTTTCGATAAATGTCGATTTTAATTTTAAAAGTGAAAATTAACATATTTAGAAAATTATTTAGATAAAATAAATGTTATTTCTGGAATCAGGATGTCGAAATTATCCAACGGTGATTTTTTCATAATTTTCTGAGACAGTCCAATTTTTGGGTAAAAATTAAATACTGTTTAAATATATAATGTGTTTTATGACATCATAATGACCCAATAGTGATGTAATAAAATACTATAATCTTTATGTTCGGCCAATATATGTTTTACCATTAAAATAATGTGATTTTGGGTTTGTTTGACTTACTTTTCAAAGCATTAATGAACTCCTCAAGACTTATTAAACACCTTGTCCTTTTAAATTGTTTTTCATGGGAGTGTGACTCACCTCCACATAAGCAACCCTATTATTTTAAGAAGTTCGGACTTTGAACTTATAAAATATTGTTTTTCTCTTCCCTTTTCCAAAAACCATGGGAAAAAACCATGGGATGGTTTGTGGTTTGGATCAATTTAATATAAGGGGTCCCAAACTTAAATAATAAAGAATTCTCTCACCTTTCCTATATAAACCCACTCAAGCTCCCACTTCCTCCTCACTAAAAGCCTTTGGAGTTCATCCAACCTCTTCCCTACTCTCTCTAGAATCCTCTCAAGGTTCCCCAAGCTCCCAAGAAGCCTCTCACAAGCCTCTCTCTAGCCTTTGGAGGCACACTTCCAAGTAAGGGTTTTTTCTTCCTTTCTCATTTTTGTCCAATTTTCTTTAAGTTGTTTTGACCTTTTAATTTCAATTATGAATGTTGGGGTATGGTTTCACACCTCCCTCATACTGTCCTCTTTATGTTTGAATGATGGGAGACCCTTTCTCTCTCATTAAATGCCTCTCATGTACACCCGTTACTATGCCGAAATTCCGAAAGGAACTTCTCTATCCTCATTTACATTCAAACAATACTTTTGTATCATGAATCTAAATTCCATTACAATTGTTGGGACATGTATCTATATGACCTCCTTACTGTCCATTACATATAAATATGATGAGGAAACCCTTTCTCTCTCATCAACCGTTTTTATGAATTTTTATGTCACGCCGTTACGCTGCCGAAATAGCACCGATTTTCTAAGCCAATGTCACTGTGTAGTGAATACCATGCCCATTTCTCCATCAAGGGTATTCACCTTTATGCAAATTTACTTATTGATTATAAAGTTTCATGTATGAATTCCACATTCCTTTATCGTGGAATAAATGATTATGTTTTATGAATCTATGTTTTATGATCCATGCGACGCACTTATGCATGAAATGAAATGTTTAAGAAGGGTGCACCCTTATAGCACTCCAATGCATTGGGTAAAGTATAGTATCATGATACGTCATGTGCAATGAGTGTTGACTCATGCTAATTCAAGTGCAACGAGGGTTTACTCGTGCTTCATGTGCAATGAGGGTTTACTCTTGCTCCATGTGCAATGAGCCTTGGCTCATGCTAATTCCATGTTAAGTGTTGTTACCACATTTCCATGTTATGATTATCATGATTTATCATGTCTTTATGTTCATGTTTATCTTATGCTCTATTGATATGCCTAATGTCTAACATGTATTGTACTCCTCATGTTATTCCATGTGTATTCCCTTACTGGGCTTTATAGCTCACCCTTTTTTTATGCATGTCCTCAGGTTATCCCATGCAATGCTAAGTACGAGGGAATGTAGTGGTCATGTAAAGGAATTTTTCAATAAAGATGTTTTATTTCATGCTTTAAGTTTTTATGTAATGATCCTAAGCCCCAAAGACACTAAACCTCTCGATCTTCTTGTTGTATCAAGTGAAGTTTTATGTAATAAATCATGTTTAAGTTTGTAATAAAAGCAGGGTTGTCATATTTCAAATAATGTTTTGTATAATTATAGTTATAATTACTATCCAAAAACATTTAAAAACATTAATGTTTCATCGTCTTTGGCACCCATGATATCCTCTCAAAAAAGTCCGCCCATGGTATCAGTTGTCGAACAAATCACCTCAACCCGAGCAAAATAATCCACCTATATAAGAAAACAAATCTTATGTTAGCAATGTTATAAATAAATAAATTCAACATTAATATGAAAGAATACATTAATAAAATGTAAACTTTAAATAAAAAGACACACTTCAAGTTATACCGGTCACACTATGCATTGTATTGAGGTGAAGTTGATTCAAACACGTCACAAATGAGTTATGAATCGTTTTCCTAAAGTATCAAAACAATCCAAATGTGTTTGCCCAGTTTTGAGTATGTCAATTGTTCTTTTTAATGAAATTAATGTCAATTTTAAATAAAGATGCATTTGGAGTTATATCGGTCACACCGTGTATGAGATTAAGGTGTGGATGATTCCTACACGTCACGAATTACTTATAGATCATTGTCCTAAAGTATCAAAACAATCTATATGTTTTTTCTCAGTTTTCAGTACGTCACTTGTGTTTTTTACTAAAATGTCCACTACAGGAAATATAGGCATTTGCGACGGGTCATTTGCGACAGGATCCCGTCGCAAATGCCTTTTTGCGACGGGGATCCGTCGCAAATCGCCCGTTGCGGAAAACGCCGTCGCAACAAATTTTTTTTGCGACGGGCCCGTCGCAAATAATAATAAAAAATTTAAAAAAAAATTAAAAATTATTTATTAATATATAAATCAATAAACCTATTTATATTGATATAAATATAATATTTATTTTTAAAATATGTTTTAGAAAGGATGAATAAAAATCAAATATGAATGTATAAGATGTTCAGTAAATGTGGGTTATAAAATATTTTACAAAATATTTTTAATTAATAATTACATAATTTTTATCAATTAATAGTCATTTAATAACTCTTTGAATATAAAAAAAATAAAAAAATTAATGAAAGATGGAAAATAAGAAGAAAATGAAACCCAAACTTCAAACGGCCATAACTTTTGATCCGGGACTCCGTTTGAGCTCTACAGCATATCAAATCGAAGCTTGCGACGAGCTCTACAGTCCTATGGATGGGTAAAACCCATCCAAGGTTTTTTCGAGGCCCAAAAAGGCCCCGAAGGCCTCCAAAACTGAGTTTTTAGTCGGGGCACCCCGGTTTTTCACCGTTCAAACAGCTATAACTTCTGATACCGATGTCCGATAAACCTCTACCATATATCATGTTGAAGATCTTTTAATGTTCTTCGATTTGACTGATTGTGGAGATGAAACGGACTCTTGGATTAGAAGTTATGGTCCTTTTAACATTCAAATGGCTATAACTTCCGATCCGGATGTCCGTTTGGCCTGTACCGCATATCATATCGAAGATCGTTTCATGTTCTTCGATTTGACTGGTTGTGGAGTTGAAACGGACTTACGGATTAAAAGTTATCGTCATTTTAACATTCTCAGAGGATTTTCACCCCCTCATTTCTATGTATTCATTCATAACTATACATATATATATATATGTGTGTGTGTGTGTATGTGTGTGTGTATTGTATATATGTATTTATTTATTTATTTATAAATACACATAAAAACACATATTTTATAAATTTATTTAAAACTAAGCTTATAAATATATATTAATTAATATACAAATAAATATACGAATAAAAACTTATAACTACATATATATATATATATATCTATATGTATATATATATACAAATAGAATAAATATATATTAATATACGAATAAATATATATTAATATACGAATAAATATATATTAATATATGAATAAATATATATTAACATACGAATAAATATATATATTAATATATGAATAAATATATCTATATATATATATATTTATTCATTCATATAACCAAATATATTTATATTAATATAAATCTATATTAATATATGGCTAAATATAACTATATATATATAACTATAATTATTCCTAATTATGACTAATTATTATTAATTATTCCTATTTATTATTAATTATTTCTAATTATTATTAATTACTCCTAATTACCATTAACTATGAACAATGAATACTAATAATTTAAATTTATTAAATAACAAAACAATCTAAACATAATTAAATTACAACTAATTAAAAAAAAATTAAAACTAATAAAAAATTAAAAATAAATATTAAATTAAAAATAACATAAATACCTTCAAAATTGATCTGAGGTTGATCTCCGATAATTGTTGAAGACTTCAATATCAAATCTGCAAAAAAAATTAAACTTAAGAAACTGTGAACTCTAAAATTAGAGAAGTTGAGAGTGAATGAAAAAAAAACGGCTGGGTGTATTTATAAGTTAGATTATTTGCGACGAGACTATTTGCGACGGGTTTCCCGTCGCAAATAATACTATTTGCAACGGGACCCGTCGCAAATACTTTAGCCCGCATTTATTACGGTCAACGGTTAAATAGTTATTTGCGACGGGACCCGTCGCAAATAATAACCTGCCGACATACTATTTGCGACGGGGGTATATTCCCGTCGCAAATAGTTTCTACCGCCGCCGGTTATTTGCGACGGGGGTATATTCCCATCGCAAATACTTTTTACCACCGCCGGTTATTTGCGACGGGTGGTAACCACCCGTCGCAAATAATTTTCCCGCGTTTTGGTGTGCAATGCGCGCCAACCTTTTTGCGACGGGTGGGATTTCCTCGTCGCAAATAAGTAGTTATTTGCGACGGGAAAATCCTCCCGTTGCAAATAAGTTTTTAACAGGACTATTTGCGACGAGATTTATTCCCGTCGCAAATAACCCGTCGCAAAAAGCCCTTTTTCCCGTAGTGGTCATTTCAAACTAAAAACATGCACTTTGAGTCATACTGACACATCGTGTATCTGTTTGACATGATACCACATCCTACACGTCACAAATGACTTATGAATCGATGACCTAAATTATCAAGACAATTAGAGCACATTTTCTTGGTTTTCAGTGAGTGGCACAAGTTTTGAACTAAAATGTCAATTTTAAACTGATAACAGACACTTTGAGTCATATCGGTCACATTGTGCATCAAATTGAGGTTTGGGTGACTCATACACGTCACAAATGACTCATGGATCATTTTTCCAAAGTATCAAAACAATCTGAATGCGTTTGCTCAGTTTTCAGTACGTCACTTGTTCTTATTGCTAAAATTAATATCAATTTAAAATAAAAATACACACTTGGAGTCATATATGTCACACCATGCGTTGGATTAAGGTGTGTTTGATTCCTACATGTCACAAATTACTCATGGATCATTTTCCTAAAGTATCAAAACAATTTTAATGTGTTTTCTCGGTTTTCAGTATGTCACTTGCCAACGAGCCCGTACCCGAGTGGTAATGGCTCCTGCTTGGCATCCAAGAGATCCGGGTTCAAAACCAGGTGGAGGCGATTTTCTGGGTCACTGTAGCAGTACTGTACCAGTTACTGTTCGGTACTATAGCAGGCAGAACTATTCACCCGATTTGGGCCTTCGGGCCACCGGTTTGGGCCTACGGGTCTCCAGGGCCTTCGGGTCATCAAAAGGCCTTCGGGCCACTGGGCCTTCGGGTCACATAGACCATGGAGTAGCCCAGTTCACATAGAACAATCCCTAGAAGAGGATCAAAGCAACAAGAGTAGCAGCCACCAGATGCAGAGCTAACCGGATTAGAAGAATGAGAGGGTATGACAGCCGCCATCGGGACTAGACACCGTGCAGCTTTGTATGAGGAAATGCTAGTCGATCAGCAATGCAAGGTGGGGAGCTAAGGCGATCAATGATGCAAGACGCTGGGGAGGGGAAGTTCTAGTGGGCTGGGCCTACGGGTCATGTATGGGCATGGTATGCCTTTGGGCCTTCGGGTCATGTATTGCGGGTCATGTCGGGCCTTGTGCCTTGGGCCTACGGGTCATGTACGGGTTCCCCTTCAACCCTTAAAAGGGAGATTATCTATAATAAAAATAAAAAATAAGGCCTTCGGGCCATTCAGAGGAGTATGCCACTTATTCTTTTTACTAAAATTAATGTCAATTTTAAATAAAAAAACACACTTGGAGTCATACCAGTCACACCGTGCGTTGAATTGAGATTCAATTAATTCTTACATGTCACAAATGACTCATGGATTGTTTTTATAAAGTATCAAAACAATAAAATTCCATTTTCTCGATTTTTAGTATGTCGCTTATTCTTTTTTCTAAAATCAATGTCAATTTTAAATAAAAAGACACACTTGGAGTCATACCAGTCACACCATGCATTAGATTGATGTGCGGGTGATTCCTATACATCACAAATGACTTGTGTATAATTTTTATAAAGCATAAAAACAATTCAAATGTGTTTTCTCAGTTTTGAGTACATCACTTGTCTTTTTTATTAAAATGTCATTTTAAACTGAAAACACGCACTTTGTGTCATACTGGTCACATCATGTGTCAGTTTGATATGAGAATAATTTATACACATCAAAAATTACTTATTAATCATTTTAATAAATTATCAAGATAATCCGAGTGTGTTTGCTCAGTTTTCAGTGAGTAACACTTTTTTGAACTAAAATGGTGTTTTTAAACTGATAACTGACACTTTGAGTTATATTGTGCACATCGTACATCGTATTGAGGTGATACTGATTTTTACACATAAAAAATGACTTATGGATCATTTTTTCAAAGTATCAAAATAAATGGATCATTTTTTCAAAGTATCAAAATAATATGAATGTTTTTTCTTGGTTTTGAGAATGTCATTTGTCTTTTTTTATTAAAATTAATGTAAATTTTAAATAAAAAGTCACACTTGGAGTCATACCGGTCACAATGTGCGTTGGATTAAGGTAGATATGATTTATACATGTCTCAAATGACTTATGTATCATTGTATTAAAGTATTAAAACAATTAAAATGTGTTTTATCGATTTTCAATATGTCACTTTTCTTTTTTACTAAAATGTCATTTTAAACTAGAAACACACTTTGAGTCATACGAGTCACATCATGTATCAGTTTGATGCAAGAATGATTCTTACGCGTTAAAAATGACTTATGAATAGTTTTCCTAAATCATCAAGACAATTCATGTGTGTTTGCTCAGTTTTCAGTGAGTGACACTTTTTGAACTAAAATATCAATTTTAAACTGATAACAGACGCTTTGAGTCATACTGAGCACATCGTGTATCAGATTGAGGTGTGGTTGATTCCTATATGTCAAAAAGGGACTTATGAATCATTGTATTAAAGTATCAAAACAATTTAAATGTGTTTTTTCAGTTTTTGAGTATGTTGGTTGTCCTTTTTACTAAAATCAATGTCAATGCTAAATAAAAAACGCACCTAGAGTCATATCAGTCACACCGTGTGTCGGATTGAGGTGTCGCTCATTCCTACATGTCCAAAATTACTTCTGGATTATTGTATTCAAGTATTAAAACAATATGAACTACTAATGTTACAACGTCTTCCATTGTCTTTATTTGTCTAACTATCAACACTGCATATTGAGTTGATGTTTTTAGCTGAAAAACCTTCCTATACTCTTTTGGTTTTTAACAACAAGAAAGGATTTTCGGATAAGAACATCAAATCAATATGAATTGTTGGCAACTTGACAAAGAAAAACAATGAAGAGTGTGGTAACATTGGCAGAAAGGAACATGTTATCTCTTTTGTGGTTTATTGCAGATATTTAAAAGCAAAACATGACTTCCCAAAATATCTGTGAAAAAAAACTAAATAACTATTAGATAAAAATGATAAGGAAATTAACTTATAAATAGTATATAAAATGATTAAAAAATTAATTAAATAAGTAGTATGAATTCACCTTTTCATGATGGTTGTATACATTCTTGACTCATTTCCTTGTTGTCATTATCTCAGTTGCAACCTTGAAGTCCAATCTCTCATGAGTATGAGTAGCTTCAAACAAACCAACCCAACTCAAACAAAAGGAATACACCTATATAAGAAACCAATTATTATGTGAGTAATACTAAAAATAAATAAATTAAACATAACTATGAAACAATCCATTACTTCAATGGAAGTCACATCTTCATACTATTTGTGTACATTCTTCCATTAGGTATGTTGCTCATTTGTTTCTAAGCAAATCTATATCATCTTGTGAATATAAGTATTTTCGAAAATCATAGTAGTACTGGAAAAATATAAATACACAAAGGATTAATAAATAGTTTAAATGAAATAGTAATTATCTTCAAAAATACCTCTTTGGGGATGCTATTTTGTTGATGGAATATGATATCTCTCATAAATTTACAAACATAATAACCACAATCTTTTCCATTTGTTTGTTTTGGACACTATAGAAACATTGAGAAAAATAAGTAATTTGTTTTTATATGTGTTTGGATAGTGAAATCTTATTATATACACCCTGATACTTATCCAGTTGTAGAACTTATCAGGCTCCTTGGGCTTAATTTCTGTCCTCATGCTATGAATTTTATGATATTTAAACATCGCCCTGTCATAACAAAATTCTCATTAAAACATAATATAAATTATATAACTTGATGTTTAGTTCTAAAATGTTAGATGTAGTGTATTACAAATTGAAAAATTCCATCATGTGTGGTCGGTTTGTTAGGTATCCATGTAGTGAATCCAAGAAATAAATCTTTAGAGTATCCAAATTGACCATAATGAGCATCCAATGTTGCCTAAAAACACAAAAAGGAATAAGTAATGAAAGAAATGAAAATATATTTTATATGATTAAATTGAATATTTTTATCCCTGCATCATTGGTATTAAGAAGAGTCCGTCATCCATAAATTTTCTTTCAAACAATTTGGCTAATTTTGTAACTATTTCATTCATTTTTATTGAATATGTTTTTGTTTGTTCTGTAGAAGTGACATAAGGACTAATGAGTCTGGATTTATGTTTATGGGGTAATCTCTTCAATTGGTATTGATATATACGCCTACAAAAATATGAAATGTATTTAGTTATAATTAACATAGTATATCAACTTTTGGAAAAAAAATCATGAAAACATACCTCGTGTATACATTTACAACTCAGTCTCCTATCCATTCATAGTTTAGTATTCCATTTACATTCTAAAGAGCAATGTAGTATGTAACATAATCTGCACACATTTTTTTTCTTCAAAATCAACTATGTGATTACTACCATTTTTTTAACTTTGTATCTGCATGAACATTCAATGTTAGTAAATGCTAATATTGAACAAGTGAGGTAAAGGTGTTTTCAGAATATCTTTTTGATCAGTTGGTTGATCCTTTATATGGATTTGAGTCAATCTTTCATTTCACCACTTCCCTTTGTTCGTTTGTAATAACATTCATTGGTTTAAATCTATTTTCATTAATTGTTAAATGTTTGACATGAAAAATAAATTGGAAATGAATACCTCCTTATTAACATGTGCCTTTACAATATCCAATGGCCATGTGATGAATATTCCAACAAATTGGTCAATCATATGAATATCTTCATCATCAAGTGAAATTGGTAACTCAATGCTCAGCTCATGAGCTATGCTAATTTCCGCTCTCACATGACCTGTTGGAAGTAGTGTGTTGTATAGACGATCATCTTGGATATTGAACATCGTATCCCTCACTACAAGGTGATGGGTGGGTGTTTATAGATATAAATCACAATCATTTTCACCCTGTATAATATCAGTACTGGAAAGGTATCATCATCTTTCTAATTCACATTTCATAGAAAAAATTATTATAATATTGACCACCTCAACTAAGACAGCTCTTTGAGGGGAATGACTTTCCTCAAAGCTGGTGGGGGGTGGGGTGGGATCTTCACACAATGGTTGTTTTTGAGTTGTTTCTTCTATTTGATTCCCCCCATAATAGTTTCTAGAAACTTAGTTTACCAATGAAATTTTTCTTCGAGGGCGACTAATCTTACTTTCATCTCTTTCATTTATTTATCTTTATCCTCTTGTTTTTTTTCTCAATATATGTTTGGGGTGTCACCCCAAAACCCACACCTCTAATGCAACTATATTGTTCTGGTCACTTCAAGGCCACCAATAGCAGGTGTTCATCTGGTACAGGTGTTGATGATTCTTGTGAACAAGTCAGATATAAAATATGGGAAAATAAGTAATCATTGTTATGTAATAGTGATTTAAGGCAAAAAAATTATGTCAAGTGAAGCATACCCCATCCTTGCTTTACGGTAGGGGTACGTTGGTTTTGTTGTCCATTCCTTGTTTTTAGCACTCAATTGTTATTTCATAACTAAAAAATTACCAATCAAAGTGATAGATACAATTATTTTCAAACAATTTATTACCATCCACAATGTACCTGAAAAGATATATCCCCATGATGGCTAGTAAACCCATCGCACACTTCTTGTCTTATTAGGTGTGCATACATAAATGATAAGTGTGAGTTTATTTTCCCTTCAACATCTTTAAGATTAAATCTCATTAGAATTGTATGAAAGCCTTTGTGAATCCTTCCAGAAAGAATTAATACATATTTATTGTGGGATTTATCTACTATAAATTCACTCTACAAGGTATGATGAAGAGTAAGTCAATGTTTTATTATTTTATTTTTTAGTAAAATAAATAAAGGATATCATAATATTACTATAATCTCTTCCCAAATTAGTGCCCTTAAGTGTGGGAACAACATGGTACCAAAAATATACATCAATAGACTTGCATCACTGAGTGATGAACCCAATTTAACTATTGAATATGGTATTGTTGGGGTTAACATTCTACCCGTACATATTCTATTTGACCTTATATTTGATGCCTTTACTTTTTACCTTAATAATTTTTGCTAGCACCATCACACTACGACACTCTTGTTTTTTCTACAACACCAGTTCTTCATCACATACTATTTCCTCATATTCAACATCATCAATATGTTCTTCATCTAGATTGGTGGCATCGTTATGTACATAAAGTTGTTGTTCCTCTACACTAGGAGAAACAGTAGGTTGAGAAAACTGTTGTTCTTCTAGATTGGGAGCACCAACACGTGCAGAAGGTCGTTGTTCCTCTACACTGGGAGTAACAATAGCTTGAGTAACCTGTTATTCCTTAGGATTGGGAACACTATCATGTCTATAATTCATTATCTACATAAGTGATTTAATATTTATTTTAGATTACATAAATGAAGAAGCGAACAAATAATAACATGAGGTAACATAATGTATATTATAAAAAAATATAACCTGATTGTTATCCTCTCCTTTTTTTGAAGGCTGAAGGTATTTGAACCCTTTATCAAGTATCCAAATCCCTTCATTGTAGTCTCCTTTGACATACAAAACCTCATCTACATTGGGATCACTACAAAATGATTATGATGTCCCAATGAAAGGGTCATCCTCAGTTGAATTTTCATTTGACCCTTTAGTGGTTTTGGTTGATAACATAACAATTAACCACTTTCAATTTATGGGATCTGGAATATAAAATACTTGTACTGCATGTGATGTCATTATAAAAGGTTTATTTTTGCACCATTATTTACTGAAATCCACTTTCACGAATCTTAATTCATCTATTTTAACAACACTCCTATTATCAATCCACTTTCATTTAAAAATTGGAACTTGGAATGTTGTATAATTCAATTCCCATATTTTTTTGATGATTCCAAAGTATGAAATATTCGCATAAATTGGATTTTTTTCCTTAGTACCATAAACATGTATCACTTCAGCCACAAGTGTAACTCCATTATTTTTCATGGTACTGCCTTCATCATGTTCATTTTTATAGAATGTATAACCATTAATTATATAACCAATGTAAGATAATACATACACACTTGGTCCTCTGGCTAGCCATCAAATTCATTCTGAAATTGAATCTGGATTTTCATTTGACTCCTTAAAAATATGGTCTTGAAACCATCATATAAACTTTTGAATATGTGTATTTTATATCCATATTTCATACCTTAAATGGATTCAAATGCCTAATTATTTCTTTTTGGATTTCAATATATGGGGCAACCTCTAAAATGTTATGCAAAACATAAAGGTGGGCCTGATCTCGATGAAGGACCCTAGGTCACCCTGAGGGGGGGGGGGTTAATCTGGGTGTCAACTTTTTCTCCCGTTTATTGGATCTTGTTCCCATATTGATAGGAACTTAATTAAACCTGTATGATGGATATGTGTAGAAATTAAAACATTCACATACAGAAGGACAACACAACACTTTTACTTGGTTCACCACTAAGGGATACGTCCAAGGAGAATACGCTGACAAGTTGCTGGTCGTACCTAATTTCACTAATCTTCACAAGTTGTGGATTAAAAGGTTCAGGTACAATCACTCTATCCTAGACACACTGCATTTAAAAAAGTTCAGGGATAACTCACTGCTTCCCTCAGATCACTTCTGCTGACTCCCCCTAGCTCATTGCCTTGGATGAAGTCACACTCAATTTATAGACATGGAGTTCCCTTTAACAAATAGACATGAAAGTCTTTGCCTCCTGTTCATCATGAGGATTTTCTTACAGCAAGGTCCAAAGTTGATGCTCTTTAATGTTCAATCTTCTTATCCAGTGCAACAACCAGATGTACTAAGACTTCTTATTCTTCTTGGCTAGAATCACAAATTCTTTTGTGATTGTTCAAACACTAAAACACATCTCACTAGGCATCATCATAATCAACCCTTCTTATTCCATGTATTCATGTGACCATGCATGTGACAATATAGATGTGCTCTTTCTCTTAACTTCTTTAGACATGTACACCCTATGTTTATGATGATTTTCTTCAAAGTATTCTCGTATGCATGTGCATGCACGAATACATGCACTTCCTCTTCTACTCTCTTTCATTGATCCCCAAAATGGATATGGTTCTATTAAGCACACACACGACTTCCTTTCCCCTTCTATTTCTTTTCTTTTCTTACCACTTGGTTCAGATGTACTTACACCTTATGTATGTACTTCTTCAAATCATGCATAATAATGTATTCATGCACTTTCCATCACCATGCACAATCTTCCTTCTCCTTTCCTCAACACACACTTGTTCACTTTGATTTGATTATATTTATATGTATGTGATTTTTTTCAAACATCAATGTGTGCATTTTAGTATGTCATGGAGTTTCTTATTTTCATTTTACACACCATAGGTGTAGAGTTCTTTTATACACAAGTGTGCAAGCCTCCTTAGCAAACTAGGATAGTTCACGGATCCTCCTTGCGCTAAGGATGTGCGGGCTTACCTTGCACACGAAGTGCGGACCTCCTTCACGTACCAAGTGTTACGCAGTTTTGTTGGTTCACGGGACCTCCTCTTTGCAGAACCAAAATGGTACGTAGTACCATTTCCTCACGAACCTAGAATGGTTCGTGGGAAATCCCTCTGCGAACCAAGAACAGTTCACGACTCTCCTACCTCGCGTATCGAAGTGGTATGCGATTCCTTGCTTCGCGAACCAATGAGGTATGTGAAACTCCTTATCTTTGTTGAACCAAAGCGGTTCATGATTTACTCTTCACGAACCCATAGCGTTTCGCGGTTCTTGCTTTCCCCTTGCAAACTAGAAGATTAGAGAGACTCTGTTTCTCAAAACAGGAGCCCTCAAACCCTTGGAAGTAACAACTCTTTCTCGAATCGATGGGTCTCTTTTTATAAGCAGAGATCATATCTTTTCTGCATCCAAACTCTGTATAATACACTCTTCAATATTCTGCCTTGAATAACTGAGATCTTCATTTCTTTAATACCTTCAAACCTACATGAAGATATGCTTCATATCTTGGATGTTTCGTTTTTCAAACTCGAGGCCTTCTCGCTGATCATTCATTCATTCAAGATGGAGTGTATCACTTTTTGAATCCCTGCTTGAATCCACGTGGCCATGGGAACTTCATTTTCCTCGACCATTCACTCATTCTTCATTTCATTCGCATGTATGTAAATGTAATTGCATGCATGTGATCGTAGCATCCAGACGATCACTATGGGCTTGAAATGATCTCAATTGATGACCAGAGTGGTGAGATCATTGTTCAGCTCTAGCATTAGTTCGCGGGTGCATGCGGGTGTTCAGAGGTTGAAGACAACCTCAGTGGAGAGATCAGATGGCACTAGTTGAATCCCGAACCATGCGATCAGATGGATGACCTTGATTAGAACGCGAGACGTGGGATGAAGCATGTGACTGAGATCAATCGTGAGATCATAAGGACGACGCGGATCACGTCCGTGTTTTTAAAATGCCACCCCACATCGAAATTTCGTGATGTTTTCTCGTGGTTTATCAATCAAGCCACGACAACAGTGTCTCATAATTATCCTCCTCCCTCCAAGATACCACCCCATACAGTGTTCACCCTACGAGCAAGCTCTTAGCGCCCACTATGCTCCTCAGGCGTGCTCTTAACACCCACGCTGCATGGGTTCACCACCATGTGGCACCTGCAGGCTTATACACAACCCGCACACACCCTGCCTCATGCGGGGCTAGCCTTGAGGGATTCCCTCGAGTGTGGTTGACCCCTTAGGTCCCATATTGTGCTTGAGGTGAGGACCTCGGCTGGCCTCCATGGATGGACCCTTCCTTTTTGGCAAAGGCATAAAATAACTACTTAGTGTAAAACTAAGTGTTTACAAATATAAAATTCCAAACCACCATTCCAAAACTCCTCCACAACCTCTTCTTCTCCTTCTCTTTTACTCCTTCCAAAGAACACTCCAACCATCCTTAATTGTTGTAGACAATGTATCACTCCTGATACACATATATGAAACTTAGGATCAAGATCAACCAACATCTGGTTTCCATTCTCCCTTTTACTTAAGAGAGTTCCTTTCTTCATTTTGACCATAATTGACATCCATTAACACTCATTGACAACAAATACAATATTTACATACTAAGTGGTCCCAACAATATCCCCCTTTGTGTTTGTTGTCAATCCTTCAACATTCTCTAAAATGAGCATGTCAATGTCAAAATGAGAGTCTTCTATTTGCTCTCTCCCTTTCACTTTTCAACTTTTATTTCACTTTATCTCCCCCTTATTTACAATAAATACAAAGTTAATAGTAGAGAGGGTATCAGTCCATACTTAAGCAGTTGTTCCATCAATCATTTCTCTCTAAGTCTACGTGAGCAATGCTCGATGTAGAAAACAAGAGGATTTGATCTAGACAACCAAGCTTTCCATTATCCCATGATACCTCATGCAATGAGAACTCATGTAATTGTATTCAAGTACCTTTCCACTTTCATTCCAGGATGAGTACAATAAATTAAATATGATATTATCAACCTGAAACTCCTGCACTCACTTCAACAAATAGATAAAAAACATTCAAGTACAATGGGCATGATAAGTGGCTGTGGGGCACTTCTATTCTTTTTATGTCACTGATTAACATTGTTACTCCTCCTTTTTAAAATAATTTTATTTTTAGTAACCAAGGTTGAGAGAAGACATACCATTTCTAATGACATGATCCTCAGAAAATATTCAGAGTAGTTGAATTTAATACCAACTGAAGTTGATACTTATTGAGATAATAACTCAGACATCTTCTTCATGTGTCTCCCCCTCAAGGGAACACTTATCAGGTTCTCCCCCTAAGTGCTTGCTTCACCTTTAATTCCCTATAAGATTAGTACAATACACAAAGTGTTAAGGGAATAAGGTGGATCCTACTTGATTCTTCAATATGACCTAGAAGGCTGAGATGATTTTCTCAACCAAGATGCCCTGTTTTCTCCACTCCTCACTTGCACATTTGATTTTCAGTTCTGAATTTGGTTGTGTGGATCACAATATTTATTCCATTTCTTTGTGTATAAGTCTTCTTTCTTCAATATCTTTCAAAGCACTAGAATATCCTAGTGTAACTTTCATCTTCTTGGGGAATTATTCTTGGGCTAGAATCAATGCACTACAATTCTTAACCATGTGACGAGCCTTGTTGCACCTCACACATAAGAATTTTCTATCATCATGTGGAATCTTCTTATTTCCTATTGCACTAGCCTTAGCTTGCGCATCTCCTTTCATTATCATTATTTCCAAATATTCAATCCAAATAACCAATATGTATCTGGGAACAATGACAGTAAGTTTGGATTTTCTACATGGACTCTTTAGAGTGTCATCATTTTTAGGAATTCTTTTGGATTTACCGCTCTTTAACTTCTTGGATTTTGAATCCAAGGACTTCTCACCTTTCCTTATTGGAGTCTTCTTGGGAGACTTTTATTTTGAATTATTCTTATAATTTCTTCCCAAGGTAGCTTCTTCTCTCTTATCCGTCTTTTATGGTCTTCTGATCTTATCAGCTCTGGATATGTATTGAGATAAGCATGCTCTATTCTTGTGACCACTCCCATTTCATACATCACAGATATTGTCTAGCATTCTAAATCTGTTTGCAGTATACATATGCTTCTGGATCTGTTGATGTTGCTTATTCTTTTATGGATTTATCCCTTTTGACATAGGCTTTCTTTGTGCTTTTTCATTTAAATAATTGTACCTATAATCCAATGCACAATGCCCAAATCTGTTGCAACACCAACATTGACCCACAAATCTTTTCTTCTTGATATCTTTGGTATAATGTTTTTGGGTCCTTTTCTTAATGTTTTGTGCTCTACCGGGGAACCATCTTCTATCCTCTTATTCCTGTCCACCCTAGCCATGGTGGTAGGTTTCTTCTCCTAAACTTTACTTATCCATACTTGTTTAGATTTTTTCTTCCAACCTGCAATTTTAGAAGAAACATATTTAAAAACAATAGTAAAAGTTGGTATGGATGGTACCTTCACTTTCTCAGCTGCTTGTGATAGATCAATGGGAGAAGTCATGATATTCTTATCACATGTTGGAGGTCTTTTGGCTTTAGAATCTTCTAGTGAACATTGAGTACCAGCAACAACTGTTTCATTCTTTTGTGAAGTCTCAATATGCGTCTTCTCAAGATTGGTTAACTGGGATTCTAATTTTAGAAATTATATATTGAGGATGATCTTATAATATTCAATCATGATCATCTTCTCATCACAAGCCTTTTTCAATATTTCAACCCCATCTTCGTGCAACTTGACTTTGGTTTGTAACAACGAGTCAAGTTCCTTGAATTTCTTGGAAGTTTCTTCCAAATTTAGAACATTGACTTCAATACTCCTTTTTACCTAATCTTTAAATGAATGTATCTTTTCTTCTAGAGTATTATTGACTCCCTCTTTCTCTTCAAAGGATTCAATTTTTCTAGAGAGATTATAACACTGTGAAACTTTGTTTTCCAATACTTCCTCCATATTATCAGCTTCTTTTCCCAGTCGGGTGATCTCATCCTACATACATTGAAATATTTTACAAATAACAGTAACTATTTATTCTAAAATATCATGCAGATAGGTTATTAATTTTTCATGATCACTTGAAAATGAGATAGAAGTGTCTTCCTTTTCTCTATTAGAAACTTGATCCACCTACTCTTTACTTTCCAAGCCTGATATTTCTTTATTATTGGAAGGGCATGAAGAACTAGACACTGAATCTTCTTTGAACATGTGATACTTCTTCAACTGCTTCTTATCTTTATTTTTCCTATTTATCATGGTCTTATTGGGTATATATTTATTCTTGGAGACAACTGAACTTTCATTAAGACTACTCTTCATTGTTGACTCTGGAAACAAAACTCAAATCCTCTTCTGAATATAATTACTGAAGAGTACCAATATATGTAAAACTTTGCACTCTGATACCAATTGAAGGATCCTAGGTCACCCTGAGGGGGGGGGGGGGGGGGTGGGGGGTGAATTAGGGTGTCAACTTTTTCTCCCGTTTATTAGATCTTGTTCCCACATTGGTAAGAACTTAATTAAACCTGTATGATGGATATGTGAATCAATTAAAACATTCATATGCAGAAGGAAAACATAATACTTTTACTTGGTTCACCACTAAGGGCTATGTCCAAGGAGAAAATGCTGATAGGTTGTCGGTCGTACCTAATTCCACTAATATTCACAAGTTGTGGATTACAAGGTTCGGGTACAATCACTGCATCCCAAGAACACTGCCTTTACAAAAGTTCAGGGATAACTCACTGCTTCCCTCAGATCACTTCCACTAACTCCCCCTGGCTCACTACTTTGGATGAAGTCACACTCATTTTATGGACATTAAGGTCCCTTTAACAGATAGACATGAAATTCTTTGTCTCCTGTTCAGCATGAGACTTTGCTTGCATCGAGGTCCAGAGTTAACGCTCTTTAATGTTCAATCTTCTTATCCAGTGCAATAACTAGATGTACTAAGACTTCTTATTCTTCTTGGCCAGAATCACAAATTCTTTTGTGATTGTTCAAACACTAAAACACAACTCACTAGGCATCATCAGAATCAACCCTTCTTATTCCATGTATGCATGTGACCATGCATGTGACAATATAGATATTCTCTTCCTCTTCACTTCTTTAGACACGTATACCCTCGGTTTAGGATACTTTTTTTTCAAAGTATTCTCATATGAATGTGCATGCATGAGTACATGCACATCCTCTTTTACTCTCTTTCGTTAAGCCCCAAAATGGATATGGTTCCGTTAAGCACACACACGACTTTCTTTCCTGTTCTTTTTCTTTTTTTTCTTACCACTTGGTTCAGGTGTACTTACACCTTATGTATGCACTTCTTCAAATCATTCATAATAATGTATTCATTCACTTTCCATCACCACGAGAAATCTTACTTCTCCTTTCCTCAACACACACTTGTTCACTTTGATTTTCTTATATTTATATGTATGTGATTTTGTTCAAACATCAATGTGTGCATTTTGGTATGGGATTGAGTTTCTTGTTTTCCTTTTACACACCATAGGCGTAGAGTTATTTTATGCACAAGTGTGCAAGACTACTTCATGAACTAGGATGGTTCGTGGCTCCTCCTTGTTCTAAGGATGCACAGGCTTCCCTCGCACATGAAGTGAAGACCTCCTTCACGTACCAAGTGGTTCGCGGTTCTATTGGTTCACGGGACCTCCTCTTCACAAAACCAAAATGGTACGCGGTACCGTTTCCTCACGAACCTAGAATGGTTCATGGGAACTCCCTCCACGAACCAAGAATAGTTCACGACTCTCCTGCCTCGCATACCAAAGCAGTATGTGATTCCTTGCTTCGTGAACCGGTGAGGTACATAGAAATCCTTCTTTGCACTGAACCAGAGAGGTTCGTGGTTCACTCTTCATGAACCCAAAACGATTCACAGTTCTTGCTTGACCCTTGCAATCTAGAAGATCAGAGATACCCTATTTCTCAAAAAAGAGCCCTCAAACCCTTAGAATCAGTAGCTCTTTCTCAAATCGATGGGTCTCTTTTTATAAGTAAAGATCAGATCTTTTCTGCATCCAAACTCCGCATAATACGCTCTTAAAGATTTTTCCTTGAATAAACAAGATCATTGGTTCTTTAATACCTTCAAACCTGCATGGAGATATGCCGCATATCTTGGATGTTTCCGTTTTCAAACTCGCGGCCTTCACACTGATCATTCATGCATTCAAGATGACACGTATCACTTTTTGAATCCCTGCTCAAATCCACATGTCCTTGGAAACTTCGATTTCCTTGGCCATTTGCTCATTATTCATTTCATTCGTATGCATGCAAATGTAATTGAATGCATGTGATCATAGAATCCAGATGATAACTGTGGGCTTGAACTGATCTCAATTGATAACCGGAATGGTGAGATTGTTGTTCAGCTCGAGCACTAGTTTGCGGGTGCATGCAGGTGTCTGGAGGTTGAAGATAACCTCGGTGGAGAGATCAGACGATGTTGGTTAAATCCCGAACCATGCGATCAGATGGACGACCTTGATTAGAACACAGGATGTGGGATGGAGCTTACGGCTAAGATCAGTCATGAGATCAGATGGACGATGTAGACCGCGTCTGTGTTTTTAAAATGGCATCCCACATTGAAACACCATGATGTTTTCTCATGGTTTATCAATAAATTCACGGCAGAAACAACTCATAATTCTCCTCCTCCCTCCATGGTACCGCCCCGTAGTGTGTTCACCCTGAGGGCGCTCTCTTAGCACCCACTCTGCTCCTCGGGTGTGCTCCTAGTGCACACCCTGCCTCATGACTTGTAGGCTTATACATGATCCGCGCACACCCAACCTCATATAGGGCTATCCTTGAGGGCTTCTCTCGAGCGTGGTTGACCCCTCAGGTCCCACATTATACTTGAGGTGAGGACCTCGAATGACCTCCATGGATGGACCCTTCCTTTTTGGTAAAGTCATAAAATAACTACTTAGTGTAAAACTAAGTGTTTACAAATATAAAATGCCAAACCACCATTCCAAAACTCCTCCACAGCCTCTTCTTCTCCTTCTCTTTTACTCCTTATAAAGAACACTCCAACCATCCTTAATTGTTGTAGACAACGTATCACTCCTGATACACATATATGAAACTTAGGATCAAGCTCAACCAATGTATAGTTTCCATTCTCCCTTTTGATTAGGAGAGTTCCTTTCTTCATTTTGACCATCATTGAAATCCATTGACACTCATTGACAAAAAAATACAATATTCACATACTAATTGGTCCCAACACCTGATCTGTAATATTGATTGTGACAATATCTCTTCCATAAATACATTCATCCACAAGCCACCCAGTGTGACTAGATTTTGGTAGACTAATTCTTTCCACATGAGATAGATAGTTGGTACAAAATTCAATGACTTCCTCAACAATATATCGCTCTGCAATACAACCCTATGGACAACTTCAATTTTTGACATACCTGACACATACAAGACATATTTTAAAGGTATTTTTCATTTAATTTACATCCTTTCTTTATTTTGGTGGTTTCCCTAGGTTTTAGGGAGGAATAGATGAGTATTCATGAATTGGGCCAAATCGTGAGCCCAATTCTAGATTAAAAAATAAATTTTGTATCTTTTATAAGTTTTTCATTTTTCAACATTTTTCATCCATTCAAATTCCTACTTGACTTCCCCTAACCTATTAACACCACCAAGGTAATTTGGAGCTTTTAGAAATACATAACCAGGGTTTATTTGGGTTTTTATCTAAGGGGTTGGGCTTGACCGAAAGCCCAATTCATGTTTTAAAAATAAAATTTGATTTTGTTATAACTTATTCAATATTTGGGCTTTTTCGGTGATTCCAAGTCTCACCCAAGCCCAATTAACCCAGACGCGTGTCTGAACTCTCTCCCCCCTCTTTGGAGCTTTGGTTAATCATTATTTGGTGCCTAAATTCATAGGGTTCCTCAAATCGCTCAGATTTGAAGAGCTACTGGTGTTTTGGAGTGATTACTTAAAGATACTTCAAGTTTGATCTAGTTCTCTCTTGGTGCGGCGGGCGTGCGATTTGATTTTCGCACGGATATTCAAGGGTTTTTGTTACTTTGGTAGGTGATTCCATTGTGTGTGCAATTTTTGTGAATTAGCTTGCTGTTTTCAAGGTACCTTAATGTTTATTTAACTTGAATGTTTCTGTAAAAATTGGTTTTAGTTTCATTTATAATGCAAATGAATTTTAAGTTCCAATTTTTGGTGAAATTGGGGGTTTTTCATTCAAATCTTTTATTGGTTCATTTTGGGCTGACCTATAATTACTTAGTTGATTTTATTGAACTGTATTAGGACTGAAAATCATGTTTTGAATGTTTATTATTTTTTTTGTTTCTGTGAAAGTTTGTTTAAATGGTGTTTGGAAAGCAAATGGGCTTTAAGTGCCATGTTTGTGTGAAAATGGTGTTTTTTTAAAAGATATAACTTCTTGGTTCACATTGGGCTGCCCCATAACTGAATTGTTGGTTTCATTAAATGGTATTGAACTGAAATTTTGTTTTAATGACTTACAAGTGTTAACATAGTGTGCAAAGTGGATATCTTAAAGAGATTTGGGTGCAAAACAATGTGATGTTTTGAGAGGTTGTTTTATTGAAAATAAAATTATTTTATTGTGTGTTTTAAATGGTATAAAATGTGTGTAGCTACTGTACAATTTGTTTGTGACCAGTAGTGATATTTTATATGAAAAAGGATGTGTGTTGTTTGCTGAAATTGTTTGAGTACAAAAAGGGGAAGCCCAGATACCTAGGTGGGGCGGATTTGTACTAGTACGGCTAGTGGATCAGATGGGTTTTGTCCCTGTTCCACTTAGCATCTAGATAACGACAACTCTAACTAAACTATTTGGATGATGATTGGGGACCAATAGGTTATGGGTATGTTCCCTACTAGTGGCTCGTGCATGAGAACTGATTTTTCTATGGTTACTCTACACCGAGGTACGAGGTACATAGGGCCCGAGACAACCTAGTGCTTAGGGGTGTTCCCGATTTTGATGCTCATTGGATTTGTGGTATTTACCCTTGTTTTGGGGTGTTTTTGTAAGTAATTTAAAGTATCTCACATGTTTATTTAATGTTCTAACATTCTTAAATTCTCGGATTGAAAACTGTTTTCATTTGAAAGTTGCATTTCTTTGAAATTTAACACTGTTTCACCTTGTGTATTAAAATTGCTTGTTTTGTTCACATTGTATTGCATGCTATTTGGAATCATCTGGTGGTATCCTATTGGGCTTAGGATCACACCCTAATTTCACCCCTTGGGTGTAAGTAGACCTGCTTATGCTTGACTCAGGTAAAGGGAAGGATAAGGGTGATGGCGGTTCGGGATGTTAGTCCCCATCGTTGGGGCGGAGTTGCGGAGACGGATTGCGGGTGATGATCCCCTTGTCGTGTGGAGTCCATGGGGATGTATTTATGTTGTCATTATTTTTTTTTATACCACTTTTAGTGTCTTTAAACATATTTATTCAGATCTGGTTTTGTTAATAATTGTTTATCATGAAAATTTCAGATTCTAATAATTAATTGTTTTTTTTTTATGATTTATGCTTTCATACTCGGGTAAATCGTTCCCAAACCAGATTTGTTTGATACCCGGGCACTTGTGCCAGCCCGTGGGGATAGGGAACTCCCTTTGGGCCTTTCTACGGGCTGGGTTTGGTGCCGTTAATAGTGGCGACCAGATCCGGTTCGTGACAAAATGGTATCAGAGCAGGTTAAAGTTTTTGGGTTATATTATTATTTTGGGATGAGTCGGGATAGACAGGAGCTAGGACTGTCGGGGATCGGGGTATTGGTTGTGAGTAGGGTACCTGGCCCGCAACTCTCATGGAAGACCTTGAGTCACCAGGGGATGTTGGAATTTACGGATTGACTTCACTTCCAGGTGAGACGTGTGGGCTGCAGACCACATGTGGACATCAGGCAGATGTGGATTAGTTGTTTCTTTTATTAAAAGAATGTGTTTAGTTTATTTATATTTGATGTATTTGATTACAATTTTCAGAATTGTGGTATTGACTATTGTTTTGTGACTGTTTCATTTTGTAGCAACATGCCTCCCTGGAAAGCTCCCACGCACCCACAGGAGGAAGCTGGAGAGAGTTCTCCCACACTGATTGATCAGAGGCTCGTGGAGGATGTGGTTCGGGCTATCCAAGATTTGGGAAAGGGACCAGATCCTTCTCCTATTCCTGTTAGGGCAGAAGAGATAGGTCCTAGAAAAGATAAAGCACAAGAGTTTCTGAAAAACAAGCCTCCTACCTTCCGAGGTAGCACGGAACCCCAGGAAGCAGAAGAATGGATCGAGAAGATCGAGCATATGTTTGAGTTCCTGGAAACACCCGAGGAGCTTAGAGTGAAGTGTTCCTCCTTTCTGTTGGAGGGTCCCAACCATAAATGGTGGGAGTCAGTGCTTCAGGCTGGGAAGAATGAGCAGATGCGCTGGGGAGATTTCAAGGCTGTCTTCAATGAACAGTACTGCCCTGAGGTGTTGGCTTATGCCAGGTCTAGAGAGTTCATGAAACTTGTTCAGGGGAATATATCTGTGATGGAGTATGCCAACCGTTTCACTGATTTGGTTCGGTATGATCCAGAAATTGTCTCTAATGAGCAAGTGAAGGCCCAGAGGTTTGAGAAAGGCTTGCGACCAGAGATATACTCCCAGGTGTTCTTGTTTAAGATGAGGACCTATGCTGAGGTTGTTGATCGGGTGTGCATGGTGGACATTGATAGGAAAGGAAGGGATGGTTTCTATGGTTCAGTATCATTAGTGGGTAGTGACATCTCCTCAGAGAAGAAAAGGAAGCGGGAGGATCATGTGAAGAAAGGAGGGGGTAGTTCAGGCCACTCTTCCAGGCAGTTTTCTTCTGCGGCTTCTGATGTGAGATCGGTCGTGTGCCGCCAATGTGGGAGGCCTGGGAATATCCGACCAGCATGTCCAATTCCTCCTAATCCTTTTTACCAGTGTGGAGGTATAGGGCATTTTCATCACTTTTGCGGTGTGGCACATCCACTCCCAAGTGGGGCAGGGTCAGTGGCTTCAATAGGAGTGCCAGCACAGTCCGAGCCGTCGAGGACTAGGGGATCTCGATTTGGTGGTCGTGGTGGTTGGGATGGATCATCTTCTAGGTAGAGCCAGTTTAGAGCACAACCACAGACTAGCGGTCGTCCTCAGGCAGATACTGGACATCTCCATGCAGTGGATCAGTCACCAGCAGGATCAGAGGCGGGACCGTCGACAGTTCGAGGTACCGTTCTGATCGCATCTTCTATAACTACTGCTCTTTTTGATACTAGTGACTCTATTTCATTCATTTCTAGATTTTTTTTGGACATGATGAATTTTCCAACTGAGTTGATGTCTTTTGCGATGGAGTTGGTGACATCGTTGGGAAAGAATAAGGAGCAGGGCCTCAGGTGCCCCTCGTGTGCACTTTCTGTGTCAGGGGTCGAGATGGAGTGGGACCTCTTGGTCTTAGATATGGACCTTTTTGATGTCATACTCAGGATGGATTGGATAGTACACTTCCAGGAACACATCGATTGCTACAGACGGTGTGTGAGTTTCATGGCACCTGATGGGAGTCATCAGGTTTTTCATGGAGAATGGGATCCATGACCAGGTCGCGCAGGGCCTACACTCCTAGAGTTGGGAAGTGTTATCTTCCAGTTATCTTCGCTTGTGATAGAGGATGCTCTTTACCCTAAAGGTGCACTACCTCATGTAGTGAATGATTTTCCTGAGGTATTCCCAGATGATTTTTCAGGTTTTCCCCTGGAGCGGGATGTGGAGTTTTCGATTGATCTGGCACCGGGAACACAACCGATATCTCTTCCCTCTTATCTCATGGAACCCACCGAGTTGAGGGAATTAAAGATACAGCTGAATGACTTAGAATCCAAAGGATTCATTCACCCGATCGTCTCTCCTTGGGTCACTCCTGTGTTGTTTGCAAAAAAAGCTGATGGATCCCTCCGGTTGTGCATTGACTACCGGAAGCTGAATAAGGTAACAATTAAAAACAAATACCCTTTGCCTAGAATAGATGATTTGTTTGATCAGTTGAAGGGGTCAAAGTGGTTCTCAAAGATAGACCTGCGTTCAGGGTATCATCAACTCAGGGTGAAGGAGCCAGATATCCCTAAGACAGCCTTCCGAAGTAGGTACGACCACTTTGAGTATTTGGTCATGCCCTTCGGATTGACCAATGCTCCAGTGGTATTTATGTCACTTATGAATAGGGTGTTCCATCAGTATCTTTATTCCTTTGTTGTGGTGTTCGTAGATGACATTCTGGTATACTCTTTCTCTGAGGAGGAACACAAACATCACTTTAGGATCGTTTTGGGTACATTATGAGATCACCGCCTCTATGAAAAGTTATCAAAGTGCACTTTCTAGATCAGAGATGTGAGATTTCTAGGGCATGTGATCTCAGAGCATGGAGTTTCAGTGGACCCTGAGAAAATTAGTGCAGTCATGTCATGGGAGAAACCGAATAATGTGTTCGAGACCAGGAGTTTTCTTGGCTTGGCTGGTTATTACAGGCGATTCGTTCGAGATTTCTCTCGGCTTGCTTTACCGATGACTTCCCTCACCCAGAAAGGGGTGAAGTTTTTATGGGGTCCAGAATGTCAGGAGTCATTCAAGGAGATGAAGAGGTGGCTGACTACCGCCCCTGTGCTGATTTTTCCAGAGGCTGGAAAGGGATATGTGGTCTATTGTGATGCTTCAGGTATGGGTCTTGGGTGCGTGCTTATGCAGGATGATCATGTGGTCTCATATGGCTCTCGCCAACTTCGACCACATGAAAAGAACTACCCGACCCATGACTTGGAGTTGGCAGCGGTGATGCATTCTTTGAAGACTTGGCGTCACTACCTATTTGGGGAGAAGTTTGTGGTATACTCTGATCACAAAATCTTGGCTTATATCTTCTCACAGAAGGACCTCAACTTGAGGCAACGTTGCTGGATCGAGTACTTGCAGGGGTTTGACTTTGGCATTGTCTATACCCCAGGAAAGGGTAATGTAGTGGCCAACGCTTTGAGCAGAAGAGTTCCAGTGTAGGCTTTGAGGAAGTCTAGTGATGAGTGGACATTGATGGGTCTCTTTTCTCAGATGCATGTGGAGACCAGGGAACACAGTGGAGGGGCATTCTTGGAAAGTGTCCAGTTGAATCCTTCTCTGTTGGAGTTGATTCAGCAGGAACAACCCAATGATGATATTTTTCAGTGGTCGAAGCAGTTCCTTCATGGTGGGGAGACATCCTCTGATTGGTCGTCGTCTCCCGAGGGCATCTTGTGCTTCAAGGGCCATTCAGTAGTGCCATTATCTCTGTGGAAGATTGTGATGCAAGATAGCCACCAGTCTCAGTGGGTTGTCCATCCGGGTGCCACTAAGATGTATTATGATGTTCGTCGGTAGTTTTGGTGGCCTGATATGAGACGGGACATAGCAGACTTTGTTTCGAGATGCTACACATGTCAGTAGGTGAAAGCAGAGCACCAAAGGCCATCCGGTTTGCTCCAACCACTACCCATTCCTACCTAGAAGTGGGAAGAGGTCTCCATAGACTTCATTGTTGGCTTACCTCGTACACCTTGGGGTAAGAATTCTAT
The DNA here is from genome assembly GCA_963277665.1 of Viscum album. Lineage (NCBI taxonomy): Eukaryota > Viridiplantae > Streptophyta > Magnoliopsida > Santalales > Viscaceae > Viscum > Viscum album. The sequence goes on along the minus strand of OY728120.1, from coordinate 442,902,281 downwards.
TTGTGTGGTGATTGATCGTCTGACCAAATCATCCCACTTCATTCCGATAAAAGATACAACTAAAGTAGATGAGTTAGGCCATTTGTATCTTCAGGAAGTGGTGAGACTCCATGGTGGACCATCACCTGTTGTCTCAGATAGAGACCCCCTCTTCACTTATCGATTTTGGGAAGGCCTTCAGAAGGCTTTGGTGTCTTAGATTAAGATGAGCACGACATACCACCCTCAGACGGATGGTCAGGCAGAGCAGGCAAATCAGATTTTGGAGGAAATGCTTCGTGCATGTGTCCTGGACTTTGGAGGTTCTTGGGATAACTATTTGGGATTGTTTGAGTTTTCTTATAATAATAGTTACCAATCCACAATTCGAATGGCCCCCTTTGAGGCGCTCTATGGTTGGCCTTGTTGGTCCCCCCTATGTTGGAATGAGGTAGGAGAGACTTCACTGTTGGGGCCGAGCCTTGTGCAGGAGACTTCTGAGAATGTCAAGTTGATTAGGCAACGCTTATTGACAGCTCAGAGTCGTCATAAATCTTATGCTGACCGGAGGCGTCGAGACCTAGAGTTTTCTATGGGTGACATGGTATTCTTAAAAGTGGCCCCTCGTCTGGGCCATTGTCGATTGGGGAAACAAGGTAAGCTGATGCCACGGTATGTCGGGCCCTTTGAGATCACCGAGCGTATTGGCAAGGTGGAATACATGTTGGCCTTACCTTCTCAGTTGACGTCTATCCATGATGTCTTACACGTCTCTCAGTTGAAGAAATACAATCCGGATCCATCCCATGTGTTGAGTTGGGAAGAACTGGAGATAGAGCCTGACTTGTCTATTGTTGAGAGGCCGGTGAAAATAGTGGACTCCCAAGAGAAGATACTTCGAGGGAATTCTATTCCTTTAGTCCGGGTTTTATGGCAGCATGAGAATTATACACATGAGACATGGGAGCAAAATTCATGGGTCGAGGAAGAGTACCCATTCTTGTTTTCCAACCAAAATTCATGTTGACTTTCCGGGGTGGAAAGTCCTTCATGGTGGGGAGAATTGTCACATACAAGACATATTTTAAAGTTATTTTTCATTTAATTTACATCCTTGCTTTGTTTTGGGGGTTTCCCTAGGTTTTAAGGAGGAATATATGAGTATTCATGAATTGGGCCAAATCGTGAGCCCAATTCCAGATTAAAAAATAAATTTTGTATCTTTTATAACTTTTTCATTTTTCAACATTTTTCATCCATTAAAATTCCTACTTGACATCCCCTAACCTATTAACACTACCAAGGTAATTTGGAGCTTTTAGAAATCCATAACCAGGGTTTATTTGGGTTTTTATCTAAGGGGTTGGGCCTGCTCGAAATCCCAATTCCTATTTTAAAAATAAAATTTGATTTTGTTATAACTTATTCAATATTTAGGATTTTTTGGTGATTCCAAGTCTCACCCAAGCCCAATTAACCCAGCCGCGTGTCTGAACTCTCTCCCCCCTCTTTGGAGCTCTAGTTAATCACGATTTGGTTCCGAACTTCATAGGGTTCCTCAAATCGCCCAGATTTGAAGAGATACTTGTGTTTTGGAGTGATTACTTCAAGATACTTCAAGTTTGATCTAGTTCTCTCTTGGTGCGGCGGGGGTGCGGTTTGATTTTTGCATGGAGATTCAAGGGTTTTTGTTACTTTGGTAGGTGATTCCATTGTGTGTGAAATTTTTGTGAATTATCTTGCTGTTTTCATGGTACCTTAATGTTTATTTCACTTGAATGTTTCTGTAAAAATTGGTTTTATTTGCATTTATAATGAAAATGAATTTTAAGTTCCAATTTTTGGTGAAATTGGGGGTTTTTCATTCAAATATTTTATTGGTTCATTTTCTATTGACCTATAATTACTTAGTTGATTTTATTGAACTATATTAGGACTGAAAATAATTTTTTGAATGTTTATTATTTTTTTTGTTGCTTTGAAAGTTTGTTTAAATGGTGTCTGGGAAGCAAATGGGCTTTAAGTGCCATCTTTGTGTGAAAATGGTGTTTTTTTAAAAGATATAACTTCTTGGTTCACATTGGGATGCCCCATAACTGAATTGTTGGTTTCATTAAAGGGTATTGAACTGAAATTTTGTTTTAATGACTTACAAGTGTTAATATAGTGTGAAAAGTGGATATCTTAAAGAGCTTTGGGTGCAAAACAATGTGATGTTTTGAGATGTTGTTTTATTGAAAATAAAATTATTTTATTGTGTGTTTTAAATGGTATAAAATGTGTGTAGCTACTGTAATTTTTTTTTTGTGACCAGCAGTGATATTTTATATGCAAAAGTATGTGTGTTGTTTTCTGAAATTGTTTGAGCACAAAAAGGGGAAGCCCGAGTACCTAGGTGGGGCGGATTTGTACTAGTACGGCTAGTGGATCAGATGGGTTTTGTCCCTGTTCCACTTATCATCTGGATAACGACAACTCTAACTAAACTATTTGGATGATGATTGGGGACCACTAGGTTATGGGTATGTTCCCTACTAGTGGCTCGTGCACGAGAACAGATTTTTCTTTGGTTACTCTACACCAAGGTACGAGGTACATAGGGCCTGAGACAACCTAGTGCTTAGGGGTGTTCCCGATTTTGATGATCATTGGATTTGTAGTATTTAACCTTGTTGTGGGGTGTTTTTGGAAGTACTTTACAGTATCTCACATGTCTATTTAATGTGCTAACATTCTGAAATTCTCAGATTGAAAACTTTTTTCATTTGAAAGTTGCATTTCTTTGAATTTTAACATTGTTTCACCTTGTGTATTAAAATTGATTGTTTTGTTCACATTGTATTGCATGCTCTTTGGAATCATCTGGTGGTATCCTATTGGGCTTAGGCTCACACCCTACTTACACCCCTTTGGTGTAAGTAGACCTGCTTATGCTTGACTCAGGTAAAGGGAAGACTAAGGGTGATGGCGGTTCGGGATGTTAGTCCCCATCGTTGGGGCGGAGTTGCGGAGACGGCTTGCGGGTGATGATCCCCTTGTCATGTGGAGTCCATGGGGATGTCTTTATGTTGTCATTATTTGTTTTTAGACCACTTTTAGTGTCTTTAAACATATTTATTCAGATCTGGTTTTGTTAAGAATTGTTTAGCATGAAATTTTCAGATTCTAACAATTGATTGTTTTTTTATGATTTATGCTTTCATACTCGGGTAAATCATTCCCAAACCAGATTTTTTTGATACCCGGGCACTTGTGACAGCCCGTGGGGATAGGGAACGCCCTTTGGGCCTTGACACGGGCCATGTTTGGTGCCGTTAATGGTGGTGACTAGATCCAGTTCGTGACAATACCCTTTCAAAATCTTCATATATTTTTCAATGAGATACATCCATCTATAGTGTACATGACCACATAGTCAAATATCTATCACCAATTGAACCATAAAGTGAACCATTATATAAAATAATATTGGAAAGAATAACATTTCCAATTCATATAATATGATGAAAATTTCATTTTCCATAGTCATCAATTTCTTCAGGTATATAACTTTACTTCATATAGCTTTGAAAAAGAAACAAAGTTTGGTTGATGTATGATGGATGTTCTTAGAAAAAATACACCATAAATCTACATGAATTAGATCTTGCATTAAAACATGACAATAATGTGATTTCAAACCCTTTAACTTTAAATCAGTCTTTGACACAATATTATTGATATTCGATGAATACCCCTCTAGAACCTTTAAATTATTCAAGATTTTGAAAAACTAATGTCTCTCATGCTTGGAAAGAGTGTAAGCAGTTGGGGGAAGAAAATTTTGTTTTTCACCCTTCACTGGTGCCAACTTCTCTCATATTTCCATGTAAACCGTGTCCAACCTAGCCTTAATTATATCCTTTGTTTTTCCAGGTGAATTTAGTAATGTACCAATTAAACTATCACATTCATTTTTTTCATCATGCATAACATCAAGAAAATGTCCGACATATAAACAATTCCAGTATGATAATTAAAAAAATGATCTTTTTTCAAACTGGTTTTTGTAAGTTTTTTTTAAAACAGTTTACCAAGAGAAGTGTCCACATATTTTACTTTCTCAAGTAGTTGATCACCTGTTAGTATAGATGATGTTTTATGTTCTTCCGAATATCCATCAAATGATTTCATCTAAGATCGGTACTTATGTCGTTGAGGTAGAAATCCGTGATGTCCTAGAAACACAGTCTTTGATGAATGTTTCAACCTAATTGATTGTGTACTTTGTTTGGAAATGATACACCCTTGTTTTCCTTTAATTCTATATCCTGAAAAGTTTTCATAAGTAGTAAATTCATCTATCGTCTCATACAACATGGCTCTTAATGTGAAATTTTTATTTCTGTAAGCATCATACACCATACCACCTGAATCCCACAATAATTTCAAAGATTTGATCAATGGAGACAAATAAACATCAATATCATTACTTGGTTGTTTTGGTCCTAATATAAGTATATATAACATGATGTATTTTCATTTCATGCATAACCACAATGACAAGTTATAATTTACCAACATAACCGACCATGTACTATGAGTGCTACTTTTAAAACTAGAAGGATTCACTCCATATGTAGATAACACAAGACAAATGTTTCTCATCTCATTTCCAAATTTAGGATACTCATGATCAATTCTATTCTACTGAGGAGATTCTACCGAGTGATGAAATTTCCCATATTTATTTATTATATCTCTGTGCCACATCAATTACCTTTTAGAATCCTCACTTCCATATAGGTTTCTAAACCTTGGAATGATTGGAAAGTACCATACAACTTTCATAGGACCTGATTTATCTTTCTGGTATCAAGAAGCACCACAATTTGGGCATTCTTTATGTAATTTTTAGTCTTTATGAAATAGTATACAATTATTTGGGTAGACATGTATTCTTTCAAAGATTATACCCACCGAACGTAGTATTTGTTTAGCGTCATATGTTCAGCTAGGGAGCTCATTATCTTCTGGGATCATATCATTCAAGAGAGAAATTAGTTCAGTAAAACTAGCATCACTCCATCGGTTGCCTGCTTTCAAATTATAAAACTTCAGTACAACTGACAATGCTGTATATTTAGTGCAACCAACATACAATTACATCTTTGCACAAATATAACTTCTAAAACAATTTTGGATAATCATGAAGTTCATATTCAACTGTTATTGTCATTTTCTCAATATGATCTTAATCATCATCCACACTTGTAATAACATCCTCAATATGGTATTCTTCATTATCCACACTTGTAATCATATCAGATGATCTATAAAACATAGTTTTATCCCAATCACTAGCTACATTCTCCTTTTCCCTCCGTCTATTCCAAAATTTATAATTTCGATCAATTCCATGACATATAAATTATTATTCCAACTCCTCTAGACTAATTAGTATTTAATTAAAATAGTGTAAACACAGACAAAGGATTTGAGAAGGGTCATATGCATGATCTTTTTCAAACTTGATGAAATCTTTCACCCCATATTCATACTCTTTTGTCATGCGATTGGAATCCATCAATTCTCTATTCATATCCATCCTATTTGATTTGGTAACATTAATATTTAATAAAATAAATAGACAAAAGATGTTCAATTAAAGATAGATGTCATAAATTTATTTAAAGAAAATGAAAATATTGAAAAATGGTTTATCACCCCACATAATAAAAAAAACTTATTGAAGGAAATTTATAAATATAATGGAAGATATTTCACTTTTAAAAACTATTTTTCACTTCATATTTTTAATGATCAAAACCCTTTTTGTATGATTATAAATGAAGTATAAAATCACATTAACATTATAAAAAACCGAGGAAATATGACTATTGAATGTAATAATGAAAAAAGATATATTATTTTAAAAACCATTTCATAATAGAAAATATGACTATTGAATACAATAATGGTTTCAAAAATAAAAAAAAGAAATTATTATATCTTTTAAAATATTTTCAACACTGACATTGAATTTATGAAAGTATAAAAGTATTAAACTATTGATAAATTGAAAAAAGTTTAAAGGTATAAAAATATAAATTAAAAATTTATATATATTTATATTAGTATATAAAATTATAGATGTATATAGAAGTATAAAATTATATATAATTTATAAAAGAATATATATTTTAAAGAAATATACACAATTTATAAATATATATAAATTTATAAAACTATATAAAAGTACATATATATGTTATAAAAGTATACATAATTTATAGAAGTATATAGTTTTAAAAACTTATAAAAGAATAAAATTATAATATATAAAAGTAAAATTTATGAAAGTATAAAAGTATAAAATTATTCGATTTTAGTCCATTCATGAAATGGTTGATATTGATTTTACGGTTAATAGAAAAAATCTAGGCATACCTTGCAAGTCTCATGAGATCTACCCTTGGATTTAATGAAAAACACTTTTCAAACCATTTCAAAAATCTTATAGAAACCCCACTCATGCTACACAGGTAAATGATCAAATGAATGGAACCACATCATCAATGAAATGAAAATAAGAAATAAAAGAAATCTGCCAAGGGTCCCACACACATCAATCAAGTAGGGGAACTAAAGAAGATCAATATAACCCCATATGAAAAACCACCAACCAATGAAATTATTTCATGGGATCTACCCTTGGATTTAATGTGATACAATCCTATAATTTATCAAATTGGGACCAACTGCAAGCTTATGTTGCATCCTAACACAAGTCACTTGACTAGCTTGCACCAATCCTAGAATCAAGGACACTCTCCACTAGCCCTATACATAACTAGGGGGAACTATAAGTGTGAAATGATATAGTGTAACATAAATAAATACTTCTCACTTAGTTACTCATGTTATCATGACCAAAGTAATAGTAATGGCGAGTAACAATCAATAATCCCAACAATCATCATTAAGCATAAATAATAACTCACCCACGCCTCTAACGCTCTCACAAGAAATATCCCCTCTCTATCCATCGCCTGATCACTACATACATCAAAAACCACCCATAAAGGGAAAGAATCATAAGGGGAAATAAGTGGGTCTCACACACCCACATGTTTGAAAGACCATTTAAAAGGTTCAAACACGCCTTTTAGAAACCCACCAAGAGGTCAATTATCTATATAATAATTTTAAATAATTTATAAGAAATTTATTAAAACATTATACTTAAAACAACCTTGAAATAAATTTATAAATTAGTACACCTTTATAAAATCACTTGATTGATTAAAACATTACCTAAATTATCTTATCTAATAAACCAAACAGGGCCAAAAAATGTTAAACCTCGCATTTTATTTTAAATAAATCTTGAAATATTTTATCAATGCTTGGAATTTCAAGTATTGATTGAAATGAAAAGTAAAAATATTGTGATGATTGAGATTTCACTTTGATGACCAAAACACCTTATAAAATCTTAGAATTTATTTATAAAGATAATTTGTGCAATTTCTCAAACACATGGTGTGCATAGTTTATTAAAAAATATTTTTAAAAAGTTCCACAATTGAGGAGTCCTTGGAATTGAAACGAAAATCACATAAAACTTTATTTACCTTTCCAATAACACATAAACACAATTAATGATTTTATTTGATATACAAAACATGGACTTAAATAGGAAAACAATCATGATTCTCAAATTCAATGAAAACACATTGGGTAACCTATTAAAAATCAATGGATAATGGTCTGTAAATTCAAATATAGGATGAATGGAGCTCAAAAAATTAATTAAATGCTCTGGAAATAGATAAATCACAAGAAAAATGGGTCAACACTTACCCTTGGGTTTTGGCCACGAACGAGTGCAGTGATGGTGAAGAAACTAAGGGGGTGATTCCGATCCAAAAAAACAACACTAAAATGAAAGGGGGTGCCACCCACTATTATTGAATAAGAATGAAAAAAAGTGAACCATGAAGAGAATAGGTTGATAAAGATGTAAAAAAAATATTCGAATAGCATATCTTTAGTTTTGAGGGTCTTGATTCGTTAAAAATGTTCAGCAAAGTCACAACAAAGATGCACCAACACTAGGGTTCGACGAGGCAGAAGTGGGGTTTAGCGAGAGAAGCAGCGACGATAGGAATAGGGTTCGATGAGAGTGTCGGTGCGATGATAGTGCAGTGGCGTGACAATAGTGCAGTTGGGCGAGAGCAGCGTCAATGGGGTTCGATGGGAGTGGCGACGCGACGACAATCGACTTCTGTGAGAGCTTGAAGGTGTGAGAGAGATGACATCTGGTGAGGGTTATTTTAAAAGAAGGGGAAAATTTTTATCAGTGTTTTCCAAAAATCACTGATAAAGGAAAGTTTTATCAGCACTAAAATAAAAAGTTCTGATAAAACTGACCTTTATCAATGCTTTTTTAGCATTTATAAAAAATACCCCTTTATCAGCGCTAATAAAGCACTGATAAAACATGTATTTATGAGTGCTAGAATTTTAGCACTGATAAAGATCCAATGTCAATAATTTATTTATATTATTATATATATTTATAAAATAAAATAATATATATTTATATATTTATTTATAATTATACATATAATAAATATATATATGTATATATATTGGATGTTTGGGGGTACAATTACATTCAAACACACACACACACACACCACACACACACATGCTGAAAAGATAGACCATAACCCACCCAAAGGGATAACCCACCCATCAAGCCTTATTCATTAAGTACATGACTTATAGGTCCAGTAGGGATGAAGCCTATTACATGGACCGAAAGACCAGTACAACATCATGCCTGCATCATCTTGCCTACGTCACTAGGCCTGCATCATGCCTGCATCATCATCTATGTCACCACCTACCACTACTGGAAATATAGGATTTCCCAACGGTTTAGAACTGTTGGGAAAGGCTGCAGAACCATTGGTATATGTTATACCAATGGTTCTGCAAACCGTAGGGAAGTAAGCCATTGGGAAAGCTTTTCCCAATGGTTTACAGTGAACCGTTGGGATAGGGTGGAGAAAAATTACCCTATCCCAACGGTTCTGTAAAACTATTGGGATAGAGTGGAGAAAATTACCAAGTTTTTCCCAATGGTTTAGCCAAACCGTTGGAAAAAACCCAAGGTCTCCTCTTTCCCAATGGTTTCTAAACCATTGGGAAAAGTGTTTTACCAATGGTTCTATGAACCGTTGGTAAAACAAAACCCAGACATGCTATGCCAACGGTTTCAAACCGTTGGCATAGCCTATGCTGGGGCAAATTGCACAGCAGCTCTGCAATTTGCCCAGCAGCTCTGCAATTTGCCCACCGGGTCTCATTTTGTGGGTTCCCTCTCATTTTCAATCCAATTATTGTACCTGAAATAAACTAACACATACATATACAATTATTGTACCTACAATAACCAACTAACACTTACATATAGAGAACAAATTCATACACATTTAACATATAATGCTGGATCTATACACATCCATAATTAAATTAGAATTCATAACGTAATTATAAACATACATAATTAATTTAGAATTCAATTTAAAATTTAGATGACAATTATATGTGGAATCTGGAAGTCAATTCATAATTTGATCGGTTTTTTGTATACCATATATTTTTACCTGAAATGTTGTCCATTTTAAACAAAAGAGAGCCACTTAGAGTGATTCTGGCCACACTATGCCTCCGATTAAGGTGGGTTTGACTCGTACACGTCACATATGACCCATGTATCATTGTGATAAAGTATAGACACAATCCGAATGCGTTTTGTCAGTTTTACGTATGCCAGTTGATGTTTTTCACTTAAAATGACGTCCTTTTGAAACAAAAGACAGACACTTTGAGTGGTGGCGGCCACACCGTGCCTTAGATTGAGGCGGGGTTGACTCATACATGTCACATATGACCCATGGATCATTGTTCTAAAGTTTTGACACAATATGAATGCGTTTGGTCGGTTTTCCGTATTCCATTTGATGTTTTTCAATTAAAATGACGTCCTTTTGAAACAAAAGGCAGACAGTTTGAGTGGTGGAAGCCACACCGTGCCTCAAAATAAGACGGGGTTAACTCATACATGTCACATATAACCCATTAATCATTGTGATAATGTATCGACACAATCCGAATGCGTTTGTTCGGTTTTCCGTATGCCAGTTGATGTTTTTCAATTAAAATGACGCCCTTTTGAAACAGAAGACAGAAACTTTGAGTGGTACCGGCCACACCGCATCTCAGATTGAGGCGGGGTTGATTCATACACATCACATATGACCCATGAATCGTTTTCCTAAAGAATCAACACATTTCGAATGCGTTTGTTTAGTTGTTCGTATGTCAGTTGTTCTTTTCACTTAAAATGATGCCCATTTTAAACAAAAGAGAGACACTATGAATGGTTTCGGCCACACCGCGCCTCGGATTGAGGAGGGGTTGACTCGTACACATCATATATAACCCATGTATCATTGTGCTAAAGTATCGACACAATCAGAATCTGTTTGGTCGGTTTTCCGTATGCTAGTTGTTGTTTTCACTTAAAATGAAGTCCATTTTAAACAAAAGAAAGACACATTGAGTGGTGTCGGCCACACCACGACTCGGATTGAGGTGCATTTGACTCGTACACATCACATATGACACATGGATCGTTCTCCTAAAGTTTCAATGGAAACCGAATGCGTTTGGTCGGTTTTCCGTATGTACTTAAAATGTTGTCCATTTTAAACAAAAGAGAGACACTTAGAGTGATACCGACCACACCACAACTCGGATTGAGCCCGGGTTGCCTCGCACACGTCACATATGACCCATGGATCATTGTGATAAATTATCAATAGAATCCGAAGGAGTTTGGTCAGTTTTCCGTATGTCAGTTGTTCTTTTCACTTATAATCCGAAAGCGTTTGGTCGGTTTTCCGTATGCCAGTTGATGTTTTTCAATTAAAATGACGTCCTTTTGAAACAAAAGACAGAAACTTTGAGTGATTTCGGCCACACCACATCTCATATTGAGGCGGGGTTTATTCGTACATGTCACATATGACCCATGGATCGTTCTCCTAAAGTTTCAACGGAAACCGAATGCGTTTGGTTGGTTTTCTAGTAGTAAATGAAATCAAGGAGGGTGAGGGGCTGTCTGGAGGGGCTGTCCGGGGGGCTGTCCGGTGGGTGTCTGGGGGGATGTCCAGGGACCAAGAAAGAGGGTGGGGGGGCTGTGCGGGGGGCTGTGCAGGGGGTGTTCGGGGGGTTGTTCGGGGTCCAAGGAGGAGGGTGGGGGGCTGTCCGTGGGGCTATCTGGGGGGCTGTCCGGGGGGCTGTCCAGGGTCCAGGGAGGAGGGTGGGGGGGCTGTTTGGGGTGCTGTCCGGGGGCTGTCCGGGGGGGTGTCCGGGGTCCAAGGAGGATGGTGGGGGGTTGTACAGGGTCTAGGAAGGAGGGGGGTTCCCAAACACATAACCACTAAAAGACAACAACATCCATAAAAACAGATAATATATAAAAATAACTCAACTCCAATACTATATTACGAGTTTAGATAAAACCAACAACTAGAATAGATTAAATATCAAATCTCAGTAATATCAGTCAAAAATGTAATGGATCAATGTTTCCCACATCACCATCACCATCATCACCATCATCATCACCCTCGTCCTCATCCCCATCGTCGTCCTCGCCCTCCTCAGCGCCCTCCTCCTCGCCCTCGCCCTCCTCCTTGCCCTCGCCCTCCTCCTCGCCCTCGCCACCCGCCTTTCCCTCCTCCTCTCCCTCCTCTTCCGCATCAGACTCCTCGCCATCATCATCGTCAAGCTGGACATCGTCCTGAACACCACTAGAACTACCACCTAGTGCACCATATATAGAACGTATCGACGACATATACTCATCAAAAGCTGGGCTGGCCTCTGCTGGAAGTGTTGGATGTAGAAATTCAATAAATTTTATAAAGGCACTATTTGCCCTAACAGATTGTTCTGCCGTCTCTGTGGCCTTTTTTTCAGCCTGTTCTGCCTATTCCCTAACTTGCTGCAGCTTGGTGGCACTACAACTCGTACCTGAGGAGGGCCAATACCTCGTCGGGGCTATCCTAGGTCGGCAGCGTACTCTGCCAGGATGCTCCTCTCCCAACACCTGATGTAAATGATCTGTTGGCCCAAAATTGTCTGGTTATTGGGCATCGAGGGCCTCTAAAGAAACCTGTTACAAATATAAATATATTATTAAGTTACAAAATAGATATTAAAATATAAAATCAACAGATTAAAACTTACAATCTACTGCTGTGTCGCTTCGTTGATGGCACTTCCATCCTTCTTCCGTCTACTCGAGCAAAACAGTTTTGCTCGAGGCACACGTCCTTCAATATTCTGTATTTGCCTCTACAATGACATTGAAAAATAAAGTTATATGAAAAATTTAGCAAACGATTAAATAATTTAGAAAACAAAAGAAAATGTAAGTCGTAAAGAAAACTTATAAAAAATTGTCATACCTGCTTCCTCTCATGATCCGGCATCGTCGTACGTCCTAGTGCGTGGAGGTATTTTTTTGCATCAATGTTTTTTTTTTCCAGATGATTCCTAAATAAAATTCAATAATTAAAATGATAATATTAATGAAAAACATGAAATTTATTATTTAAATACCTCAAATGTAATTCATACCTTAAACTGGGTACTCATCCAATGAGTAATCATCTGACGATACTGCTCTATAGGAAAATCATCCACGACTGGTACTGCCTCCAACTCAGTGCCAACTCTAGCACGCCAGCCAATATACAACTCATGCTTGTAGGCTCTCAAAAGCTTGCCTAAATCATTTAGACGATCCGCTCAAGCACCCTCACCATCAGGAAAATTAAATCGAAGATGACATCAAAATATTAATTCATATAAATACAAAAATAATTCATGGCATTAAATAAAACAGATTTTTTACCCATATCTCTGCCCAAGCTCTATCCTTGACCTCATGTGGCAAATGTCTCCATGACAGCGGGCTGACGGGAATGATGTCGTAGTATTTGGCAAGCGTCGCCAAAAAACTCTGACATTGCTGCCCTGATTTCTCAACCATCTAGTTGTCTTCATTTTAATCCACCATAACCTGTGTGCGGCAGTTCCACACCGAACGCATGCATGTACGCCCCCGCCCCCACCTCCTGTTAGTAGATGTATCTGTCATGAAATAAAAACAAATATTTTATTAAAACATGTTATAATGAAAATAAATATTGCTATAAAAATTTGTAAGGTTTTTATTTATATACCTGTGCCAGTCTGGTCGCTGAGCGCCTCCGGATCCCCAGAAACTGATGGAACACCCTGTGGTGGAACAGGAGTCGAAGACGATGGAATATAGAAGCTCAGAGAGATAGAAGTAGAAAGAAAAGAAGATGGTACAGTAGTATGACCAGATTCTGACTAGGGAGTGGGAATCATCACGGGATGTGAAAATGATGGAGCAGAAGATGTAGAAGGTAGCGAAAACATGGGAGGCCTAAATATCCCGTGTGTCCCTAACGACACACCAAGATCAGAATGTGGGAAGGATGACATGTCAGTGGGAGGGGCAGGGTCTAGTCGGGCACGCGTAGCTGATCGTCCACCTCTGGTACAAACCCTCCTCGTACCATCGGCCTGAGTACTAGGACCAGTACTAGGCTCCTCGTCGAATAACTGTCGACGTATAGGTGGATCCTACAAAAATGTTTACAAAAAAATTAATCAAATGACATTATATATTCTTTAAATATATATATATTTGAAATAAAGTACACACAATAGGCACTAATGGTGTAACGCCCATCTCTGCCATCCGAAGATTGTTCTCCATCATTTTTTTCCTTCGTCTCTCTTCAATTGGATGCATTTCATACTTTTGAAAACAAATATGTAATTAATTAGAAAAAGGAAACTAATGTGTAAAACAAAAAACTAAATATATGAGGAAATAGGGGGATTCATTGGTAATTTAGCTATCAATTGTTTTAGAAGAGCTTGAATGAATTTAATAAATCATACAAGTTTTAATGTTCACCAAGTTAGAAATATTGTTTGACTAGGTTTGAATACAGTTCAATTCCAAATTAGAAAATGCAATTCAAATAAAATAGTAACCAATAAACATCGAAAATTCACATAACGGTCAAGTCAGCTAAAACATATTTATGATCAATACTAAATCAATTTGAATATTACCAACCTTAACAACCCAACTCAAGGTAAACCAAAAGAATTGAGAACATGGATGAATGATTCTATATATTTCCAACCACAACTTCAGGTTCACAATCAACTCTGACAATTGAGCTATTGGAGTCATCAAAAGAAATAAATTGATTGGTTCCAATGGCAATAGGGACAATGTCAATTCCATCATCACCATCATCAAAAATATGTCTTAGAATTACTTCAACTATGACACCAAATTCAGGTCGAAGTTGGTCTTTGACATAAAAAACTTGTTTAGCCATTGATGCCAACACATATGGTTCTTCGGTAGCAAGATTGCGAGTCATATTAATTACTCAAAATCCACAATCATCAATAAATGTGCCATGTATCATCATCGAATCAAACCAATGGAATTTCATCATTATGACTCGTCCATGAGAGTAATAATCCAATATTATTATTTTCTCAACGACTCCATAATAACCCACATTTTCAAATCGCGGTCTACTATCTGATGCACTGACATAACAATCTGTTGTGGCAGTAACCATAACACCATCATGTTGTGTTCTCATGTTCTTTGCTCGTTCAGTGACAATAAATTTGTACCCATTGATAACAATTGATTTACAGTCACAAACCGCGGTATTAGGACTAAAAGCCAAAGCTCTTATTTCCTCAGAGACAGAGTCAGCAGACAAACTCAATACCTGCAATATAAATGATTGTTAAACTTAATTAAATATTGAAATAATTAATTTAAACAGTAATATTTTTACCTTCAATTTTAACCAAGCAGAAAAATCTTTGCTATGAAAAGTCTCCCTCCTTCTCAAAGATAAAGAACGATGCTTCCTATTTATCATTGTTTTATGTTCCCTATAGATAAAAATATGAATAGTTTAACAGATATATATATAAGATATACATAATTAATTTAGTTACCTGATATAGTCATCAAACAAATCACAGTTGAACAAAACTGTGCGATGTGCCATCTCCCGCTCTTCATGGCTTAATGTCTTCAATGTATATGATCCATGAATTCCTCCTGTTTGAGGAAGTGATGGAAAACTGGGTTCAATTTTCTCATACTGTTCTTATTCATTTCTCATCAGTCTGTTCAATCTTGTAGTAAGATCATACAAATACATCGAGCAGAAATCCCTACATTCTTGATCCAGGTAACCGTTCACGATAGAACCTTTGGGATGATTTCTTTTTCGGACATAAGACTTTAATGTGAACATATTTCTTTCAGTTGGATACATCCAACGAAAATAAATAGGTCCTCCAAGAAGTATTTCAGTGGGAATATGGATAGTCAGATGCAGCATGCATGTGAAAAATGATAGAGGAAATATTTTCTCCAACTCACACAAAATTAATGGGGCATCTGTCAACATTTTTTGCAAGAAAGACTTGGAAAACTTCTTAGCACAAAGATCTCTAAACAAATGGCACAACTGAATAATAACCACCCTTACATTATTGGACAAAAGATGATGGATTTATATTGGAAGCAACTCATGTAGTAGAACGTGATAATCATGAGTCTTCAAAGATTTTAGCTTCAACTCTCTTCTATTGACCCGTTTAGATATGTTGCTTGAATAACCATCAGGAAATCTAATAGTCTCTAATACTTCCAGAAATTGTTTTTTTTCCATAGGTGTCATCACATAAGAATCACATGGAAGTTTCCATTTATTTTCACTGATACGCATAGGATGCGATTCTGGTCTGATGCCCCAATCCACCAAGTCACGCCGAGATCGTAAATCATCTTTTGTCTTCCCCTTGACATTTAGAAGAACCGAAAAAAAAATTTCACATATATTCTTTTTAATATGCATTAAGTATAAGTAATGACGTAACAAATTGGTTGACCAATAAGGAAAATAAAAAAAGATACTCCTCTTCCTCCAATTGTAACAGGTTTCAGTGGAAACATTATTTCTCTTTCCAGATTTCATTTGACCCTTCCCGAACGAAAAACTGAAATCTTTCAATTCATCAAGCACATCAGTTCTAGATATATGCTGAGGTGGATCATCGGTCTCTATGGTATTATCAAATCTTCGATGATTCATTCTATATGGATGATCATTTGGAAAGAATCGTCGATGTCCCATAAAACTGAAACTACAACAATGTTTCAGTCTTCTGGATCATGTATTTTTCATACAAACTGGACATGATAGTTTTCCCTTCGTGCTCCATCCAGACATCATTGCATAAGCCATAAAATCATTGATCATCCACATAAGCATAGAACGCATCTGAAATATGTCTTTCGAACATGCATTGTATGTGCGCACACCCACATCCCAAAGAAGTTTCAACTCTTTTATTAAAGGTTGCATGTATACATCAATATCAATGCCAGGATTAGAAGGACCAGATATGAGTATACTCATGAAAGTGAAATGTTTTTTCATACACAACCATGGGGGAAGATTGTAAATGTGTATAAAAACTGGCCATGTGCTATGAGAAGTAAGCATCTGCCCAAACGGATTAAAACCATCGCATGAAAGACCCAGCCTCACATTACGCACGTTAGCTGCAAAATCAGGATGTCGAGCATCAAATCTCTACCATGAAAATCCATCTGTAGGATGAACCAACTCATCATTAGTCTTCTTTCTCTTGGTATCATGCCATCTCATTTTTATTGATATGTCCTCAGACATAAAAAGATTCTGGAGTCTGGGGATCAATGGAAAGTGCCACATTACTTTTTTTGGAATGCGGGATGGTGTTCCATCAGATTTTGACTTCCAGCAGGATGTGCCACATTTTATACAATCATTTCGTTTAGCGGTTTCCTCCCAGAATAAACTGCAATCTTTCGGGCAAGTATGAATTTTGTTTCTTGAAAATCCAAGATCCTCAACTAACTTCCATGCCATATAGTGGTTTGAGGGAATATCTACATCATCTAGAAGTAAATCCTTCAAGAGGGTAAGAATGTAATCGATTGCTGTATTAGAAATCCCATACATAGTTTTCCCATGAAACAATCGGATTAAAAATTCCAGCTTTTTCATTTTATTGCATTGTCGATATACTGGAGTCGTGGTAGCATCATTCAATTTTTTCACCCTATCAATATCATCATTTTCACTAGATGCATCAGCTGTCCTCATATCGAAGTCTTCTTGAGTTGAAATCCTTTCTTTTTCATGATGACAAATAAATGGAAACCGATCATCTAAAAAATTCTCCATTCCAGTCCTTTCATTTCGATCATCACCAATTTAAGATTTCATTTTCTCCCCACTGTGATACCACACAAAGTAGTTTGCTTGAAAACCATTTTTGGTTATGTGGTAGCTGGCTTCTTCACGGCTCAACCAAGGTCTACCAACACAATTGGAACATGAGCAGTGTATGCGACCACTATCTGAAGCATTATGAAATGAAAAATCTATAAATCTCTCCAAATTGTTTTGAAAATCGCTTGAGGTCCGATCAGTTTCATACATCCAACTTCTGTCCATTCTGTAAAAAGAATTTATATAAGTCATTTTGTCATAAACAATTCAATAGGATTGAACTTTAATAGAAAATACATTTAAGTAAACGATAAAGGAAGGAGTTTCTAGTTGATGTAGTGAACTATTAAAACAATGTAAAGATATACTAATTAATTTAGTTATGTGTGCCTAGATTTGAGGTGAGATGTGTTTTGTAATTTTTTCATTTATCACATAACAAGAAGACACCATAGACCTGATAAAACATTGTTCAAGATATTACAAAGTGAATGTTTTTCATGAAAGATGTAGAATGTGTAAAGAGAGTTTTTTAAATAAGTTATTGATTCTAAAAAATGGAAATATTGTGAAAAGTTAGTACATTTCATAACACCCAAACTAAATTAAACAGAAAGTACCATATCACCCCACTAAAAAAAAGTAAAACCACCTACCCCACTACCCCAACCATGTCAATTACCTCAATGAGGGCTTCTATGTCTGTATTTGGGAAGATGTTGAAGGAGTCTAACCTGGATGTGGGAGTTGCAGCCGATCAGATGGAAGACCTCAGGTTAGGGTTCACCTGCATGGGGGCTTCTGGAAATCGGGGGAAATGCAGAGTTATTTGCTTATGTGTAATCAGGGGCGGGATGTCCACGGGGGTGGCGGGGTTGTCCAGGGGGTACGGGGTGTCCAGGGGGGTGGGCGGGCTGTCCACGAGGGTGGCGGGGCTGTCTAGGAGGGAGGGGGTGTCCACAGGGGTGGGCGGGCTATCCACGAGGGTGGGGGGGGGGGGGGGGGCTTTCCAGGGGGTAAAAGGTGTCCAGGGGGTGGGGGTGTCTGGGGGGGTGGGGGGGAGTGTCCAGGGGGTGGGTGGGATGTCCACGGGGTTGGGGGGCTGTCCAGGGAGTAGGGGGTGTCCAGGGGGTGGGCAGGCTTTCCACGGGGGTGGCGGGGTTGTCCAGGGGGTACAAGGTGTCCAGGGGGTGGGAAGACTGTCCACGAGGGTGGTAGGGCTGTCTAGGGGGTAGGGGGTGTCCAAGGGGGTGGGCGAGCTGTCCACAGGGGTATGACTGAGAGATATGAGATTTAATTGGGTTGTCATTCATGTTATGAAAAACAAAAGATGGGTGTTAAGGATTAGAATAGTATTTTTTAGTGAAAATCCAATTTGGTAGGATTAGTGACTTGATAACATGATGGTATCAAGTTTGCAATTGGGAAAATGTTGGGGCACTGGATTCTAAAAGGCTCCCACAACCTTCCATGGATATATTATTTCTAGAAAAATGTGTTGTGGGAGAAGGAATTCATCCCATATAGTTGATGTCACTTTTAGATCATGTGATGCCTTACTCATCAAGATGACTAGACAAGAACCAAAACCAAAGCGGCCTCAAAACTATCCAAATCTCTAGAAGTGATGAATTCCCCATGATTATTGGTGAACTATGGAAGTGATGACTTCCCACCTGCACAGCCCCCCCTCTCCACCTCACCCCCAACAGACTCCCCCTGCACAACCCCCCTCCCATCCACTGACTGCATAACCCCCCCCCCTCACCTGCACCCCCACTTGCATAACCCCCCCCTCCCCCACCCCCACCTGCACAGCCCCCTCCCATCCACCCACTGCACCCCCCCCACCTGCACCCCCCACCTGCACAACCCCCCTCCCCCCACCCCACCCCACCCCCACCTGTACACCCCCACCTCACCCCCAACATACTCCCACCTGCCCACCCCACCCCCAACCTACACACTCCCCTCCCCCCACCCACTTGCACAGCCACCCCCACCTACACCCCCCCACTTGCACAACCCCCCCTCCCCCCACCCCCCACCTGAACAGCCCCCCTCCCCCCACCACCACCTGTACACCCCACCCCCACCTCACCCCCAATAGACTCCCACTTGCCCAGCCCACCCCCCCAACCTGCACACTCCCCTACCCCCACCTACTTGCACAACACCCCCTCCACTTTCACCCCCCACTTGAACATCCCCCCTCCCCCACCCCCACCTGCACAACCCACCCCCACCCCCACCTGTATAACCCCCACCTCACCCCCCAACAGACTCTGACCTGCCCACCCCACCCCCCCAACCTGCACACTCCCCTCCCCCCCACCCACTTGCACAACAACCCCCCTCCACTTGCACCCCCACCTGCACAACCCACCCCTCCCCCACCCCCACATGCACAACTCACCCCCACCCCCACCTGTACAACCCCCCACCTCAACACCCCACCAGCACACCCCCCTCCCCCCACCTAAACACCCCACCAGCACACCCCTCCCCCCACCTACTGCACCCTCAGCACCTCCCACCAGAACAAAAACCGAACAAAAAATTGATTCACACATGACACCAGAACAAAAACAGAAAACAAATAACAAATCGAATTGAAATTGTTGGGTATACCATACTGCAAAAACCTTAGGTTTAAGCCAAATCAAAACAAAAAAGAAAAAAATTAGATGCAAAACATTAAACATAACGTACTACTTACAGATTTGAAGTGTAGAACAAAACAACTTTGTGATTGAATATGGATCTGGTGGAATGATTTTCCAAGCGAGAGAGATCTTAGGTCTCAACTTTAGCAGTTCAATCACGTGGATGGGATATCGGGTTTGCTGGGATTTTAGGGGAAAACTTTCCCAACAGTTTACACAAACTGTTGGTAAAGCCTTCCTAAGTCATGGCCTTTACCAACGGTTTTTACAAACTGTTGGGAAAGGGAGAAAAATTTTTAGATTTCCCAACGGTTTCTTCAAACCGTTGGGAAATACTTGTTTTATACCCCTATACCAACGGTTCTGTTGAACCGTTGGCATACAAGCGTTGGGAAAACCCAGCTTCCCAGTAGTGTACATATACTGTAATAGTACATGTGACCAACATAGTTTAATATCAAAACCTCTTGGATGCCAAGCATGAGCCTTTACCACTTGGGTACATGCTCGTTGGCATATATATAATAAATATATTTATAAATATTTTTATATATTTATATAATTATATATATTTATAAAATTATAAAAATTATAATAAATATATTAATTATATTTATAATTATAATTATAAATAAATATAGATATATTTAAATAATTATAAAATCATAATAAATATGTTAATTATATTTATTTATAAAATCATAAATATAATAACTATATTTATTATGTTTATAATTATATATAATAAATATATTAATTATATATATTTATAAAATTATAAATTTAATAAATATATTTATTATAATTTTATAATTATTTAAATAAATAAATATTTATTTATAATTATAAATTATAATTATACGAAAAAAGGTCCAGCCAGAAGCCGAAGCTCCTGACCATTTATTAAACTTTAAAGAAAAAGAAAGCAAGCACAAGAAAAGGTGGATGAGTTCAAACAAAGAGACAAACCCTCATCCATAGAGAAAAACTACATATCAAGAGTCACCATAACATGATCAGAATCTCCAAATTTATCGATAGATACCCACTCTGACTGTGAGTTCCTTTGATTGAAGAGTGTAATATACTCCTCATTAATCTTCTCCAACTCCGGGGTGAGCTGAGTCCTGGAAGACACACTTCAGCCACACCCTCGTGTTGTATCCCTGTCCTCCCAGCCACATCCTTAACCATGAATTTTTTGATGCCTATCCCATTTCCAAGATTTTTTATGAAAAATTACTTCATCCTCTCCCTTACCAACATCCAAAATGTCCTTAAAATCACAACTTTTAACTCCTCATTAAGTGATTCAAGTACCTAAAATCTATTTAGGACTGCAACATTCATTGACTAATCAATAATTTGTTCAAAAACCTTAACTGACTCAGATTGAGAGCCATTTTTCCTTGAAATCATATGAAAACCTTCATTTTCCACAGATACATTCTTCTCTTTCAATTTACCAGAGGAATTAAAATTCACTTTTTTCATACCTTTACTGCTTCTTGATTCCATTTGCTCATGCATGATGAGCTCATCAGCTATTGCTTGCATGCCAATCTCCCTGATGTATTTCTCCACAATGAGCTCCATTATGTACACTATAGGTGTCAAAATAGAATCATCCATAATCCCATTGGTTTTTTGAGCATTCTGAGAATATCTTTTCGAACTGACCTCACTTGCATTATGTTCTTCATTAGCAACAATATCCGACCATAGTTTCTTCTTATCAGAGCATTGCACAATTGTTGTAGATTGAAAAATCTCAGCCCCTACCTCCACTCACATTCCACTAGTAGGTTGTCCATTAGATTGGACATTAGTATGCCCTACAATAGAATCAACATGAGATATATCCAGTGTAAGAACCCGGTTTTTGGCTATAAAGGACTTTGGAATATTCTTGATATTATTCCAGAGTAGCGCCTTCAGACGACGTGCAATTCTGAGCCCCGGTGCGGCCGAAATTAAATTTTTAGTGCGTTCACACTGGAAACGCAAAATAAATGGGATAACTCCTAAAAGGTGTTTTAGATCAGATATATGAGTATATGGATGGGTCCGAAATGGGATGTTTACCCTAGGAATGACATAAATCATGTCAGCGCGGGACGTTTGGGCCCCTCGCCCGCTACCGGAACGTTAAACGGATAAATTAATTAATTAATTTATTCGTTTAATGGTTAAACTAAAGTATCTCTTAAAAGATGGATCAGATGGGAAAACCGAGGGCACCTTTGATTTCAGAGCGTTCCGTTTAACCTAGGAGGGGTGTAAGTTTCACGGGCGAGGTCCTTCTGTGAAAAATGCCGCCATGGGCGTTTTCGTAATTTGGCAGCCTCGGGCGTTGAGTTTAATAACTTTCAAAAGGAATATCAGAATTAAATTCTGAGACCGCTGTTGTGCTCGGGAGGTGGTTTTTACCCTAGGGGAGGCTTAACCTCGACCCCGTCGAGAGTTTCGGATGCGGGTTAAATTAAGGATGAAATTAATTAAATTTTAATTAATTAATTTTTCCCTACTTAAGAAAACCTATCCCCCTCCCTCTCTTTTATTTCCTTGGTGGAAGGAGCTCAACCAAGGATCTCCTCCTCATCCTCCCCCTCCTCCTCCGATCAAGGTGGAAGTGGCTACGACAAAGGGTCGCATCGTCGGGCAACGCCCAACGAGGTAGGATTTGACATTTTCGTTTTCTTTTCCCGCACCAACTTTGAGCTGGATAATATGCATTAAATTGTTGTTTGATCTTCGAACAAAGCCCATGGCCGTGTAGTATAAATTCTGGCCTTTCCAACACACATTTTGGTTTTAAATTTGGAGTCCCGAGGCCTCCTCAATCGCCCGCCGAAGATTGCGGATTTAAGGGTATTTTCCGGCGGATTTGGGATTTCTGGCGAGCTGGGACGGCGGTCCGGCTGGCGAGCGCGGCGGCAGGCGGTCCTGGCAGAGGCGACAGCTCGGCGCTCAGGCAGGAGGCGGTGCGGTGTTGGCCGGGAAAGGCATCAGGGGGCGCCTGCGGGCGAGCTGGGGCGTGCGGTGTCGGCCGGGGCTCTCGGACGACGTGCGGGCGCCAGCGGAGGTGCTCCGCGGCGCGGAGCGGAGACCGGGGTCGCGCCGTGCGACCCCTCGGCCAGACCAAGACCTGCCTTTGGCGGGTCTCCGCGTGGAAGAAGCGACCGGCCGTGAGGCCGGTCGGCAAAACTGTGGACCGCGGGTCCACGACCGGCCTGCGCGACCGAACCGCGGGCCGACCCAGGCCGGTCCAGCCCAAGGGGCATTGCCCCCTCGACTCGGACGCCCGTAATTTCCGCTACGGGCGTCCGTTTTGCATGCCGTCTGCGGTTGTAGAACCGTATCGATGAGTCAAACTTCTTGAGATGGTCTCAGGAATTTTTAGTTCCCGAGACGAGGGGCTTAGTGCCACAATGCGTACGTTAAGTGGATTGACGTTTTTCCGGGGGTTCATGTTTTGAGCGGCGCGAACACATCTGACATACAATTTAAGCGTCGTTAGAGGTGTTGGGACCCTGGTGCCAAGGAAGAGTTTACCAGTGTGGTTTTGGGCGTTGAAACCGGAGTTGAGGCGTGGGCCCCACGGACCGTCTTTTAAGTTGCGAGCAACGTTTAGAAACTTTTTCACCCGACATCTGTTTGGGGCATGCGAGTAGTCGATTTTGGGTGTTTTTTCAAGGGTATTGAATTGGCGCAATCCGCCCGATTTAATTCTGTACGGTGGTGTGGGCCTCGCGAGGGCTGGTTTGGGAGTTTGCGGTGATTTCCAGCTTTATCACCAGGTGTCTGTTTTGGACAAGTGAATAGTCCATCTTGTGTACTTTTCTGAGAGGATCACAATGGTGTAATCCGTTAGAAGCGCTTCGGGACTAGGATGCGGGTCCCACGCAGCACCGCTCACGTTCGGTATGTCGGAATGCATCTTTTTCTCCGGATATCTGTTGCACTCAAGTGAGCAGTCCTTTTGACATGTTTTCCTGAGGGGATCACAATGGTGGGATGCGCCCGACTATTTTTTGGGGCCGAGGCTCGGGATCACGGGACGCCGTTCGGGCTTAAGGTGGTGTTGGTGACTTTTCCGTTAGATATCCGTTTGAGGCGAGTAGGTAGTCTATCTCACGTGTTTTTTTTTGCGAGGATTAGAACGGTGTAATATGTTCAGGTGAGCGGAGCCTCTTATGCGATCTTATTAAATGTGGAAATATGAAGGTGTACCAGTGGAGGTTCTTCCTACATTGTTTGCAGAGAACCATTGGCGTGTGATCATGTTCACTCTTGGGGGAGTGAAGTGAATGCTTCAAGAGACGTGGTTGGCCATGCCTCATCCCTTGAGGTGGAAAGTGGGATTTGTTACGTTACGCCTTCACGTTGATGTTGGGTGTCGTGTGCACGATATCCTTTGGGCTAGAGACGTGGCATGCTCTGGGAGTATGTAAGAACACTGGGAGGTACATGTGGATGTTGGTACCTGAGAATGTTTGTGCGCTTGGTTGGGGTTGACTTGGGGTCACACGTCATGTGGGACCCATGTGCATTCCGTGTTCTTCTTTACGTACTTTTGACCTCTCACGACGTAGAGGGTTCTCGGTTTTCGTTTGTTGACCAGCAGGGTTGAGTTTTCCCCTGGTCCTGTTCTTGTTTGTTGACCAGCAGGGTTGAGTTTTCCCCTGGTTTTGTTCTCGTTTGGCCAATAGAGATGGTTTGGTTCCTCTGTTTCTTCAGCTGTGAGGGGTTTCAGTACCATGCCCTTTTCACCGGATTGTGACACCGTTTACGACTACGCGTTCTCTTAAAGCGTGGGTGTTTTCCAACTTTCTGGGATGAGTTGTCTCAGTCTACTTCGATAGTGACTCAGTGGATTGGAGCGTGATCACCCTAAGAGGCCCGGAGAGTTTCTCCCGTCCCTCCGTGTTCCCTGGTAGAGTTCTTGTGGATTCGGTGTGACCAACACTTTACGCAGGCACCGATCCTCTACCCAGGAGGTTGTTTCCATCAGGGCTGGCCAGTGGGGTACCATCTAGCAGGGATGGACATAGTAGTACCATCCAGCAAGGATGGACAATGGGTTACCATCCAGCAGGGATGACCAGTACAGCGGTGTTCACCGAGCAGTACCATCCAGCCGGGATGGCCAGAGTGGTTCCGGGTTTACCTCCACCAGGGCTGGGAAGTGGTCCCCGATGCCGGGTTTACCTCCGGCTGGGCTGGTAAGTGGTCCCCAATGCCAGTTTTACCTCCAGCTGGGCTGGGAAGTGGTCCCCGATGATGGTTCCTAGCCTCCCTCCAGTGGAGTACCCTTATACGAGACTGGGTATTGGGACTCTTCGACGACTTGTGCCGGGTCGCCCTCCAGTGGATTACCCTTTTACAGGACTGGGCAGTGTGGCACCCATCGACTCTTTCCAGGTCTCCCTCTAGTGGGAACCCGTCGACTTCTAGGGATTACCCTCCAGCGGGGCTGGGCAGGGGGTCGCCTGTCGACTTTGAGGAGACCTCTCGACTGCGGGGCAGTGACGAGGTGTGGTTTGATGTACCCCCAGAACTCTCAAGTATGAGGGGTGATTTCCCCACCGAGACTCGTCCTTGTGATGCGACCTAAAACCATACAGGCGAGTCAGTACCGCCCAAAGCAGATAGTGTCGAGGTGCGGTAATTTGAGCCCCTTGACTTGCAGTTCGGGGTAGATGTGCAGGATGCTGGGCATCGATGGTGTTTACTTTTGGGACTGTTGGCTACTCACTTTCTTGGGCTGAGCTACGGGACGAAGATCCCCTTACGATCCTGTTCGGGTTTCTTGACAGAGTATATATATTTGTATACCTTGTTCCAGTTCCCACTTCTTGGGTTTGGTTACTCTCCTTCCAGGAGAGGTGAAGACGCTCGGGGTATGCCACATGCTTTCCGTGTCTAGCTTCTCGTGGTTGGACGAGTCTACTCTCCTGCTATAGGTAGCGAAAGCTCGATAGGAAGTTCATCTTCTCACCATTCCTAGATCATTGTGTTAGGACGAGTCTACTACCTTCCTCTTGCTGGGTTGAGTTGTACTCTTTACTGCACTCTCTGTTGCACTCCTTTTCTATTCACTGTTTGACCTACTGCTCACCCTTCGGTACCTCCTTTGTTGCTCCCTAGAGCCTTCATGGTATCCTACTGAGTATTTTTATACTCACCCCTGCTTGGGCTTTGTCCAAACTTGGTGTGCCCTTGCAGACGACGGACAGGTTGGTAGTGACTTCAGTAGAGCTTTGGAGTTCGGGAGCTTGGACCGCATGCGGTGGTCGTAGTTGGGTTCCAGGTGGGGGACCCTTCCAGTTGTTTGCTTTTGTTTACTTGTTGCCGGGTTGTGGCACTTTTCTGGTTGGGCGCGTGTTTTTCCCCTTTTCTTTTCATTTTACCTTCAGCACTTGTTTTGTACTTTTAGAGATCGATGCACATTGTGGTTTGTTTATAGCAGTTGAAACTTTACTTCTCTTTTTACTCTGCACTATTGCATTGAGTGGGCTACGTGTGTGTGTACAGGTACTCAGGTAAAGGCCTCCCCGATTTGTTTAGCCTTCGACGCTTGTCGCCAGCCCCTGGCCTATGGAGGCGGGCTCGGGGTAGTTGCGGGTCGAGCCCGGGTAGGGTTGGGTCATGAAAAAGTGGTATCAGAGGTGGTTCGTTCCTTGGGACATTGTTCGGATTCCCCTAAAAAGGAATTGGTTGGGATTTGGGGCAACAGTGTTAACGTGTCTCGAGAGTGGCTCTCAGGCCTGGGAGTCCAGTGATGGTGCAGCGGCCGACATATCCATTCACCAGGACCCTGATAACCCACTTTTCTACTCGGCATGCTGAGACACTCATTGTAGGGAAAATTTGGTTATGCATCACATAGGATTGAGTCTTTGACTGTCCTTCTTGAGTTAGCTCCCCATTACGATTGTTATATACATATATGCTCATCTGACCGCGACACTCCTTGATAATATTCTGGATGTTTCCATGAAGACAGCCAGCCAGGATACCAGCTTTGGTTTGTGACGACGACCCTATGAGCTACGAGGACTCAGTCCAGGACCCATCATGAGAGCCCCTCTCTCCGGGTGGGCCGGTAGCATCACCCCCACCTGTTGAGTAGCAGACAGGTTCAGTAGAGCAGACGGGGCTTGAGCGTAGGTTGAGAGCGCACCGTGAGTTCCAACGGTAGAGACCGCTGAGGTTTGGTGGTGAGCCAGACCCTCAGGTAGCAGAGGTTTGGATAGATATAGTGGATCGCCTTTTCAGGCTTGTGCAGACGCCGACAGATCTTATGTTGGCTTTGGCCGCCAACCTTTTCCATGGAGCAGCTTGGCGTTGGTGGAGTCTGGTGACTCAGTTTCTTGATGAGTCATCGCTTTTGTGGGGTGACTTCCAGTTATTGTTTCGTGAGGATTTTTTCCCCTCCTTCTTATGCTCCGTTCAGATTCAGGAGCTCCTGCAGTTTCAATAGGGAGGGATGATGGTGTCCGAGTACGCGACTAGTTTCACAGACCGTGCATGCTTTTACCCGGACTTGGTCCATAACGACAACATCCGAGCATGTAAGTTTGAGAAGGGTCTCCACTGAGAGATTTGTGCTGTCATAGTACCCTTGGGCATTTCCACATATTCCAGGGTACTAGAGCAGGCGCGGTGATAGAGATCTTCCTATCACGTTCTAGTGTTGGTGGTGGCAGCAGACACGTTAGAGCCGAGACGTCTACCGCAGCTAGCGGGCGTCGGCAAACAGAACCTCGACGCATGTGGATTTATGATAACCAGACTCAGGGGCGTGGACGTACACCATAGTGGTGCCGAAGGGCACCAGTGCGGCTCAGAGAGAGTCAGTTTTATGCTTGCGATGAGCATGGTCACTTGGCATAGGACTGCCCGACCAGGCACGCTGAGAATGCCGGGCAGGCAGCGGGTGCACCACCACGACAGAGGCAGCTTCGTGATCGGAGTAGCGCCCAGAGAGGTGGTGCTAGAAGAGGAGCGGGAGGAGCTGGTAGTGGGGGATGACCTTATAAGGTCTTCCCATCACCACTAGGCGGTCCACGTCAGGATCCGGGAGATGACAGTTGGGACCGCGGACAGCCGCGAGCTTTGGATGTCTACGATCCTGCAGAGCATGAGGTGATAAGAGGTACACTCTACTGCTCTTCTACTTTTTTGCAGTAGAATTGTTAGACTCTTTGTATGAAATTCTTTTCTCCCTACTCCTTGTTTGAGGTGTTACCAGGGTGACGTAGGGCGTCGGGTGTAACCCTGTGTTGGTAGAGTAGAAGGTGTGCAACCTTCCTCTTTAGTCGATGGCGTCGACTCCATCGCTCTCCGAGCGTGTAAGAGATTCTTGGTTGTGGGACATCGACTGTGAAATCTTGTGTGACCAGATATCCTTGGGTGTTTCACTATATGGATATTCTGAAGGAGGGAATCACCGGGCCTTGTTCTAGGTGCGTGCGGTGATTCCATTCGCGGCATGCGACGTAGAGGTTCGGTCGGGGAGGTGAGCTACCCCCGATGTCCTTCGGAACATTTGAGAATGTGCGAAGGGATGGCGAGGTTCCCTACCACCTTGCCCTAACCCCAAAGTCTGGAGTGGGTGCACGATGTCTCCCACGTGACTTGCCCGAGAAGATGTGTGCATGCCTCTATGCACGTCATCAGAAAGGGCAGAACTCACTTGAACAAATCAAATCCTTTGGTCTATGTGCGGTGGCGCAGAACTGTGCATGAGTTCTTCTGGGTATGGGAGAGCCAGGTGTGGTCTTAGTACCCTGAGTTGTTCCCTGGTTTTGCTTTTCATGGACGAAAATCTTGAAGGAGGGAATGATGTAAGAACCCAGTTTTTGTCTATAAAGGACTTTGGAATATTCTTGATATTATTCCAGGGCAGCGCCTTCAGACGGCATGCGATTCTGAGCCCCGGTGTGGCCGAAATTAAATTTTCAGTGCTTCACACTGGAAACGCCAAATAAATGGGATAACTCCTAAACGGTGTTTTAGATCAGAGATATGAGTGTATATATGGGTCCTAAATGGGATGTTTACCCTAGGAACGACATAAAACATGTCAGCGCATGACGTTTGGACCCCTCGCCCTCTACCGGAACGTTAAACGGATAAATAAATAAATAAATTTATTCATTTAATGGTTAAACTCAAGTATCTCTTAAAATATGGCTCAGATGGAAAAACCGAGGGCACCGTTGAGTTTGAAGCGTTCCATTTACCCTAGGAGGGGTGTAAGTTTCACGGGCACGAACCTTCTGTGAAAAATGCCGCCAGGGGTGTTTTTGTAATTTGGAGGCCTCAAGCATTGAGTTTAATAACATCCAAACGGAATATCGGAATCAAATTCCGAGACCGCCATTGTGCTCGGGAGGTGGTGTTTACCCCAGGGGAGGCTTAACCTCGACCCCGTCGATAGTTTCAGATGCGGGTTAAATTAAAGATGAAATTAATTAAATTTTAATTAATTAATTTTTCCTTACTTAAGAAAACCTATCCCCCTCCCTCTCTTTTGTTTCCCTGGCAGAAGGAGCTCAACCAAGGAGCTCCTCCTCATCCTCCCCCTTCTCCTCCGATCAAGGTGGAAGCGTCTACGGTGAAGGCGGTGCGACGACGAAGCGTCGGGCAACGCCCAACGAGGTAGGATTTGACGTTTTCGTTTTCTTTTCCTGCAACTACTTTGAGCTGGATAATATGCATCAAATTGTTGTTTGATCTTTTAACAAATCCCATGGTCGTGTAGTATAAATTCTGGTCTTTCCAATGCACATTTCGGTTTTGAATTTGGAGTCCCGAGGCCTCCGCAATCGCCCAACGAAGATTGCGGGTTTAAGGGTGTTTTCTGGCGGATTTGGGATTTCCGGCGAGCTAGGACGACGGTCCGGCGGGCGAGCGCGGCGGAAGGCGGTCCTGGCGGAGGCGGCGGCTCGACACTCAGGCAGGAGGCGGTGCGGTGTCGGCCGGCCGAGGCAGCAGGGGGCGCCTGCAGGCGAGCTGGGGTGTGCGGTGTCGGCCGGGGCTCGCGGATGGTGAGCGGGCGCCAGTGGAGGCGCTCAGCGGCGCAGAGCAGAGACTGGGGTCGCGCCGTGCGACCCCGCGGCCAGACCGAGACCCGCCTTTGGCGGGTCTCCGTGTGGAAGAAGTGACTGGCCGTGAGGCCGGTCGGCAGAACCGTGGACCGCGGGTCCACGGCCGGCCCGCGTGGCCAAACCGCGGGCCGACCCAGGTCGGGCGGATCGATAGGCCCAGGCCGGTCTAGCCCAAGGGGCATTACCCCCTCGACTCGGACGCCCGTAATTTCCGCTACGAGCGTCCGTTTTGCATGTCGTCCACGGCTGTGGAACTGTATCGATGAGGCGAACTTCTTGAGATGGTCTTGGGAATTTTTAATTCCCGAGACGAGGGGCTTGGTGCCACGATGCGTACGTTAAGTGGATTGACGTTTTTCCAGGGGTTCATGTTTTGAGCGGCGCAGACACATCCGACGTCCGATTTGAGCGTCGTCAGCGGCATTGGGACCCTGGTGCCGAGGAAGAGTTTACCAGTGTGGTTTCGGGCGTTGAAACCAGAGTTGAGGCGTGGGCCCCATGACCCGTCTTTTAAGCTGCGAGCAGCGTTTAGCAACTTTTCACCCGACATCCGTTTGGGGCGTGCGAGTAGTCGATTTTGGGTGTTTTTCCGAGGGCATTGCATTGGCGCAATCCGGCCGCTTTAATTCCGAACGGTGGTGCAGGACCCGCGAGGGACGTTTTGGGAGTTGGCGGTGATTTCCAGCTTTATCACCAGGTGTCCGTTTTGGAAAAGTGAATAGTCCATCTTGTTTACTTTTTCGAGAGGATCACAATGGTGCGATCCGTTGGCAGCGCTTCAGGACTGGGATGCGGGTCCCACACAGCACCGCTCACGTTTGGTATGTCAGAATGCATCTTTTTCTCCGGATATCTGTTGCACTCAAGTGAGCAGTCCTTTTGACGTGATTTCCTGAGGGGATCTCAATGGTGCAATGTGCCCGACTATTTTTCAGGGCCGAGGCTCAGGATCACAGGACGTCGTTCGGGCGTATGGCGGTGTTGGTGACTTTTTCGTCAGATATCCATTTGAGGCAAGTAGGTAGTCTATCTCGCGTGTTTTTCCACGAGGATTATAATGGTGTAATCTGTTTAGGAAAGCAGAGCCTCTTACATGATCTTATTAAATGTGGAAATATGAAGGTGTAACAGTGGAGGTTCTTCCTGCGGTGTTTGCAGAGAACCCTTGGAGTGTGATCGCGTTCACTCTTGGGAGAGTGAAGTAAATGCTTGAAGAGATGTGTTTGGACATGCCTCAGTCGTTGAGGTGGCAAGTGGGAGTTGTTACGTCACGCCTTCGTGTTGACGTTGGGTGCCGTGTGCACGATAGCCTTTGGGCTGGAGACGTGGCATGCTCTGGGAGTATGCGAGAACGCTGGGAGGTACATGTGGATGTTGGTACCTGAGAATGTTTGTGCGCTTGGTTGGGGTTGACTTGGGGTCACATGTCGTGTGGGCCCCATGTGCGTGTTGTGTTCTGATTTATGTACTTTTGACCTCTCACGACATAGAGGGTTCCTCGGTTCTCGTTTGTTGATCAGCAGGGTTGAGTTTTCCCCTGGTCCTGTTCTCGTTTGTTGACCAGCATGGTTAAGTTTTCCCCTGGTTCTGTTCTCGTTTGGCCAACAGAGATGGTTTGGTTCCTCTGTTTCTTTAGCTATGAGGGGTTTCAGTACTGTGCCCTTTTCACTAGATTGCAGCACCATTTATGACTATGTGTGCCCGTACAACGTGGATGTTTTCCCACTTTCTGGGATGAGTTGTCTCGGTCCTCTTCGACAGTGACTTAGCAGATTGGAGTGTGATCGCCCTGAGAGGCCCGAGGAGTTTCTCCCGTCCCTTCATATTCCCTGGTAGAGTTCTTGTGGATTCAGTGTGACCAACACTTTACGCGGGCATCGATCCTCTACCCAGGAGGTTGTTTCCAGCAGGGCTGGCAAGTGGGGTACCATCTAGCAGGGATGGCCAGAGCAGTACCATCCAGCAGGGATGGCCAGTGGGTTACCATCTAGCAGGGATGACCAGTACAGCGGTGTTCACCGAGTAGTACCATCCAGTCGGGATGGCCAGAGTGGTTTCGGGTTTACCTCCAGCAGGGCTGGAAAGTGGTCCCCTATGCCGGGTTTACCTCCAGATGGGCTGGGAAGTGGTCCTCGATGTCGGGTTTACCTCCAGCTGGGCTGGGAAGTGGTCCTCGATGATGGTTCTGAGCCTCCCTCCAGTGGAGTACCCTTCTACGGGACTGGGCATTGGGACTCGTCGACGACTTTTACCGGGTCTCCCTCCAGTGGATTACCCTTTTACATGACTGGGCAGTGTGTCACCCATCAACTCTTGCCGGGTCTCCCTCCAGTGGGAACCCGTCGACTTCCAGGGATTACCCTCCAGCGGGGCTGGGCAGGGGGTCGCCTGTCGACTTTGAGGAGACCTCTCGACTGCGGGGCAGTGACGAGGTGTGGTTTGATGTACCCCCAGAACTCTCAAGTACAAGGGGTGATTTCCCCACCGAGACACATCCTTGTGACGTGACCTAAAACCATGCGGGCGAGTCAGTGCCGCCCAAAGCAGATAGTATCGAGGTGCGGTGATTTGAGCCCCTTGACTTGCAGTTTGAGGTCGACGTGCGGGATGCTGGGCATCAATGGTGTTTACTTCTGGTACTGTTGTCTACTCACTTTCTTGGCCTGAGCTACGGGACAGAGATCCCCTTACGATCTTGTTCTGGTTTCTTGACAGAGCATATATATTTGTATACCTTGTTCTAGTGCCCACTTCTTGGGTTTGGTTACTCTCCTTCCAGGAGAGGCGAAGACGCGTGGGGTAAGCCACGTGCTTTCCGTGTCTAGCTTCTCATGGTTGGACGAGTCTACTCTCCTACTATAGGTAGCGAAAGCTTGACGAGAAGTTCATCTTCTCACCGTTCCTAGCTCCTTGTGTTAGGACGAGTCTACTACCTTCCTCTTGCTGGGTTGAGCTGTACTCTTTACTGCACTCTCTATTGCACTTCTTTTTTATTCCCTATTCGATCTACTGCTCACCCTTCGGTACCTCCTTTGTTGCTCCCTCGAGCCTTCGGGGTATCCTACTGAGTATTTTTATACTCACCCCTACTTGGGCTTTGCCCGCACTTGGTGTGCCCTTGTAGACGAAGAACAGGTTGGTCGTGACTTTAGTGGAGCTTTGGAGTTCAGGAGCTTAGACCGCATGCGGTGGTCGTAGTCAGGTTCCAGGTGGGGGACCCTTCCAGTTGTTTGCTTTTGTTTACCTGTTGTCGGGTTGTGGCACTTTTCTGGTTGGGCGCGTGTTTTGACCCTTTTCTTTTCAGTTTACCTTCAACACTTGATTTGTACATTTAGAGGTCGATGCACATTGTGGTTTGTTTATAGTAGTTGGCTCTTTACTTCTCTTTTTACTCTGCACTATTGCATTGAGTGGGTTGCGTGTGTGTGTACAGGTACCCAGGAAAAGGCCTCCCCGAGTTGTTTAGCCTTCGGCGCTTGTCGCCAGCCCCTGGCCTATGGGGGCGGACTTGGGGTAGTTGCGGCTCGAGCCCGTGTAGGGTCGGGTCATGACATCCAGCTACCCAGAATTAACCCCTTCAACATTCTGATCAGCATTACTCACTGGTTGAAAATCCTCATGTCCTGCAACAGGAGCGCTGTCCAACTGCCCCAAAATTCCACCTTCAGCATTATTTTCAAACAAATCAGAACAAACTAGTTTCTTACCTTGTTTCAAGCATGAATTCTTATCATGACTATGAGAAGAAAAATTCTCATAGACAATCAACCTCCTACAGCTAGCATGGTCATGCCTGATAACACTGCATTACAAGCTGAATTTTGGAGACCTCTTATAAACGATCTTTAAATATAATAAATATATTTATTATAATTTTACAATTATTTAAATATATATATTTTTATTTATAATTATAACTATAAATAAATATTTATTTATTTAAATAATTATAAAATTATAATAACTACATTTCTTATATTTATAATTTGATAAATATATTATAAATTTATAAATATAATTATTATATTTATTATAATTTTATATCCAATGAGCCTGTACCCGAGTGGTAGAGGCTCCTACTTGGCATCCAAAATAACTAGGATCAAATCTGGGTGGGGGTGAATCTCATGGTTACTATAGTAGTAGGGTAGTAGGTACCGTGTCGTACGGTAACAACCAAAACTATTCATCTGATTTGGACATTCAAGCCACCGGTTTGGACCTATGGGTATTAGGGCCTTTGGGATACCAAGAACCTTAGGCCACAGGGCCTTCAGGCCACCAATGACCATCGATCCATAGGGCCTTCAGGCCACAAAGACCAAGAAGCAGTCCAGGAGGACCACATTGGAGCAATCCCTGAAGAGGATTCAAAACAAGTAGCAACTACCAGAGTAGAGTTAACCGAATTGGAAGAATGAGAGGGTATGAAAATTGTCATCGATACCAGTCACTGTGCAACTCTCCATGAGGCAAGACTAGTCGATCAGTTATGAGAGGTGGGGAGCTAGGTGCCTTCAAAGTTTCAAATGTTGGGGAGGGGTAGTTTTAAGTGTTGTTAGGTCTTGGGCCTTCAAGATTGTGTATTGGGCATTGTGACTCTAGGCCTTCGGGTCATGTATGATCTTTGTGTCATGGGCCTATGCTTCATGTAAGGGTTCCCCCTCAACCCTTAAAAGGGGGATTAACCAAAATAAATAAAAAATATAAGGCCTTTGGGCTTTCAGAGTACAATTATAATTATAAATAAATATATAATTATTTAAATAATTATAAAATTAGAATAAATATATTTATTATATTTATAATTTTATAAATATATATAATTAATATACTTATTATAATTTTATAATTATTTAAATATATATATATTTATTTATAATTATAAATATAAATATTTGTATATATTTTTAAATATATTTCTATAATTATATATATTTATAAAATTATAAATATAATAAATATATTTATTATAATTTTATAAGTACTTAAATAAATAAATAAATAAATATAAATATATTTATAATTATAAGTATAAATAAATATATTTATAAATATTTGTATATAATTATAAATATATATTTTTATATATTTATTTATTAATATATAAATATATATATTTATTTATAAATTTATAATAAATGTATTTATTTTAATTTTATAATTATTTAATTATATATATATAGTTATAATTATATTTCAAAAGTATTTATATATAATTAAAAATTTATAATTATAAACATAATAAATATATTTATTATTTAAATATATTTATTGTAATTTTATAAGTATTTATGAAAACATAATAAGTTCATGGGTATAACATGAATGAATCATATACCTAGTAAAATATAGATAATAAAAAACGAGTCATCACATATATGGAAAATACGAATAATAAGGGTGTTAATGTATAAATGAACATTCATGATGGATACATAACATATGCAATCATCATTATAATATAGGTAATATTAATATTTAGCAACCCATTATCATGTCCACAAATAAACTCATGATCATATAGCATCAAATATACTCACTAATCAATATATGAACATAAATAACTACAATCATATCCATGAATATCATCATTATCTCATGATATATATATATATATATTTATTTATTGACTAAATTAATTGGAGACATATATTTATTTAAACACTTATTTATTTAATTATAATTATAATTATAAATAAATATATTTAAAAAGTATTTATATATAATTATAAATATAATAAATATATTTATTATTTTAAAAAAATTATTATAATTTTATAATTATTTAAATATATATATTTATATATTTATAATATCATAAATAATTTTTTAAAAACATTATATATAGATTTTAATTATTAAAAAATATATATTAATATATCATATTTATATTAATTATAAACATGTGTTTTTTAATTAATGTATATAAATAAACATTATTTTTGAATATAAATATAATAATTATATATATATATTAATAATAATTTTTATTAAAAACTTTTATCAGAGATAAGAATAGCGCTGATAAATCTATCCTTTATAAGCACTTTAGCTAGAGCTGGTAAAGGTGAGGCTTTTATCAACGCTTTCTACTTAGCACTAATAAAAAAAAATGTTTCCCTTGCCCCGATCTGTGGTAGTGTTCGTGTTAAAAAATGTGCTCGGTGGTTCGTATCGACATTGCGGTGATCAATGAGCAATTATTCTCATGTGACAATCATTGACGGTGACTTTTGGCTACATTTGCGTCGACACGAACATGGTGATATCTTATGCTTATTACTTTATGTGTCATGTTTTCTTGATGGGTGGATAATTTTCAGAGTGTCGAGTTGTGATGAACGTGACGATGTTTTCATGCCTTATTTTTTTCATATTTTATTGCCTTTTGAATTATTATTTTTTATTTTTATGTTTAATTATTTAATTAATACGTGTTTGAATTAATTTTCATTTGGAGTCTGCACACATTCCTTGATTCCTGTTTGTGTGATACCAAATAAGTAATCATGGGTGGGAGATTATTGGAGAATTTATTTGTTTGGAAGCCGATCGTGCGTGTGAGAGAATCGTAAATTGCACTTAAACGGATTATGAATAAATAAATATATTAATTGAAAATTTAATATTTTGTGTGCTTCCCCCTTCAAAATTACATGAGTGATACCTAATAAGTGATCTCATATGAGCAAACCCAACACAGATAAACTCTTCTAATTTTTGAGAAACGATTTGTTGAATTTCATCAAGTGATTCGATGCTAATGTGAAGCACAAATTATTCATCAAATCAGAAAATGAAACGATAGATGATTTGTGTGAAAATTAGAATACTTTCTAACATCATAGAATGAGACCTGATAGCATTTTGATTAAATTTGGAATCAATAATAATTGAATAAATAAATATTCAGATGTGGGAATTAAATAATTAGCATTGCATACACCTGAACGGATGTCACAACTTTGAAACCTCCATCTTCATTTGTTTATTCTATAGATTAATTTAGTTCATTTAAATAGTTTTAGTTAAAATTTAATTGATTGTTTTTAAATAGTTGTTTAGTTTTAGAAGTTTTAGTTGTTAATTACTTTTGAAACTCATCTACCTAAACAGTTTATCAAAAGGATATTCCTAGGGTTTACACACATTCTCTCTGTGGTTAGACCCTACTCGCCGCTTCTACAGTAGTTAGTAGGTTTATAAATTTGAAATTTGTATGTACTACGATGCACATGAAAAATTTATAGCACTGTTTTCGGGGAGAATAGTATCATTAGGAGGTTCTCAAAGAGATTGATTTAGTTAAAAAAACCAATTTACTACTATGGGAATTTTTCATTTCAAGAACTTTCAAGACACCCAGAAGTTCAGAATGGTGTGGGCCACACCACACAGTTACAACTACTACCCACTAACATTGTATGGTATGGAATACAACCTTACATCACACATGAGATCTTCAAATAATCCTATTTATTTTAATGATCTTTATTCAAGTCCGTGTTATAATCCATAAGAGAATACTTCATCATGTTATCATACAAGTCCTTATACATCTGTTATCTACTTTCAAAGTCAAAGAATTCTTGAAAATTTGGAACTTGATAATTCTTGTGAAATAAATGATTCAATAATTGGGCGCATGTTGTTTTATGCTATCACCAAGACAAATCATAGGTTTGAACTTCAATATGAATGCAATGCAAAGTTTATTTCATCAACAAAAGATCTAGAAAATCAATTGAAAAATTTAAAAAATCAAATGACCTATCTTTCCAAACTATTCGCCTCACTACCACTTAAGGATCTATTTCAGAACAATTATTTTAAGGAGAGTGCAGTAGAGGTTCCATTTAAACAATATCCATTTCCTGATTTTGATAATGAGACTACTTTGATTGATTCTTCTTTATAACATACCATTTATGTATTCTCTCCATCATAATTTAATTCTTTCAATATAATCATATTTTAAGAATATGAGAGATTATTCTTCCACTATGTTGAATATAAATTCCCCTTATAAAATTTGATTTCATATCCTTATTCTGTGAGTTCACAACCCATCCATACCAAAGTGAAAAAGGAAAAATTCAATGTCTATCAAATTACACCTTTTGAGGATAAAGATGACATTGATTTAGGGCCCTTCTTTACTACGATAAAGTCAGAATTGAACCTAGACAACATGAATTTCCACATGAAAGAGAACATCACTTCAAATGACATTGAATCACCTCTTTATGAAAATATTTATGAGTCTGATTTTTTCTGAAATGGAGACATCTAAAACATTTCAGGACTTAGAAAACCAGTTAGTGATTATGGTGGAGAACAATCATAATTTTATATAAAAAATGGAAGGATGAGATTTCCTAGAGGATACTAAGTTCGTGGTGCCACATGTGTTAATGGATAAATATGATGAGGTTAGTGTAGAAGAAATTTTTGAAAAAAAATTCATTCTTGACACAATGGATTCACCTACTCTAATTGATCCCACCCTACTTTCACTATGCATTGAGCATGAATTAAGATGGAAACCATTGGATTTACCTATGCGAGAGGTTAGCGGTGAAAACATATTGGGATACATCATCGACCTGAATACTGTATTCAAGGATATTATGGATATAAGTCAACCACTAAAAGATTCTGGTAAGAACATTTATTATCATATACAAATTTAAAAAGGTAATGTTCTTAATCTTCATGATGATTACCTTTGCACAAATTTCAATTATTTAGTGAGTTTTTATTTAGAATAGGGATATTCATTCTTTTTTGAGATGGTCTATTTTCATTTCGTCCCACCCATCCATTTTTCTGAAAAGTTTCCATTGAGATATTGTGCATCTTGCAGAATAATCTCCTTTTCAATGAATGGATTCTACACTCCTATTGAAAAAGAAGAAGATGCGTGGTATACATTTTTATTTGATCATAATGGAGTGTCAACAACATCTGGCTTAAGAAAAAGTAAACTTAGTGCTCAATGGGAGACAACCCATCATTAGTTTATTTTCCTTACACTACATTTAATTTTATTTCATTTAGTTTTTTAAGTAATAAAATGACATGCATTTACTGTAATATGTTTTCTCCTGGCACTAAAGTGGATTTGAATTCATCATACATATTTTTTATCATCCACATGTTTTTTATTTTGGTGTGACTTATTTGATATGATGTGGGTATGTGTTGTCTATGTGTATATTTTACAGGTACATCATTTCTAGAGTTTCATCAGATACTAACAGCCTTTTTGTGTTTATCTACACTGACACAGGAAAGTGTTTTATTTTTTGTTATATTTTATGCTTCCAAAAAGCACCATGTAAAATAACTAACTAAAAAAATTAATTAAAAAAATTGAAAAATGAAAAAAAAACATTCTTATCATTGTTGAACCCATATGAAAATTGTTGTATTTTTTTCATAACATAGCTAGGAACATACCACTTGTATCCTTGGGAATTTTGAGCACATGATTCCTATTTGAAATGATTTGATCCTTAATCTCTTTACTTAGATTATTGCTGATATTATTCCATGTTTAAAAAATGTTTTTTTTGGAAACTTGTATATTTTTGAGACACTTATTTTCACTCATGATCAACTGTTCTATCCAACATTATATTTCCATACCCATAAGGATTTTGGCCCATTTTTTCATCATCTATTATTTCTATTTTTCTTGAGGTAATAAATACCATGTTATTTCTTCGAGAACTTTCCATGTTTGTTCGTTAAAGTGATATGAATTTTGAAAGTTTCACTAAAATGATCAAGACATTTGTTTGATTTATTCATCCCATTTGAACCACTGATCCACCCTTGCATTTTCTCCATCGTGTATCCCTTAAAATCCATGAAGAAGTCTTTTTAGGATGATCCCATAACTGATACCATTCCATATCTATTTCTTAACTATTTTCATGATAATTTTCAATATAAGTGTGGGGGAGTGATTTATTCATGGATGGTTGTTTGATGGGTAGTGAGTCATTTTTTGTAAATGGATTGACATTATTCTGTCATGATTTTATGAGTTATATTTCACATTAGCCACATACATTACATGTATTTTAATATGGGAATATAGATTCTTTTTGGTTTCAATAATGAATAAATCTATGGCCATTGTGTGGAAACCCTCACCTTTTCGGATACTTATAAAAGTGATAAATCGTTACTCCTTGAGTTAGAGAGTTTTCTATATGACCTACTTTTGCTGAGATTCTACAGCGTATACGCTACTTGTGTACCTTTCTTTGGTATTTTTTCTGATATTTATATTTCACGGGGTTTGGGAGCTATACTAACCAGTTTTTTTCCAGTCCCATTTGAGTGATTTACATCCCTAAAAAAAGAAAAAAAGAAAAAAAGAAAAAAAGAAAAAAAGAAAAAAAGGAAAAAAAAAACAAAAGAGGTATTGATTATCACATTCTTAGGGATAAACAATGTTTTAATTATGGGGGAGTGAGATTCTGAGGGAGACATTTGTATTGAAATTTATCATACATTTAGTTCAAGATTCAACCATCATTTTTTAAGATTGTCAAATTTGTTTTTATATCCTACCATCCTGTAGCCTCAGATACATTTGAACATAATGTGAAGCCCTCAAGATTGGTGCATTCTTTTGATTCCCACCAATGGAGTTGTGAAATTCATGCCAATATTATGGTAATAATGCACGTGTACAAGAATTGAGAAAAAATATTGATCAAATTGTTTGAGTGATAAGACTGATGTCGAGTTAGGTCACATGATGCATGAGTGCACGTACTTTATTTGGAAAGAATGCGAGTGGAAGAGAAATTGTTTTTGAAAATTGGAATTTTAAATGAAACATGATATGTTTTGGGTAAAGGGGATTGATTTTTTTTGAACTTTTGATTATATTGCTCTTGTTTGTCTAAGGGTACAATTGTGTATTCTTCATGATTATTTTACCCAGGAGTGAAATAATTTAAGTGTGGCATATTTTATGCGTATGGATTTTTCTAACATTTTTTTTATAATTTTATAACTTAGTTTTAATTAAATAGTTTAATTGTTTTTAGTGTTTTTAGTTATTTTATTAGTTTTATGGTGTTTTTTTGTTTTTTTCAATTTTAGTTAATTATATATTAATATTAGTTATTCAGTATTATTATTATTATTATTTTATATTAATTTTATACTTTCAATTTTTAACGCTATATTTTATTTTTAGTAGTCGTTTCATTAATATTAGTATTTTTAGTATTTTTATCATTATTAATTTATATTAACATTTATTAGTAGTATTATTACTATATTATTATTTTTATAATTATAATTTTGTCTAATTATATTTATAATTTATTTATTATTATTAATATATCTAATTATATATATGTGGATTTATTTTTTAATTATATTCATTTTTATAATTAGTATAATTTATGTATATAGTATAATATAATTCTATTATTATCATTATTTATTACTATAATAATAATAATAATAATAATTATTATTATTATCATTACTATTATTATTATCTAATATTTTTTTGTTATATATATATATTAGATTGAAGGAGCTGCCACCATCATCTCGATCAGGGGGGTAAAAACCCTAACCAACCACAACGCGCCTCCCTTCCTGTGGCACAACAAGTCAAGCCAGCCGCTACAAAACCCATGTGCTATCCTCCCTCTTACCTCCTGCACATGACACAACAAGCCACACCAACAGTGTACCTCTCCCAGTCCTCTATTCACCCGGTGCACCCCCTCTCTCACTGGACACCACGACGCCTCCAACCCACATCCACTACATAGCCTCACGTATTCGGTGAAGGTGGCTGAAATTGTTGGTTATTTGATTGTTGTGTATGACATCGACATGTGTGGTGGATTCAATTTTCTTCTAGAGACCAACGTCTCACGATGAGAGTGAACATAGATCTAATCATTTTTTTATGTTGACAAACGTGCTCGGTGGTTCGCATCAACATTACAGAGATTGACGAGCGATTATTATCATGTGGTAATCATTGATGGTGGCTTGTGATGAAATTTGTGTCAATACAAACATAGTGATATCTTATGCATATTATTTTATCTATCATTTTTTCTTGATGGGTGCCTAATTTTCAGAGTGTTGGATTGTGATGAAAGAGAAAATGTTTTCATGCCTTATTTTGTTCTCATATTTGATTTCATTTTTATTTTTTAATTAGATGTTTATTTAATTAATTATATATGCATTTGAATTAATTTTCATTTGGAATTTTCACACATTTTTTGGTTCCCATTCATGTGATACTTAATAAGTAATCACGAGCGGGAGATCATTGGATAATTTATTTTTTCAGAAGTCGATCACGCACGTGAGAGAATCGTAAATCTCACATGAGAGAATTCTGAATAAATAAATATATTAATTTAAAAAATTAATAATTTTTGTGCATTTATCTTCAAACTTTCATGAGTGATACCTAATAAGTGATTTCATATGAGTGAACCTGACACAGATAGATACTTCAACTTTATGAGATACAGGTCG
This sequence comes from Viscum album, assembly GCA_963277665.1. NCBI lineage: Eukaryota > Viridiplantae > Streptophyta > Magnoliopsida > Santalales > Viscaceae > Viscum > Viscum album. The sequence goes on along the minus strand of OY728120.1, from coordinate 442,859,471 downwards.
TTACATCTCATCAAGTGATTTGATACTAATGTGACGTGCAAATTATTCATCAAATCAGAGAACAAAATGACAGATGATTTGTGTGAAAATCAGAATATTTCCTAACATTAGATAATGTGACCTGATATTATTTTGATTAAATTTGGAAATGATGATAATTTAATAAATAAATATTCATATGTGAGAATTAAATAATTGGCATTTCATGAACCTGAACAGATGTCACAAGTCCAACACTTCTATATCCACCTGATTCTTACATAGATTAATTTAGTTCACTTATATATTTTTAGTTAAATTTTAATTAATCATTTTTAAATGGTTTTTTAGTTTTAGAAGTTTTAGTTATTAATTACTTTTGAAACTCATCTACCTGCACATTTTTTCAAAAAGATATTCCTAATTTCTACACACATTCTCTCTATGGTTCGACCCTATTCATTGCTTCTACCGTAGTTAGTAGGTTTATAAATTTGTAAATTAGAAGCTTTGTGATGAACGTGCCACTGATCAGAGCCATCTCTCAAGGATAAGGGTTTGGTAGCTTCACTTATCCTATAACTTATGTGTTTTTGTTTTATTAATTTTAAAGCATCTATAAAAAGTGTTGTTTGTTTGGTTTTAGGTTTATAAATTGTAGAATAAATGAAAATGGAACAACATAGGTTAGAAAGGAATATAAGTTTTCCTATGGTGAATTCTAGTGGATTAGAGCATCATTTACAATTATTCTAAGTTTTATAACTCAATTCATAAACTCAATATCATTCATCCAAACACCCTCCACTATTTTACTTTAGTATAAAACCACCAATATGCTCAGGGATCCCTCAAATAAACCAGGAATCTCATATATTCTCCTTGGTTAATGGGTAACTACACTCCTTAATTGATTGAATGGACTTACTCACTCACCTAAAAAAAATCATGTACTATTCTTATATGCATACCACATGACTCCACTGGTATGAAGTATGACCCAAATAGAGGAAGACATTGAAGTGAAGTAGTTGAGGAGTGCATCGATGTTAATGGAATGCAGAGTGACGATCACCTCCTCCACACTCCATTACCACTGTTTCACTAGAATCAGAGATAAATAGAGTAATAAATTGAAGCATAAAAATTCACACACACTATTGTGATTCCTCTCAGACCACCCATTAGGGGGTTAAATATGCATGATCATGGAGTTTGGAATTAGTAGGATTTCATAGAGGTGAGAAACACAAATAAATAGGTGATAAGAGAACAACATGATGAACATAGAATGAAAAAAATTAGAATTGGAATTAAAATATAGAAAATACAAGAAATCATAATCTAATCAAAACCAGGCCAAATGCCATGGTACAAAGTATTTTTTATAGTGGGGTATAAAATAATATTTACATCCATTGAAGAAAATTCTTAAGAATCAATGTAGAGCCTCAATATCCTTCTTCATGTGGGTGAGCACCACATGTTGTGTCCAACATTAGAGGCGAATTCTGTTAGAAGCATCTTTTTTTAGCTCAAAAATTCATCCCACAATCGTGATTGTACTCATATAATTTTCCCAATGATGTTTTTACTACTCTGTGGGTGAAGTGGAAGCCACATAACTTCATTGTTATAGGACTCTATCTATCTTTACGCAACTTCAGCCTCCAACCTTATGTGACCTTGGAAAAACCTAGATGACCTTTATGCACTAATATAATGACCCTTAAACACCCTGGAATGACCCTTATGTTCTTAGGTCACATTTCACCCTTACGTGAGTGTTGATCCCCACATATCTTCTTTGCCTGGACATGACTTTCATGCAGATGGGAAATGCTACCCTTATGTAGATGCACTACCTTTATTATGCAGGTACACTATCTTTACGTAGGTCCTCTTGATACCTTTATATGAGTGTAATTCATTCTTACACAACCATTACAGCATGTGCAGATGGTCATTGCCCTTATTCAGGTAAAATGAAAGCTTGGAATCATGACTGATTGGTGCTGCTTGGTCATGAGACATCAAGATGGTGATGGATAGTGTGCATACCCTAAGTCCGATATACCCTGATTCAAATAGGAAATTAGTCGAATATCCAGTGTGTGTCCATATCTGAGTATGCAATCAATTCATTGGGACAGACCCATGGCCTCACTTCTCCTCATCTCGGCATAATAAATGCACACTGCTACAAACAGATCGTCATCAGCTTCATTGATTCATCTCAGAAAATTCATCTTCAACATGAATCCATGGATTCAACATATCTAGTTTGAAAATATTCAAAAGAGCTCTTCCTTTCCAACTTCTTACTTCAGTGTTAAAATGGTGCCATAACTCATTAGTTTTTCACCGGTAAGCTCAAGTTCTGGTTTCTATTTCTCGATTGTCTGAGCATCGGTCCTCTACTCTGGTGAGCTTCGGTCTTCACAGGTGACACAAATCATAATATTTTATTGTTCAACAATAGATAATATAATTATTAGGTGTAGCATTTGGTATTTATAGATCAAGGGGTCATGATTATTCATACTACCATCAGCAGGGGAGGGGGATGAGGGTGGAAGGTTTGGTGGTAGAAAAATTAGGAGCGGTAATGGTGGAAGAACAGAGGAGCAGTAACAAACTTTTCTTCTAATGGAAGAACAATGAGACAGTATCAGGGAGATCAAGTTATTAGTCTAATGATGGTGCTAAGCTAGCGGTAGCTGTGGACCGATAGTAGTGAAGTTGTTCTGATGGTAACATAATTTTATGCCACACATTTTTTTTCCATAAATTTCCAGCCTACGTAATTTACACAAATACATTTTTAAGTGTAGTCATTAATAAAATTAATTATGGAAATAATAAAACCATAAAAATAAAAAATTTAATGCTTTTATACAATTTTATTTTAGAACAAATTCAAATTCAACCAATTAAAAACCAATTTTTTCAAAAAACACAATTAATTTTTAGCGTCTCATTTAAATACATATTTAAAAATTCTAGATTGTCATTTCACAATTTAAAAATAATATATTTTTTCAAAATAATTTCAAGGTATGTATTTTGAATTAATTCAAAAAATGATTGAAGAAATTAAAGTTTAAAAATTGAATCCATTAAAAATTTAATTTTTAGACTGAATCGAATCAACAATTAAATTTTAATTTTCAAAATCCACATGTGGATTCACAATTTATGTAAAGAAATGAATAAATTATTAAAAACCAATATTTAATCAATATTAAAATTTAAATCCATATTTCATAAAGATCACAAAAGTGAATGATTACCCAAGTTTTGGATGAATATTGGGGGTAATTTCAAGAAATAACATACAATTTTTTTTGAAAATTTCAGCTCACATCCACATCCCAACATGTGATGTGTGATATCATTAGACACAAATGATTAAGATAAAGGGTATTTCATATAACATTGAAAGTGATGTGTAAATATCACCTAATGTTATATAAAAGAAAATAAAGTATTCACTATGTTTAAAGGAACAATGTGGGTGGAAACATGGATTAATTCTAAAGGTAAAACACAAAATTTCTATGGGATAATCGATGAAGATATTCCTTAAAGCCTATATGCATATGATACATTTTTTACTATGTTATATTATATTATATCCATGTAAAAAAATGAATATCATATGTCTTAAGTGTATATCACTGGATATGATATAGGATATTGTATCACTACCACCTTTGTCACATCATGTCATACAATATATTGATACCATAATTCATTGATATGCACAAATCATATTTGACGATCATCAAAGATGGTAGAAATTTAAATGTTAATGTTCAAATATCTTTCACATCAACTATAATTAATACTTTTAACACATACAAGAATCAAAACAACATTTATATGGAAAATGCATATTGGTTAATGGTTATAAGAGTTATAATCAAATTCATTTACTCATATGTTATATAACATATAATTAAATACCACACAACCTCAGGGAGTACCATTGAGGACTATATAAAGTGTACAAGGCATTAAGTTGGTGTGTTATGGTGTTTGAGATCATCTCATCCTCTTGTTGATTCTTCCATAGCTCACTTCCTCCTCCTTCCTCAGCTTTCAATAGATACTAGTATATAATGGATATGGGGAGGATCGTACCTAAGTGTTGGGTGATTTTAGCCAATATGTGGATACACCATAGAGGGAAGAGTATGTTGGTTGTTCTTAGTGATCTTCATTGAGCACTGATTATTAGGAATGTGAAGTATGTTCAAGTTCCATTTCAATAATCAGAAGGAGAAGCTCTAGAAGTTAGATCATCCTTAGGGTTCAAATAACGACAACATAAATCTTCAATGAAGGAAAATTGTTCATAAGATGGTATCTTCTGATGGTGTTCAATGGCCAGTCAATAGGAAGGTGAAAAATAGAAGTTACAGAAATGCATAAGAGTCTTCTAATGGTCTTGTGTGAGGGTCATTACTTATGGTTTTATGGAAAAGGGTGGAACATAATATTCATCAGTTGCTACATAATAATAACTTTTACTGTTAACTAAAAGTTAACAATCATGGATGAAGTTTCAACAGTGGGCTCCCCACAAACTTTGAAGGTCAGTGCAACTGGATAAGTGACTGATACCCATTATAAAGGTGTGGTGGGACTACTTGTACACATGTACTATGATGTGGAGTAAATTAGATTAAAAAGGTTTTCTAATATTAGTGGTAACAATCATTTATTGTGATTGTAAATCCTTTTAACTTTTGATTAATGAAAAATGGAAGCAATGTTTTTCCATTGATGTAGGACTCACATCTGAACCACATAAATCCAAAGTATCATTTCCCCCTTTTCTATTTTTTCTCTTGAATGTTTTTGTGAGTTGTGAGTTTTCTTGAGTGTATGTGAGTTCAACTCAGTGCAATGATTTAGAGTGCATAGACTTTCTAAGTTATAATACATTAATTTAAGGGGATATTCTAATTAGTGGAGATTATCAGAACTTGATCCACTGCACTCATAAGTTCCTGTGATGTAATTTATAGTAGATTGATTCTTCACATCCCTAGAAAGTGGTATCAAATATTATGGTTCATCTTGCTCATCGACACACTCAGCAGTAGCTGGGGTAATGATCATTCTCTTACCTTGATGTTATTTTAGTTTCATCAGGAGTTTACTATTATTAAAAGGAATAATATCCAAAGAGGATAATGTCTAGATAGACAAGTTTTATGGGATAGATTTTGGATTCCAAATAATACAAATGGAGGTACATATTATTCAAAAGGACATAGAATTTCCCTTAATGGGAGTTAACTTAGAGAATATAGATAAAGCAGAATAAGAATGACTAGAAAAGAATGTTCTTGGATTAATCAGGATGTCACTGGCTCATAATGTATCTTTTAACATCAATAATATTAAAAAAGAGTTTATGGAATCTTTGGTGGACATATATGAGAATCCGATAACTTTGAACAAGGTGTTCATGATGCAAAGCTTGTTCAATATGAGATCATCGAAAGGTATACCTATAACTGATCATGTGAATGAATTCAACATGTTAGAGTTGGTGTACTAGGACCAATTGATTATACTTTTATTATATGTATATTCGATGTATTGACTATTAATTTAACATCTTATTACATATTGTTCATTGTTTCTTCATGAATTTAATGTAATAATGTCCTAGAGTATTTGTTGAATTGATAAGGTCATAGAAGTTCCCCGCTGTGATGAGAAGCTTAAAATGCTATGAAAATATTCTAAAGATAGTTTTATGATTGGATAATGTACTATGATGAGACATGTATTATTTAGACCGCCAGGTGAGAGTGATCGTAAGTGGTTGAGGCTTCTTCTCATGAAGTTCTCATTTGGTAATATTCAAGTTGAGAGATTACAAGAACGAACATTCTATTAGGAATTCCATATGTTTTAGTTTCATCGGGTATTCCTATCCACAAGCATGTGTAATGGTACTTAGACTTTAAGATTATCATTAATATATGTCATGACTCGCACACTTAGATTTACTCACCAAAACCGTCATGCCATATATTGGTAGGAAGTAGGGTATGTTGGGTGCATCACAATAGACATGTCATTAATAGATAAGTCAATGAAGGATTTGTTACTTCCATATTTATGTAAGCTGATAACTCAGACCTTTTATTGAAATATAATCATCGCATTAAATTCTATGGTCATGGTGTAATGACATGTTTATTTCAGATAATCAAAGAAAGACATATTAAGTAAATAGGTTTATGACACCATTGTGCAACCTGATTGATAAGATATTGTGATGAAGATATTATATTACACATTGAGCATTCATATGTGGTTGTTGACGTTGCGACATTTATTTCTTTCTCTTGTAAACCATGACCCATTGCTATATAGTAATCTTGGACTTTAGGCAATACCGCCTAATGCCAATGAAAAAAAATCCTATAGGGTCACACACTAAGTGTTTCTATTGATCTCGATTAAATTCTATTTGAGTTTAATTAGTGGAATAAATATTATTCTCAAGTTAGAGTAATAATTTTATTCAAGTTATATTGATCGCATAAATTAAATAAATATTTATTCACTAGCATGTGAATACAAATATATTTATTTATTTTATTGAATATTTAATAAATATTTATTCGCCAGTATGTGAATTAAATATTTATTTATGAATAAAATTTTATTTGGGTGTTCAATAAATGAAAGAGGACTTTGAACAGACTAAGAATGTGTCTGGTGAAAAATATTAATTAACAAGTAGGTTAAATGATATTTGTTATTGCACAAGTTGGTGCACACCACAAAATAATAATATTTTCATTATTATTATGAGGCATGGGTTTCATTAAAGGTAATAAATGTTATTTAATGGCTGACATAGAATTAAATAATATTTTATCCTAAATACTAACTCTACAAATAGATGACTATTTCTATTGTATAGAGCATCCAAAATTGAGAATAGGGAATTGTTGTGCACAAAAAATTCTCTCTCAACCCCTCCTTCTCTATCCCTCTCAAGAACGAGAATTGTAAGAGAGATTTCTTCAAGACCGAAGAATGAGAGATCGATAATGAACAACGCAAGACATTCGACTCACCACACTAGCACCTAAAGATTGAGTGATGTTTCTTAGAGATCATAAGAGTACAAGTGGATCACCTCTAGAGGGATTATATCTTTGGATCCTCAAAGCACAAAAATGGAAATCTGAAAGGATCTTTTCATATGATCAACATTCACCAATGAAGAAATTTCCTAACCCCAGGTATTTATTTATGCAAATATTAAATAAATTAATTATAAATTTTATTTCCAAAATCCTCTCTCTTGGTTTTGGGAAATGATTATTAAAATAAATTTTAATATATCACCCACTACCACATGCTTTCGCTATGCCCGAAACCAACAAGTGGTATTAGAGCAGTTAGGTTTAAATTTATAATTATTTATTTGAACATTTATTTATGCACAACTGTGGTTATATTTTCATTTCATGTTATTCATTATTTAATATAATTTGAATTAACATGTTATCGACATATTAATCATGTTCGTTTAGTGTTTCATTTTCTTAAATTTGTAAGAATAGATGAATAATTACCAAACATTCCATTAGTAAGTACCAAATCTTTGGCTGATAAAATAAGGTTACATAGCGTGTAGCTGGAGCACACACCGTGTACCCATGTGCATTGTACCTGGATGTGTCGTGCAATTAATTACATGTGGTGTATTTATTATACACCATTATTTGACCAGGACAACGTTACATACAACAAGATGATACATGGAATGTAGCTAGCCTATACACCTTATGTGATCTGACCAAGTTAACACGCCGAAGCCCCAAGCATATGAATCAAACACACAACAACCGAGATACACAATATGTATTTGGATTATACATGCCATGTAGTCTTCCATTAAATGGAAGAATTAAAAATAACATTGAATTGAAAATTGAATCATTAAAACCTTATTTTATTTATTGACACACTAATGTGTGTTTGATAATTTAATAATGGTTTTAAAGAATATCAAATGCTCAATTAATTTTGTAATTAATATGTCATTATTGTTTCTACCGTTTATTTTCCATGAATTAAATAAATGATGAGTATCTCCAATTAAGTTCGGATGATCATTAAGATGAAAGAGAATTAATTAATTAATACAAACACGTTTATGATCTTGACCAAGACCTGTGTATATGTTGGATGTTTTAATTTAATTTATTGTATGAGTTTTCAATTATTTATTATTAAATTAAATATGATGGCCTGTGTGTTATACCTCCCTCCATTATTATGTAGGACCCATGTGTCCAAATATATTTATGTAATCCCCTTTTAAATAATCATTTGGTTCCCCTCACCCACATGTGAGTCATAAATACATGTCATTAATGGAGCATCCCAAGGCGTGTGGATGCAGTTCAAGATGGAACCATTATGATGCCAACTCAAGTGATGCACAAATGGAAAGGTGGAGTGTTGTAACTCATGATAAGACCAAAAAATGAGTTATTTCCCCTAGGTCATAGGTTAATTTAATGTTTGCTCATTAAATCAACCATTAGATAAAGCTCATGAATGGAACATTCGATAATTTATTTATTTATATCTATGAAATTATTTATTTTATAGATTCAAGGTCGCGATCACATAAATAAATGAATTAATGTGCAAGGATGTAATTTAAATAAATGTATTATGTGTAAATTTTCTATCCAGCATGGTTAATTAATTAAGTAACATCCTCTTAATATTACTAAGACATGTAAAGGATAAAATAAGATAAAATTTATTCATAATAAATTAAATAAATGAATTATGTGTAAATATTTTATCCAACATGGTTAATTAATTAAGTAACATCCACTTAATATTAACAAGACATGTAAAGGATAAAAAAACATAAAATTTATGCATAATTAATTAAAATCCCTCAACCTAATATTATGCAAGACTAAGACTTTCTTTACCTGATTAGGAATAAAACTAAATAGAACTAAGTGTTTGAACAACCCTTGTTGGGACACTTACTTTTATAAGGGGAGTTATTATGAAGGATTTGGGTTTCCTTAACCATTTTAAATCAAGATGAGTATCCCTTTCCAGACTTTGTGTAATTTGGAGGCAAGTGTTGAGGAAATCCAATTCAGTATTTTAGGATTGTAGAATCTACTCAATGGATCAAGGAGCTGAAAACCCACAGTTGGTAAAGACTTCCTCCCTAAATATCTTCAAGTATCTTGACCAACCCTTGTTGGGGTTATGTGAAGGGAAATATGGATCCTTTCCACTATAATTTTAAAGTAACTAGACATTTCAAGTTCAATGGTGAGGGCTATTAAGACTTAATAAACTAGTGGTAGATTTAATAAAAGTAATTAATTTATTATTTCTCATATAATTTTTAATAAAGAAAAGTGCTAATAATTTGATCTTTTTAATCGTAGAATAAAATTTCAAGATTTTCATTCACATTATCCCTACGATTAGTATTGGATAAAGACAACCTCCTAACTATCAGTAAATTCTAGGAATGGTACAGATGCCTTAGGGTTGTTTTATTCCATGAAAGGAAATCTTACATGCTATAATTATCAATGCCTGATCATCCTACTAAGGAGGAAAGTGATGAAGAGTTCCTTGTATATGAAAAAAATTTGAGTGATGTAGTCACAATTCAATGTTTGATGCTTTCATAAATTTCTAGTGAACTCATGAAGTCTCATGAAAACATGGATGCGTATAGCATGCTTGATCACCTCTGTGGTATTTACCAAGAGAGAGCTAGAAAGGAAAGGTTTGATATTTCAAAGTTTCTCTTTCAGATAAATATTGGAGAGGGTTCCCCAACTGGGTCTCATATAAGCAATCTCATCAACTACATTGAGAACCTAGAGGTTCTAGTATTTAAATTCTTCTAAGAATTAGGCACCGATATCATTCCAGTATCACTTCCTTAGATATTCTATAGCTTTTTGTGAATTTTAATATAAACAAAATTGATAAGTCTCTTCCAAATATTCTCACTCTTCTTCTCCAAGTAGATAAGGATACAAAGTATAAAAATCCTTCCATACTTATGGTGAACAAATAAAAAGGGAAAGAAAAGAGTTTTAAGACCAAATCTTCTTCAATCCCTTCCAAGAAGAGGAATATCAAGGGGAAATCAAGGGAACATAGTGTTTTTTGTTTCACATGTGGAAATAAGGGACATTAGAAGAAAAAATGCACCTAAACAAGAAGCAAGGGGAAGCTTTAGGTGCATTTTTTATCGAGTTCAATTGATCTATTTCTACAAATTGGGTATTAGATACAACTTATAGTTCTCACATATATATTCAAATACAAGAACCAAGTAGATTCATAAATATAGACCAAGGTAAGGTAGATCTATGAGCATCCAAAAGATCTAAAATTTCTACTGTAGATATCGGGGACTACCACCTCACGTTGCTGACCAAAATGATCTTGGTTTTTAAAGGTTGTTATTATGTGACATTTGTTACCAAAAACATAATTTCTATATCCAGACTTGGTACATATGGATTTATTTTCAAATTTGGGAATAAATGTTTCTTCTTTTACAAAGATAAAATTTTTTATGGTAAGAAACATTTAAATAATAGTCTTTATGTGTTAGATTACATGAACCAAGTAATGGAAATCGATAACGATGTTACTTCACATGAATCATACAACACCCAAATTTGGCATCATCGGCTAGGTCATATAAAATAAAATCACTTGACTAAATTACATAAAGATGGATATTTATATTTTTTTGAACTAAAACCACTTAGTGTATGTCATTCATGTTTACAAGGAAAAATGACCAAAGCCCCATTTAGTATGAAAGGTGAAAGAGTTAAAGAGATTATTTATTTAGTTCATACCGATATGTGTAGAATATTTTCTGTTGAAGAAAGGGGTGGATACTCATACTTCAAAACTTTTAATAATGATTTTAGTAGATATGTACATGTCTACTTAATGAGGTATAAGTAATATTCTTTTTGATAAATTTAAGGAATACAAGAATGAAGTTGAGAACCATCTTGGTAAGAAGATTAAGAAACTCTACTTAGACCGTGGTAGATAATATCTTAATCAAGACTCTATTTATTACTTATGAGAGTTTGGGATCCTATACCAACTCACTCATCCATATACACCTAAGTGTAATGGTGTAATAGAAAGGAGGAACCACACCTTTTTGGATATGGTGAGATCAATTATGAGTCATGTGAGTCTCCCATTATCTTTTTGGGGATACACGTTACAAAAAAAAACACATATAGTAAACCAAGTACCAACTAAATCGATAAATGGTATTCCATATGAATTTTGGAGTGGAATAAAAACCATTTTATTGAATTTACATGTGAGGGGAAGAAAAAAAATTTTAAGGCCTCTTTAGGAAACAAACTTTCACCCCGAGGCACAAAGTGTACCTTTATAGGATACCCAAAGGAAACAAGGGGATATCACCTATACGAAACCTCAAACAAAAAGTTTATAGTGGCAAGACATTCCATATTAATTAAGAGGGATTACATATATAAAAGAGATATTAGGAGTGATATAGATTTTGATGAAGTCGAGGCTCAAGGCACACAAGAGTTGGTACAAGAACTGATTCCACAAAGCCCTGTAGAAGAAGAAATTGTTCCAGAGATACAAGTACTGAATAACAGTACAAGAGAGGTTAGAGAACCATAATGTTATTATTTTATAGTCATAGAGGATAGTGGCTCATTATTAGTTAATAATAATGATCCTCTAACCTACAAGAAAGTATTAAGTGGAACAGAAGTTTCCAAGTGGCAAGAAGCCATGAATTCTAAAATGGATTCCATGTACCAAAACCAAGTTTGGATTTTGGTAGACCCTCTAGTTGATGTAAAGAATGTTGGTTGTAAATGGGTATTTAATAAGAAACTAGACATATAAGGACAATTCAGTATCTATAAGGCATGACTAGTTGCAAAAGGGTTTAAACAGTGTTAAAGAATTGACTATGATGAAACCTTTTCACTAGTTGAAATGATGAAATACATCATAATTCTACCTTACATTATAGATTACCATAACTATGTGATTTGTAAAATAGATTTTAAAAAAACCTTCCTTAATGATAACCTTCAAGAAGATGTTTATATGACACAATCCGAAGGGTTTGTGACTCCAAAGGATGCTAATAAGATATGAAAATTGAAAAAAAAAAATCCATTTATGGATTAAAGAAAAAATCTCAGTCATGGAACATTCATTTTGATGAATCCATAACAGAATTTTGTTTAATAAAGAATTAGTGAAAGCCTTGTGTCTACAAATGGTTTAGTGTTAGTGAAATCATTTTCTTAATAGTATATGTTGATGACATATTACCCATTAGAAACAAAATACTAGCCTTATAGTCTGTTAAGGCATGGTTAAATAAATGCTTATCCATGAAGGACTTAGGTGAGGAATCATATATTCTTGGTATCAAGATCTATCATGATAAATCTAAGAGAGTGCTCATCCTAAGTCATGGTACATACATTGATGAGATACTAAAGAGATTCAACATGAAACAATCTAAGAGGGGATTGTTTCCAGTGTCACATGACATTCATCTTTCCAAGAAAATGTGTCCTCAGACATATGAATAAAGAAATAGAATTACAAGGATTACATACATGTTAGTGATTAGATCTTTCATGTATGCTATGATATATAATAAGTTATATTTTTCCTATGCATTGAGTGCGGTAGGTAGATATCAAGCTGATCCAGGTGACCACCATTGGATGGCAGTCAAGACCATCCTTAAGTATCTGAGGCATACTAAGGATATATTCCCGGTTTATGAATGATATGAGGAACTATTCATAAAAGGATATGAAGACTCTAGTTTCAAAACTAATCAAGATGTTATAAAGTCACAAATGAGATACATCTTCACTTTGAATAAAGGTGTTATGATTTTTAAGAGATCAAAGTAGGTTGTGGTCACATATTCTACAGTAGAGTCTGAGTATATTGTGGCTTCTGAGGTAGCTAAGGAAGTATTATGAATGAAAAACTTAATATAAGATCTTGACATTGTATCTAGAAATACATATCTTATAACACTCTATTGTGATAATACTACAGTGGCGTCTCTTGCAAAAGAGCCAAGGTCATATCAACAGATGAAGAACATACTTCAGAAGTATCATCTCTTGAGATATTTTTCTAAGATATTTGAGGTTTTAGTGAGTATTATTTACATTTAAGACAACATAGAGGACCCCTTAATAGAATCCATGACTCAACAGAAACATGATTATCATGAGAGGTCTAGAAGAATCAAAGTCGTCGGTAGTTAACTCTAGTCCAAGTGGGAGTTTGTTAGAGTTAGTGTCCCAAGACCAATTGATTTTACTTTGATTACATGTGTATTTTATGTATTTAATATTAATTTAACATATTATTACATATTTTTCATTATTTATGGATTTATTTAATGTAATAATGTCCAAGGGTATTTGTTGCATTGATAAGGTCATATCAGTTCTTCACTATGATGAGAAACTTGAAGTGACATGAAAATATTCTTAATATAGTTCTGTAGTTGGATAACATACTATGATGGGAAACATAGTATTTATACCATTAAGTGTGAGTAATATTAATAGAATGAGCCTTTTTTTCATGAAGTTCGCACTTGGTAATCTCCAAGATGGGAGATTATGAGAACAAACCTGCTAGTAGGAATTCTGAATGTTTTGGTGTCATCATATATTCCTATATTAGAGCACGTGTAATGGTACTTAGACTTTAATATTATCATTAATGTATGTCATGATTTGCGAACCTAGATTTAATGACCAAAACTGACATGCCATATATTGACGGGAAGTAGGGTACGTTGGGTGCATCATGATTAACATGCCATTAATGGATAAGTTGAGGAAGGATTTGTCCCTTCCATCTTTATGGAAGCTGATATCTCAACCATTTGATTGAAATAGAACCATCACATCAATTTTCATGGTCATGGTGTAATGGAGTGTTTATTTTAGATAGTCAAATAAAGACATATCGAGTAAATAGGTTGATGGCACCATCGTACAAACTGTTTGATGAGTTATTATAACAAAGAGATTATATTACACAGTGAGAATTCATATGTGGTTGACTAATTTGTGACATTAGGTTCTTTCTCTTAGGTGCCTTGACCCGTTGCTAAACAGTAATCTCAGACTTTAGGCAAGCCCACCTAATGCCAATGAGAAATAATCCTAGAGGGTTACACACTAAGTGTTTCCATTGATCTCGATTAAATTATATTTGAGTTTAATTAAAGGAATAAATATTATTTTTAAGTTTGAGGAATAATTTTATTCAAGTTATATTGATCACAAAAATTAAATAAATATTTATTATCCATCATATGAATAAAAATATATATATTCATTTTATTGAATATTTAATAAATATTTATTCACTAGAATATTAGTGAAATATTTATTTATAAATAAAATTTTATTTGGGTGTTCAATAAATATAAGAGGAGTATTAAAGGACCAAGACTATGTTCGATGATAAATATTAATTAACGAGTCAGTTAAACAATATTTGTTATTGTGAAAGTCAACGTACACCATGAAATAATAACAATATTATTATTATTATGAGGTATAAGGTTTATTAAAGGTAATAAATGTTATTTAATGATATAAATTCAATTAAATAATATTTTAACCTAAATCATAACTCTATAAATAGATGACTATGTCTATTATGTAGAGCATCCAAAATTGAGAATAGAGAATTTTTGTGCACAACAAATTCTATCCCAACTCCTCTTTCTCTCCCCCTCTTAAGAATGAGAAGCATAAGAGAGATCTCCTCAAGAATTAAGAATGAGTGATCAAGAACAAACAATGCAAGACATCCGAATCACAGTTCTATCACCCGGAGATCGAGTGGTGTTGCTCAAAAACCATAGAAACACGTGTAGATGACCACTATTGGGATTCTATCCTTGGATCCTCACAACATAATGAAGGAAATCCAAAAGGTTCTATTTGGATGATCAATATTCACCAATGAAGAAATTTCCTAAGGCCAAGTATTTATTTCATTAAATATTAAATAAATTAATTATAAATTTGACATGCAAGATCCTTTATCTTTATTTCAAGAATGATTATTAAAAGAAATTTTAATGTATCAACCACCACTGCATGCTTCCACTATGCCTGAAACCAATATGACACAATTCAAGGGAAACTCAAATTAGTCAATGTGAATTTTGTGGATGATGTATGGGGTATTTTATCACTATCTTCCTTACTTGGATCACAATATTCAATGGTAATGGCCCTAGAAACTCTTGTAGGAAAACTAACTTGGTATCTAAGGTTATCGAGAATCTAATCCGGAATATTGAATAACTTAGGTGGAGGAAAGTCCATGAACCTTATAGAATTGAACTAAATTTCTAAGGAAGAGGATGATCACCTTAATGGATAGATTAAAGGAAAATGGAAGATAAACTATGAGAAAAAAGTTGAGGTAAATCAACTAGTCCTGATACTACATGTCAACAACACTAATAGAAAATATAGATTTTGTGATGGGGTTTTAACATTGGTTATATGATAATTGACATTAAAAATGTTTTGAAACTAGTTATTTTAATAACCGATGTCAAAACCCAAACACGAAGGGTTGTCACGTCGGTTATTGAAATAACCAACATGAAAACCCTAGACCTTAAGGGTTTTGATGTCAATTATTTCAATAACCCACACCAAAGCTCTCCACATTTGTATTTTTAATGTCATTTATTTTAATAACTAACATTAAAAATATAAACCTAAAATAAGACTTATTTTTTTCTTTTTTCCCACATGTATTTACTTTCCCGCCTATAAATATATCGTGTGGTGTATGAAAATTTTATATTTTTGGATTATGACCACACATTTTTCCTTAATTCTTATATATTAATCACCCCTAAATCTCTTTTTTTCATTTCCATAAAAAATATTCATTTCATCTCCAATATTTTGATCTATCATGATTATACAATTTCTCTCCCAAGTTTCATTCCCCTTGTTTTTCCTCATTTATAAATTCTAAATCATAGTGAGGTTGAGAGTCATGCTGGTGATGAAAGAAATCACTACTAGAATTTAGAGCTACCACCACAGAGCTATACCCACGGACAATAGGAACCGTGGCTATATCCTGTGTACATCCACGACAATTTCACATTCTGTGGCAATTAACCCACCCCCACTCCCCAATTTACCGTAACCCTCTCTCCTCCTCGCGACTCTTCTCCCCGACGTTCCGCAATCCTCCTCCTCCGATGGGCCACCCAACCTCCCCACGATCGTCCTCCTCCAGCGCAGCCACTCCACTTCCCCGCCGTCGCTGCTCCGATGCAGACTCCCCACCTCCTCTGACGACGTGCCTCTGATGCGGCCACCCCACTTCACCGTGATTCTACTTCTCGGACATTGCCCCGACACGGCTTCGACGCTGCCCCGACTGGCTCAAATGCGGCCACTCCACCTCTCGGGATCCTCCTTCCATGAAGCCACCCCCGATTATTCTCCTCAGACGTAGCGGCCCCACCTCCTCTCTTCCTTCCCGACGCCTCCCCGACGCCTCCTCCCCGATGCCTCCTCGCCAACAGCCCTCAATACCCACAACGCCTCCTCGCCACGATCCTCCTCCTCCAGCGAAGCTGCTCCAAGCGGCCTCCCCACCTCCTCTCTTCTTTCCCGACGACTCTCCCCCACAACCCTCAACACCCCGTATGCCAAGGTCGACAACCCCCACACCCTATCATCAAGGTATTTGAAAATTTCTATAATTTCTTCCGTTATTTCTTGAATCTGAAACTAATACTGGATGTGGACGAAGCTATGGTAGATGGTCTTGTTCTTTTTCAATTAATAACTCGATGGTCCTATTTATTTGTTAAAGGATGTTTCCCATTTTGGTTTCATTCCTCATTCAACACGTTTTGGTGTAGTGGTAGATAATGAGAGAGGGAATTCAAAATAAATTTCATACATTATCTTGTTGTGAGATGGGATTTTGGATGATTTTATAGATGGAGTAACCATTTTAGATCCTTTTGATACTTCTAGGTTCTCACGATAATTTGGTCGTTTAAAATAGGTTACATCTTTACCTCTAATCAATATTTAGAGATAATATAACCCATTTTTCCTTTATGAAATGTGGCCGATGATGATGCAGGAGGATTCTGACATAGAAATTTCATTACATCTTAAGAATGGTCCAAATAACAGGCCAAAGAAATCCTGAAGACATCTTGCCTGATGTAATCTCATAACAGGCCAAATAAATCCTCCTCAATTGGGGTAATTATAAACACAAGCACACACACACTCAGGTACATTAGTGGATCAAGCCCCATCCCTCCAAATTAGCATTGTCAATCCAGCTGGAACTATTTATTAGAATTTGAAATGTCTCGAAGGCTTAGATGATGGCTTACCAAAGGCCCCTAGATGAGATTTCCTGAAGTCCTTGTGGTACAAAGGCCATAATTTATAGATTTCTCAACTCAAGATGCCATGGGGGTCAAATGATGTGCCCCTGCCCATGAAACCAGGGCCTAGGTCGAGTAGCCCCCAGTGGGCCCGTCAGGTACCTGCGTTTCCCTCACCAATGCCCCCTTCTTATTCCTCGTGCATGCCACACCCCATGCATGCCCACGCTCTCCCCGCGCTCACCAGCACTATCGCTCGTCATGCTCACCCATGCCCTCGATTGATGGATTTCCCGTTGGAGTGCTACTTCAATCCAGAGGAGGATTTCATTAGAGATTTTGAGGAAGGTTGTTACTAGACATGGCGTGATTCAAGTGCCTTTGGGTTTGGATGAAGATAGTCTAGTGAATCATGAAGTGAACGATCCCTGCAATGTGAATGTTTGAGACGATTTGAAGGATAACCATCTCTCTTATGCTTGGATAGATATTTTTTAACCTTATATCTAGTTCTAATTCATAAAATAAAAGAATTATGAGAAATGGTACTTTAGATCTTATTGAGCCGAATGCTAAAATTCTTGAAGAGATTTTAGAAGAATGAAGTATTTAATTCGTGGATGTTTAATGTTGCAGCAGAATAATAACCCATGGAAAATTGAAGATCTCCTAAAGCAGTTCCATCAGATTTGGGGCTTCGGTGGATGGCGCATGGTGTCGATTGGTAGGGTATTTTTTCCTCTTCTCCCTATAGGATGAATTAAAATCAAGAACACGGGGCTTCAGTTTTGTCTCCCTCAAACCTGGAATCTTGAGGTTTCAAGATTAGGATCCTCTCTTTGATCTAGCTTTAGTTAAGAATTTAATTATTCAAACTCGGATTCGCTTTCAGGGCTTAAGTTGGTTTTTTTGGAATTCTCAAATCCTTTGGGGTAGTGAACCAGTTGTGGGAATTCCTATCAAATTCAATGGGGAGACTAACCGTGCTTGATATGGTCATTTTGTAAGATTTTCTGTTGAGGTTGATTTATGTTTGCCTCTCATTGAAACTATTTTCCTTGTTGTTAATGGTTATAAGCTTGAATTATCGTCTGAGTTTGAAAGGTTACCTGAATTTTTCAGTAAGTGTAACTGCATTGGGAACTAGTGCCTTGTTCATTTTATTAGGGGTGGGGGCTGGCATTTTGTATATTATATTTAGAAATCACGTTTAGATCTCTAGTATGATTGTGACTTTATTTTTTATAACAGTCATGTTATAGGAGGAATAAACTATCAAACCTTTTTGTGTCTGATATGGGATTTTTTTGTAATGTCTTCTGTCTTGGTGTAAAATGTCATTGGAAATCATAATATAATTACTATTTCTGGTGTACTACATCTCTTTGGATGTATTTTAGCAATTTTCATGGTTCAAATGATATTTTTATTCATTCACATCATGAAATGATAAATTTCTTTAGTTTTCATTTTGGCATTTCAGCTCAGCTTCTAGGATGCTTCTCTTGCCATAAAGCCTATATTTAGTCATTTCCAGTCAGTTGTGATCACATCTGGAACTCTTAGCCTGATTGATCTCTATCCTCACCTTCTGAATTTCAACCCAGCTGTTAGTCAAAGCTTAACAATGTCCTTAATAAGGGATTGCATCTGTCCCATGGTTCTCACTCGTGGAAGGTGAGATATTATCAAATTTAGTATACTAGGTTAAATGTGTTTTCTATTTAGTTGGATTCTCCTCACCCTCACATAGGTGTTATTTTAAATAAAATAAGACCCATTACATTTAATGTTGTCATGGTATTCTGGAACATATTTGTTTTTTTATAGTGATCAACTTCCTATAAGTACTAAATTTAATATGAGGAGTGATCATGGAATTGTAAGAAACTATGGGAGACTTTTGCTAGAGATGGTGACAGTTGTCTCTGATGGGATTGTGTGTTTCTTCACCAGTTACTCGTACATGGAAATAATAGTCAATAGCTGGAATGAACTTGGGATTTTAAAGGTGAATATGTTCTACATTAGCTTTGGTGATATTGGTTTTTTGTTGACTGCCTTTAAATCCATTTTGGGGAAAATGCCATGTTAATTCTCAATGGAGATATTGAATTCACATTTATACATTTTGTTATGAAAGAAAAATCTTTCTTATGGGTATAATAAAATCCCAATGTGTTTTTTTACAATTCTTAACTTCGTTGTAGTCAAATGTTTTTGCTTTGGGTGCGCTAGTTCTTTAGCTTCTTGGTATCAGCATGGGTATTAGGTCCTTGGTGTTGCGTAAGGTTCAATATTCAAATCATTGTAGGTGATATATGGAATCTATCTTTATTTACCAATTAAAAAATTCATGCAGTTTAATGTTTTTCAAACTATATTTACGGTAGCTTTTCTATGAACTTATTCAATTTTTTTTAAACTTTTGTTGCAGGAAATAATGCAGCATAAGCTTGTTTTCATTGAGATTCAAGATGTTGTAGAAACAACTTTGGCACTTGACAACTATCGCAGGGAATGTGATTGTGGGATAGGTGCTTTATTTTTCTCTGTTTCCAGGTATTTGATCTAATTAAACTTAGAGCTCAATTCTTATTCTAACATAAAGTGAAAAATGATTGTGGTGGACTGTACTCTTGATGTGTTTAGTTAGAGCAGTTATGTACTTAGTATGTGGGTGTGTCTAGGTTATTTCTATCCTTTTATCTAGCGTGTTTAAATTTTGAATCCCGCACCTATTTCAAGTCCTGTATTTCTCATCGTATACTATTAATTAAATGGTTCAGTCTAACTCGAGGTACATGGTTTCTGGTTATATTCCTTTTACACAGTAACAAAGCCAAACCCTAGGAAGCGTCTCTAGATCGGACCCCCCCTTTATTTCCCCGGAGCCCTCATTGGTCCCTGCCAATACCCCCTTTATTTGCCACACACCCTAGTTGTGTTCGCTGCCTTCATCAGGCCACGCGCCCCCAAGCACATGCTGCCCAGCTAGCCTGTCTCACCCAACCATTGATGTCGCGCCTTAGTGATTCCCGCTGCACTACATCAACCATGCACACCACTTTGTGATGCTATCTACAGAGCTATACTTCCCTACAATGCTTTTTTCTTGGATCGGTGTGCCTTTTCTACCCTTTCTTTAATGAAGGAATGAATCTTGCTACTTCACTGTGATGGTCATTGCGCCCCTGGTTAATTCTGCAGTTTGTGTTGTTCGTAATGTTCATTGATATGGGTGCCGTAAATGAAACCGCAACCAAACCAGAGATGATTACAGTATCCTCTCGGTTGGCAACGCCTCAATTTCTCAATTTTTTGCATGTGGCAGATGACAATGACTATATTTTTGAAGGGATTCTGTTGTGGCCATTTTTTTAGTCCTCCAAATTCAGAGGATCCTCATATTCTTGTTATGAACCTGAGGATGGAAAGTTGTTCAGTTTTTTTCTCAATTTGATGGACAAATTGGTTAAACGTGTGGCCAGAAACTTGAATACCAGGGATCCTGGCTGATTCTTGCATTTTTTTTGACTGGAAGATTATTGTGGGTGAGTTCATCGACTTGTGATCTATTCCCCAAACTCCAAAATAAATGCACACTCAGCATGAGCAATTATTCTTTTTTTTCCACTTCAGGGATTAAACCCAGAGTTCAACCTTGTTGGGAAAAAGATGCTCGCCAACCCCATCACTCTATATATGTAACTTGTTTGTAGTCTCCTTATCAAGGCCAATCATCTATCTACCACTACTGTGTCTGTTGATTTCTTTCACACGACTGTTGCATCTCGTTGCAATGGTTGTGGATTTGGATGCTTTGGTGGTGGTAGCTTCGGTCATATATGGTATCACCATTATGGTTGACAACATCACACAATTGACACTTACTGAAAACATCATGTCCACCTGAAGCATCCTCAACATACCGACTGATCTAGTCCTGTTCAAGTTGTTGTTGCTAAGTCCACCACCTCTGCTCCCGACACACGATTTCATGGTCGAGCTCTTAGATGAGTTTTTATATATGCAGTCTTTTCTTGTAGAGTTTGTTTCGTCCGGTGCCAATATAACCCAGTCTAATGTCCACGATGCCTGTCTATATAATGTGATATAGCCACAATAGTTTTAAAAGCATGGCTATAGGTAGCTCACAGTTCCTCAAATCATCGGGGATTTCCTCCCTCTCCCGTATACCCGCTCTCTCTTCCGTCGCGATTATTCCACCTCCTCCTTCGCCGCTCCTCCTCCCCTCCTCCCCTACTCCCCTCCTACCCCCCGCGATTCCTCCTCCTCCTCCTCCGGCTCCGATGTAGTCAGCAGGACTCCCCACTGACGCGCTCCGACGCCTCCCTGTCGACGCGGCTCCGGTACTGCCAGCCCACCTCCTGGCCAACACGATCTCCCCACCTCTCTGCCGACGCCCCCCCCAACCTCACCGCGGCCCTCCTCCTCCGACACTGCTAGCCCACCTCCTGCCTGAGATCCCATAGTCATGCGCACCTACCTCCTCTGACCACCTCTCCTCTTGCATTTTTTTTGTGATTTCATAGTGATTCATGGCTGATTCTTCAAGGTATGGCCTCTACTACAATTATCCCTCCTTTTCCCTGCATTTTTCTTCCTTCCCCGTTGTGATTTTAGTTCGGTAAAACACTAGGGGTTCTGATTTGGCTAATTCTTTATGTTCTATTTGTTTCTAGGGCTCACGTGGGTATCTTCATACTTGTTTGGGAATCTTCCACTGAAGGCTATGTGTTTCGGACGGT
Organism: Viscum album; assembly: GCA_963277665.1. Classification (NCBI taxonomy): domain Eukaryota; kingdom Viridiplantae; phylum Streptophyta; class Magnoliopsida; order Santalales; family Viscaceae; genus Viscum; species Viscum album. The sequence goes on along the minus strand of OY728120.1, from coordinate 442,837,181 downwards.
TCCAGCTCACCCGCCATTGATTTTAGGTAGGTGTTACTTTGGAACTCCCTTGTATTATGTGTTATAAATTGATGAGTGTTTTAAATGCTTCTTTATGAATTTAAAAGCATATTTCATGCGCTTAGTAAGCTCAAAATGGTGTTTGGATGGTTTTAATGCTTGGAATGGGCTTAAGCTATTCCAAGTGCTTTTAAAATTTCCCATGAAGTGACTAAGGGCATGAAATATGCTTATGATGTCATTGTTGATAGATTATAAAAAATTTTAAGAAGGATGGTCAATTATAAAAATGATCCATAAGATGGTCAATTATATAGAGGTTTGGATGATGTCATTATGGAGATGATGTCCATAAGATGGTCAAAAGTACGGTCAATCATTTTTATAATTGACCATCCTTATTATAATTGAATGCAAAAGTAACATGTATTATGTCATTGTTGATAGATAATTTACCATCATTCTTAAAACCTTTCTTTATTTCTAAGTGAGAAATATTCAAGAGACACTCTTTAAGTTTCTTTTTCAGTATGAACTCTATTTTTATATCTCTTTCATTTTCATCATTGCTTCTATCATCACTTTTGAATACTTCATTATTCACCTTCTCAGTTAGTAGCATTTCACCATCTTCACTAGATGATTCTACCTCTTCATTATCCTTACTAAAATCACTATCTTCACACTTAGATAAAAAGTTTCACATCTTAAACTTAGATAAATTCTTACCTTTCCCATTAAGAGAATAATTTTATGCCTTATTATTCAAGTAATTTCTTGGAATATCATCTTCATCTTCACTCTATTTTTATATCTCTTTCATTTTCATCATTGCTTCTATCATCACTTTTGAATACTTCATTATTCACCTTTTCAGTTAGTATCATTTCACCATCTTCACTAGATGATTCCACCTCTTCATTATCCTTACTAAAATTACTATCTACACACTTAGATAAAAAGTTTCACATCTTAAACTTAGATAAATTCTTACCTTTCCCATTAAAAGAATAATTTTATGCCTTATTCTTCAAGTAATTTCTTGGAATATCATATTCATATTCACTCTCTTAATTCAAGATGTTTACCAGCATTATTTTTCATTTGATCATAGAAACGTCAGTCACAACCAATTTCAAGGCCAACTTCCTAATATGTTTCGAAATCTTTCTGTCCTTTCCAAAATGTAAGGATTTCTTCACTGTCTTTCTCATTTGAATAACCCGTTCAGTGATGTCAGCATGTCAATGACTACTTAATTGGTTCCATCATTGACAGGGAAAATTAGTAATTATTTTTTGTCACTTGCTATTGTTTTTTTTCTTATGCTAGATTCTGTTTAAGATTCATCCATTGAAGTTAAAGAATTAACTCTTATAATATATGTTTTTCTTGCTTGAAAATGGCAATATTGTATGGATTTCCTTGAATTAATTTCATACAGGGAATGAATGATCTGAAATAGTTTGTCCCAAAAGATATCAATCCATTTGGTTGCATTCCTAACAGTACTGTTTGTGGAGAACCATTTCTGATTCTTACATTCGATTGAAGCATGGAAATATTCTGAATGTATCCCTCCATTTTCTACCAGGATATGCTAATGGTATTCTTGTGAAGTGGTGGGGATATGTGCATAATCCCTGTTTTCTTCTGGAATATATTGGTAAACTTGAAATATTAGCTCATTCCCTATGATCGACAACTCTCTATTCCTAGAAAGATTTCCAAAGGGCCCTAATTTCAGAGTTTAGGGTGACAACCTATAGCGCGGCACCCTCAATAGTAGACTGAGGGGTAGTAATTGTATTTCCCTATGATCAACAACTCTCTATTCCTACAAAGAATGTTTGAATAATAGGTGCTTGGGAAGACCATGACATAGACAATGTTTCCATGAGGTTATAGAACTTTTAGAGATTATCATAAAAGAGCTTTTCCAAGAAAATTAACTTAGAAAAATTGAAATTAAAAATGGGTTATAGGATCTAGATATGAAATGAATCACTTTTTAAAGCATGTATAAACTTGGTTAATGCTTTAAAACCATCCAACATACCCATTAGTTTTAAATATTCCTGAAAATAGAAGCATATTTCAGTATTCTACATCACAGTTTGACACTTTAGCATGTAGTGGTAGGTCCATAGAAGCTTCCTACACCTGTTAAGCATGTTATAATTTTTACATTTTCAAACCCATGTTTTTATGCTCTTTGCAATGGTTGGTGCATCACCTGATAATATGCTTTTGTTGAGCATGAGATTAAAAGAGAGATAAGGCGTGCTTACAAGTTCACGAGGATGAATTGTTTCTATTAACAAGCATAAGAATGAGGATCTGCTTACATGAGTGTAGATTATTAGATGATTTCAGCCACCTATGTTCAATATATGAGTAGTCATTCAATTTGACATTACCGTTTATCTGCTTATAGGGTGCTTCTTCTGGTGCAAGATCCCAAACAACTGACTCAGGTACTATATCAATGTCATCATTGTACCTAACGGTATGTAATAACTTATTCCATCATGCTTTTTGTTTTATGTACTCTGAATTATTTATTCAAATTACAAAATTGTAAATGTGCTTTTCAAAATATTCTCTTAATGAAAAATATAATTTTATCTTATGAAATTTAATTTCTCCATGCATCCAAATCTAACATATCATTCTTTATACATTGAACATCAACTATTCTATATACTTTCAAGGGAGTTATATGATTATTAGCTGCTTTATTGTATTTATTACTTAGCTCGATTGTATTATTATCACATGATCATTAGTAGTTGCATTTTTTTTGGTGTTCCAACTCTTGTGTATGTAGATTCATATCATAGTCTTTCAACTTTTCTACTACCAGGTATGTTATACCTGAATCGTCTGATCACAGGGTGTCTACTTAGCATACAATTTTATTGGACCGTCCGATGATCCTCCATTGAATATTGTATTATGACAGCGCATATTCTTTCCTCTGATTGCAGTGTACTCCATCCGATGATCAATCCGATATTCTCACTCTACCCATTCGTGTCATTGCACGACCCCTTCATTTGGTTGTTTTACATTAAAATTCTCATACTGTGTCTGGTTATCTTGAACCATTTCATTTATGATTATAACCTTCTGATAGTTACTGCATGCAGAAGTATTTCTAGATCGCCTCTATCCGAGCAATGGAGTCTTGGTTTATCCGAGTATCTCGGTCGGTGTATTTATGTCTGAACATCCCCCCTGCCCATAACACCCACCCTGCCACCTTCGAATCAGCCCGCACCATCCCCCCCAACACCTAAAACCAGCCCCTTTCAACCAGCATTCCAGCCTCCTCCCGCTCCCTTCTCTCCTGGTCTGAAGATGTTGCCCCGCGGATGTCGCTGGATTGGGCCAACACACTACGGTCACGCCGCGGTCACGCCGCGGTCACGCCGCGGTCACGCCGCGGTCACGCCGCGGTCACGCCGCGGTCACGCCGCGGTCACGCCGCGGTCACGCCGCGGTCACGCCGCGGTCACGCCGCGGTCACGCCGCGGTCACGCCGCGGTCACGCCGCGGTCATGCCGTGATTTGGCCCTGATCCAGCCACATCCAGCCCACACCAGCCCCCTTCCACCTTCATTTCAGCCCGCTGCCACCAGCATTCCAGCCCGCAACAGCCCCCCCCCCCCCCACCACCTTCGAATCAGCCCGCACCATCCCCCCAACACCTGCAACCAGCCCCCTTCCACCTGCATTCCAGCCTCCTCCCGCTCCTTTAGCTCCTGGCCGGAAGATGTTGCCCCGCAGATGTCGCTGGATCGGGCCAACACGCTGCGGTCATGCCGCGGTAACGCCGCGGTCACGCCACGGTCACGCCGCGGTCACGTCGTAGTCATGCCGTGATTTGGCCCTGCTCTAGCCATATCCAGCCCACACCAGCCCCCTTCCACCTTCATTTCAGCCCACTGCCATCGACATTCTAGCCTGCAATATCCCCCCTTCCACCTTCAAATCTGCCCGCACCATCCCCCCAACACCTGCAACCAGCCCCCTTCCACCAGTATTCCAGCCTCCTCCCGCTTTCTTCGCTCTTAGATAGAAGATGCTACCCCGCGGATGTCACTGGATCGGGTCAACACGCTGTGGTCACGCCGCGGTCACGCCGTGGTATTAATATTTTTCCCTTTCATAGCATCTTTCAACGAAGTATTAATAGAGGATGGCTTGCAGAATTTCTGTACAATTCTGCACTTATCAGTGGCATGGCCTATCATCCTGCAATGCTCATTGTACTTTGGTATGTTTTCTAATACAAAACATACCTCAATAAGATGATCATTTATATCAATAGAAACACATTACAGGGGGTGTAGAAAGGGGTAGGGGGAGGGGTGTCCAGTAGGGGGGTGTCCAGCAGGGGGGGAGGGGTGTCCAGGGGGTGTCCAGTGGGGCTGTCCAGTTGGGGCATGGGGGCTGGCCAGTGGGGTGCAGGGGGCAGGGTGCAGGGGGCAGGGGTGTCCAGTAGGGGGAGGGGTGTCCAGCAGGGGGAGGGGCTGTCCAAGCAGGGGGGAGGGTTGTCCGGCAGGGGGGGGGAGGGCTGTCCAAGGGGTGCAGGGGGTGTCCAGTGGGGCTCTCCAGTTGGGGCATGGGGGCTGTCCAGTGGGGTGCAGGGGGGGCATGGGGGACTAAGGGGGGCATGGGGGTGTAGGGGGGTGTTCAAGGGGGCTGTCCAGGGGGTTGCAAGGGGGTGCAAGAGGGCTATCCAGGAACCTAAGCCCATGCAGGTTATGAATGTCTCTATAGAGAAAATGCAGTGCTGTCCAGATCTGGAAAATATCCTAAAACATCCCACAGATACTTCACAGGCACCAGGTATAACTATTTCACCACCTATAGATAGTGAGCACGGTGCTATAAAATCTGGTAACTCTATTTCAAATCATAATTCAAATGTTTTGTTTAATGCAGTACTACATGAAATCTGATGATTTATGTTGATGACATGATTAAAATTTGTAAGAACATGAGCCTCATAATTATTGTAAAATCACAAAAATAATGGTAAGTTTGAAGTGAAATACTTAGGCATAGCTAATAAAACCTTAGTCATTGAAATTGTTAGAGATAGACCAAATAAATTTTCTTACTTATCTCAAAATGGTTAAATATTAAATATTAAAAATAGACACATGTTTGAATCTCTCAAAATTTCCAATGTACTCCTAGTAAAACAATTTAAAATTTCTTCAACACAAAAACCCATTGCTGATGATGATATTCAATTTAGGTGTAAAATCCATTATGATAATATTTTTGGTAGTATTATGTACTCTGATTTCCATGGGACCTGATATTGCCTATGAAATCTACAGTCATAGCAGATTTATGACCACACCTGGGATGCCATATTTTCATGCCCTTAAGTGGATTCTTTGATACCCATAATGTAACTCTAATCTTTCTTTGTGTTATGGTAATGATGTCAACAATTCTGAAATTGTGGTTGGATATGTAGATGCAGACTATGAATGTAATATTTACACTAGAAAATCCTTGAATGGTTATGTGTTCACTTCCTATGGTGGCCTCATTTATTTTAAATGTAACATGCAGTCAATGTTTTCTATTTCAACCATGGAATCTATGTATATTTCCTTGATTGGGGATGTGAAATAATCCATATGGATGAAAGGTGCATCTTCTAAACTTATCCTTTTTTAATTTTGTTATAAATGTTTATTCTAATAGTCAATCAACACTTTATTTTTCAAATATTTTAGTTTTTCATGGTAAACTAAAACACATAGACATTAGGGGGGGACAGGTGATGGTGGGCTGGGGAGGGGGGACAGGTGCAGGTGGGCTGGGGTAGCAGGGGGATGGGGGGGCTGGTGCAGCTGGGGGCTGGTGCAGGTGGGCTGCGGGGGGGGGGGTGGTGTAGCTAGGGGTTGGGGTTGGGGGATGGTGCAGGTGGTCTGCAATGGGGGGGGGACAAGTGCAGGTGGGCTGGGGTAGCATGGGGATGGCGGGGAGGGGGGGTTAGTGCAGCTGGGGTTGGGGGCTGGTGTAGGTGGGCTGCGGGGGGGGGGGGACTGGTGCTGGTGGGCTGGGGGGGGGGGGGGTGGTGCAGCTAGGGGTTGGGGTTGGGAGCTGGTGCAGATGGGCTGGGGGTGACAGGGGGGCTGGGGGTAACAGGTGGCTGGGGGGGGGCTGGTGTAGGGGGCTGGGGTGGGGGCTGGTGCAGGTGGGCTGCGAGGGGGGGGGGCTGGTGCAGGTGGGCTGGGGTAGCAGGGGGGCTGGGGAGGGGGGACAGGTGCAGGTGGGCTGGGGTAGCAGGGGGCTGGGGGGGCTGGTGCAGCTGGGGTTGGGGGCTGGTGCAGGTGGGCTGCGGGGGGGGGGGGGGGACTGGTGCTGGTGGGCTGGGGGGTGGCAGGGGGCTGGGGGGGGGGGGGGGGGTGGTGCAGCTAGGGGTTGGGGTTGGGGGCTGGTGCAGGTGGGCTGCGGGGGGGGGAGGTGGAGGTGGGCTGGGGGGGTGGCAGGGGGGCTGGGGTAGCAGGGGGGCTGGGGAGGGGGGACAGGTGTAGGTGGGCTGGGGTAGCAGGGGGCTGGGGGGGGGGGGGGGTGGTGCAAGAGTGATGAGGGGGAGCTAATACTGAATTTCTTTATATTGTAGAGTATGCACTAAAAGAATCTATACCATGTCCAGCTACTATAAAGGTATGGTGTTTATTTTTTATCTCTATGTTGTTAGAGTTAATTGGTATTGAAGTTGCTCGTTCTTTTATATCATCAATTTTAGTTGAAATGTAGTTCTTAAATCCAAATACTATATAATTCTTGTTGGATCCATACATGCCTTTAGTAAAGAGGTCCATGTAATGTTTTAAATTTCATGTGTGTTATGTGATGGTTTCCAACTTTGAAGTGGTGTGGGATCTCTTAGTGCATGATCTGGAGGTATTTGACATTATTATTTGAATAGATAGAATGATCGGTGTTATGTACTAGATTGAATTTTCTCATTTTTGAGTTCAGTTTAAATCTCTTTTTGGGGTCTATCTTGTCTTTTAGGGTAAGTGGGATTCTAGATTTGGGATAGTAGGGGGGGTGTCTAGACAGGGGAGGGGGTGTCCAGATAGGGGGGAGGTGTGTCCAGACAGGGGGGATGTCGCTGGACCGGGCCAACACGTTGTGGTCACGCCGCGGTCATGCCGCGGTCACGCCGTGATTTGACCCTACTCCAGGACGACACCCTGCGACAGTTACTCCTCCTTAGAGAAACATTGAATGGTTATCTCTATAATTTTTCGTATTTCCTCATTCCTAAACTATATCTCCTCTTAGCGCTGCCTCTCATCCATCTTTCCATAAAACGTGCATAGCAGGTGGTACAAAGGCTCAATTCAACTGAAAACATTGGTTTGGAATTGTCTGGCATATTTTATTGTACATGTATTACATATTATTTGAATGGTGAGCTCTATAATTTTTGGATGCTGCCACTTTTAATGAGGTTATTAATTTCCTCTCCCTCTTTCTTCCATTAAATATTAGACAGATCCTATGTAAAAAAATCATTCTCCACCTCCGGGGAAGGAACTCTCAGCTACCGTTCTTATGTTCTTCTTCCTGCTGATGAATAAAATTCCCCAAGTATATTGGGAAAATTTTATTCATTTTTCTTCATTTACCTCTTCTTACTTACTGCTGATTTCAGCAGCCAGATTCGGTCTTTTAGCAATATCCCATGACATCCATCCGTTGTCTAGGGGGTCCAGTGGGGGGGGGGGGTCTGTCCTGGGGTGTCCAGGGTCTAGGGGGGCTGTCCTGGGGGGTCTGTCCATGGGGTGTCTAGGGGGTCCAGTGGGGGGGGGGGGGTCTGTCCTGGGATGTCCAGGGTCTGGGGGGGGGGGGGGGTCTGGGTTTGGGGGGGGGGGGGTAGGTTCTGGGGGGTGTCCATGGTCTGAGGGGCTGTCCAAGTTCTGGGGGGGTGTCCTGGGTCTGGGGGGGGGGGGCTGTCCTGGGGTGGGGTCTGTCCTGGGGTGTCCAGGGTCAGGGGGTAGGGGGGCAGGGGGCAGGGGTGTCCAGCAGGGGGAGGGGTGTCCAGCAGGGGGAGGGGTTGTCCAGGCAGGGGGAGGGGTGTCCAGCATGGGGGAGGGGTGTCCAGGGGGTGGTCCAGGGGTGTCCAGGGTCTGGGGGGGGGGTATGTCCTGGGGTGGGGTCTGTCCTGGGGTGTCCAGGGGTAGGGGGGCAGGGGTGTCCAGCAGGGGGAGGGGTATCCAGCAGGGGGAGGGGCTGTCCAGGCAGGGGGAGGGGTGTCCAGCATGGGGGAAGGGTGTCCAGGGGGTGGTCCAGGGGTGTCCAGGGTCTGGGGGGTCTGTCCTGGGGTGGGGTCTGTCCTGGGGTGTCCAGGGTCAGGGGGAAGGGGGGCAGGGGGCAGGGGTGTCCAGCAGGGGGAGGGGTGTCCAGCAGGGGGAGGGGCTGTCCAGGCAGGGGGAGGGGTGTCCAGCATGGGGGAGGGGTGTCCAGGGGGGTGGTCCAGGGGTGTCCAGGGTCTGGGGGGGGGGTCTGTCCTGGGGTGGGGTCTGTCCTGGGGTGTCCAGGGTCAGGGGGCAGGGGGGCATGGGGCAGGGGTGTCCAGCAGGGGGAGGGGTGTCCAGCAGGGGGAGGGGCTGTCCAGGTAGGGGGAGGGGTGTCCAGCATGGGGGAGGGGTGTCCAGGGGGGTGGTCCAGGGGTGTCCAGGGTCTGGGGGGGGGGGGGTCTGTCCTGGGGTGGGGTCTGTCCTGGGGTGTCCAGGGTCAGGGGGCAGGGGGGCAGGGGGCAGGGGCAGGGGTGTCCAGCAGGGGGAGGGGTGTCCAGCAGGGGGAGGGGCTGTCCAGGCAGGGGGAGGGGTGTCCAGCATGGGGGAGGGGTGTCCAGGGGGGTGGTCCAGGGGTGTCCAGGGGTGGTGGTCTAGGGGGAGGGGTGTCCAGCAGTGGTGTCTATTGCTGGTATTCTTTTTTGGACTTCAACAGATTATGCAAGGACTCGGTGGGGGTGGATAGTGGGGGTGCAGTGGGGGGGAGGGGGACCTGGGTGCAAGGGGTAGTGAGGGGGCTGGGTGTAGGGGGGTGGGGGTGGATATAGGGCTGGGTGCAGGGGGGATGGGGGTGGGGCTGGGGGCCTGGGTGCAGGGGGGCAGTGGGGGTGCGGGTGGGGGTGGATAGTGGGGGTGCAGTGGGGGAGAGGGGGACCTGGGTGCAAGGGGTAGTGAGGGGGCTGGGTGTAGGGGGTGGGGGCTGGATATAGGGCTGGGTGCAGGGGGGATGGGGGGGGGGCTGGGGGCCTGGGTGAAGGGGGCAGTGGGGGTGCAGTGGGGGGGAGGGGGACTTGGGTGCAAGGGGTAGTGAGGGGGCTAGGTGTAGGGGGGTGGGGGATGGATATAGGGCTGGGTGCAGGGGGGGGCTGGGGGCCTGGGTGCAGGGGGGCAGTGGGGGTGCAGTGGGGGGGAGGGGGACCTAGGTGCAAGGGGTAGTGAGGGGGCTGGGTGCAAGGGGTAGTGAGGGGGCTGGGTGTAGGGGGGTGGAGGCTGGATATAGGGCTGGGTGCAGGGGGGGTCTGCAGGAGGTGTCTAGGGGGGTGTCTGGGGGGTGTCCAGGGTGTGTCTAGGGGGTGTCTAGGGTGTGTCCAGGGGGTGTCCAGGGGGTGTCCAGGGGGGTGTCCAGGGGGTGTCCAGGGGGTATTTTTTTATGGATTTGGACACCCTATAGACACGGTTTTAAACCGTGGCTATTGGTTCATTGCCATGGTTCTTAACCGTGTCTATAGACATAATGCCACGGTTCTAAACCATGGCAATATATTCTGTCCGACCTTTAGTATAGCCACAGTTTCAACCATGGCTATAGGTATGCAGCCACGGTTTGAACCGTGGCTATATACCTAAAGCCACGGTTTGAACCGTGGCTATAGATTTAAAGCCACGGTTTGGAACCGTGGCTATAGGTCTAGGCCTATAGCCACGCCAAACTTAGCCACGGTTCCTCGAACCGTGGCTATTACCTATAGCCACGGTTTGAGGGCCTATAGCCACGGTTTAGAACCGTGGCTATAGCCCGAATTTCCAGTAGTGAATGGTTGTCATTAATGATATTCTATAAAGGTAAAATCTATAAAATAATTTATTTTTCTCACGTTTTATTTCTATTATCCTTCATTGTTTATAATATCTATGATTATTATGATTATTTCTTTAAATTTTATTTATTTATTTTAGTTATATGACTGCAGACTAATTTTTTATCATTTTAAATAGAAATTTAATATTTCAACTAATATTTGTTTTCAAGACATATTTTATTCATTGATTCTCTAAAAAAATTTGTAGGTTCCTTTGATCTTGATCATTTTAAAAAATATACTTTTACGTTATTTATTTGAAAAACCAATGTGAAAAGTTATATTTTATATTATTTTTCTAAAACAACCGATGCTCTAAAAAAATTAACACTGTTTATAAAAAATGAAGTTAAATATATTTTTACACAATATCTTGAAAATAAATTCTAAAACTAATGTTAAAAGGATAAAAATACCAATGTTAAAGGTGTTTTTTTTCACTAGTGCGGTGTGGGAAGAGTAGACATCTCAAAATGGATTATGGAGATTACAGGGTAAATTTCAGTAAGCTCTATTTTATAAACTCAGATGAGGGGATTTTTTTTATGTGTCAAAACTCTGGTATAATTATGGGTGATTGATTTTAATTCATCGTTTCAATCAAAAACATGTTGAGAAAAAACATCAGGGGTAACAAAAGATGGTCAAATTTGTATAAGAAGATTAAAAGTGAGAAAAACAAAAAATAATAAGAATAAGGTAAAGAAGACACAAGATTTACATGGTTTGGGAATAATCTCGACATCCATAGAGAGGCATAATGATTTCACTATGTTAGGGAGAAATTTATAAGGTGAATTCTCAGAGTACATAAATCATAGATCAAGGGGAGATCAAAAAGCAATGTATTTGTAACACCCTTGGTTTCAGTTACTTTAACATTTGTTATATATTTTGATGTTTTATAGTACTTGGGTTGAGTTATGAGAGTTTATAGAGGATTTTGGAGTGTTTTGAAAAGGTTTTTAAGGATACGTGGTTTGAGAATAGTTAGGGTAAACCATAAAATTTTCCTAGGAAACCGTGTAATATGAGAGTCTTTAGGACAATAGCTATGCAGGATTGGTGTAGAGTTTGTCCAAACTAAGAAACAAAATAGTGTGTACCCTTGGTAAATGTCTAGTATAAATACATATTTGAAACAAATTTTTCCAAACCACATGGCACAACTGTGAAACTCTTTAGTTTGGTGACAGTATCATGTTCATGGTTGGTTCATGGTTTGACAAATTGTGTAGGCAAATTTTGATGTGAATTAAATATTCAAAAAATGAATTTTTAACTTGGGTTTTACCTCTATAAATCTAAATTTTCTCCTATTATATTTGGATATCTAACTCCCCTTACCTATTAGGCACCCTTGGAAATTCCATTTAATACATAAGGTGTTTTTGATGAATCAAAGTACATTGGATCTCCAGAATCAACAGTGAGTCTCTGTTTCTTCTCTTTCTATTTAGATATTCTCATATTACCTCACTTGGATAATTATATATAATATATTATGGATATATTTATGATATATGATGTGTTTTGATGAGATATTTTTGGGATTTATTAAAGGGAAGGTTTTGTGATCCCAAATCTAGAGGTTTCTTAGTGTCGTTATTTGTTATAATTATTTGTTGATAGGTAAGTGGATTATCTCTCTTCTATAAATATTATAAAACTTGAAGGATTATTTTTATTGAAATGTTTTTCTTGGTTTAAAATGAAAAAATTGAATGGTTATTAAAGGAAACCCTTTTGATTGATGAATTGAAAACATGGTAATTTGGATGGCTTTTGAAACCCCTCCTTTATTTATAATTTTAAATTATGGTTTTAAAATTATAGATTTAGTTTGAAGTAAACAAGATGTTAAATGAAATGTTTTAAATAGAATAAAGTTTTCATGTGGAATGAATTGATTTGTAATATATTATTGGCATACATGGCGGTGTGTGTTCATATTGTATTGTTTGGGGCCTTGTTAAAATATACTTGGTTCTCAATGCCAAATGTGTAATGGAACATGGGATTTATCACCTTATGATGACTTTTTGGATAATGATAGACCACTAATGAGTATGGAAATATAATTCAAGATTCATGAATATGTGTGTGTGAGATACATGTATGGGTATACCAAGAGGAATGAAATAAATGACAAATTTATTTAGTTCATTTTTTTTACTTAAACCGTTTTCCTTATGAATAAATTATTCCACTTTTAATTAAAACTATTTTAAATTGAATAAATGATTTTATGTTTCTAATTTGGATATAAATTATATTTTATAAATTGTGATAATATTTTCTTATCCTAGTGGCATGTGTTGAGAAGTCTATGGGGATTTCCTACTGAGTGTTATACCTACCCCTCAATTGGGAATTATGGTGCATTTGTAGATGTTATTTACTAAGACATGGGGCAGGGAAAGGTATCATAATTATCTAGTGGTTCATCATGATTCTACTTCCATAGGATGATGTTTGGATCTTGGAGTTCTATCATAGAGTCTTTGGAGTAATTCCACACCAGTGTTATTGTGTTGGATGTCCTTTGGGTTATTTGTGTAATATTTTATTACTTTGTTGATACCACTCTAATGTTTCTATTTATTGGATTTTTATTTTATTTGTATCATTATTACTCATTAATCATATATTTGTTTTTGGTTGTTTTTATTTTATCTTGTCAGGTTATGTTTATTATTTAGGGAAAATCACCCCAAACTTTTTACTAAGCTCTTGGTATTTATGCTTCATCTAGATGATCTCACCGAAACAATTCTCATAATCAAAACTGTGCAGTCCAAGTTGATTATTGGAACACCATGAATACTTATATAATGTAATATCAGCAAGGAAACAAGGATCAAGGAGGAGTGAGTAAGTAGATGTATGGTGCATAGCATATGATTATGGATGATTAATCCGGTCCTTCAATGGTGCGAGGTACAATTATCTTAAATTATACTCTCATGAAATATTTTTTTGATACTGTAATGTATCAATATTTTATTATTGTTCATGTTTTGAATTATATGGGTTTTCATGTTTAAATGATGCCTCATGTCTTGAATCTTAAAACACCTCTCAACCAATGGGAGTGTAGAGCCTTTAAGTGTGCAACATGTTCTATAACTATTAATGGGGCTGAGTTTATTTGGTATTTATTTATTCTTGAGATGGATATCTATGACCTGATTTTGGGAATGGATTGATTGACATTCTTCAAGGACCAAATTGAATGTTATGCCTGGTAGGTTAATTTCACATCTTCGAGTGATGTTCTGTATCTCTTTAAAGGAGATTGAAATGAAGATGCAAGTAGAGCAGAACCTTTGGTATCAGTGGTTGAGACTACCTCTTACTAGTTGGAATTAATTACTTTGGCCTCTAATGATGCGATGACACATAGAGATTTTACAACCATCATTGACTAATTTATTGATGTCTTTCCTATAAATTTATTTGGGTTGCTACCCAGAAAAGAAATATAATTCACAATTGATCTCCTCCTAGGGACGAGTCCTATTTAACTTATGTCCTATAAGATGACACAAATATAATTAAGGTGATTGAAAGTTTAGTTGGAAGAGTTTAAAAGCAAAGATTTCATTCAGCTGAGTATGTCTCTATGGACAACATCCATTTTTTTTGTAAATAAAGTAGATGAAAATCTTCGGCTTTGTGTGGATTATCTACAACACCTTGATATTTTGTGAAATATTTTTTTCAAATTAATTTAACCTTTTTGATATTTTTCATTTCACGAAACAAGGAATATAGATTGTATTATATGAAATCACCAATTTATTCTTGCTTTGTATGCTACACCAAGTTAATATTTTATTATGTGATATACTAATATAATCTTGAGCTACACTCAATATGGAGATAACTTGCATTATACACAAGACCGAGTTTACCGCCTTTTCATGGCACACATATTTTAAAACTAAATTTTGAAGCTTTTATAAATTTTAGTTTTTAAAATAAACTTTATTTTTGAATGAAAAATGTCAAAATTATATTATTATGATTTTTTGGTATTTTTTTGAGAAGTTTTATTTTTTGATGAATAGTGAAAAATACCGCATTTTGGTTAAAAACTGCCTTTTCATTTAAAATTAATTATAATGATTAAGGAAAAATCAAGCCTAACAAGAGGATAAACCTTAAACTTAAGGGCCAAAATGACCTAGAAACTGGTATAAAATTCATTGGATGACAATATTTATACCATATTCTCTATTGGTTTTAATTTTATGAGTTAGTGGGATACTATTCTATGAAAGTGACCTATATAATAAGTTAAGTAAGGAAAAAGACAAAAAAGAACCTTCCTTACCTTTAACATTTATAAAGATTTAGAGTATAGAAGAAGCTACATAGTTTCAGTTATAAACATTATTTTGAAAGGTAAATGAGTTTTATTTATCATGATAATTTAACTTTAATTTTTATATATGATATAATTACATTAAACTCTTAATAAATTCTAACACATGGATTATTTAATTAATAATATAATAAAATAAATGATACTAAAAAAATTAAAATTAAAGTAAATTTAATGAAACATTGTGTTCCATTATTTTTTAGATGAATATATCATGTTACACAGATGTGAAATTAATAGATTTTAATTAATATATTTTTTAAAATTAAATTTAAATAAACAATGTCAAAATTGACATTAATGTTATTTTATAATAAATGATATTTTATTAAAAGAATTAAAATTACTAAAAATCCTACATTCTGAAAATTTATTTTTAAATGCTAATAAATATAAAATATGTTCCAATAATGGACCAATTTATCTTTTATAATTAAAATATTGACCTTTAAATATAAAAAGAATTGTTAGCACGGTCCAGATTAAAGCGGTGTTTTTTGTGCGTTATATATGCTTGTTTAAAAATTAATTTCCAACACGCATGAGATTTATATTTTGTAAATTATATATCATATTTATAATTTATTAGGTCTATATTTTATAATAAATCTCTCTTTATATGGTTATAATACTTATGTTAGAAAACTAGTTGTCTTAATAAAAACTAAAATGATAAAAGTGGGGAAACTTAGAAGTTAAGGAACAAAATTATAAAAATACACTTATTTTTGTGTGTTGGAAGTTTTCATAGACCATAATTACCATTTAATACATTATTTGCCCATTTTTTAAGAACACAAGATAAGGGAGACCTCCCAATAGTGTTTACCTTTTGGTATTTATAAGAATGCCACTCTTCCTCCTCTATAAAAAAACATTCAATATTCCCTTTCCTTACACCTATCATGCCACTTTGGCTCATCAAAAATGTAAAAAATAATCTCCCATAATTATGCCTTTCAACCTAGAAGACTAAATTTTGTCATAAATCAAACCAATTTAGTATTTTGGTAGAAACCAAAAGGAATTACCCAAAGAAGAGGAAAAATCCTTCCACAAGATCTTTTGTTTTATTTTCATTATCTACCTCCTACATTATTATTATTCCATGATTATATAAAAACATAATTATCCTAAATATAATGATATGTTTTTATTGTAAGGTTTATACCTACACCTAAACACAATTCCATTAAACAGGCAACGAACTTACCGTTCTTGTGTACGATGAACTACTGCATCACAAAACGATGTTGTTCGTTTTTCCTTTATCACCTATCATGGTTGGGATTTATGATTTAAAATATATTTTTATATGATATATATAATATTTATGATTTATTTATTCTTTTTTAATTATTATATAACACATTCATTTAGGCTTTACATTTTTTGTAAATACAATAACTTCATTTGTGGATGTGTGGACTACCGCCTCCTCAAAGCGATGTGATTCGTTCACACTTTACATCGAATGTATTAAGTATGAGTTTAGTAAAATTATATGATATATATGAAATAATAATTATAATATAATGATAATATATATATACATATATTTCATTTACTTTATTTATTTCAATACAATAATAAAATGGAAACAATGTTCATGCGTACGTACGGTCTACCATCTCCATAAACGGTGTATTCTATTTCTTATTTATATATTTTATAGATTATTATAAATAAATATATAATAAATCTATATGATATTTATACCATGTTTTACATTATGTAAATAAGTAATTCATTATCTAAGTAAAAGTACCAAGAATAATAAGTCAAATCATGTATGAAAAACAAACCAGTTATTACCTGAAACATAACCTAAACATGGAATTTTTAATAAATGGGTAATACAAGGCCATAATAAAATAATATATGGTATTATATATAATAATATGGTTATTTTTTAGATTTATAATAAACTTATACTTATTATATATGAGGTTTGAACGTGTACAAAGAAAGTCAAGACTTAAGGTAAGGGTTTTATCATCTCACTTTTATTTCTGTGAGACTTATGACTTATTCAACACTAATTTATTTTGTGTGGTATATATAATGTACATGAATATATTATATGATTATTATAATTAAATTTATGGGTATTTACATTTCCATTTTATGATCTTTCATTAATGGGGTTTATGGTTCAAAAGTTATCAAATCGGTGAAGATTTTTTGTCTCAATTTTCCTTCTTTGTGATACATGCCATGTTATGCACCTATATTTTTCTATGAGATGTATATACTGAACTTTTACATGTTATATAGTGTATATAATTATTTCATGATATTTTAATTTTCCTTTAATTTTATTCTCTCATGTGTATTATGATTCAAAGTTACCAAAGTGATAGTAGTTTACTACTACAATCTCATCGTTTATCGGGATTGTTTATGATTATGCTCCCATTGATGAAATATTATAATCCATATATCAATAATAATAATTAATTTTATTATATTATTATTTTTCATGATATATTCATGTATTGGTACAATTTTTTCCACTCTTTGGTACTTTAGATAATTAATAAAGTGTTTTTAATAAAATTCGACATTACCTCTCTCTTCGATCGGAAATTTGTGTTCTTTAAAAACCATGTTTTCTAAAAAATGTTTTCAAAAATTTTTTATGTTTAAAAATTATTTTAAATGTTTTCAAGATCATTTTATATGTTTTCAAGTAAACAATTTTAAAAATATTTTCAGGCTTCTTTTATAAGTTTTCTATAAAAAGGTTTTTCAAAATGATTTCAAGCATCATTTATAAGTTTTCAAAGTTTTTTCAAGGAAAAATGTTTTCAAAATTATTTTAAAGATTAATTTATATGTTTTCAAGGAAAAAGGTTTCCAATTTTTTTTGTGTTTTTAAAATAATTTTTCAAAGTTGAAAATATATTTTACTCAAGAAATGTTTTAAATGAAATTGTAAATATTTCTTTATAAGAAAAGGATTTTTTAAATGGTTTTATGAAAGGGATTTTCAATGAAAGGATATTTTCCTTAATAAATGTTTTATGTTATATTTCAAAATACTTATCCATATAAGATGAAATACTTTCTTATAGTTTATGATTTACTAGGGATAATATCCAAGAATACTATTCGTATTTTTCCTTGAATGGTTTATGTTTTGATGGAATGATGTTTATGACACCCATTTATCTTCCATGAGTTATATACTTTTGAAAACCTTCTTATTTTCAAGGGTTATGATTTGATAAAATGATTATGAAACCTATCTCTTTTCCATAGTCAATGATATTATGAAATGTTTATTATACCCATTTCATTTCATGGGTTATGATATGATGCTTATGAAACCCATATCTTTTTATGGGTCATGATATGATGAAAGTTTTATTATCATGTGGAACACATATGTATGATTTTATTATGTGTAGGGTGGGACCTATATCTCCCTCCAATGCATTGAGTAAAGATTTATATCTCATGAGATAATTACGGAAAACAAGTAAATGAGCTTGATCCAAAATGGGAAACAGGTGCGTCCTAATCCAAAATGGGAAACAAGCATGTCCTAATACACAATGGGAATATGGGGAAACCCGATCCACTATAGTAATATGGGGAAACCCAATCCCTTATAAGTAAAGGGATGCGACTGGGGATGGTGGTGTGTCCCACCCAATAGATTTAGTCCCCATGAAGTGCCCTGTTAAGTTTTTGGTAATGAGCCTTGACTTATAGGGAATAATTTTATATACTTATGTGTCTTACACAATACCATGTCTTATTACTATGTTATTATTTCATGGATTATGATCTTAAATCCCTTATGATTCATGTCTTATGAACTTCCAATATTTATTCCATGATTCATGTTTATGATCTTTGATATCAAGGGTATGATCTTCAAATGTAATTCTCATGTTCTCGTACCCTTATGTTCATGTTATGCTTATGTATTTCCTTTATTTACCCTTAATGAGCATTCGAGATCACCCCTTTGTTATGTTTCTTTTCCCCAAGTTATGAATAAAAGTTTTAAGTAAGAGTACTAAAGGTGAAGTTCTTTAAGGGAGATGTTGAATATCTTTCACCAAACTAGAAGAATGTATTCTATGTTTCCAAAGATCATAAAATATTATGGTCCTCAAGTATTTATTTTTGTAATGTGCTGAATATTCATCTAAAATGATGTAATATCCATGCATGTTAAGTTTGGGTCGCTATATTATCTTAATATTAAAAATGTTGTAATAAATAACTGATATCATCTTCCACATATTGATAATATATTTGATCAATTTAGGGAATCCCATTGGTTCTCTAAGATTAATTTATGATCATGGTATCACTAACTTTGAGTTTGAATGGTGGATATTCTGAAAACAACTTTCTGGAGTCATTATGGTTATTGTGAATATATGGTTATTCCCTTTGGTCTTATAAATTCTCCTGTAGTGTTTATGGAATTAATGAATGAGATATTCCATGTGTATTTATACTCCTTTGTGGTGGTGCTCTTTAGTGATATTTTGGTGTATTCTAGGACCAAGTCCAATCATGTACAACATTTGGACATGGTGTTATGAATGTTATGGGAACATCTCTTTTATGATAATATTTCAAAGTGCAATTTATGGATATAAGAGGTATATTTACTTGGACACATCATTTCTGAAATATCATTTTTTTAGATCTTGAAAAGGTAGAAGCTATTATCTCTTAGAAATCATTGAAGAATGTATTTGAGATAAGTAGTTTCCTTATATTAACCGGATACTACTGACACATTTTTTATGTTTTTTCACAAATTTCCTGACCAATTAAAACTTTTATAAGGAAAGGTGTTACTTTCTAATGGAGATACACATGCTATAAATATTTTCAAGAGATTAAGGTTAGAATTACATTAGAAATTATCCATATGTTTTTGAAGTTAGTATGAGTGTGGTTTATTGCGATGCATCTGGATCTATATTGGGATGTATTCTCATGAAGGATGATTATGTTGTAGCTCATGTATCATGAAAATTATGAGTTCATGAGAAGAATTACCTAATACATGATTTGTAATTGGCTTCTATAGTTCATGCCTTGAAAACTTAATGTCATTAAGTTTTTATTGATAAATTCATAGTGTTAATAGATTATAAAATCTTGAAAATATTTTCTCACAAAGATATTTAATTTTAATGCAATGCTGATGAATGAAATGTCTTTAGATATTTGACTTTGACTTTATGTATACACTAGGAAAATTAAATTCCATGGATGATACATTGAGTAGTAAATCATATAGTCAGTTTGCTAAAGAGTCTTTAAATCAGTGGTAGTTGATGACGGTCATAGATGATATGCATCTGGATTGTGCTGAGTAAGGTGATGTTGTAGTTTTATTTATACTTTCTTTTGTTCATTATTTTACTGAGTAGGTTAAAGATCCCCATACATCCGATCATGAATGTATAACCATGAGGTCAAAATTCAATGGGGAGGAGACCACTAAGGGATGAAAACTAGATGGGAGATACGTGTTATGTTTTAGAGATCAGATTTTGGTTCTCCACTCAAAATGGGTAGTTCATCCTAGCATTAAAAATATGTATAAGGTAATGATAATACAATTTTGGTGGGATGGAATGAAAAGAAAAGTCCTGGAGTATGTCTTGATATGCCTCACTTGTTAGCATGTTAAGGTGGAGTACCAATTACTAGAAGGTATGTTGCATTATTTACCTATTCTCATGTGTAAATAATAACATATAACTATGGATTTTATCATATGTATAATAATAATGATTCAAAAACACAATACCATATGGGTTATTGTGGATTGAATCACAAAGTCAGCTCACATCATCCCTATTATTGGCATTGTCATGGCCCTTGAGTTTCATATCTGAACCAGATATGGTGATTCCAACCTATTTTCAATGTCTTAGATTTCCCTCCATGGTCTATGGTGTCTCCGTCCTCAGATCTGTAATAGATATAGTTTTTTCGACTCACTGGTCGGGATCTCTATGGTGGAATCATGGTCATGGTTTGGTTCTGATGTTGCGGATGACAGTAGTTTTGGGTGTTGGGTATGGAAGGGAGATGTGTGGGATGCCTTATGGTGTTCATGAAGGATCTGATCGGTGGATATCATGCGGCGGTAGGAGCCCTCGATGGGTGGAGGAGTGCTGGTGCGGTAGGTGCCTCATCAACTATCCCTGTACATCTTTTTAGTGGCCATTTACCCCCTCTGCTTTCAGATCTAGTTCAGATCTGATGATTCTAATTAGATTTCAGGCTTTTCCAGTGGTGGGTGGTGGTCATTTGGTGAGGGTGTTTGAACAAATCTCGGTGGCGACATCTGGGCTTGGTGGCGGTGGGTTGTGTGAACTCTGGGGTTTCAACCAACAATGCTCTGGTGTGGGGGTGCCAGATTACAACGTCCATGTGATCCTCATGTTTGTGATGATGGAGTAGGGTGTTTTCTATAGTATTTGTGGTGGGGTGTTTAAATTTTTATAGTTTTTCATTGGTCTTCTAGCCACTCAATTATAAGTCTATCTGTCTCTAGCCTTCGAGCATGTAATGGGTTTACCTTTAACCAATTTAAAAAGGATTGTTGTCTTTCCTTTTCTTTTAAATAAATTTTAGGACTAAATTTTCTTGGTCCTGGACTCTCTAGTAAGGATATGGAGGACACGAGGGTGTTCGGGGCTTGTTCATAGCTCATAGTCCTACTTTTTGGAAAAAATAGCTGGGCCACATGGTTAGTAGTAACCGTGTAGCCCAATCTGCACACTTAGAGTAAATCGTGTGGGGTGTCTCAATGCATAGAAGAGGGAACATGAATTTCCCTAACCATACGATCTAGGACTCATGACTATGCAAGTGGTGTAGAGTTTTTAATAGAGGTAAAACACATGGTTGGTGCACAGTTTGTCTAACCATGCATCATGACTATATGAGGGGGGGGGGGGTCTTGTGGTAGTGATGGGTGTATGGTTGGTGCACGGTTTGGACAAACATGCACCCAAACCATGTGACCCAGTTTCTAAATGGGAAATAAACATTTTCCCCCTAATTCATTTAAAGGTTTAACCCTCCTCCTCCATTCTTATTTTCCTATAGTGGCTAACCCTTTTTCTCCAATTTAAGCTTTCTCAATCCGTTGAGCTAGGATTTGGTGTCATTTCACCATCCTATGTCCAATTCAAGTTCTGATCATATCATTGGATATCCACTGATCAGTTATTCATTAATTAAGTTCCTTTCTCTATTTCCTTGCTATTGACGATGCTATTTTGGTATAGAATCTTATGCCCTATTTTTAGGGCGTTCATCCATTATTTTGTTTTCTTACTATCTAGGCCAAATCATAGGCTGAGACTAGATGAGTGTTCTTCCATAGGATTAAGTTAGGTGTTCTATACCTTTTCCATAATGTCTAGCCGTTTTATACCTTGTTGTCATTGTTCCGCATGCCAAACTTTTTAGGTGATGTTTCCTAAATTAATTGAACCTTGAGTTAAATAATAAATTCATGTTTAAGACTTGTTGTGGAACCCTTATATAAGGTTGGAGGTTGTTGAACTCATCCTGAACTACCCATGGGATGGGTTATACATTTTTACCATGATTATACCACACTTGGGGTGTGTTGAGCTTGATTTCCATATTTGGGAATTGAATATGGTAATTAATAGAATTATTAAAGGTTGTAAGCACCTTATAACACCTTGTAATTTGTATATGAAAGGTATGAATTGGTTATAATGATAATGGAGGGTTCTCATTATGGCACTGATGACCCACTTAGATGCATTGAACATTTTTACTCATTGGATTATACAATATAACATAATGCCTTGGACATTTCTACTCATTGGATCCAATTTAATAGGATTACTTGGATTCCTTGTACATCTCTACTATAAGGATCTATTTTAACTTGTTTACTTGATATTCTAGGATGCCTTAGACATTTCTACAACTTGGATCTGGTTCACTTAGCTTACTTGGATGCCTTAGACATTTATACTACTTGGATCCTATTTAATCATCTTATTAGGATGAATTGAACAATTCTACTCCTTGGATATGACCCATTAGGATGCCTTGTACATTTCAAATACTTTGATCCTATTTACTTGTTTTACTTATCTTATTGGGATTCCATGGACATTTCAACTCCATGGATCCAGATTACTTAGATGCCTTGGACATTTCTACTCCTTGTATCCTGACCATGTTGGGCTGATACTTGCTTACTCAGCCTAGTCCATTGATGATGATTATTCATGATTTATAGTTATCCATGTTCATGTTTACCTTATCACAATGAGTTATGGTATATTGGACAATGTCACTTTACTTGTATTAATTTTACTCCTATTATATCTGCACACTAATTCAATGTATTTTCACAGAATAGACTTGTTATGGACATCATTGGTGGTGGCCTACTAAGTGTTATCTCACACCCTGTTTGGGACACCACTAGGCTCCCATAAAAACTTCATGGATGCAAGTAGGGATAGGGGAAATAAATTTCATGCTGATACTTGATTTCTTGTTGCATATGAGTAAGGGGAACAAGATCGGGATATGGCTCGTGATGATATCTGGGGATAGTTTCTTTTGGTCTTTGGTACTTTTGATACATGTATTGTACTGGATGCCTATTGTCACGTATTGTCTATCTTTTGTATAGAATTCCATGATCATCATTTGTATATGTCAATGTTGGATGGGATTAATTGATTATTTATATGATGGATGTTTATTACCCTATGTTCAGTTATTTGATATGCTTTCGTTGTTGATTGTTTTGATTATAAAGATGTGATACACTCTAATTATGGTGGTATAGTCTCCCCACTATTCCACCATGGACCATCACTACTAGTCAGCAGCCTCTGGCGTATGGGGAGGTGTTATTGAGGCTTTGTGGCCAACTAGGATTAGTTACTATTGAGTGAATTGGTTCTAAGATGTCACAAATTGGTATCAGAGGAGTTTCTTTTCTTTTGTATTATTATTTAGGAATATTATATATAAGATTAGGAATGTGTCAAAATTTGGTAATGATTTGTGTCTAGGAGTATCTAACCCATGTATAAGAAAAATCCAAATTACATGGGATGGATATGATGTTATAGATTGTTCTTATTACAGTTTCCTTGATTTCACAATTGGGTGATGCACTTGATGTTTGGCGTTCCTTATAATTACATATTTTTACCCTTGGCCACATATGGAAAGGAAATATTGTATCATGAATCATCATAGGCACTTAAGGATTTATATATTATGCATTATTTCATACAATGTTTATATTTTTTCATTCATTTCTTACAACATGTTTTGGTGCCTTATTGGTATATCTATAAAATTGTAATAAAATCTCATATAGGGACTTGATAAATAATTGGTTGGGATTAAATGGATACCAAAATTCAATTTATATGGTTCATGGGCCCTTATAAATCGGACATGGTGATCCATATAGTTCAACATTTTAAAGAGAATTACTATATAACTGAGAATTAATATAAATGAAATTAAATTTTGAAATGAATGGTTGTCATTAAATGGGGATTCCAATTGTAATTTAAAGGGTGTATTCCTCTATAACTTTTAATTAACACTCTATATACCAAAACCTTTGACTTATAGAAGATAACATGACCCTGACTCAAACTCAGTAGTGGGAAATAGGTGGTGTCTCTTGCATTTCTTATGGTTTTTATGTCGTCCGAATCTAGCTTTAGGATCAAGCATAGGGGTTTGACTTGTGTTTAGGAAGGATTATACCTGTACTTTTCCTATATCTATGATATCATAGTTACCAAATCTTTTCTGAGGCATGTGCTTGAAATTTGTAGAGATATGACACCATGATGACCATTAGTTGTGTGCCAATAGGGTGGTGATGACCATGTTTTGGAGGTGGTGGGCCCTAGGCCACCTGTAGAACCTACAATAGTTCTACTTGTGACACTGCCTATTATACCTAATATGGGTGATGATCCTTAGTTTCTATAGGGTTTCCTATTCTTTATTCAAACCATTCAGGGAGCATCGTGGCCTGTCTCAACTATGAAAAAGTTGACACGTGAGTTCCATAAGAAAAATCCACCCACATTTTCAGGGGATGGTGAACCAAAAGCTACAAAGTCATGGATATAGGCCATGTTATCTATTTTAGATCATCTATATACACATCTTGATAGTAGAGTGAAGCTCACTACATATATGATTCAATATTCCACCAAGAGTTGGTGGGACATGATTACTCAGATGCATCTTCATCAAGATATGGTTTGGAGGGATTTCTAGATAGCCTTCTATGATTATTTTTATCTTGATACTTTGAGGGCTAATAGATCTAGAGAGTTTATGCATATAGAGTAGGTAATCTTGATAGTCATGGACTATTCTTACCAATTTATATAGATCTAGTGTTTCACACCTATTCTGTCAGGTGATTTGTTATTGAAATCTTGGAAATTTGAGGATGGTCTCAGGCATGAAATTTGATCATAGGTGAATATATTTCAGATTACTACCATATCTGAAATAGTAAATCATGAACTGATTACTAAATGTAACTTGAGGGAAGATGGGGGTGGAGAGGAGTGTAGATCTACTTCTTGACCCAGTGGCTCCATGTCAGGTGGTAGGAAGAGACACTTTAAGGTCTCTCATGAGGGGAATACTAGTCAGAGCATGATTTCTAGTAGTTATGTTCTCTATCAATAGTGTGGAAGGTAGAGACACACGAGGATCTAGTTTTATAGATACCTAGTTGAGTGCCAATCCTATATCAAGATGATCCATCTATAATCATTTTTCAGTACCTTTCCTCCAAAATCTAGTGAGAGAGGGTCTGAACCAGCTCTATGTTCAGTAGTGGGGTCAATAGCTTCTCATCGGGTAGGGAGATGGAGTGACCAAATGATCAGGATGAGGAGGTGGTCATGGATGAGTAATCTAGATTCCAAACTTATAACAATATCATAGTGGATCTACTCAGGGTAGTTAGGCTATATCTCAAGGCCGCAGTTCAGTATAGATGTATACAGTGTAGCTGATGCCTGAGGAGAAGAGTTCAGAACCTTCTACATTGAGAGATACTATTATAACAAACTCTACATTAGTATATTCTATTTTTGATATAGGTGCTTCTCATTCTTCAATATCTGTGACTATTATAGAGATCCTTGGGCTCGATGTTCAGTTTTCCTGTGGCGTGATGAAACTTGATACTCAAATGGGGTTATGATCAAAGAGTGTGCTCTAGTGTAGGGAGTCCCCCCTTGAGATAAGTGGGTGTCACTTCTTATGGAACCTCTTTTTCCTTGAGATGACTGAGTTTGAAATCATTCTCAGGATGCACTGGTTGGTTCCCTATCATACTTATGTTGACTGGTATCACTGAAGGGTGACTTTCACAGCACCAAAGGGTGGGGTGTTTATTCACAAGGGTGAATGAGATGTATAGGTGAGCCGAATTGGACCTGAACATTGTGGGTTGGGTGGGATAACAACTCATATTTCTAGTTTAAATCTGGATGACCAGGGAACACATTAGATAAACTTTACTCAAGTGGTTGATCATTTCAAGGATGTTTTCTCAGAAGAATTTTTAGGACTACCTCCCAAGAGAGAGGCAGAGTTTTTAATCAAGCTTGTTCTTGGAGCTGTATCAGTATCAAATCCTCCTTACAGGATAGATACTACTGAGTTGTGAGATCTTGAGAGGCAGCTAGAGGATTAGGAAACTAAAGGGTTTATATAACCCAATTATTTTCCATGGGGTTCATCGGTCCTTTTCACTAGTAAGGTGGATGATACCCTCAAAATTTGTGTGGATTACCATCAGTTGAACCTGATTATTGTTAATAATTGGTATCCATTTACTCATATAGATGATATCTACAACCAGCTTCGTGGAGCTAGAGTTTCCTCGAAGATTGGTTTGAGATCAGGTTATCATCAGGTATGTGTTAAACCTTCATACACACCACATACAAATTTCCATAGAAGGTATAGTATATATGAGTATTTGGTCATGTTTTTCAGTCTTATAAATGTGCTATCAGTTTTTATAGAACTGATAAATTGGGTTTTCCATCCATATTTGGTTTTATTTATGGTGGTATTCATGGAATATATCTTGGTGTATTCTTATACTCGACATGACCATGCCCAACATCTTGAGATCATAGTGGATACAATGAGAGAGCATCATTTATATGCTAAGTTCACAAAGTGTCACTTCTGGATGGATAAGATTCACTTTCCAGGACACATTATATTAGATACAGGAGTATCAGTTGAACCAGAGAAGGTGAGAACTGTAGTTTCCTAGGAGGATCCCAAGAACATCTTTAATATACGAAGTTTCTTGGGGCTATAAGGTTATTGCCTGAATTTAATTCAGGACCTATCATGCTTAGAAGAACCTTTTAAAGGCTTGACTAAGAAGGGTGTGAAGTTTATATGGTTAGAATCCTACAATACAACCATTTAGGAGATGAAAGGGAGATCAGATTCAGTGCCGATCCTGATTTTTCCAGAGTTGGGACGAAGCTACGTAGTATATTGCGATGGATCAAGTATTGATCTAGGATTAGTTTTGATTAAGTAGGATAAATTCATGGTATAAGATCCTCATTAGTTTAGGCCACATTAGATGAACTACCCGACACACAATCTTGAGTTAGCTGTTGTTGTTCATGTCTTATGTTGTTAGAGGCATTACTTACTAGGAGAGAGTTTTCTAGTGTATACGGACCATAAAATCCTCAATTAAATATTTAAACAGTGTGACTTAAATCTCATGTAATGAAGTTGGATTGAATACCTTCATTCCTTTAACTTCAATCTTGCTTATAAACCTAGAAAGGGAAATGAAATTATTGATGCTTTGAGCAGGAGGACTCATACACAGGCAGTTCAAAAGGCCAATAGTGATTGGTAGCTTATGGAATAGTTTTATGAGATGCATATAGAGGTTAAGGGATTTCATGGATAGTATTTACTTGTATCTTTATCAGTGAACTCCTCACTTATAGAGAGAGTGAAGATGAGGAAGCTATCAGATTATGATGGATTGATCCTATGGGAGAGTGTTGTAGGAGATGACCTGCCTCCTAGTTGGGTCATTGATGAGAATGTGATCTTTCACATTTAAAAATGCATATGGGTTACTATATACATCCGAGAGGAGTTTATGTGAGAGTCTCATGCCTCTATATGGGCTGTACATCCTTGTCTTACCAAGATGTATCGTGACTTATACCTTCAATATTGGTGGTCGCGGATGAAGTAGGAGATAAATGGGTTTGTTGCTTAGTGTTCCACCTATTGGAAGGTGAAGGTGGAGAACCAATGATCGACAAGACTCTTATAGCTATTGGCAATTCCCAAGTGGAAATGGGGTGAGATCATCATGGATTTCTTGATGGGACTACCTTGATCACCTTGAGGAAGTGACGCCGTATGGGTGATCATAGATAGGTTGATAAAGGTTTCTGGTTTCTTACTTATTTAGGAGACCTTATCAGTGGATGATCTTATAAGGATCTACATTCATGAGATCATACACCTCCATGGGGTTCCATGTTCTATCGTATCAGACATGGACACTTGTTTCATGTCGCAGTTCGGGAAGGGGTTGTAGAGGGCACTGGGTTCACAAGTACCGTTGAGTACAACTAATCATCCACAGACTGATGGTCAGTTTGAGTGTATGATATAGGTTTTAGAGGACATGATCAAATCATGCATTCTTGATTTCGAATGTTCTTAGGAGAAACACTTACCTCTAGCCAAGTTCACTTATAATAACATCTTCTAGGTGACCATACAGATGGATCCTTATGAGGTCCTATACAATAGGATATCCCATTCACCCCTATGTTGGTTAAAGATTAAAAGGAATCACTACTGGGTCCCCATCTTGTTTAGGAGACTTCAAAAAAGGTTAATCTTATTATGAATTAGATTTATATAGCTCAGTATAGGTAGAAGTCATACATCTATCATTACCATCAACCACTAGAGTTTGAGGTCAGGAATTGGGTTTTCTTGTGAGTTTCACTTAGACTGGGGAATATATGGATTTTGAAACAAGGGAATATATCACCTCGTTATTTCAGGCCCTTTGAGATTCTAGAGAGATTCGAGCTGGTAGCATATCATTTTCAGTTACCTTAGAGGTCCTAGGCCATGCACGATGTCTTCCACATATCTCATATTTTCTGATATCATTTTGATATGTCATATATTCTATAGGGTAGGGAGGTTGATTTAATGGTAGATGCGTCCTTTGAGAAACATATTATCTGTATTTATTATTATGGTGCAAAGGTTATCTGATTCCGGTCATTTCCTATAGCACAGGTTCCATGGAAGAACAACTATGTGCATGATGAGACTTAGAAGTGGGCGATCGATGTATGTGCCCAGTGGATGGAGTTATTCTTAAATGATGCTTTATCACCCTTGGAGTGTAAATTAGGGGAAACATTACTTTAAGGGGAGAATATTTTAAGAACCCATATTTTCTATGAGGTAAGAAACCTTTTTATTTTTGTTTTTTCCTTAAATTCATACTTATGTTAATTCCTAGTAATGATAAGGAGGAAAAAAGTATTTTCAAGTCTTGTTTAGAGTTTGGATCCCTACATTTTGGAAAAAATAGCTAGGCTGAATGGTTAGTAGAAACAATTCATCCCAGCCCACATGGTTAGAGTAAACCGTGCGGGGTGTCTCATCGCAAAGAAGAGGTGCATGATTTTCCCTAACCGTGAGATCCAGGTCACATGACCATGAAAGTGATATTGAGTTTTTAATAGAGGGAAAATGCATGGTCAACACATGGTTTGTATAACCATGTTACATGACCATGTGAGGGGGTCTTGAGGCAGTTTTGGGTGAACAGTTGGCACATAGTTTGGCCAATCGTGCATCCAAACCGTGCGACCCAGTTTTTAAAGGATAAATGACCATTTTCCCCTAATTAATCTAATGGGTTAACCCTCCTCCTCCTTTCTTATTTTACTCTAGCAGTCGACCCTTTTTCTCCCGTTGAAGCTTTATCAAGTCGTTGAGATAGGCTTTGGTTCCGTTTCACCATCCGAAATCTGATTTGAGTTCTGATCATCTCGTTGGATATCCAAAAGTGAGTTATTCATTCTATAGATTCCTTTTGATATTTTCCTTTCTATCAGTGACACTATTTTGGTGTAGTATCTTAGGCCCTATTTTCATGGCATTCACCCATTCTTCATTTTTCTTCTTATCTAGGCCAAATTAGAGGCTAAGATTGGAAAAGTGTTATTCTATAGGCTTAAGGTAGGTGGTCTATACCTTTTCCCTCATTTATGGTTATTTTATACCCTATTTCTGTTGTACTTCATGTCAAAATTTCTAGGTGATGTTTCCTAAATTAATTGAACCTTGATTTAAATGATAAATTCATGTTTAAAACTTTCTATGAAACCCTTATATAAGGTTAGGGGTTGTTGACCTCAACCTGAACCACCCATGGGGATGGTTCTAGATTTTTACCATGATTATACCACCCTTTGGGTGTGTTAAGATATCTTTACATATTTGGGAATTGAATATAGTAATTAAGATAATTGTTAAAGGTTGTAATCACTTTATAACACCTTATAATTTGTATATGAAAGGTATGAATTGGTTATGATGATAATAGAGGGTTCAAGATATGGAACCGATGACCCACTTGGATGCCTTGTACATTTCTACTCCTTGGATTTGAAAACCTAATAGGATTCCTTGTACAT
Source organism: Viscum album (assembly GCA_963277665.1). Classification (NCBI taxonomy): domain Eukaryota; kingdom Viridiplantae; phylum Streptophyta; class Magnoliopsida; order Santalales; family Viscaceae; genus Viscum; species Viscum album. Next base: position 442,806,850 of record OY728120.1, on the reverse strand, counting down.
TTATACTCTTTGGATCTTGTTTAGTCAGCTTACTTGGATTCCTTGTAAATTTTTACCCCAAGGATCTATTTTAACTAGTTTACTTGATATTCCAGGATGACTTAGAAATTTCTACTCCTTAGATCTGGTTTAATTAGATTACTTAGATTCCTTGGACATTTATACTCCTTGGATCCTATTTAATCAACTTATTAGGATGCCTTGTACATTTATACTCGGATCCAACCCATTAGGATGCCTTGGACATTTCTACTCCTTGGATCCTATTTACTTGTTTTACTCGGATGACTAGGATTCCATGGACATTTATACTCCATGGATCTAGATTACTTAGATTCATTTTATATTTCTACTCCTTGGATCCTGACTATATTGGTATGATACTCACTTACTCAGTACAGACCGTTGATGATTATTATTCATGATTTACAGTTATCCATGTTTATGGTTGAATTATCACAGTGAGTTATGGTATACTAGAAAGTGTCACTTTAATTATATTACTTTTACTCTCATTATATCTGCACATAGATTCAGGGTATTATGATAGACTAGACTAGTTATAGACACTGTTGGTGGTGTCTCATTGATTGTTATCTCACACCCTGTTTGAGCCTCCATTGGGTACCCTGATAGACTTCATGGATGCAGGAAGGGACAGAGAAAAACACTCACTTACTGATGCTTGATTACTTGTTTCATAGAAGCATGGGAGCACAAGACCGAGCTATAGATCATGATTCTACTTGAGGATAAATTCTTTCTATCTTTTGTACTTTTGATACATTTATTATATTGGATGACCATTTCCATGTATTACCTGTATTTTTTATAGCATGCCATGATCATCATTTGTATATGTCACTATTGGATGAGATTACTTAGTTATTCATATAATGGATGCTTATTAATAAGCTATTAAGTTATTTGATATGCTTCCACTATTGATTATTTTTATTATACTGATGTGCTATACTCTGATTATGCAGTTATAGTCTCCACACTTTTCCACCACAGAACCTCATTACTAGTCAAAAGCCTTTGGAATATGGGGAGGCATGCTTGAGGCCCTATGGATAGCTGAGATCAGTTAAAATTGAGTGAAATAGGTATGGAACATCACACTTAGAGCTTGTTTTCTGGATTTTAGTGGCTCATGGGAGGATCATATTCCATTAGAGGAGTTCTCATATATTAAAAGTTACCAAGAATTGATACATATGGATCCTTTTGAAGCTTTATATGGCCATCTTTATCATTCCATATTTTGTTGGATGGAAATATGTGATTATTCACTTATCAGACTTTCCTTATACATGATATGATGAAGACAATTCAGATGATTAAAAAGAGGATGGTGGAGACTCAAAGTTTCCAAAAATAGTATTTTTATCATCATTGTTGACTGTTATCATTTGATGTGGGTGATCATGTTTTCTTGAGAATCTATCTAAGGCCAGGGTATCATCATTTTGGTAAGCAAGGAAAATTGTATCCTAGATACATTTACCCTTTTTTGATACTTGAATAAATTGGTGATATGGATCATCAGTTGGATTTACTAGTAAATTTTAGTTCATCACACATTGTGTTTTATGTATCTCAATTAAATAAGTGCCAGCCTGATCATGACCATGTTATTCGATGGGACCATGTTGAACTTGATATAGATGATATGTTGAATCATGTGCCAATATAGATTGTGGATATACAATAGAATCTATTTTATGATAAAAGTATCAGTTTGGTATGTGTCTTATGGCAGAATATTCAGATTTAGGAAGAGACATGGGAATGCGAGAAAGAAATGTTGGAGTAGTGGATCAAGCTCTTCCAAAAAAATGCTAATTCCTAACTTTCTGCAGATAGAAATACCAATGGTAAGGAGAATATAACACCCATGGTTTTAGTTAATTTACCCTTTTATTATATATTTTGAAGTTTTATAATACATGGGTTGAGTTTTGGGAGTTTTTGAAGGGTTTAGATGTTTTGGAAGGGTTTTAAGGGCACACAATTTGGGCATGGTTAGAGGGTGAAAGAGATATTACCTAAATACATGAATATGTGTATATATATATGAGGTACGTGGTTTTTCATGAAAATTCATATTTTCATTCATTATGAGTATATCATTTATACTGTCTATAAAACAATTATTGTTTAGCAATTCAATCAACCACACAACTATCATTTAATGAATAGTTTCATATTATGAAAGGTTTGGGAGTTTCATTTATGTATATGATACATGCACTAGCCAAATCATTAAATCATGCATTGAAACACATGAGTTAATTCATGCACTATCGAGGAGATTCCTTGAAATATTTATAAATCCTATTACCATATGATGACAATGTGTGTATCGTTATTATTCTTGGATGAAACTTCCTGGATCCCAAATCTATTTTTTCATATTTCTCCTTTTCTTATGAGGTACTAACATACCATGGAGAAATGGTGAATCCTATCTATATGATGGATGATTTAGATCAGCTCGTGGATACCCATGGAGGTGGGATAGTTATGTTTTCTACTCCAATGATCTTTATCAAGTTCATTTTAAGACACTCAAAAATGATAAAGGTTATGTAGATTCTCTTCAATGTAAGGAATTCTAGTTTAAAATATTTATTCATTTATGTATTTTTTCACATGTTTCATATTATCTTTCATGGAGATCACCAGACAAGGTTTTTAATTTCTTTTGTTACTTTTGATAAATGTTATTAGACTCTAAGAAAACATTTCAATGGTATTAGAGAAATCCATGTTTAAGTTTTATGAAACTTGTGATAAAATGAAGAAGAGAATAAAAAAGATAGCAAATCCATGTTTTTAGAAATTCGATTTCATGTAAAGGGTTTACCCTTATGTAGATGGGCTACATAAAGGTAACCAAGACCTTACCCTTATGTAGCTGAGATGCATGAGGGTAACCAAGGATTTATTCTTACACAGAGTGGTCTTCACAAGGGTCTCCATGCATTACCCTTACATAGATCGCTCTACGTAAGGGTCACCTAACATTACCCTTATGAAAGTAATGAATCCCTACACTTACCTTTACTTGAAGGGTTCATGTAAAGGTAGTTTGTATAGTCACACTTACACAAATGGTTTATTTAAATGTAGTACGTGAGGGTAATCAACTTTTCCCTAAAGCTTCATAATGGTAAGACATGATTCACCCTTATATAGTGTTAGTTATGTAAAGGTAATGGTAGGGTTTAAAGGCTTGCGTAAGGGTAGATGATGGATTACCCTTACATGAGTTGCATTTGTATAAAGGTAGCCAATATAGTAACCTTACACAACGATGCCAAAATCCCATGTAAAGGAAAAACTCAGTGTACCCTTATGTAGTATTGGTTACATAAAGGTAAGAAATGACTTACCTTTATGAAAAAACTCTAAAAAATGTTTACTATTATGTAGAGTGTCAACATAAGGGTAGGTGATTTTACCTTTACACAGGAATGGGTTCCTATGTAAGGGTAAATATAAATTTTATTAAAAATTGTTTTTAAAATATTAAATGGTTTTAATTATTTATATTTTTTTTATAAATCATTATAAAAGTTTTTTTGGGATATTTTAATTTCTAAAAGGTTTATAAATTAATTAATTATAAATTATTTATAATTAATTAAATGTTTATGAAACATTTTATTACCAAATATTAATTATTAATATTTAAATACCTTTTAAACAAATTATATGGAATGAATTATGATATAGAAATAAAAGTATTTATTTAGAAATCATAAGCGATAATTTATAATGGGTTAAAAATTATGAAATATGTCTATAATATAAATTTTTTATATTTAAATAATGAATTATTCATAATTAATTAATTTTAAATTGTTCAAATTAAAGGGGCCTTATTTGGAACAATATTTGATACACATAAAAAAGTGTTTTGATGATTGATATGATCAAAGTTTAAATTATGATTAAATATGTGATATTAGATTATGTAAAATGTTTACATAATATAAATTGAATTATAAATAGTTTATAATTCATATAATATCATATATTTAAAATGAAGATTCTCTATAATGATAATTTTGAAATATTTCACATTGTAATGTATATAAAATGTTTATATTCAAAATTATAGAATGTCCATAATGTTATAACTAAAATTAAAAAATGTTTATAATTATATTTTATTTATGAATTGTTCATAATTTTTTATCTCATGTTTAAATATTTGAATTATTCATTTATTTAAAGGTTACCCCTGCTATATTCATTTTTATTAAATTGTATAAGAAATGTGAATATTTTGCATGCTTTAGTTTATTTGTTAAACTACTTATAGGATAAATCCTTTCATTAGATGCTAGGATTGACTCTATAATGAATTTAGTTTTTCATCTACCTTAACCTCAGTTTGTAATTGATGTTATGAACATGAATTTATTTATTGAATATAGTTTGTGAATATTAGGTGTTAGAGTTATCATTAATTTAATTCTATCTTGAGTAAAGTATCCCTAGGTATGGAGACTTGGGGTCAGACTACCTACCTACCTGATGTTTTATGTCTTGTCTAGTCCAGTGAATGAGGTTGGTTATCTATCGCTCTAGACTTAATCATGTAGATATTTTCAATATCATATAATTATAAAACTTTACATGAAGTGTTCATGTACCTTATACATATTATGCATCTGGATATGTATGAATATGTTTGAATTCTATTTTTGGGTTAGTAACAAAACTTGTGGGTCATGTAAAGGGTTACAAATCAACATGGTTTAGAAATATTGGTTTGGTGAAGGGAATAAGATTCCCAACTAAATTACTAGAAACATGTATACATAAAAGGGAATAAAATGAGATAATATACTGAGATTAAAATCCCCTTAAAATTCTAATTGTGATATTCCTTCCAAAGATATACTTGTCAATACCTCGATCATCCAAACAGGTAGATTCATACCAAAGCAGGGTGCCTCTAGATTATATTGTGTAAGACAAGAAAGTAATGAGTGATACTGGATCATCCTCAATTATTTTCACACTAATGTGGGGTTCCACTAGATTTTCATATGATTAGATTGTTTTTGACATTTTCTTTGGGTTACACTAGCTGGGAAACCCCAAGGGTTGGGATACTAGATAAATAGAGTTAGGTTTATCCACATGATGGATTAGAAAAAGGGTTTTCTACTCGACTATCCAAAATTCATATATGATATGATTGGGATGATTCCCTATTTAAATAACTATGAGGTGAGTTTCGTGCTTAAGTAGGGTCATTTTATTAGTGAAATATAGATCTTGGACCACTAATGGGTATGATTAATATTAAAAGGGTTCATCATTTTAGTGGGATCCCATTTGATAAAATTCCTTGTTAAATGGTTAATTATACATGATATTCATATGATAAAAGCTTCTGTTGTAGATATTATCATCATCATTATCAAGCTAAAATTTATGGTCAATCATTGAAAAGGAGAAGCTTAATATAAGCCACTCCCTATAACGGTAACTTATGAAAGGTTCTTAAGAAAAATCAGTTATTTAAGAAAAGTTATTAATGAAAATTCTATACATTAGAATAGTTCCTTCCTGAGTAACCCAGTATTGAAGTTGTTCAACAAGTGAATATAGATTCTTATGGAAGCATAGAGTGATTCATTAAAGGTTTAAAAGGCATTAGATGAAAAATAGATTATTATGGTTAGGAAATTTATCCCATTTTCATATATGAAAATGTTCTAAAATAGTGAATGGATTTAAGAAAATTTTACCTGATATTCTGAAAGTGTTGAGAATGGATGAATTGGGAATATGATTTTTGGATTTTGGTAATTTATGGAAAGTAAAAATGGTTAAAATTTCAAACTAAAAGAATAAAATTAAGTTTAAAAGATCAAAAATGTTTCTTCAAGAATACAATAAAGGCTATTGAAACCTAAGGTTGTCAAGAAGGAATAAATAATAGTTCCATATGATGGGATTATCTAGATTACCTAAAGGAGTTTTTGAAACTCCATGGAATTTCTATGTTAGGTATAGATATTATAGAAATAAATTATTCATTTTTTAAAGTAATATTATACCGAATGTATATTTTACAAGTGTTGTAAATATAAAGAATTTCAAAATCAAAGGAAGAATTTATTGAGTGAGATGAAGTAAATAGTTACCATATCAAGGATTTGAATGTAAAGGATTTTATCAAGCTCAAAATAATCAAAGTAAAATATGTGCATCATCATCTCATTTCTCTTATGTGATTAGAGATTTTTTTTGATTAAAAAGTGTTTTTATGAATAAGTATGAGATAATTAAATGTACAAACATGGTTTATGATCCATCAATTTCCATAACATGTTCTAAGAAGAATATATGGATAAAAATATTTTATCTAGGATAAGTGTTTATACAAATATTTATTAAAATATGTGGGAATGTGTTCCTTCCAACCATCAATGGTATATTTTAATTGTATTATTTTCAAATGTAAGTGTTCCAAACACATAGAATTCCATATATGATATAGTTTATTTATTAAATATTCCCACTAAAAGGAAATAAATGTTATTTCCTAAAAAAAGGTTTTTGTTTATTAGAAAAATATTTTGAAAAGAATATAATGTATAAGTGTCTAGTGGGAGTATATTTATACTCATAGAAGTTCAAAGTTAATAAATAAAATATTATACCAGTCTAAGTTTAAAGTGAATTTTACTTAATATACTAAGAGAGTTAGGATGTATTAGTAAAAAAAATCTGCAATATAGTTCTAAGGATGATGATGATGTACTTAGGAAGAGTTATAAGTAGAAAACAAAATTTGACATCATAACATTTGTGTTGTGAAGTTAAGAAGTTTGAATATGTTCAAGAAGTTGAATGGTTAGGAATATTATTCCTAAGTATCACCATTATTCAAAATTTCTTACTTAATAGATTTTTATCACTAAATATTTTAGTGGGTTGGCTTTATCAGGTGTTCACATAGAGATGTCACATTGATTACATATGATGGAATGTGTTAACAAAACTTAAAAAGTGTAGAAAACATAAGGTTGATATGAAAGTTTATCATATATTATATGATAAAACAGTGCCTTTATTAGTTTTCTTAAATATTATTAAACATTTTAAGAATATTAAAATGTATCATATTAAAGGAAAAATCCATTTTATCACCCCTTCAAATTGGATACAAAAATGTATATATAGATATACATTTTGTGAAGTGTAATGATAAGTGACCTCTCACAGTATGACTTTGATTTTATCCTTAAATTATGTTCATCATAGAGTATTATAGGTTACGATAAAATGTTAAAGTTATAACGAGTAGGATTCTTGTATAGAGATACAAAATATGCTCATGAGGCACAAAAAAAAGAATAGGATATTCTTTATGTGCACCGGATGACCAACTAAAGTATACCACATGAAGTTCCATATAGATGTTTTTGGTATACTAGGGGTGAATGGATCATATTTGAGTCCCTACTACCTATGGTTGGGGAGATACCTAGAATGATAACCTTAATACTTTGATACCCTACTTATACAAGTCTATATATTAACTTAGCCAATATGTGGGTGGTTGGGTATGTTGCTGATCATGTTGTCAATTGGAGATCAACCAAGATGGGATTTTTCCTCTTGTATTATGAGTATGAAATCATATCCCTCGATTAAGATAGACTATGGGAGTATATGGCTGCACCTAGATATTATATATCTATATCGATAAGGTAATTTTTATGTATTTATCTATAAGGATGAATGACATGTAATGTATTCATTGATCATGAAGTCTATGCCCTTAAAATCAGGAACATATGAATTGGCTATATGGGATTGACCTTCTCTATGTCTTGTGGTCACTCGATATCTTGGATGAAGGAAAAAATACGATAATTCATGTTTTTATATGATGCATACTGGTGGAAAAAGGTATAAAGATATGTGTGTTTGATGGAGATCTTGTCATATCCCTTTATAGATCTATAAATATTGACACTTTTATAGAGTAATATCTTTTCTTATATATATATATATCCAGAGATTTGTATTTTTTTTCTATGTTGTAAAGGCTCGTGGGGTCAATATTTGTGGTTGAATGAAGGGAGATTGTGTTTGACTCATAGAGCTACTCTAAAAGTGTTTTAGAGTTAATCCAAAATTGTTTTGGATGGTTATTCACAAGGTATTACATATGATGTTATACAAGGTAAAGTTAATGATAACATTCTATAATGAGTTTTGGAAGATATCCAAAGGTAGTTTTGGATATGATTTCATAAGTTATTATATGTTATACAATATAAGGTGAAATGGAACAAAGAATTTTAGGCTTTAATGCAATTGGGATATTGAAGGAGATATCCCCTAAATCCATGAATACGTATATGTATATATGATATATATATATATATATATTTATGAGGTATATGGTTTTGCATTAAAATTTAGATTTTCATAAATTATGGGTATATCATTTATACTACTTAAAAAATAGTTATTGTTTGGTAGATCGATTAACTACACAACTATAATTTAATGAAGCATTTCATATGATGAAAATTTTGGGAGTTTCATTTGTGTATATGATACATATACCATCCAAAGCATTAACTCATGTGTTGAAACACATGAGTTAATTCATGTACTATCAAGGAGCTTCCCTGAAGGCTTTATAAATCATATTGCCATACAATGGTAGTGTGTTTATTATTCTTATGCTTGGCCGAAACTTCCTGGATCCTGGATCCCTCTTTCATTATCCTCATTTTCTTATGAGGTACTAGCATACCATAGAGAGATGGTGAATCCTATCCATATGATGGATGATTCATATTGGACCATGGATACCCATAGAGGTGGGATGATTATGTTTTACACTCATGTGATCTTTATCAAGTGCATTCAAAGGTGTTCGAAAGTGATGAAGTTTATATAGATTCTATTTAGTGTAAGGTATGTTGGTTTACAATATTTCTTTATTTTTGTATTTTTTTTCATGATTCATATTGCATGGAGATCCTTGGACAAGGGTTTTAATTGATCCCACTACTTTTGATAAATGTTATTAGACTCTGATAAAACCCTTAAGATGAAACCGTGCACTTTTCCCAAGAAACTATACGAGATAGGAATTTTAGGATAGTATCTATGCGTAGTTAGCACATGTTTTTTCCAAACCATATAGCAAAAGTAGAAATAAACGAATGACATATTGTTTGTCAAAGAAATGTGGTAAAACTATGTGCCCCCCTAGGAAATGTCTAGTAGTAACACACGGCTAGCACACAATTTTTCAAACCATGAGACTCTATAGTTTTGAGATATTATCATGTGCATGATTGGTACATAGTTTGACAAACTATGCATCTAAACAATCTGGTGTGCATTAAATGTTCAAAAAATGAGTACTTAACTCATTTTTACCCTTAGAACTCTCATTTTTATCATATTCTCCTGGGTTCTCTAACTCCCATTCCCTATTATGAATCCTTGATGATTCCCTTTGATATAGAAGGTGTTTTTGATAAATCAAGTGCATTGGATCTCTAGAATCAATGGAAAGTATCAATTTATTCTCTTTATCATTAGGTATTCCCATCTTACCTCATCCAGATCATTAAATCTAATTCATTATGAATATATCTATGATCTATAATGTGTTTTGATGATATATTTTTAGGATATATTAAAGGGAAGGTTTTGTGAGCTTGATTCAAGAGGTTTCTTAGTGTCATTATTCATTATCAGTATCCAATTTGTGGTGGGTGTATTCTTGATCTTCTCCACTTGTTCTAGAACTTGAAGGGTTAGTTTTATTGAAATTTTTTCTTTGTTTACAATGAAAATATTGAAAAGTTATTTAAGTAAAACCTTTTGATTGATGAATTTAAAACATGGTAATTTGGATGGATTTTATAAAAACCCCTTTGTTTTTAATTTTAAATTATGTTTTTAAAATTATGGTTTTGGTTTGACACAGGAAAGATGTTTGATAAAATATTTTAAAGGGAAAAAATGTTTTATGTGGAATGAATTTATTTGGAATATGGTCTTGGAATACATGGTTTTGTGTGTTCATATTGCACTATATGAGGCCTTGTTTAAATAGACTTGGTTCTTGGTGCCAAAGGTGTAATGGAACATGATATTTATTACCTTGTGATGACCTAGTGGAGGAAGAGATACTTATCATGAGTATGGAATTTTCATTCGACATGCATACATATGTGTGTGTAAGATAAATGGATGGGTTTTCCAAGTAGAAGGAATGAAATGAAAAATTGATTTAGTTCAATTTTTTTACTTAATTTTTTTCCTTATGAATAAATTATTCTTCATTTAATTAAAACTATTTTAAATTGAATAACTATTTTTATGTTTCTCTATTGTATATGAATTATATTTTATAAAATGTTCTAACATGTTCTTATCCTAGTGAAATATATTAGGAACCCTCTGATGATTTCTTACTGATTGTTATACTCACCCCCTGATTGGACACTGTGGTGTGTTTGTAGATGTTATTTTCTAAGATAGGGGAAAGGGAAAAGTATCTTACTTATCTAGTGGCGCATCATGATGCTACTTATATAGGCTGATGTTTGGAGCTTGGAGTTATCTCTTGGAGTTTTTAGAGTTATTCCACATCATGTTCACTGTGTTGGATGTCATTTGGTTTCTTTATGTCATCTTTTATTAATTTATCACTATCACTATGATGTTTCTATTTGTTGGATTTTAATTTAAGTTATATCATTATTACTCGTGCATCATATAGTTTGTTTTGGTTGTTTTTATTTTATCTTTTCAAGATATGTTTTTTATTCAAGGAAAATCATCCCCAAAATTTTTACTAATCCCTTTTAATTTATTTCCAACCTTTGGTGTTTTGGGGATGTCACCTAAGGTAAGAAGCACCTCTGACCTAGCCTAATCTAATGGGTTGGGGCAGGATGTTACAACAGTGCTCCAACAACCCATGTTGCTACAATTCCAATCTATATAATAAGTCTATTTTACTATATTAGATATCAAATAAAGTTATATGGAGATATAGTATTCTTTCAGCATCACTGGTCATTACTAATACAATACCATGTTTAAGTACCCACTACTACAATACCATTATTGGTGTTTTTAATCATCTATGATACAGTTCAGTCAATATTGATACAATGTGTTCCCCTATAATTTGGCCCAACTTCATATAATAAAGTATCAAACTCCATCAATCCAACAATCTCCCACTTACATCTTGATCTAGAAAACTGATCTCATTCTATGGTTCCAACTTTAGACAAATTACTTATCTGATATCCTCCTCTCCTTTACTCACCAATTAAAGATATACCATAAAAGATTTAAATTCAAGCTTATGAATAATGAAATACCACATGTTTCCCATTCCATGCTCCTAGTATGTTCTTACATATTCTACTCTCATCCTCCATTCATCAATGAATATCAATAGAGGCACAAAAAATTCCTTAACTTCTCAATCACCACTAACTTTTTCAACATGTCTATTGGATTATTGGTTTAAAAAATCTTCTATAATATCAATAGATAATCCAATATTAAGCCTTTAATAAAATGTTACTTCATTTAAATATGCTTTGTATGAGCCTAAAATAATGGGTTCTTTATAAGATGTATAACACTCTGACCATCACAACACAATGCATTTCCTCTTTATTTTTTTATCCAAATCCTCTAATAAGTTATTCACCCAAAACACAACCTTCGTAGATTTTATTTTAAAAAAATACACTCTATCTATGTGGTATATAGTGACACCACCTTCTATAATTAAGATATACACCTTACATAGTTCCTACACATATAAACACATAACATGTAGTACTACTCTTGTTGTTTACATCACCTCCAAGGTCAATATCCACATACACCTAAAATTAATTTCCATTCATAAAATGCACAAATATTTCCTTGCTTCATTTAAAATATATCAATATTTACTTTACATCTTCCCAATGTTTCTTTTAAGGGTTATTGATACACCTTCTCATAACTCCCATTACATGAGCAATATCAGGTCAAGTATAATCCATGACATACATCAATCTTCCAAAACATGATGTATAAAGAACCTTGGATATGTACTCAACATCTTGTGTTGTCTTTGGTGCTTGATCCTTTGAAAATTTAAAATGGATTTATAGGAGAATAAAATATATATTTTCTTTTAGTATACTAAATCTTATCAAAACCTTTACAATGTAGTCTTCCTATGATAACATCAAGGTTCCAACTATATGGTCTCTATTGATCTTCATCCCCAATTTTTTTCTATCTTCTCTAAGATATTTCACCACATACTCCTTATCTAATTTCCCTTTTAGCTTATCAATACCCTGTATAAATGATCCTACAATGATCATTTCATCCATATACATAATAAATATAATATACACATCACTAAAAGTCTTGAAATAACAATATTGATACATGACACATTTTTTGTATACATTTTTACTCATGAATGCATCAAACATCTTATTCCACTATCTGGGTTCCTACTTTGACCCATATAACCATTTTTTGGAGTTTATACACTAGGTATTACTTTATCAACTCAACAAACCCCTATGGTTGTTTTATATAAATGTCCTCCTCTGGGTCCCCATGAAGGAAATTAGTCTTTACATCAAGTGGCTCAAAATGTAAATCTTCTAATGTAATAATTCTAAGAACCACCTAGATGGTGACATGCTTCACTACATGAGAGAAAATTTTAGTGAAATCCACACCTTCCTACTATTGAAATCCTTTCACCACCATCTTTTCCTTATTAATCCTCTTATCATCATGTTTTTTTTGACCCGGTATACCCATTTTTTCTACAATTTTTTCTTTCCTTGTGGTAAAAGTGTTATATCCTAAGTATTGTTATCATGAAATGAAAAAATCTCCTCCATCATACCCAACCCCCATTTTATCAACCCATTTAACTTCTTTAACTCTTAAAATAATTTTATATCTCAATTTTTAGTAAATAAAAAATAGTTTAGGGATGATGAATACCTATTTATAGGCCGCCCTACCCTTTTTGATCTTCTCAACTGTACTCAAGAAGCAGGATTCACTGGTTCTGATGTCACATGCTTAAGTACACCTTCAATCTCCACTTACTATCAACATTTTTATTCTTTATTCCACAATTGGTTTCAATTACATGATGATTATTTTATATTAAAACTTAATTAAATATCACATTATGTATTCTAATGATCATATTATTTTTATCAACCTAGAAGTGATAACCAAACTCCTCAACACCATAGTCAATAAAGAAACATTATTTGGTATTAGCATCAAGTTCATCCATTACATCAAAATCTATATTTAGATATTCCAAACAACCAAAGGCTCATAAATGAGAGATTATTACCTCATTTCATGACCCAATATCTTCAGGAAGACATTCCCACATTGGTACAGATAGACTCCTATTGATGAGATATGTTTTCATATTCACTACCTCTTCCCAGAAGGTATTGGGTTACTGTGAGTGCAACCTCATACTCTTGGAATTTCCATTCAATTATCTATTAATCCTTTAATCCACACCATTCTATTATGGGATAACATTTAAGAGTATTCTCCTAAAAAATTTCATTATTAGCATAAAATTCCCTAAAATATTTACTATCATACTCTCCTCTTTTGTCAAACCTCAAGTATTTTAGATTTTATCCCAAATAATTTCCACCAGAGTCTTCTACTTCTAAAAAATGGTAAATACTTAAAATTTTATTTTTATAAAGTAAAATCATACCTTCCTTATTGATTCATCAATAAATTTCACATAATATAGTGACCATCCAAGGTAATGTAATGTTTTAGTCCCCAAAACATTGGTGTGCACTAGGTCTAGCTTCTTAGCCTTCAGTGTTCTTCCTCCTTTTACAAAGGATAACTTATTTTTATTTCTAAAGATACAATATTCAAATAATAAAACTTCCATCTACTTTAGATATGGTAGCATTCTTTTTTTACCAACACATTTATCCCCTTATAACTTATGTGTAATAACCTGTGATTTCATAATTGTGAGTTCTTGAAAGAATTTTTTATTGAAAGATTTCACACATGTTTTTTGTTATATTGTATAAGGTTTGATTCCTTACTCCATGTTCTATGACCATAAATCCCTTGGTAAATTTACATGCACCACCGGTGAACATGGTGATAAAACTCACATTATCAAGTTTCCTGAAAAAAATAATATTCCTTCTAAATATAAGAATACATCTCATATTCTAAAGAATCAACAAACCTCCAATATTTGTTCTGATCTATGCATCACCCTTTCCAATAATCTATAAGGGTTCATCATCAACAAAATATACATTTTTAAAATTCCATGAAACATAATTATTTAGGAATCCCTTATCTGACGTGTAATGTAAGGATAACCCTAAGTATAAAATCCAAAACTCCATAGGGATATCCATTCATAGTAACAAGACACCATTAGGTCATTAAACTATTATTTTTGATGCATTGGTTTCAGGTAACTTCTATTTTTTTTTCTGTAGTCATTTTTAACATATACTTTCTTATCATAAGTCTAAAAGGTAGGATTGGGCCCCTTTTACTTATCTCAACTCTTTCCCCCTGACTTTGATCATCCTCTATGATTATCTTACTACATGTATCTACCTATTCCTTTCATATGCAGAGTAGAACCAAAGAATCTATCTGATTCTCTTATTTTAATATCCTCATTGAGGATCAAATCATTTAGATTCAACTTTGTATTCATTGAAGAACTAATTATAGATGTTACAATAGTTTCCCAAATATCAGGTAATTAAGATAGTAAAACTAATGCACACACCTCATTGTCTAGCTTAATTCCCACCAATGACGAATGGCTTGTGATGATGTTGAATTTTTTGATGTGACAAAAAATAATCTTCCCTTTAATCATCTTTATATTGAATAATCATCACATTAGGTATACTTTATTTTATGAAAAAGTATTATTGTTCATACTTGAAAGATATTTCATTAACTAAACCATTTTATTCTCCTTTATGATGTTTAATACCATGTTTTTGGACAACTTAAGGCATATCACTCTCTAAACTTGTCGATCTAGTAACTCCCACTTGGTCTTTCCATCTTTGTTGGTTCAATACACTAAAGAGAAAGGTTTAAATTTTTATACTAATGATAAAATTTGATTTTTATCTTCCATTAAATGAAGTACAATTTATAAAAATGACTGATATTTACCTTGTATTCTTCTATAGTCGTTGTTCAATTCAATAATTCTGACCTCAATCTTCTAAACTCATTATTTGATACCAATTATTTTGAAAAAATTATGGATCCTTATATTCTAAGGATGATAACTTGGTGTCAAAATTTTCAAGAATAATTCTTAAGATCTTTTCAATAATAGTTGAATCTTAAAACTTCTCACTAAAACATTTTATGGTGATTAAAAAGTCATTAATCCTTGTAAAAAATTCACCAATAGATTCATCATCTCCCATTTTAATATCTTCATACTCTAGTCACTAGATCGATAAATTTACTTTCTTATCTTTCATATTTCCTTAATAAATATTCTTTAACTTGTCATATTTTCCTTTAGTTATTCCAATTCCTTTAACCCTTATAAATTCACTTTCAGGGAGTGAGTAAAGTATAACATTTCTGGTTTGACCATAATTCTCTATATTCTTTATATCTATAATGGTTAAGGGATCTCCATCTGCAAGAGGAGATAAATCATCTATAGTAGCTTCAAGAACTTCATATTCAATGGATAATAGACCAGGAAACATTCTATCCTTCCAGATATGATAGTTTTTCCCATAAAATACATGAATTCCCTTACTATTATCTGAGTTATGTAAATATATGGAAACCTTTATTTTATTTAAACTTTATCAAATAATCAACAAAGGAACCTCCCTTTGATACTAGTTGAAAGGACCAATCAATATTTGTGTGATCACTGGAGGGGGGTGAATTAGTAATATTATATATTTTTATGTTTTATTTCTTTATCAACAACCTTCACCTATAGTTAGTGAGAATTAACTCCATTGGAAAGCAACAAATAACCAAACCCATAAGAACATAAGTATTTAGAAG
The DNA here is from genome assembly GCA_963277665.1 of Viscum album. Classification (NCBI taxonomy): domain Eukaryota; kingdom Viridiplantae; phylum Streptophyta; class Magnoliopsida; order Santalales; family Viscaceae; genus Viscum; species Viscum album. Next base: position 442,790,695 of record OY728120.1, on the reverse strand, counting down.
GTTCATAGTATCTATTCCTTTGAATGATTTGGAAATAATATAAGACCATACATCTACTAGAAAACAATCCTTTGGTGTTTTGGAGCAAGCAAGGAATACCCATCATTTTCATATAACTATAGTTCTTCAATAGTGCATGTGATCCTCACATAGATAATATAATGTAATAATTTTTACAATAATAAAAATAACCTTAACAAATAGGCTTTGATATATTGTCACTATGTTGATTGAAATTTCTTCCCACTTTCCTTCCTACAAGTTCTTATTCATCCTCTTCATTTTCTTTCACAATAATGAGAAATAACTTCTATATGAACTTATTTGTCCGAACCTATCTATTTGGTATCCTTTTTCCAATATCCTCAGTTCGATACCCAGTTTGTACGATTGCTTCTACACACTGTTCGTATGATAAAAATTGTTTGGTATCCTCCATATGGTACTACTTCATTTGGTTATACCATGTTTGATGCATCGGCATAATATTTCTCAATATATTTAGTCAATACCTCACTTATTAAACAATTCACCCAACAACAACAAATTTTTCACAGTGCTCCTACCCCCTTTATATTGGCATCATTTTTATGAAAACTGAGGGAGGATAATTAACTTCAAATTCAAAGTTCCCACTCAAAATTTGAATTCCCTTCTCAAAACCTTATTATTTTTACTAACTTTAAACACCTGAGTAAATAAGATTCAACATTATTCATGAATACTTTCATAAATAATCAGTGTTAATGTTCTTAAAACCTTCCTGAAATATTGGATAGAATCATGATTCTTTCTTCATGATTGTTGAGGTGTTTAATCATCTAGATAAGCATCGTCACATTTAATTTCTTTTACAAAGACCTTTATATGATACATCTTCATATGAAATTTCTCCATCTAATAGCCTTTATTTGGAACATGATATCTGATGAATTAATTAGAAAGTCACCATTTGATAACTTAGCTTGAACAATTATATCTGATGAAATTCACTCAAAAATTTATTTTTGATGAATTCTTCAAACTCTCTTTCATCCTGATATTCCATAAAAAAATTCATGTCTGATAATCTTCACATGATTCCTCTATCTGATGTTAGGAAACCTTTATAAAATCATTCAGAAACCTCTTCCCAATAAATTTTCAAATTATCATATGATGGACTCTTAACCTTTTCTCTATTCCATTAAATCACAAACGTTCATCCAACTATCTCTATTCGATGGAATCTTAAATATTCTTCATCTTGTGGACTCACAAACTTTGTTCGTCCAGTATATTTTTTCTGATTACATTTCTCGAAGACCTCTATTCGATACTTCTTCAAACTTACTTCCATATGGAACATCCAATTTTCTCCATCTGGTACATATTCAATCTTTATTTCATTAGGAATCCCACAAAACTTATCTATTTGATTATATTACAAAAATTCTTCATCCTATAGACTTGGATAAGAAACCTCTGTTTGGAAAACTTAGCTCTACCAAGTCTCAAAAAGTTCTTCCTTAAAACACCTTTATCTAGAATCATGAATAATTATTATAAAAATTATGTTTAATACTTAAAATATTAGTTAATCATTTACTATTTTTACTTTTATTAAATCCTATGTCTGAAGTAACTATGAATACAATTTAATAAACATTTATTTCATCCTTTGTCTAATCACCTTAGTCCATTGGACTCCATCCAATCAACTCAGTCCATTGGATTCCATCCATTCAACTTTTTAAGGAAGGATCAACAATATTAATTGATTTATATTTGAAAAAAATATAACACTTAAGAAATACTTCTTCCTTTATAACTAGTTTCTTCTTAAAATAACACCTCAAAGTTTCTTGGCCTCAACAATTTGACTGTGTAGATTTATTATGGTTTTCAAAACATTTAGTCCATGAAATTATTCAAAAAATATAACCAATGGTGAAAGCTGTTACAATATCTAAAATGATACACAATAATACTAAAAATTAAAATTACCAATATAAAAATTTCCTATCATATGCGGGTATTTAAATAGTAAATTTGATACTCAAAACTACTGATTTATTTTATCAAAATGTTAATATTATTATATATAATAAAAAATATAGAACTTTTTATTTAAACAAAATACCATTAATTTATAATTTTTAAAGGAATAAATGAAACTAATTTACCCCATACTATTCATAGTCAATGTTGGCTTCATGTTTTTTACAAGCATAATAATTGTGCAATGTAAACTTGAATATCAATACTTGTGAAAGTAAAGTGAAAAAAATTTCTATGATATAAAATATTTTAAATAATGAATCACTATTTTTCAATATTAAATAAAATGTAGAGACTCTAGTTTTTCCATGTAAGGCTTTGAAAATTTTTTAGGAATATTTTTGAAGCTAGGCGCTGAGTCAACACGAGATTCTATGGCTTGGGGAGCCTCGATGCAGTGATATTAAAAATATTATTTATATTTTATAACACATACATAGTTTTTCTTTAAAAGTGGAATAACTCCCAATTGGAGTCTCAGATTGGAATCCTGATGCCAAGGTTGAGTTCAGAATGTGTGGTTTACCCTAGGCGTGACATAATGTTTGTCAGTGTTGGGATCCTGGTCAGAGGCAACCATTGGCATGGTGTTAAATGGGGGTTTATTAATTTAATAAAATTTAATTAATAAACACCCCCTTTATTTATCATGTATGGATAGGAGAGGGAGGATCCCCCTTGTGCGATGTATGACCTGAGGCCGAACCGAGGTAAGGAGGTGTCGTCGAACCTTGTTTTTGATGTCGATCATCATCAGATCGAGGTGGTTTGAGCATCATGTTGAACCCAAAGCTTCAGAGTTTTTCCACAAGGTAGGTGGATTTAAAATATTTACATCCTGATCCCCATATATGTGTTTTTTTATGGTTTTAAATCCCTTATATGACTTCTAGGGACCTCATAAAGGTCTATTTGTGGTGAATCTAGAGAAATTAGGGGTTTTGGGTGGCTCTCAAGGGATTCCCATTCATAATTATTGGTCACATAGTGTGTAGTGCAAGAAAAAATTATGTGTGTCCTTATCATTCAGGGAAGATGATCTTTGGGGACTACACACCATGTACTGGGGGTACACATTATGCAGTGATCCTGGGCCATGTGGCCAAAGACACGGGTAGGCACACCATGTAAGGGGACATGGCCATACGTGAGTACATGATTAGGGCCCTAGGGTGCACAGGGGACAAAGTACATGACCAGGTACATAGACATGGGGTTCCGTACACAAGAATGGGATAAGGACATAACCAAGTAGCCAGGTATCCAAGACACGCCGTGTACTAGGGGTACACGCCATGTGGGGAAACATGGCCAAACAACTGTGTATGGGAGAGGACACACATGAGAGATCATATAGGGTCACACATCATGTGACTTGAGGTACATGCTGTGTACTCCCCTTGGATACTTCTCTCTCATGCATATCTATCTTAAATAATCAGATATAGGCCCACGAGTAGCCTATCCTGAATAGTTTTCTATTTTGGACATGATGGTGGCCATGGTTTTGGTTGTAGAGATACGATGCGAGGTGTTCTGAGCATGATTCTTCCTTAGGTAATGCTTGATGATGTTAGTTATTGGGAAATATCATTATAGAGTTTAGATAGATGGTAATCCCCTTTTATACAAAGGTGTGGGTCCTCTATTCATGGAGATGGTACTCCCATGTCGCACCAGGGAGAGCTGATTTCATGATGAAGATGCTGGGGAGGAGTAGTTCCAAGTATTTAGTCTGGTTTGTATGTAATTTTTGAAGCCTACAGGCAATGAATTCCTCTAAGACCTATGGGCCATGTAATACTTATGCATACGGGCCTTGTTAGGGTTCCACCTCACCCCTTAAAAGGAAGATTATAAAAAATAAATAAAAAAATGAAGGCCTTCAGGCCATTGGATGGATGGAAGACCCATTTTTTTCCTTTTAAGACTTTACATTATTTCTATATATATTTCTAGAGCTAGGTGTTGAGAAAATGTGTGATTCTAAGACCCGATGTGCCCAAAATTAATTTTATAAAAATATTGAATATATTTTATATTACACACACATAGTTATTAAAGAAAATGGGATAAATCTTAAAAAGAACCTCAGATCATAAATATAAGACTACAGTTGAGTCTGGAATATAGTGTTTACCCTAGGCACGACCTAAAATAGGTCGGCATGGGGCGTTTAGACATCTCAACCATTGGCAACATGTTTAGTTGGTTAATTAATTAAATTAAATTAATTAATTGAGTATTTTAACCTAAACTGAAATTATATAAGGATACTTCCATGGAGAAATTCCTAGGATTATCCCCACAATCTTGGGATCTTCCAAGAGCTTCTCCTTCCTTCTTCTATTGGTGAATAAAATCGTATGACGAAGAAACAATAGATCAGAGTAAAGTGCAGCTAACACAATGAATTCTTCCATTTGTTGGTGGGCACATTATTCGATGAATAACAATACAATCTTCAGGTAGGACTCTTAAATTCATGGTTTATACTCTTTTTGATTAAATTATTTGATCAGATCAATCCCTTTCTTGGATCTATGACAATTTTAGCCTTTTCATGCACCAATGTATAAATTAAATTGGATTATTTCATTTGTTTACTAACCATGGATATCCTTATTCTTTATTGTTGTCCAATAATGATTGAAAATGATCTTTAAACAATTTTTCTTATGCCTTTCCTCCTCAAATTATTTGCATTCTTCATCGGTTGGACCCTGTGGTCTTAATTTGATGTTTCCGAGTGGTATTGAGCTTGATCAGACCCCATAAATCAAGGAGGATTCATGAGCGAGGGATGAATCAATGAACATGGAAAAAATATGGGATGGTTTCAGGTCTTGGATCTTTGTTTAGACTATTATAGATCAAATCCATGGTGAATAAAGGTGCATATATGCATGGAACTCACGATGGAATTCCTGTGGATCGATGAGATTGGATTTCTGGCCACCAGATGGCCGGAAACAATGAAAAACGGCTAGATACACTAATATTAGGTGAAAAGAAGTGGGATATGTGGTGGAATTTCCTGAATCAAATAATAGATCATGGATCTATATTTATATGAAAAACAAAACTACATGTCGTATACCGTGATGAACACAAAACATGTATCCCCTTGGATGTGGAAGCTAGGGTTTCAGAAGATTATAAATATGGCACGACATGTAGCCCTCCAATATTCCATGTACCTTGTCCTCAAGTGGACGAGACATGTGGTGGATCCCATGGACATGAATCTATGTGGGAGTACACGAACAGGCACACGACTATGTACTGAAGTACACAGACATGAGGTCAAGAACATGGACATGTCCAAAAGGACTTGGCCTAATCCTAGATAGTTTGGATACATCATATAGTACACCTACATAGTGCGTAGTGCTACATGGATTGGGATACATGTTCTGGATAGGGACACGAATAGGTGGTGGAGTGGGACCACATACCATATGGGTCACCTCACACACTGTATACCCCATGACTTCTTTTAAGGAAACTTTAATCTTCTGTATCACCTTTGTTTGAACTCAGTTTTTGACCCACGAGTAGCCTATCTTGAGTTTTTTTTTCTATGTAGAATGCAATGGTTCCCTCTATTGTGGATTTTTAGATAAAATGTGGAATGTTCTAAGAAAAATGCTTATTTGAGGAGATGACCAATGACGATAGTGATCAGGCGGGATCACCAGAGGCTTCCTCCCATAATCATGGGAACATATCCTCTACCTTTTGAGTGGAACCATCTATCAGATAGGGTGTGAGTCCTCGATGATCAGAGTGGAACCCCCTATCATACCAGGTAATGGATCCTTGACCTTTAGAGTGGAACCATCTATCAGATAGGGTGTGAGTCCTCGATGATCAGAGTGGAACCCCCTATCATACCAAGTAATGGATACTTGACCTTTAGAGTGGAACCCCCATCAACCCTCTACCTTCTAAGTAGAACCCCCTACCAGATAAGGAATGAGTCCTTAATGACCAGAGTTGAATGCCCCTTTCACACCAGGGCATGGGTCCTCAACCTTTAGAGTGGAACCCCCTACCAGATTGGGTGTGGGTCCTCTAAATATTGAGTGGAACCCCTTATCGGATATGTTTTGAGTCCTCATGACACTAGAGTGGAACCCCCTTGATGCATCAGGGCATGAGTCCTCTATGGATACTTATAGAGTGGAACCCTCCATGACACATTAAGGAACGAGCGCTCTACTTGGATTTTGTGGCCCCTAAATTATTCTATATAGTGAAGACACATGGCTTGACTTGGATGAATACTTTTGGGTAGAATTTTGTGATTATGGGAACCATTGATGGAATTTTGGAACTATTGGCGACTCTTCTTCTTGGACTGAGCTGTGATATGGAGATCCCCTTTCTCTCTCATTTGGGATTCTTTTGACTAAGCATATATATATATATATATTTATTTATCTATATCCATACCTTTATATTTGGTTACTCTCCTTCCATGGGTTGCGAAGATGCGTGAGGTATGCCACATGCTTTCTGTGTTTAGATTCTCATAGTTGGATGAGTATACTCTCCTGCTATTGGTGGAAAAGAATTGAAGTGAAGTTCATCTACACACTATGTTGATCCACTTGTGTTTGGACATGGTTACTCTCTCTTGGTTTGTGTTGATCTATTATCTTCCACTTCTTTATGTATCCTATTTACTATCTACTATCTTTCTATTCCTGCTGTATATCCTAATTTCCCCCTTCAGATTTTGGGTCATCCTAATGGGCATGTATATACTCACCCCTACATGGGATTTTCCCACACATGTTGTATATTATTCAGATGACAGACATGTTGACAATGAATTTAGAGGATTTTAGGGATACCTGGTGCTTTGGACCACGTACGGTGGTCAAAACTTGGAGATTAGGAGCTGGGATCTCTCAAAGTTTTATTTTTCTAGTTTTTTCAGGTTGGAACATATCTATGGCTGGGTGTGTATTTTTTCATTTATTTTTCAGTTTACACTAATGTAATCTTTCACCATCTAGTGGGTTTTCATGCATAGTTGTTCCCTTAGTATTTTTCTTATTTTTTATTGTTACTATGTACTTCTGCATTGATATAGATGTGTGTGTGTACAAGTTATTAGAAAAAGGCCTCCCCATGTTAGTTATTAATTCGACACTGGTCGTTGGCCCCTGGCCTATGGAGGCAATCTTGGTGTAGTTGCGACTCGAGCCCCGACTTGGGTCATTCCATGACAGTTTTGGTATTAAAGGTGGTTTGATCATTGGGATGGTGTTTGGAGTAGTCCCCTTATGAGTATTTGGTTGGTGTTAGGGAGAAAATTTTAGAGTGTCTTGAGTGCGGTTCTCAAAATAGGGAATCCAGTGATGGTACAAGTGGTCAACGTATCCATTCACTAGGATCTTGACTATGTACTTAACGACTCAGCATACCAAGACATTGGTTAGAGGGATCAATGATACATTCATCATATAGGATTTAGTCTTTAATTTTCCTTCTTGAGTCATCTACCCATTATTATATATATATATATATTCTCATATAACTATAGTATATCTTGATTAAAATTTTAATATGCCTCTGTGATGCCAGCCAGCCAGGATACCGGTTCTGGATCATGATGAAGATCTGATGAGAGATGAGGCCTCAGTTCAGGGTCCATCCTGTGAGTCCCTTCCTTTAGGTGGGTAGGTAGCAGTACCTCCGCCCGTCGAGCAATAAATCATTCCAGTAGAGCAGGTTGAAGATGAAAGCATGATTAGCGTGCTTTACAAGTTCCAGCATCAGAGGCCACTGAGGCTCCACAGTGATCCATATCCTCAGGCATTAGAGGATTGGATAGATTCAATGGTCCGCATCTTTAGGATTATTTGGACCCTGACAGATTAGGTGGTTTCACTAGAAGATAACATTTTCCACTGAGCAGATGAGTTCTAGTTGAGCCTTATTACTTAGATGTATGAGGACTTGACACTCTCATGGCTAGACTTCCAGCAGCTATTCTGTGAGGAGTACTACCCCTCCTTGCACTCGGTTCAGATTTAGGATATTCTAAAGCTACAATAGGGAGAGGTGATAGTGGATGAGTATGAAGTGAGGTTAACAAAACTTACCCAATACTCCATTAACATGATCTAGGATGGATACGTCTAAGAATGAAAGTTTTTTTAGGGACTCCACAGAGATATATGTGCTATTATGGTTCCCTTGTATATCCCCACCTATACCGGGGAGTTGGAGAGAGAACTAGTGATAAAGCGATTTTTGTTAGAGGGGCACTAGAAATATGGAGCTAGCATTAGCCGTTATAGAGCTAAGTTTGTTTGAAAAAACCAACAGATTCCAGATGATAGGATTTTGATGCAAGATACCTCCCTATGATCTGACTCATATGCGTGCTCATGTGGTATAGGGAATGTTTCTTCTATATATTTTATCTACTGACAGTGTGAGTTATTTCTTGGTGTGGAGAGATTCATGTGGGACCTTTTGTTCATCACAATGAAACCCTATGATTTCATCTTGGGTATGGATTGGTTATCCATAGTCTGAGCCTAGATTTAATTTCACTATAGACAAGTCAGATGCCTACACACTAATGGGGCAAGATTCTTCTTTTCTGGAAAGAGATATCTCCTAGCAGGGTAAGCAGGTTTTGTGAGAAGGCGGTTGCATCCCATAACCCATTATTTAGATAGTGTAGAACTTGGTTCAGCAGGATCCTCATGCATCTGGATTCATTTAGTCATGGAGGATTATATAGACATCTCCTCCAAGGACTGATCGCACCACGATTCACTGTTTCATTTTCACCTTTACACCACTGTTTTAAACTAAATTTGTATTATAAATTACAAATATAATAACAAATTGAAATTAATATTATATTCAATTATTCTATGTTATCACTGTTAAAAAGGGAAATTTTACTTGTTTTGACAATTTCATTATAGGTGGAAGTGATTTAGAGGCCCCAGAGATGATCCAGAAGGAAAATGGGCCAAACTACATGGGAGCCCAATGACGTCTATCCACTATTTTAAACAGTCAGTGAAATAAGTGTCTCTAAATAGGCTAAAAGTTTGTGTAACGATCCAAAACTTCATTTTCTATAACTCATTTCAAGGAACACAAGCCTAATTCGGCCATCTAGTGGCCTATCCAAACTAATCTGTCCAGTAAACCAAATCTGAACAAAGTCAAAAGTGGTGTGATGTGATCTGTCCATATCTCCGACTATGATTGTTAAAATGGTGCCAAACTTTCAGTTGAGATATTAAGGATGTGGAGTTACAAATTTTTAGTTTTGTAAAAAAATAGATAATAAAGTCTGTCCATCTAAAACCATGGTCCAAGTGGTTTTAATAAATCTGTGTGCCCAAAACCACTATACAATTTTCCTATAAAATGGCACCTTGAGCTCCCCATTTGGAAGTTCGAACAAAAAAATATATATGCAATTTTGGATTCCTAGAGGATTATCCTCTTCATCATTTAAGTTCTTAAGGCCCCTATCCTCATAGGGGGATCAATCATTAAGAAGGAGTTCCACCCGAGCTTCCTCCTCCTCCCAGTGTCGAGCTAAACGACGGGCGTTCATTGTAAGGGAGATACACACATGTAAAGGGAGTTAAAATGCATATATTAGATACTAGTTTGGATTTATTTGGGTGTTAAAACATTTATTTACATTTATATTAAATTATTTATTATTTTAATGCTTTTTTGATGAATGTGATTGATTTTCTCTTAATCTCTAACTGATTGGTGTGAGGTTTTGAGTGTGTGACTTGTGTTATTCCGATTGAAAAACATAAGAATCATTTTCTTACCCACTTTATTGAGATTTCAATATAATTTGGAAGCTTTTATTCCATGCATAATTTTTGGACCTTGACAATACGATTGTTATTTCAAGTTTTGGTTCTTCAACAAATGAAATAAAGGCTTAAGAATTAATCAGGATTCCAATTAATTTCAACCAAAGAATTAATCCAAAAATAAGTTAATCTCTAAGAAAAATGAACTTGAAATGTGTGTAGTGAAATAAAAATAACCCCTTTGTCTCATATTTTTCAAAATACACTTGTTTTTTCTACTATCAAACTCTTTAAGTTAAGTTATTTTCTTTAAAATCTTTTCAATTCACCCCCATTTTAGTACTTTTTATTAAAAACACATAATCTAAAACTATGAAATATCCTTGAGAGATGACCTAGGGTATTCCATATACTATAAATAAACCTTAAAATCATAATAAATTTGACGCGTCATGACAACTCTGTCAAATTTTGGTGTTGTTTCCAGGGAGTGCTATGGTTGTAGCGTGTGTTTTTGATAAGATTTTTGTAATTTTTGTGAATATTTATATATTTTATCTTCTACCTTTTCATTTACTTTTGTGTTATGATTTATTTCTTGTGTAGGTTCTGTGAATAATGTGTTTTACCTGAGATACTTACCACCTTTCGAACTTGAACCAAAGAGGATCCTACATCAGCGACACCGAGATGCACAAGACAATACTTTGAAGGAGGACACACCACCACTTGCTAATTTTCTGAACCAAAATAGAACATGAAATTAATTTTTATAACATGGATAAAAAAATCAAACACTAAACTAACTAACCTTTCCTGATGTTGATATCTAACCCACTGATATTCAAATACAAGGAGAGGCACCCAATTTCGAGCTAAAATCTAGTTTAATTCACTTATTACCAAGATTCCATGGACTCGTGGGAGAAGATCTGCATAAGAACTTAAAATAATTTCATACTGTGTGTTATACATTAAAACTTGATAATGTGGATGAAGAACAAGTAAATATTAGGGCATTTACTTTTTCATTAGAAGACACTCCAAAAGAATGGATTTACTATGTTAATTCACCAATTAAAGGCTGGGCGGACATGAAATGTATTTTTCTTGAAAAATATTTCCTAGCCTCTCGAACTGCAACTATAAGGAAATAAATTTGTGGTATAAGTCAATCAAAAGGGGAAATGTTACATGAATATTGGTAATGCTTTAAAAGGTTAGGTTCAAGTTTCCCACACCACCAAATAAGCGATCAACTTTTAATTCAGTATTTTTATGAAGGTTTAATTACTATTGATCAAAATATGATTGATGCTGCTATAAGTGGTGCACTAGTTGATAAAAACCCAATTTCTACAAGAACACTAATTGATAAAATGGCGAAAAATACTCAATAATTTAGTTCAAGGTATAGTGTACTCGTTCGAGGTGTCCATGACGTGCAAAGTACTAAATTTGAGAAGAAGGTGGACACAAAGTTTGAAGAGGTAAGTACCCTTATAATACAACTTTCTCTTTCCCAAGGGAAATCCCAATCTCCTCCTTCCATACATTGTGGTATATGTTCTTTTGACACCCACTACTCTGACCAATTCCCCCAATTGAGAGAAACTTCTGAGAGTTGTGAGGAAATCTTTCCAGGCCACCCCTATAACCAACCCTTTAGGAAAGAACCATACTATCCATCCAACCCTTGGTGGAAAGAAAACCAAGCTTATAGGAAAGGAGGTATTCAAACCAACCTCAAAAATAATGGAACCAATTGGGGAAGAGTAGTCACCCACCACCACCACCCATAAACACCCAACCACCACAAAGGCCTTTCCAAAACCCCACCTCCAAAAGCCTCACCTCGCCTTGAATTCATGATGAAACAAATGACTGCCAATAATCTCCAATTCCAACAAACCACCCAAGAATCCATACAAGACCTAAAAACCCAATTAGGACAACTAGCTAAATCTATGGGGGAAATTCAAAGTCATGGGTCCGGTAAACTACCCTCTCAACCAGTAGTTAACCCTAGGGATAAGGTAAATGTTAGTTCCATCACCCTTAGGAGTGGGAAACAACTTAAAAACCAAATGAACCCTCCATTAGAGTCATCCCCTCCTGAGAAAACCACCATACCAACTGCTGAAAATGGTCTAAGAGAAGAAAATCCTTGTCCTAAGAGAATCCCTTCCAAAGGAAAGAGTGTGTCTGTTGATGAGTCACCATGCCCAACGATTCCTCTTACATTTACCCAAAGGGACACCCAAACAATAAAACAAAAAGAAACTGAACTTGATAAAGAAATATTGTAAACTTTCAAAAAAGTGCAGGTTAACATTTCTTTAATTGATGTCGTGAAGCAAATTCCATGATACGCCAAGTTTTTGAAGGAGATGTGTACACACCGAAGGCGGATAAAAGGTGATGAGAATGTGGGTTTGGGGATAAATGTATTAGAATTAATATATCCTTCACTACCCACCAAATTCAATGATCCTGAAACATTATCAATTCCATGCACCATAGGGTAGTATTCTTTTTCTAATGCTATGCTTTATTTAGGCACCTCTATTAATGTGATTACTTACTCCATTTAATCTTTTTTGTAGGTCGATGAACTAAATACCACTAGAATAGTAATTCAGCTAGAAAAGAGGAGTATGGAACACTCTTCTGGTGTGTTAGAGGATGTTCTTGTGAGGGTAAAAAATTTAATTTTTCTTGCTGATTTTTATGTGCTAAAAATGGAATATGATATGATGAATGGACACACACCTCATAAGAACATTCCTCTCTCTCAGTAAATTAAATTGATGTACTCCCTTCCTCTAAAAAAATTCTTTTTATTCCCCTGACCCCCTTTCTAAATTTTTATCCTTGATTGAATTTCTTGTTAATGAATCTTGCATTCATTATTGTAGTGCTCTAGAAAATTTTCATTCATGTTTATTAATTGATAATTTCTTAAACATTGAGGATCCAATGACTATCGATGATACTTATTAGCTTTTAAAATATAATTCCTCATTTGAGGATGATACCATTGAGTATTTAGGTGAGATTAGTGACCTCTCACTTTCACACACACTCCCATCAATCCAAAATCCCCCTAAATTGGAACTAAAAAAACTGCCTCAAGATTTAAAATATTCATATCTTGAGAATGGAAACAATCTTCCCGTCATCATTGCTAGTTAACTCCCTCCTGCACATTAATTGTGACTTCTTGAACTTTTGAGTGAGTATAAAGAATAATTGGGATGGACACTTGCAGACATTCTTGGTATTATCCCATTAGTTTATACACATCATATTTTTTTAAATTATGAGGCTAAACCAGTGAGGCAGGCACAATGTTGACTGAACCCAAACCACTTAGATGTAGTTAGAAATGAAGTAAAAAAATTATTGGTTGCTTGAATCATTTACCCCATCATTGACAGCCAATGGGTCAGTCCTGTTCAAGCAGTTCCTAAAAAAATTGGTCTTATAGTAATAAAAAATGGAAAAAATGAATTGGTTCTAAATTGTGTGCAGAATAGTTGGCGTGTCTGTATAGACTATCGTCGACTAAATAAAAACACTAGGAAGGACCATTCCCCATTTTCATTCATTGAATAGATTCTAGAGAGGTTACTAGGGAAGTCCCATTACTATTTCCTTTATGGTTATTCTATATACTTTCAGATCTATATTTCCCCTGAGGATTAGGAAAAGACAACCTTCACTTGCCCCTTGGGCACATTTTCATATAGGAGGATGCCATTTGGTCTGTCCAATGCTACAGATACTTTCCAGTGATGTATGGTTAGTATTTTTTTCAGATTACCTGGAGAATTGAATGGAATTATTCATGGATGATTTCACTATTTATGGATATTCTTTTGATGAATGTTTGAGTAGTCTTGCTTTAGTCCTATGTCACTGTATTGAAAATAATTTATTATTAAATTATGAGAAATTCCATTTAATGCTGCGAAAAGGTATAGTTTTGGGACATGCAATTTATGGGGATGGTATCCAAGTAGATAAATCAGAATTGGATATCATTTCTTCCCTACCATTCCCCAAAAATGTACATGATGTGTGGTATTTCCTAGGTCATGCTGTATTTTACCATCGTTTCATTCACAACTTTAGTAAGATTGCACTCCCCCTCTCTGGATTTCTACAAAAATAAAAGGAATTTTTTTTGATAAATAATGTGATAAAGGTTTTAATAAGTTTAAATGGAGTCTCAGATCACCTCTAATAATCCAACCACCTTGATGAGATTTACCACTTGAGCTCATGTGTGACACCTCTAACTATACAGTTATTGCAGTCTTATCACAAAAGGGTCTATTGAGCTCCACATGTCATTGCCTATGCCTCACATAATTTGGACCATACCCAAGAAAACTACACCATAATTGAAAAATAATTCCTTTCCATTATGTTTGCCTTGGAAAAATTCAGGTTATAACTTTTGGGGTTCAAAGTAATTATTTTCTTAAGAAACCAGAAGCTAAACCACATCTCATTCGTTGGATTCTCCTCCTTCAAGAATTAAATTTAGAAATTAGAGATAAAAAAGGAGCATAGAATGTGGTGGCTGACCATATCAGTAGGATCCACCCATCCTCATACATTGACTCATCTCCCTGTATTCCCATAAATGACATGTTTCCTGATGAGAAACTGTACCAAGTGCAAGATGCTATTTCTTTCTATGATGAAATTGTAAATTATTTGGTAGAATCTTTAATTCCTACTGATTTCAAAAAAAAACCAGAATGACCATATAAAACATGAGTCTCGTTGGTACATTTGAGATGAACCCTACCTTTGGTGCACTTATAATGATCAATTCCTCAGGCATTGTGTTCCTGATAGAAAGTTTCAGTCTATCCTTTGGTTCTTCCACACTCTTGCTTGTGGGGGCCACTTTAGTCCCCAATGTACTACTCACAAGGTCCTTGATTCTGGTCTCTTTTAGCCCACATTGTTTCAGGATTCCCATGACTTCTATAGATCTTGTCCTCACTGTCAAATAATGGAGAAAGTCTCTAAAAGAAATGATATTCCATAAAAAAACTTGCTCTTCCATGAAATTTTTTATGTTTGGGGAATTGAATTTATGGGACTATTCCACAATTAATTTGGTAACCTATAAATTATTTTGGAAATGGATTATGTTTCAAAATTGATAGAGGCATGAGCTATAAGGACTAATGATTCTAAGGTGGTTGTGGAATTTTTGAGAACCCAAATTTTTTGTAGGTTTGGATTACCTAGGTTTATCATCAGTGACCAGAGTTCTCATTTCTGCAGTTGAAAAATGAAATCTCTTTTGCGTTGGTATAGGGTTAGGCATAGAGTGTCTACTGCATATCACCCATAGAACAATGGTCAAGCTGATGTGTCAAATAGGGAGGTAAAATAGATTCTTGAAAAAATGGTTCAACCTAATAGAAAATATTGGAGTCTTAGACTCAATGATTCATTATGGGCTTACCATACTACCTTTAAAACTTACATTGATATGTCACCATATCAGCTAGTGTTTGGAAAGAGTTCCCACCTCCCTATTGAGATTGAGAACCAGGCCTACTGGGCTATTAAATAATGCAATTCTAGTATTTTTGGTGCAGGTTTTCAAAGGAAGTTATAGATTCAGAAGATGGAGGAAATTCACATAGATGCATATGATAACTCCAAAATTTATAAGGAGAGAACCAAGTATACCCATGACCGTATCATCCTTCATAGTTAGTTCTGCATTGGGTAGAAGGTCCTCCTTTACAATGCAAGGCTGAAGTTTCATCTAGGTAAGCTTCGTTCCTTCTAGTTTGGCCCATACACTGTTACTAATGTATCCCCATTTGGTGTTTTTCAAGTTCAAAATGATGAAACCAAGCAAACCTTCAATATCAATGGGAAGTGGCTGAAGCACTTCCACGAAGCCCTTCCAGAGTTCCCAATGGAGGAACTCTATGTTCAAGAAGCAACATACCAATGATACCCACCAAGTTTTATCCTTCCTTCCCACATTCTATTTTATTACAGCGAGGACACTGCACACTCAAGGTGTGGGGGATGGGTATATTATTGGGTTAGTTAGAAAATTTCATCATCTTTTTTCTTTTTATCTTTTTAGATTTCTGAATTGTAGTGTTACTTTCCCCCTTTTCCTATCAATCACCCTTTTGATAGAATATTACTTTTTTTATACCCACTTTATCATGGAAAATGATGCCCATTTAATCAGAGAAGTTATTGAAAATGCATGTAGAATTTCCATATTTCATTTTGTTTTAGTATTATTTTTTTTTTGATGAAATATTCATTTCAGAAAGAATTCAATACTGTGGTGTGACTTTCTTTTGAAATTTAGTTCTTTTTTGATGATATAAATGGTTGTATCATTTTGAAACATTTGAGAAGAATGGTGCCCTTTTTTATTAATAGTTTAAGGTAAAATTATGTCACTTAATTTCTCCACACAAATTTTTACCCAACTATGAAGTTTGAAAATTTATACTTAATGAAAGGTAAATATAAGTTAGGTTGATTTTTCTATACTTTCCAAAATCATTTTTCCATACATTAGTTTCTTATTTGATCTATTTTATTACTGTACCAGATTGACCTATGCGTGTGTACCTGTTATCCAACTATTGTACGCCCTCAAAAAATAAAAATAAAAAAGGGTTATATATTGGGTAGGTCAAAAACCACCCTTCCTCGACCTTTGATATTGTTATAACTATTACAATTAGTGTTGCGAGGAGATCAAAAATGGGTTGGGAGAAGAGTGTGAGATTTTTTCCAAGTGAAACTTTTGAAATAATAATAATACTAAATGAGGGGAGTGATGAAATATGAAACATATGGGTATATCTAGGTCAGAATATTATAGTTTGAATTCTGGTCATGTTTAAGTGAGTGGGTCTGGGAATTTTATTGCAAAGGATATAGGGCAGGTTTGGTAGAAAGGATCATATAAGTAGACAATTTTTAAAATAACTTATATTTACTCAATTGAAAGTGGAAAAAATAGAATGAAATAGTTTACACATACACACATGAAGAATTAGTAAAATGGTTATCTTTTGAACTATTTTCTCAAATATTTATCATTCAACTCCTTGAATTTCATGTTGTTAAATTTTTTGAGACATCTTTTTGTTTGATCACTGAGAATAACTCCTCGGTGTGATTTTTTGCTTTGATCACATTTATTTTAGGAATTAAATTTTCATTGAATGTTAAATATTTATAAATTTGGAAATATCTACATGCATAATTTATGAAAATGTGAATTTTCAAGGAGTAAAACTGTTTAGTTGTGGGGGTGTGATCGCACCACGATTCACTGTTTCATTTTCACCCTTACACCACTGTTTTAAACTGAATTTGTATTGTAAATTACAAATTTTTTATTCCAATACATAACTTCATTTTATACAACTCATATCAAGGAACCTAAGCCTAATTCATCCATATAGTGTCCCATCTAGACTAATCTGTCCAACACACCGAATCTACATGAAGTCTAAAGTGGTGTGTTGTGATCTATCCATATCTCTGGCCGTGATTGTCCAAATGGTGCCAAACTTTCAGTGGAGATATTCAAGAGGTGGGGATACAAATTTTTAGTTTTTTCAAATAGGATATAATACTGTATGTATATCTAAAACCATGGTCCAAGCAGTTTTAATAAATCTATGTGCCCAAAACCACCATCCAATTTTCCTATAAAATGGCACCTTGGGATCCCCATTTGGAAGTTAGAACCATAAGAAAAGCTCTACCATTTTTGATTCCTAGAGAAGTCTTCTATTCATCCTTGAAGTTATTGAGTCCCCTATCCACATAGGGTGATCAATCCTGAAGAAGGAGTTCTACCTGAACTTCCTCCTCCTCCCGATGTCAAGCTAAATGTTGGGTGTTCGTTGTGAGGGAGATACACATATGTAAAGGGAGTTCCAAAACATATATTAGCTATTTTTTTGGAGTGATTTGGGTTTTAAAATATTTCTTTCCATGTATCTTACATTATTTATTATTTGAATTCTTTTTTGATGCATGTGATTGATTTGCTTTTAATTTCTAACCGATCAGTGTGAGGTTTTGAGTGTGTGACTTGTGTTGTTCTGATTGGAAAACATAAGAATCCTTTTATTACCTAATTTATTGAGATTTAAATCTTATTTTGAAGATTTTATTCCATGAATAAGTTCTGTACCTTGACAATACGATTGTTATATCAAGGTTTGGTTCTTCAAGAAATGAAATAAAGGTTTAGGAATTAATTGGGATTCCAATTAATTTCAACCAAAGAATTACTCCAAACCTAAATGAATCTTTAAGAACAATGAACTTGAAATGTTTTTAGTGAAATAAAAATGACCCCTTTGTCTCATATTTTTCAAAATCCACTTGGTTTTTCAACTATTAAACTCTTTAAGTTAAGTTATTTTCTTTAAACTATTTTCAAATCACCCCTGTTTTAGTACATTTTATTAAAAACGCATACTCTAAACCTACCAACGATCCTTGAGAGATGAACTAGGGTCTTCCCTATACAATAAATCAACTTTAAAATCATAATAAATTTGATGTGTCATGAAAACACGGTCAATGACATCTCAGGACTACCTATGAGGTGGTAGATGGAGTTTTATATCGACTTGCTTCCATAGACTACTCTGATATCTTCTGTGGTATATTGGATGGTGACATGTTCCTGTTGTGGGGTGTGACAAAGAAAATATAACCTAATTTAAAATTTATCAAAGTGGGTAACCTAGGTTTTCTCTAGATAGGAGTTCACAACAATTATGTTTGTCACTTAAATAAAAGAAAGAATAAACGATTGTTTTTGAAATTGTTTGAGTTGAAATATAAAGCAAGCAATAAAAAGAAAGGTTGAAAAATAATGGATTAAGAGAGTTATGAGGTTAGGGTAAGATCACATTTTTCAATTTCATCATATTCACAAATATCATCTTCCCTCTCTTCCTTTTTAATGACAAATGAAAGATTCCTCGACCGAGTTATCAATCACCCTTGGTTAAAGAAACAAATGGTACTCACTCCTATGTGCATGGAAGTTCATAAAAAATACCTAAACAACTAAAGAAAGTATCAATAAAAAAATTTGCTCCTTAGAACTCTATAAAAATTTCACTAGTTCCACACACATGCCAACGATCGTTGGATACTCACCACCTAACACAATCTGCTCAATCAAGACAAATTGCACTAGGCGGAGGGAGATTATAAGTCTTCAAACTAAAGCTATTAACGATGAATACAAAAAAATCAAAACACAATCACATCAAGAGAATTAGAAAACATTGATAATATAAATCATTAAAAATAAAAATATGATTTTACATTTAAGAACAAAACTCTAACATTATAAAAGTGAAACTCCCCCTTCCCCGATCACTCAAAGGTTTTACCCCTCCATGTGAAGGGTAATAAAGTTTAAAGGAGAAGAAGAGATCATGATGAAACAAATAAAAGAGAAAATATAAGATAAAAAGAACTTAAAGAACTCAATCCTACAGAAAAAACCCTCTTTCACCTTCTTCAACCCCTTTGAATGGAAGAGAAAACTCTTATTTATAGGCTTGTGGAGTAATAAATTTCCCTCAAAAATTACTCCACAAAACGTTTGAGTCCGGTTAGCATATTAAATGGAAGAATATTGGGAATGTGTCATCATAAATCTTGTTCCTATCTATCCTATGCATTTTTGCTAAAAATATCAGTGACTTTGGAAAAGTTTAACAAATTTTATCCTCAAATTACTAAATACAAATTTTTCTGCCCGAGGTGACTCTTCAAATTCCTATTTTTTGTCCCATGAAATGGGTGCCTTCATGACCTAATTTCTTCATGAAATTTAATTTTAAAGTGATGAGAGAAGTCCTATTTCTATTAAATCCAGAATCACATCATTTGGACACATGTAGTCCAAGATATTCCTCATTAATTAAGGTGGGATCCATTCTGTCATCCAGAAAACTTTGTCCACTTGATGAATTTTTATGGTCCATTGTGTTTCGAATTGTACCTTAGTAAAAAATAAAAAAGTTGAATCACATGAACAAGGAAAGCCTAAAAAAATTAATCATACAATTTGGATCACAAATGTAAAAGATATTCCCAAAATACAGAAGCTCCGCAAAATTGTCAAATTTCCAGAATTAACCAATTTCCACAATTAAGCCCATAATTCACTAAAACACTAAAATGATACAAATCAGATAAAATTGATAAATTTTAAGGGGTTAAATAATTGAAACACACATGAAAAATAATGAAAATATTATCTCTATCAATTCCCCCACACTTAGCACTTAGACTCTCGGACAAGTCAACATCCGAATAAAATCAAAGAAAATTAAAAACACATGCCAATGAGATCCACCAATTCCATACCAAGAAATAAAAAATATCATGACTCATTGATAACCATTATTACAAGTTATCAAATTAGATAATTCAAAATTTTTACCCTTCATTTGTCCTTTCATTCACATAATAAACCTACCTTACATGAATTTTCTCTCATCTCACAAATATCAATTTTCAACAAAGTTTTTCTCATCAAAACAAATGAAAGGGTCACCATAGGTTTGAAAAACTCCTATTTATCCACCTTATGTGAGTCAAGGACATGTGTTTATCATGAGGAATTTACAAGGTTGTTCTGTGGATTTCGGTTGGTAGGTTGTTTATGAAAAATTTTTGAGGCTGAATAAGGAGGGCTTGACTCTTTTTGAAGAAAAATTTCACAATTATAATTTTCACTCAAGTATGGTATCCTCCTCACTCCCCTTAGAAGAAATTCAACTCCATAATCATGAAATATCAAGAAATATTCAAACATCTCAGTGTTTCGGCAGCAAAAATCTTAATCTTCTTAAACATGTTTTTTCTTGAAAGCTCCAGAAAAGGCACAACTTTCAACATAATAATTTTTAGCAGCTCACACATATCTTCAACAATTTATTTTCCACCCAAAGTTTCACCAAATGAGGTATCATAACACAAGACATCTTCCCCCACACTTAAGTTCAACTAGATCATGCAATTTCACTTCAAGAGCAGGTTGGATAGGGAAAATTAGCTTGTAATGTGGTTAACCAAACAGGTTGTTCATGGGTTATAAGGGCTACAGAGATTAAATGTATAAGAAAGGTTAGAATGAGATGGATTCTCTTGAAAATATGGATTTAAAACCAAATAAATGCCTAAATCATTTAAAACACAAGTGCCCCAAACCCTCAAGTTTTGAAAAGAATAAATCAAATTCTGGTTAAAACAAGCATGGTATGGTTCTCTCAATAAGTGAGGTGAATGAAAAGAATATGAAAAAAATGGTTTAGAATCCTCATGGGGAATTGAATTAAAATATAAATACATTGATAGGTGTCATCAGATTCAAAAATCAGAGTATTTTTCATGAAATTCTCAAAGAATTAAACTTGAAACAAAGTCATTTTCAGCATTCATTTAAACTCAGTTTCATGGAATAAATTGGTTCACTCAATGACATGATTTTAAAAAATGACAATGATAATCATTTCAGCTGTAAAGTTTCAAAAAAACACACAAAAACTGAAAAATAAACACACAAAAATTTGAAAACACGAAATTTTTATTTTTTTAAAAAACAAACAATAAATGAAAATCCTAAACTACAAAGGTTCCCTCCCCCTAACTTAAATGATGTAGTGTCCTCAATGCATTCAAATGGATGTAACTTGTAAGTAGAATTTAAAATGAATCACAACAACAAGAAAGCGTAAAGGAGAGGTATGACCTGATGGTTCTTATTGATAGACAGGTTGGATGAGCGTGATATCCTCCACTGGATCTGATGGAATGGCCCCATGGAATTTCTTCAGACAGTGTCTATTAATAGTGAATGGAACCTACTCTATATCCTTCACAATATGTACAACACTCAAAGGATATACATGAGTAACTATAAATGGACCCTCCCATCTGGAACAAAGTTTACTTAGCATCAGCTTGAGTCTTGAATTGAATAGAAACACTTCATCTCTAGGATGGAATTATTTTGGTTGGATCAACTTGTCATGAGCCACTCTTGTTCTCTTTTTAAATCCTGGAATTTTCAAATGATTCTCTTCTAATTTCCTATAGATCCTACAACTGTATCCTTCTCTCTTTCATATCACTTTCAAGATCCAAATTAATCTTCCTAACATCCCAATACGCCTTATGCTCCAGTTACACAGGTAGGTGACAAATTTTCCCATAAATCAGCCTATATGGACTCATTCTAATCGGCGTCTTGTAGGCTATCCTATATGCCCATAACGTGTCTTCTAACCTCTGGCTCCAATCCTTCCTATTTGGTTTAACAGTCTTCTCCAAAATTCCTTTGATTTCTCTGTCAGACACTTCAGCTTGACCATTTGTTTGTGGGTGATGGGGAGTTGATGTTTTATGATGAACTCAATACTTATTCAGTAAAGAATCCATTATAAAATTGAAAAAGTGAGTCCCTTGATCACTGATGATGGCTCTAGGAACTCCAAACCTACAAAATATGTTATCCCTGACAAAATCACAAACAACTTTAGCATCATCAGTCCTGGTGTCTTTTGCTTCCACCCATTTGGAAACATAATTAACCGCAAGAAAGATATAAGAATTTCAAAATGAAATTGGTAAAGGGACCATAAAATATATCCCCAAGACTTCAAAAATCTCACAAAAATTAATTGGTTGTTGTGTCATTTCTTGTCTCTTTGAAATGTTTCTAGAAAACTGACATTTTTAACACCTTTTGTAAAATTCATGAGAATCTTTAAAAATGGTTGACCAATAAAGTCCAAATTATAAAACCTTCTATGCTATCCTTTGAGGTCCAAAGTGGCCTCCACAAGATAATGTGTGACAAAACTCAAAGACATAACCAATTTCACTCTCAGGAAAACATCTTCTTATCACTTGGTCATTGCAAATCTTCCAAAGAAATGGATCATCCCAAATGTAATATCTAGATTCAGCTTTCAGTTTGTGAATTTGGTGAGAATTTAAATGAGATGGGACCTGAGATGTTACCAGATAATTTACCATGTCATCATATCAAGGCACTTCTCCTTTAACCAAGTACAGATTCTCTCTTATAAGGTGATCATTCAATGGGTCTTTTTCTAGAATTTCAATTTCAGCAGTGTTGGGAAGTCTTCTTAAATGATCAGCCACTTGGTTCTCTAATCCCTTTTTGTCATTTATTTCTATGATGAACTCCTTTATCAATAAAATCCATCTCACTAGCATTGGTTTAGCTTCATCCTTCTTCATCAACTACTTGATAGCTTTATGATCATAAAACACAATGACTTTAGTTCCAAGCAGATATGATCTAAATCTTTCTAAATAAAAAACAACTGATAAAAACTCTTTTTCTATAGTTGTGTAATTTAATTGAGCCACATCCAAGGTTATTGAGGCATATACAATGACTTTTGGCCTTCCTTCAATTCTTGGAGAAAGGACTTCTCCAACTGCTTGGTTGGAAGCATCACAAAGTAGCTCAAATTGTTCTTCCCAATTTGGTGGCTGCATCATAGGTGGTTCAATCAATCTCATATTCAACTCATCAAAGGATTACCTACATACACAATTGAAATTAAAATTAGCATATTTCAAAAGAAATCTAGAGAGAGGGAGATAAATATTATTGAAATCCTTGATAAACCTCTTGTATAATCTTGCATGTCCTAAAAAAGATCTAACATGCTTCACACAAGTTGGGTAAGGAAAAGAATTTATCACTTCAATTTTTGACTTATAAACTTCAATTCCATTTTTTGAAATGAAAATCCCAAGGAAAATCCCTATCTCAACCATGAAATGATACTTTTCAAAATTTAAAACAAGATTCTTTTCAATTCGGGCTTTCAAAAAAAATCCATATTTTTCAAACAATAGTCAAAAGAGTTTCCAAAAACTGTGAAATAATCCAGAAAAACCTCCAAGAAAGATTTAATGTGATCAGAAAATATACTTATCATGTGTAACATCTCGGTTCCAGAAGCCACCCAAAGGCACCCCGTACCCGGTTGGTCACATGGCCTCAAGCGCATTTCCCCGAATGCCAGAGGTTTTTGACTAGCAGCAAGGGTCTTGGGTGTGATAGTGGGGAAACTATGCCCTCATTGACAGAGTAACACAATAGAAGTAAACAAATAATAGAAACAGAAGCAGGAATAATCCATACAAAAGTAAACAGTAGAAGACTGGAAAATAATAAACAAGAGCACACATACATATATATATGAATGATGCATGATACATATGTCTAGGAAAACAGCCAAAAAAATCACAATGCTGGAATAAAACAGTACTAAACCCAAGTAAAAAATAAAGTAAGTAACAACTACCCAGCATCTCAAGCCATAGCTTGGTTTTATGCTCTTCATCTCCACAGCAAATCAAGTACCTGATGTAGAAGGGTGATTTTCCTTATCTATACCTGCAATAATATAATCTGTTTGGGCCCAAAAATATGGCCCAAATAGGGCATGAGACTAAATACTAGTAGGAAAACACCACAAGATTTGTGCCTAACAGTTAGTGAATATATGGCAGGTAACAAGCAAATAAATACAGTAAACAAGGAAGTACCCAGGGTAAACAATTCACAGTTTCAATTCATTCAGAATCATATATCACGCAACAGCTAAACAAAGTAGGTAATTATAAACAGGTAACCCTCTGGGAAGTACTCATAGCCTATCCCCTCTATTCCTACCTAGCAACACAAGCAACCCTTTGGGTAGTACACTAAGTCTAACCCCTCTGTTTTAACTTAAGCATAGACTCTCTAAGTAAGAACTCACCATCAATTCCTCCTATAGTCTCGTATCAGTAACTAAAGGGGCTCTGGGGAAGTACTCAATGTCTATTCCCCCTGTGGCCCACATCAAGGAACTACAGACACTCTGAGGAAGCACTTACGTCAATTCCCCCTATGGTCTCGCATCGTAAGTAAAACATATACTCTGGAGAATCCCTTACGTCCATTATCCCTATGGTCTATACACTAGGTTCTCACGACCCTGTGTAAGTCAAGCAAGTATAGAAACGCGTATAAGCCAAAGTAAAACTCAAGGACTACTTGGCTATCAGTCTACAACATATCAGCATATCATAACAATCACACCATCCTACAAATAGGCATGAGAAAGTAAAAAGTAGCCTAACCGGAAAATGAGACCCAATGGTCAAAACAGGAAATCATGAATGGGAAAAAACTTCCAAAGAATAGAAATTAACCCTATTCACATCAGTTATCATCAACTCAAGCATACAAGCATAGAAGTAAAACAATAAGGCTGAAACGGTAAACGTGCAATACCCTATTCATGGGTATTGGTGGTTTTTTCACATATAACGCAAAGACTTTCAACAAAAAGGCACAAACCACCTACCTCGACATTGGTAGATCGCTATACGTGAACCTCAAGCCTTGAATCACCCAATAACACGGTATATATACAAAAATTCTCAAAACATTCAACCGAGGATAACTTGATAAAGAGGAGTAATCATGAAACGAAGCTCCAGCAGAAGGAAGAGCTTACCGAGGTGATTCCAACGCAATCGATGGAGTTCAATTCGGAGAACGGATGCTTGACCAGGGGCTCAGTGAAGATCTGTGTTGTATGAACGCTCTCGGTCGAGTTTGGTGGAGAAGAAGACGTTTCTGTCGAATAGACGTGACCCTGGCGCGTTTAATGAAAAAAAAAGAAAATACATGACGTGTAATTTGTAAGTACACAGCGTGTACTTTCAATTTCCGTACCCCACATTAGGCGGCCTCCAGGTCACCCCCACATGGCTGTGTGCATGGCCGCTACACGGCCAACACACGACTACCTGCGGTAACCGAGTACACGACGTGTACTCAGAAAGTACACAGCGTGTACTTCAAAAATTTCAATAAATTCCCCCTTTTCTAAAAAACTACTAGAAAAGGAAAACATACCTGAAAACTAAGATCTGGGTTCTTACAAACTTCCCCCCTTAAAGAAATTCATCCTCGAATTTCCCTATCAAGGTGGCATAGAAGAAGAAATCCTAAATAGTTCCGGCTACTGTAATCGTACGTCTGCTTCCCTCTCCCAAGTCTTGTCATGTACTCACCCGTGATTCCATAACACTCGTACCAGAGGAACAGACCAACCACGAAGAACCCTTGTACTGCGATTGAAAATCCAGATAGGATGCTACTCGAACGATGCATCCACTTCTAACTCAACCTCCTCAGGTTGGAAAACATGAGACGAGTCTAAGAAGTAACGTCGAAGTTGAGAAACATGGAAGACATCGTGCATAGCCCGGTACCTCTGAGGTAACTGCAGCCGATAGGAAACCAGCACGACTCTCTCCAAAACCTCAAACGGACTGACGTACCTCAGTGAAAGCTTACCCTATCTCCTAATTATCTTGTGTCCCAACCTCAGTGTGACATGCAGGAAAACCTGATCCCAGACCTCGAACTCCAGAGGTCATCTCCGCTGATCAGCATAAGACTTATGTTGAGACTGTGCAGTAGCCATCCTATTCTGAATCGACTCAATCTGCTATGTGGTCTCCTGTACAAGACGGGGTCCCAGCATAGCTGCCTCTCCTGCCTCTAGCCAACATAAGGGTGATCGGAATGTCCTACCTTATAAATCCTCATAAGGTGTCATCTGAACAGTTTCTTGAAGACTATTGTTTTAGGAAAACTCCACAAGAGGTAGATGCTTCTCCCAAGAACCTCCAACATCCATAATGCATGCCCGAAGAATGTCCTCAAGCACCTGTATCATATAATCGGACTAGCCATCTGTCTGGGGGTGGTAAGCTGTACTCAAAAGTACCGGTGTACCCAAATCATTCTGAAGCCCCTGCCAGACCCAATAAGTAAAATGTGCATCCCTGTCTGAAAAAATGGAGTGTGGAACTCTATGTAGATATACAATCTCTCGGATGTACAACCGCCCCATATCATCAACACTGAAGGTATTCTTGACCGACAAGAAGTGAGAAACCTTCACGAGTCTGTCAGTGACAACCCAAACTGCATCATTCCCTCGAGGTGACCTCGGTAAACCTATCATGAAATCCATCGCGACATCATTACACTTCCACTCGGGAATGGGTAATTGCTATAAAAGCCCTACTTGTTGTTGATGCTCCGCCTTCACCTGCTGACAGGTGGAACACATCATGATGAAACCAGCAACAACTCTCTTCATACCTGGCCACTAATACTGATGGTGTAGATCACGATAAATCTTGGTGACACCAGGATGAACTGCCCAAACTGAGGAATGAAAGTCCCGCATCAGCTCCTCGTGTATGCCTGCTGGCACCCATATGCGCCCCTCAAAATGCAAGATCTCATCCTCGCCTATGGTTCATCCAGGAATAGGGTCCTCTCTTGACACGCTATCCCGTAGGACTAGGCCTTCTGAATCTGATAGCTGCCTCATTCGCACTCGATCAAGAAGAGTAGAGGTAAAATCTACAGAAGAAAGAAACATTTGTCCCTGTCTATCGTGCACCTCCAAATGCATCTCAGAGAACAGATCCATAAGCTGCCACTCACTACTGGCCTGCTAAACTTCTTGTATCTGAGTCCTCCTGCTCAATGCATCAGCCACTACCTTGCCTTTCCTAGGTGTATAGGAAAGCTCAAAGTCAAAAGACTAAAGGTACTAAACCCACCTTTGCTATCTTAAATTCAGATCACGCTGAGTGAATATGAACTTGAGACTCTTGTGGTTGGTGAAAACCATAGAATTATCTCCCAGAATATAATGTCTCAAACAACGTAAGGCATGAACAACTACAGCCAACTCAAGATCATGTGTCGGGTAATTCCTCTCATGTGGTCTCAAATGTCGAGACCCGTATGCAACGACTCATTATACCTACATAAGAACAGATCCATTCCCGATACCTGAAGTATCACAGTACACAGTATAGATCTTGCCTGGATCTGGCAAGACTAGTATCGGTGCTGAAGTCAACCTCCCTTTCAGCTCCAGAAAGGCTGACTCATAAGAATCTGACCACAAGAACTTCTCACCCTTCTTATTCAGACCCGTCAGTGGTGCTGCTAAGCATGAAAATTCCTGAATGAAACGTCTGTAGTATCTATATAGCCCTAGAAAACTCCGTACCTCAAATGTGTTCTTCAGCTGCTCCCAGGAAACTACTACTCTCACTTTCTCTGGGTCCACTGATACTCCCGTATCTGAGATAACATGACCCAAGAAGTGAATCTAATCCATCCAAAAGTGTCATTTTGAGATCTTAGCATATAAATAATGCTCTATCTGTGTACTCAAAATGATCTCAAGATGTGTGGAATGGTTGTGTCTAGTGTGAGAGTACACCAAGATATCATCCATAAAGACTACCATGAAAGAATCCAAGTATGGATGGAACACTCGGTTCATCAGTGCCATGAAAACTGCAAGCACATTCATGAGACCAAACGGCATAACCATATACTTTTATAGACCATACCTGCTCTAGAAGGTTGTGATAGGTATATCTGATGGTATAACGCACAATTGATGGTCACCAAACCTCAATTCGACCTTCTAGAACACCCGGTCTCCTTGAATCTGATAAAATAGATCATCAATCCTTGGAAAGGGATATCGGTTCTTGACTGTCAACTGGTTCAACTTCCAATAATCCACACAAATCCTAAGGGTACAGTCCGCCTTCTTCACAAAAAGGACAGGAAAACCCCAAGGAGAAGTACTGGGTTAGATGAAACTCTTTGCCTGCAACTCCCTCAAATTCTTCTTGAGCTCCTGTAAAACTGGTGTAGCCATCCTATAAGGAGTAATAGACACCAATACTACCCCTGGCACAAGCTCAATAGAAAAGTCTACCTCACACTCTGGAGAAAAACCTGAAAAGTCTTCTGGAAAGACGTCTATGAAACGATCCACCACTAGAGGAAAGTCCATCTGAGGAGTCCCCTAATCATCTAGATAAATACTAGAAATCTGGGATGTAACTCCTCATAACCCATGATGCTAGGGTCCCACTCTGCTCTCCTGGACATCCCATTCTCCCTTATGAAGAAAAGATATACCCTCTAGTGATATGAAACTCACCCTACGGCGATAACAGTCGACGACTTCCTGGAAGGTAACTAACTAGTCCATTCTGAGAATGACATCATAGCCTGTCATCTCTAGGACATAGAGGTCCCATAAAAAGTGACACCCACCAAACTCGAGAGGGAACTCCTTGCACTGACGTACACTCTCCGTTATAGTACCCAACAGAGTGTCTAGCGTCAAGATATCAGTAGGAGAAAAGATGCAGATCCCAAGGCTCTCCACAATAGCAACAGATATAAAGCTATGGGAAGCCCCTGTATCGAAAAGAGAAGAAGATAAAACTAAGGAAACTAAGATCATACTCGAACTATAGAGGGTCTGGGATCCTGCTCCTGTTGGGTCTACCCCACTACAAAAGTCTGACCTACACCGAGGCCCTGTGACCCTGTCAAGCCACCCTGAGCTAATCCAACCTGTTGTCGCTGAAAACCGGATGACTGGATACCACGACCATGACCTCCACCTCAGACTAAACGGCCGGAAGAACTCCAGTTTCTAGACTGGTGAGAAACTGGTGGTGCTTCTCCTGAACGAGGAGTCATAGAAGAACCTCTGTCACCAGCTACTGGTGAGAAGATCTGATAGAAGCGATGAAGATGACCCATCTTGCCGACATGATCAGCACTCCACTAGGTCTCTCGGGCAATGTGGCCTCATATGCCCACTCTTGCCACACTGGTATCACACCACCTGGATTCTATAAGAAGTGTCTCAACTCCTTGGATCACCACGTGAAGACTCCCTGCGGCGCTTCCTGCTGTCAGTAGGAGGGATACTAACTCCAGATGTCGAGCTTCCCTGGCTCACAACTCCAAAATCCCGCATATTTCCCTCATTAATCAGCACCTAGTTGATGATAGAAGTGATAGAAGTCAACTTAAATATGTTCACCTACGATCGGATGTCGTGCCTCAGACCATCCACTAACTTCCTTGCCAAGAATAACTGATCACCTCCTGAAATAAGCGTGAAATGCTGCAGCTCAGTAAAACGAGAGGAATACTCCATAACCGAAAGAGTACCCTGCTCCAGAAACATAAAATCTCAGGATCGATCGGCCCTTAAGGTATCTGGATAGAAGTAGTCATATAAGATACATTGGAACTCCTCCCAAGTCACGACTTGTTGGCGTCCCGTCTGTAAGGTCACATCCCACCACCTCTTGGAAGAATCCCAAAGCATATATATAGTGAGATTGACTCACCTATCTGGAGGCATCTCTAGATACTCAAAGATCACCAGTATGGCTTCTAGCCATGACTCTATAGCCTGGGGTCCTCCATCCCCTGAGAAAGTGGGAGGATGCTGCTGCTGAAAGACCCATGTCAATTCTTCCATCGATGGGGCAGGAGGCGGTGCTCCTTGAAAGGTCTAAATCATCCTCATAAAGACTTCTCTGAATTGTGCATGAGAACATATGTCTGGTATAATGGCTGGTTCCAAGACTATCATAACGGGAGGATCTACAGGTAGTATCTGATCATCTATATCCGGTGTCTGATCACTACCTTACAACTGGCGTACAACCAGAGGATGTCTCGGTGGAATGACTCTGCAAGGTCAAACGCACACCTTAGATTAAGATTATCAAGGACCAAAAACTAAAAATTTAAGAAGGGAACAGGAGGAGGAAAGCATTCAAGTTTTACAAAACATGGTTACACAACGTGTATAACACCTACATGGTGTGTTCCCTTCAGCCATTCACATGAGCGTGTACTCCTGCCAGTGATGGTCATGTAACACCCTATACACCCGACGTGTTCACCTAAAACATAACGTGTACTTAAATCCTCTTCCCCTGCCCGAGTCCTTCTACATAGCTAAGCCACACGTTCCTCCTTAGAATGAGACTACATGGCATGTTAGTGCCAAACATGGTGTGTACTAGACGAACCTCACCAACCCGTTCTGTTAGATACATGGCCGGTTACATGGCTCACACTACATAGCGTGTTCCAGGAGAACAAAGCATGTATGAGAAGGATAACATTGACCCGTGTTGTTAGTTACACGGCCGAGTACCTAGGTTACACCGCACGACATGTTCCAGACGAACATGGCGTGTACTAAGAAGATTTTTCCGAGCTGTGTTGTTAGTGACACAACTAGTTACATGGTTCTACAACATAGTGTGTATATCCTCTACACGACATGTCTTACCAAAGATTCCAAACCCCATGTCACTGCCCACACAATCTAAGACACGGTTAGATACTACACTGAATGTACATATAGTACACAATGTGTACTTAGGAAAAACAGTTTCTTCCTGAACAGAAGAACACATGGCGGGTATTCAAAACTACACAATGTGTATTCTGGGTTTTTCTAGACAGTAAGCCTCAGAAACTACTCCAAAGCCCAGAAAAACACTGAAACGATCATTCAGGTGCCAAATTACGATCCATGAGGGCCCATAATCCCCACGAATCAAAGCCTATCATCTTACACATGTTATAAACAAGGTAAACAAGTCAATGATCCTCCAAATTCCAGTCAATGAGGGCACATAACACCTCAAGAACCAAAGTTTTGCGTTCATTCAATCAAAAACTTAAACAAACAATACCCTATAAAACAATAGGTATTTTATCCACACAACTATCATAATATCATGCATCTCTAGCACAACATCTATCACAACAACATGAAATCACTAGTGCACACTATATGGCATGGAAAGAATGCATGATATGTGATTTATAGCAAGTGTCTAAATGATGCATGAGATGGAATACCCTCATCTCATCAGGTTGCAACAGAAATAGAACTTGAATAACGTCAAAAATAACAACACGATACATGTGAGTCACCCAACAGTGAAAATAAGATCTACCATTAACTTGCAAAACCATAAAAATTGAAATAAATGAGGTAGATTAGATTTTCCCTATACATGGGTTAGCTACTCCCAGGCACAACTTATTACCAAGTACCTATTCCATCCTATCCTGACTATAGGCTCCAAATAGTAAGTCAAGCGAAAAGAATCCCTCTGATACCACTTTGTAACGTCCCGGTTTCAGAAGCCACCCAGAGGCACCCCGTACCCGGGTGGTCACATGGCCTCAAGCTCATTTTCCTGAATGCCAGAGACTGCCGACTAGAAGCGAGGTCCTTGGGTGTGATAGTGGGGAAACTATGCCCTCATTGGAAGAGTAACACAGAGGAAGTAAACAAATAACATAAATAGAAGAAGGAATAATCTATACAAAAGTAAATAGTAGAAGACTGGAAAATAATAAACTGGAGCGCACACACACACATATGAATGATGCATGATACATATGTACAGGAAAATAGCCAAACAAATTACAATGATGGAATAAAACAGTACTAAACCCAAGTACAAAATAAAGCAAGTAACAACTCCTGAGCATCACAAGCCATAGCTTGGTCTCATGCTCTCTAGCTCCATAACAAATCAAGTACCTAAAGTAGAAGGTCGCTTGACCTTATCTATACCTACAACAATATAATCTGTTTGGGCCCAAAAACATGGCCCAAATAGGGTGTGAGACTAAATCACAGTAGGAAACCACTATAAGATCTATGCCTAATAGTCAATGAATATATGGTAGGCAGTAATCAAATAAATACAGTAAACAAGTACACAAGGTAAACAATTCATAGTTTCAATGCATTTAGAATAATATATCATGCAACAGCTAAACAAAGTAGGTAATCATAAATAGGTAACCCTCTGGGAAGTACTCACAGCCTATCCCCTCTAGTCCTACCTAGCAACACAAGCAACCCTCTGAGTAGTACACTCAGTTTAACCATCTGGTTCATCTTAAGCATAGACTCTTTGAGGAAGAACTCACCGTCAATTCCTCCTATTGTCTCATATCAGTAACTGAAGGTGATCTGGGGAAGTACTCAACATTTATTCCCCCTGTGGCCCGCATTGAGGAACTACAGACACTCTGAGGAAGTACTTACATCAATTCCCCCTATGGTATCACATCGTAAGTAAAACAGACACTCTGGAGAATCCCTTACGTACATTCTCATTATGGTCTATACACCAGGTTCTCACAGCCCTGTGTAAGTCAAGCAAGTATAGAAACACATATCGGTCAAAGTAAACCTCAAGGACTACTTGGCTAGCAGTCTACAACATATCAGCATATCAGAACAATCACACCATCTTACAACTAGGCATGGGAAAGTAAACAACAACCTAACAGGAAAACTAGACCCAATGGTCAAAACATGCAATCATGCATGGGAAAAAACTTCCAAAGCATAGAAATCAACCCTATTCACATCAATTATCATCAAATCAATCATACAAGCATAGCCGATAAACAATAAGGATAAAACGGTAAATATGAAATACCTCATTCATGGGTATTGGTGGTTTTTGGACATATAACTTAGACTTTCAACAGAAAGGCACAAACCACCTACCTCGGCATTGGGAGATCGCTATACATGAACCTCAATCCTTGAATCGCCCAAGAACATGGTAGATCAACAAAAATGATCAAAACGTTCAACCGATTATAACTTGATAAAGGGGAGGAATCATGAAACGAAGCTCCAGAATAAGGAATAGCTTATTGAGGTGATTTCAATGCAATCGACGGAGTTTGATTTGGAGAACGGACACTCAACCAGGGGCTCGGTGAATATTCGTGTCGTACGGACGCTCTCGGTCGAGTTCAGCAGAGAAGAAGATGTTTATGTCGAATAGACATGACCCCGGTGCCTTTAATGAAAAAAGAAAATACACAGAGTGTACTTTGTAAGTACACAGTGTGTACTTTCCATTTCTGTACCCCGCATTAGGTGGCCTCTAGGTCACCCCGACATGACTGTGTGCATGGCCGCTACACGGCCCGCACACGGCTGCCCGCGGTAACCGAGTACATGGAGTCTACTCAGAAAGTACATGACATGTACTCAGAAAGTACACGACGTGTACTTTGAAATTTTCCAGAAATTCCCCTTTTTCTCAAAAACGATCAGAAAAGGAAAACATACCTGAAAATGAAGATCCGGTTTCTTACACCATGCACCTATGAAATTTACCTGAATCATTACATAATCCAAATGGAATCCTTTTATATGAAAAAGTTCCAAAGGGACATGTAAAGGTTGTCTTCTCTTGATCCTCAGGAGCAATGGGTACCTAGAAAGAACCTGAAAATACATCCAAAAAGAAATAATGAGTTCTCCCTACCAATCTCTCTAACATATGATCAATGAAGGGAATGGGGAAATGATCTTTCTGAGTGACCTGATTCAACTTCCTAAAATCAATGCACACTCTCCAGCTATTTTGAATTATCATATGAATTAATTCATTCTTTTTATTCCTCACAGTGGTTAGGCTAGTTTTTTTTGGAACTACATGAATTGGGATAACCCACTGTAAATCTGAGATGAGATAGATGATCCCAACTTCCAATAACTTCTCAATCTACTTCTTCACAACCTCCATTAAAGTGGGATTCAACCTCCTTTGGGGTTTCCCGATAGGTTTGGAATCTCCCTAAAGAAAAATTCTATGTGATCATATTTTTGGGTTCATTCTTGGAATATTACCTAAACTCCACCCCATATCTTGGATATTCCCTCTCAAAAGATCAATCAATTATTTCTCTTGGATTTCATAGAGATTATTATCAATTATCACTGGTAGTTTCTCTCCCTCCTTAAGGTAAACATATTTCAAATTAGTGGGAAGTGGTTTTAGTTCCAAATCAAGGGGATGATCAAGGGATGAAACTAAATTGACATTTACCACTTCCAAATTTTGGACCTCCTGTACAGAATAAACCATATCATCTTCCTCATCATTTAAAAAATCATCAAAGAAATAATATTTTACCTCTTCCTCCCACATGAAGTCAGAATCTATAGCATCTTGGGCATCCACATGTTCAATGATATTTCCAATGGAAGAATTCTCTCCTATGTCTAAGAATTTAGAGATAATAACTTATTCTTCAATGGGTTCTACACCAACTTCAAGAGAAAGTGAAAAAAGGGATTGATCATCCAATGGGTGCGTCATGGATTCAAAAATATTGAAGTGGAATGTGATCTCTCCAAACTCCATGGTGAGTGTCCCCTTGTGGACATTGACTATGGTTTTGGATGTCTTCAATAAAGGTCTCGCCTAAATGATGGGTGAATGTGAAGGGATACTATCTTCTTCCATACTGAGTACGTAGAAGTTAGCAGAAATGAGAGATCTTTGACTTTCACGAGGACATCATCTAAAACTCCTGCAGGGAAAACTGTAACGACCCGAAATTTTTAAATAAATTTTGTTTCCTAATTTTATGTGTTATTGTTATACTCAACAAAAATGTTTTATTTGATAAACATGATTATAATTAAAATGAGATCAGTGGGTTTTGACTATTATATAACCATCGGTCAACATGACCGCTGTGAACAAAATGTTTTGATTATTGTCTCTAAATATAAGTAATCTTGGTTAATTATTATAGAAAGAAGATTCGATGGCCTCACCTAGTAGTCTTGGACCGATCGAAGCCCATCTAACAGAGCTTGGGAAGGAGGTAGCACCACTGGGCTTTGCTCTGGATCAAATCCAAGCCGAACTTCATCATGTGAAGCTGGAACGAAATCTCCTTCATGAGAAGTTCAAACTAATAGAAATTACTACTCGGGCAATGTTGACTGAGCCGCCCCAAGCTTCTATCACCCTAGCACACCTTACTCTTAGGTCCTATGCTGGTATTATAAGGGGTTATGTAACGAGACCATAACTACCTTGTGTAATCCTTGTTTTAAATAAAAATTGGGATTTCTTCTTATGATGAAGTTTATGAATTTTGAAATGACCGGATAAATATAGTATGCATATTTTTGATGAATTTTAGAAAAAGGATATTTTAAATATGTTTATGTAAACCCTAAATAATTAAAAATGTGTAATGATTTTCAAAAAATGGTCTTCTGCAATTATGTTCAGTACTAAATTTAGAGTCTAATAAGATCAACTTGATTTTTGATGAATAGTAAATTATGAATAGTGATTTTATGATTAGGATTAGTAATATGACCAAATGGATTAGTAATCTCACTTAAAGAAAGTTTTAAAATAATCTAGGCACCTTGATTAAGTAATGTGATTCAATAAAATAGTTAAATAACGGTTTCATTAATTATTATTCAAGTATTAGTTTTTTCGGGTGAATAGTGTTTTTTAATTAAAAATTTAATTAAAAATAATTAGAAAATTATTTTTATAAAAAAGACTTTATTTTTGAACTCAGAGCATCGATATTATGTTATGGTAATTTTTGGGGTTTTTTCTGAAAAAAATGAATTTTCGATGAATAGTGTTTTTATTTAAAAATTAAATTAAAAATATTTATAAAATTATTTTTATAAAATAGATTTCATTTTTGAAATCAGAGCATTGATATTTGGTTAATGTGAAATTTTGGGATTTTTCTGAGAAAGTTGAATTTTCAGTGAATAGTAAAAATACAGTTTTAGGGTTTCGATATGTTTAATGACATCATAACGGTGTCATGATGATGTCATGAGATCTTTTGAGGGTTGGCCAGTCAAGGGTGATGAATTATTGTTTTGGGGGCCCCATGTGGCCTAACTCCATGATAAATGACAAGGGAGAGCACATGGGTTTGAGAAAAGCACATGTGAGGTGTCCCTTGGCCATTAATGCCTTGTCCCCTCACTTTCCCTATAAATACCAAGACCTCCTCTCATCCATTCGACTCCCCACTCATTCCCAACGAATTTCTGGTCTCATTACCTCCCAAGGAGTCCTCCCAAGGTTCCCCCAAGCCCTCAAGGTCCCAACCTTTGAGGTTTAAGAGTTACATTTTAAGGTAAGGGATCCGACCTCTCTCTTTCTTTTCAAGTAATCTCTTTTATGTCTTTTCTTTTATACTCCATGTTCTTATGTTTGAGGATGTTCTTTTATATTCATCCTACTGCCTATTTCATGTTCATATGATGAGATACCCCCCCTTTCTCTCATCAATTCGTTTTAAGAATGTTTTAAGTGGCGCTGTTAGGCTGCCGAATTTTTAAGTGGTTCTTCACCCTTCTCGTTTTGAAGTTCTACTTTCATGTCAATTATTTAAAGTTCCTTTTTGTTATATTGGGGTATGATCTCTATATATATCATACTGGACTCTTATGTTCACATTATGAGAGACCCCATTTGATCTCTTCAATTCAGTATTTTGATGTTTTAAGTGGCGCCGTTAGGCTGCCGAATTTTTAAGTGGTTCTTCACCCTTCTCCTTTTGAAGTTCTACTTTCATGTCAATTATTTAAAGTTCCTTTTTGTTATATTGGGGTATGATCTCTATATATATCATACTGGACTCTTATGTTCACATGATGAGAGACCCCATTTGATCTCTTCAATTCAGTATTTTGATGTTTTAAGTGGCGCCGTTAGGCTGCCGAATTTTTAAGTGGTTCTTCACCCTTCTCGTTTTGAAGTTCTACTTTCATGTCAATTATTTCAAGTTCCTTTTTGTTATATTGGGGTAAGATCTCTATATATCATACTGGACTCTTATGTTCATATGATGAGATACCCCATTTGATCTCTTCAATTCAGTATTTTGATGTTTTAAGTGGCGCCGTTAGGCTGCCAAATTTTTAAGTGGTTCTTCACCCTTCTCATTTTGAAGTTCTACTTTCATGTCAATTCTTTCAAGTTCCTTTTTGTTATGTTGGGGAATTATCTCTATATCTATAATACTGAACTCTTATGTTCACATGATGAGAGATCCTATTTGATCTTTTCAAATCATTTTTGTTGAGGTTTAAGTAACGCCGTTAGGCTGCCGAACTTTCATAAGAGAAATCTTTTTTTTTCTTCCTTCCATGTTTTTCATTTCATATGGTATGTCCTTGAAATCTCATTACCATGATCATGTATCCTTCTTATTCTGTCCATGTACTATTTTATGGGTCATTTATGAATGTTTGACCCATTTTACCTCTCTTTTAATGTCTTCTAAAACCTCGGAACATTGCCGTTATGCTGCAGAATTTCTGTCTCAAAATGTCTATCTCTTTTTCTAAAGTCCTTTTATTTTATTAAGTGAATACTCAAAGCTCTTTCTTCTAAAGGGGTATTCACATATATACCAAAATGTTCTATTTTAAATTCTGGGATTTACATACATGAGACCCACCTTCCTTTTCTGTGGGTTTTAAAGTGATATAAAGATCATGTCTTTAAAGCAGTTTTTAAAAAGTTATGATTATGAAATGAAACCCATTTCCTTTATGCTATATGGGTTATTTATGAAATGTTTGATGATGATATATGTGGATCACATGATAATAAAGGCAAATTTAAGGGTGCGCCCTGATAGCGCTCCAATGCATTGGGTAATGATGTAACCACTAGAGATTACAATTTTCACGATACCTTGGTGAATAACCTTGGTAATTTTAAAATGACACCTTGGGGATGGACCTTGGTGATATGTTCATGATTGTCTATGTTAAATGATGTATCCACATCTTCAAGTTATGAAAAAGTTTTATTTTTATTATGATATGCCTCATGATTTCATTTTCATGCATTAAAGTTCTTTTCATGACTTTATTGATGTATCTCAAGTTCATATGTAAAATGTTTCACTTGTTTCCCTTGCTGGGCCTTCTGCTCACCCTTCCTTTTGATGTATGTCCCCAGGTTATGAGATGCAGTAATGAGCCTAGGGTGAATATGAGGAGAAGCCTTTCAAGTGTTTAAGAAGAATGTTTTTTTTGTTTCATGTTTTATGTTCCTTGTTTCCAAGACACTAAACCTTAAAGATCCTCAGTTCCGTGTAATGGAATGAAAAGTTATGTTATAAAAAGACAGGATTCTATAGTTGGTATCAAAGGATGGTTTAGTTATTTGTGGAAATTAGGATATGAAAACTCTAGGAGGAACCCTATAGAAAACTTTAATATAGGAAATCTTCCTGGTATTTTGGTGAGTATTGAGTAAGGGGTTGCCAAGCAAATACATCCCTGTCTGGATACGAGCAGGTAGAGGTGGCTCTGGCACAGATGTACATAGGGGTAAAACCCGAAAACACCGCTTTGAGCTAGACTCGAACGGGAACTGGTACACGACAACGGGCCTTGCTGCACTCTTGGTTACGACACTCCCGGGGGATATGCTTTGGTAAATTCATAAGCTTGGTATGAACCATTGTTAAAGGAACAAAGATAAAATAAAATAAAGGTTCACATAAGAATATATGATCATTAATAACCTAGATGGGAACCTAGGAGATCACAAGTTAGGGTATACCTTTCATATACAAGTTATCCTTATATGCTTTCAGTTCCTTTTCATGATTATTAGCTAAGTACTTAAGCCCCTAATTATGCTTTCTCTTCTTAGTTAATGGTGGGAAATGGAAGAACATGTTCCGACAACCAATGTGATAGGAAATGCGACGATTTTCGTATTAATATGACAGGGATGATTAGGGGATTAAAATATGATTATTATTTTGAAAGACGTTCATTATTTTGGGAACCATATTTGATCGAGGTAAATAGATTACTACGGTATTTTCATTGAGGAGTAAGGTTGACTTATATTTTGAAGAATCGATGAATTTAAGGTGAACTTATAGTAATTTAGGTTACTTATGGGAATGACTAACCTATCTTGGGTAAAATATGTTTAGGTTAGCTACTTTTTTATAAGATGTTAGGATTGGTTGATGTTGTCTGGAGATGAACAATGAAGTTGTTTTGGAAGACTATGTTATCAAATCCTTATTGTATTTGGGTTTGAATCTTAGTTTGGTTTGTTTTGAGGAATTTTAAGGACCGTTATTTATGGAATGGTCTATGATGAACTTTGGGTAGTACCATGGAACTTTGATGATTTAAAAGTAGTTTCCATTCCTATGGGATTCTTTCTTCTTGAAGAGTTGTTTTACCTTAACCTTTCTGTTTTTGGGATAATGTTTAAAGATAGAAGAAATAGATAGTTAATCTTTTGTAGATTATGTGATTCTATAGAAGATGATTCTTGTGCTTTTATGAGACCAAGTGTTTTTGAATTCTCATCATTTGGAAAAAAGATTGGTGTTGGTAGGGACTTGTTAAAGGATGAAACTCTACTTGAAGGTAGGTATATTTTCTTATGTTTTTGTTCTATGTAGTAAATGAAATCCTCAAAATTATGAAAAGAAACGTAAAACAAAAATGTTGTTGGTTTACGTTTCCTACTAGGTAATCAAAGACCGTTTACACACATCATAAGTTTGGGATTTTCTCATGGTTAACTTTCTCCTAATCATGTTCTCTATCACTCTCCCTCAGAACTTGACCCTTTGTTTTTTCCTCCATGTCCATGTTTTCCAACATGGAACCCTAGTGTTGGTTAACTCGGGTGACCATTGTACTTCCCTTTCTTTATTTTAAAGTAATAGTTTTACTGACTCCTTTTCTGATGTGGGACTTTCAATGAAATTTCAAAACCCAATTTTAAAATTGCGAGGACGCAATTTCTTAAGGGGGGAAGATTGTAACGACCCGAAATTTTTAAATAAATTTTGTTTCCTAATTTTATGTGTTATTGTTATACTCAACAAAAATGTTTTATTTGATAAACATGATTATAATTAAAATGAGATCGGTGGGTTTTGACTATTATATAACCATCGGTCAACATGACCGCTATGAACAAAATGTTTTGATTATTGTCTCTAAATATAAGTAATCTTGGTTAATTATTATAGAAAGAAGATTTGATGGCCTCACCTAGTAGTCTTGGACCGATCGAAGCCCATCTAACAGAGCTTGGGAAGGAGGTAGCACCACTGGGCTTTGCTCTGGATCAAATCCAAGCCGAACTTCATCATGTGAAGCTGGAACGAAATCGCCTTCATGAGAAGTTCAAACTAATAGAAATTACTACTCGGGAAATGTTGACTGAGCCGCCCCAAGCTTCTATCACCCTAGCACACCTTACTCTTAGGTCCTATGCTGGTATTATAAGGGGTTATGTAACGAGACCATAACTACCTTGTGTAATCCTTGTTTTAAATAAAAATTGGGATTTCTTCTTATGATGAAGTTTATGAATTTTGAAATGACCGGATAAATATAGTATGCATATTTTTGATGAATTTTAGAAAAAGGATATTTTAAATATGTTTATGTAAACCCTAAATAATTAAAAATGTGTAATGATTTTCAAAAAATGGTCTTCTGCAATTATGTTCAGTACTAAATTTAGAGTCTAATAAGATCAACTTGATTTTTGATGAATAGTAAATTATGAATAGTGATTTTATGATTAGGATTAGTAATATGACCAAATGGATTAGTAATCTCACTTAAAGAAAGTTTTAAAATAATCTAGGCACCTTGATTAAGTAATGTGATTCAATAAAATAGTTAAATAACGGTTTCATTAATTATTATTCAAGTATTAGTTTTTTCGGGTGAATAGTGTTTTTTAATTAAAAATTTAATTAAAAATAATTAGAAAATTATTTTTATAAAAATGACTTTATTTTTGAACTCAGAGCATCGATATTATGTTATGGTAATTTTTGGGGTTTTTTCTGAAAAAAATGAATTTTCGATGAATAGTGTTTTTATTTAAAATTAAATTAAAAATATTTATAAAATTATTTTTATAAAATGGATTTCATTTTTGAAATCAGAGCATTGATATTTGGTTAATGTGAAATTTTGGGATTTTTCTGAGAAAGTTGAATTTTCAGTGAATAGTAAAAATACAGTTTTAGGGTTTCGGTATGTTTAATGACATCATAACGGTGTCATGATGATGTCATGAGATCTTTTGAGGGTTGGCCAGCCAAGGGTGATGAATTATTGTTTTGGGGGCCCCATGTGGCCTAACTCCATGATAAATGACAAGGGAGAGCACATGGGTTTGAGAAAAGCACATGTGAGGTGTCCCTTGGCCATTAATGCCTTGTCCCCTCACTTTCCCTATAAATACCAAGCCCTCCTCTCATCCATTCGACTCCCCACTCATTCCCAACGAATTTCTGGTCTCATTACCTCCCAAGGAGTCCTCCCAAGGTTCCCCCAAGCCCTCAAGGTCCCAACCTTTGAGGTTTAAGAGTTACATTTTAAGGTAAGGGATCCGACCTCTCTCTTTCTTTTCAAGTAATCTCTTTTATGTCTTTTCTTTTATACTCCATGTTCTTATGTTTGAGGATGTTCTTTTATATTCATCCTACTGCCTATTTCATGTTCATATGATGAGATACCCCCCCTTGCTCTCATCAATTCGTTTTAAGAATGTTTTAAGTGGCGCTGTTAGGCTGCCGAATTTTTAAGTGGTTCTTCACCCTTCTCGTTTTGAAGTTCTACTTTCATGTCAATTATTTAAAGTTACTTTTTGTTATATTGGGGTATGATCTCTATATATATCATACTGGACTCTTATGTTCACATGATGAGAGACCCCATTTGATCTCTTCAATTCAGTATTTTGATGTTTTAAGTGGCGCCGTTAGGCTGCCGAATTTTTAAGTGGTTCTTCACCCTTCTCGTTTTGAAGTTCTACTTTCATGTCAATTATTTAAAGTTCCTTTTTGTTATATTGGGGTATGATCTCTATATATATCATACTGGACTCTTATGTTCACATGATGAGAGACCCCATTTGATCTCTTTAATTCAGTATTTTGATGTTTTAAGTGGCACCGTTAGGCTGCCGAATTTTTAAGTGGTTCTTCACCCTTCTCGTTTTGAAGTTCTACTTTCATGTCAATTATTTCAAGTTCCTTTTTGTTATATTGGGGTAAGATCTCTATATATAATACTGTACTCTTATGTTAATATGATGAGATACCCCATTTGATCTCTTCAATTCAGTATTTTGATGTTTTAAGTGGCGCCGTTAGGCTGCCGAATTTTTAAGTGGTTCTTCACCCTTCTCATTTTGAAGTTCTACTTTCATGTCAATTCTTTCAAGTTCCTTTTTGTTATGTTGGGGAATTATCTCTATATATATCATACTGAACTCTTATGTTCACATGATGAGAGATCCTATTTGATCTTTTCAAATCATTTTTGTTGAGGTTTAAGTAACACCGTTAGGCTGCCGAACTTTCATAAGAGAAATCTTTTTTTTTCTTCCTTCCATGTTTTTCATTTCATATGGTATGTCCTTGAAATCTCATTACCATGATCATGTATCCTTCTTATTCTGTCCATGTACTATTTTATGGGTCATTTATGAATGTTTGACCCATTTTACCTCTCTTTTAATGTCTTCTAAAACCTCGGAACATTGCCGTTATGCTGCAGAATTTCTGTCTCAAAATGTCTATCTCTTTTTCTAAAGTCCTTTTATTTTATTAAGTGAATACTCAAAGCTCTTTCTTCTAAAGGGGTATTCACATATATACCAAAATTTTCTATTTTAAATTCTGGGATTTACATACATGAGACCCACCTTCCTTTTCTGTGGGTTTTAAAGTGATATAAAGATCATGTCTTTAAAGCAGTTTTTAAAAAGTTATGATTATGAAATGAAACCCATTTCCTTTATGCTATATGGGTTATTTATGAAATGTTTGATGATGATATATGTGGATCACATGATAATAAAGGCAAATTTAAGGGTGCGCCCTGATAGCG
The DNA here is from genome assembly GCA_963277665.1 of Viscum album. Lineage (NCBI taxonomy): Eukaryota > Viridiplantae > Streptophyta > Magnoliopsida > Santalales > Viscaceae > Viscum > Viscum album. The sequence goes on along the minus strand of OY728120.1, from coordinate 442,747,023 downwards.
CTCCAATGCATTGGGTAATGATGTAACCACTAGAGATTACAATTTTCACGATACCTTGGTGAATAACCTTGGTAATTTTAAAATGACACCTTGGGGATGGACCTTGGTGATATGTTCATGATTGTCTATGTTAAATGATGCAGCCACATCTTCAAGTTATGAAAAAGTTTTATTTTTATTATGATATGCCTCATGATTTCATTTTCATGCATTAAAGTTCTTTTCATGACTTTATTGATGTATCTCAAGTTCATATGTAAAATGTTTCACTTGTTTCCCTTGCTGGGCCTTCTGCTCACCCTTCCTTTTGATGTATGTCCCGAGGTTATGAGATGCAGTAATGAGCCTAAGGTGAACATGAGGAGAATCCTTTCAAGTGTTTAAGAAGAATGTTTTTTTTTTGTTTCATGTTTTATGTTCCTTGTTTCCAAGACACTAAACCTTAAAGATCCTTAGTTCCGTGTAATGGAATGAAAAGTTATGTTATAAAAAGACAGGATGCTATAAAAACTGTGGATCTATTTGCAAGCTGGACCACCACTCTTGTGGGATCCAATCTCCCATATGAAACTAAGTGTATACTGATTGAGGAAATACATTAATTTAAGCACCTAGGTCACACAAAGAATTAGAGAAATTTAAATAACCAATAGTGAATGGAATGGAAAATTTCCCTGAATCTTGAAATTGGGTTGGCAATTGTTTCATGATAAGGGCTGAGAAACTTCTTCCCAAGTTGATCCTTTCATTCCATTGAAGTATCCCCTTCTTGGTGCAAATATCCTTCAAAAATTTATCATACTTTGGAATTTGTTTAACTGCTTCAAGTAGGAGAAAATTGATTTCCACTTTCTGGAAGGTGTCCAGAATTTCTTTTTGAAGTGCTTCCTATTACAATTTCTTTGATTCTATCATCCTTGATGGAAATGGTGGGGGGGTAAGTCTTTCTTCTCCCTTTTTTGCCTTTTCAATGGTATTTATTTCCTTTTCTTCCTTGGCTTATCCTTATCTTCCTCCTCTTTTTTCTCTTCTTCACAATGCATTTCCACATAATTTTCAGAGATTACCACTTCATTCTCCCTCAACTCAGGTGGTCTTGTTTCAGGTTCACGGGATACCGGTGGTGAGAGTTCTTTTCCAATTATTTTTGTTATCATATTTAAATTATCCTTTGGGTTTGGGATTTTTTGGGAAGGAAGTTTCCCATAATTTTTGGTTAGGAATTCCATGAGACTTTCAAACTTGGTGGAAAAATCTTTTACAGAGTCTTTCAGACCCTCAATATCAGATATTTGCTATTGGTTTAGAATTACGGGCTGTGCACTAGTTTATGAATACTCATAGGGTCTTAGAAAAGTGGGTGGTTAGTGGTGTGAAGGATGGTTATAAGGTTTCTTTTGTTTAAATGGTGGTGGGTTTTAGAATTGTTGCTGGAATGGGGGTTGGTTTTGGAACTGGTTTTGGTTTTATGGTCTAGCTTGATTCTGCTAATTTCCAAACCCATATTGAATATGGTTAGGCTCTCTCCATACTTTATTTTGTTGGAATTTCCTTTGCTAAAAATCTTCTGCACAAGTTTCTATTCCCTGTATTTTAGCACATTGGTCAGTGAAATGATCCGGTAATGAGCATAAACCACATACCTTAATTGGAGCTTGTTGGTTACCCACTTGTTTCAAGGAAATCTGTCTCACTAAAATGGTTAGATCTTTAATCTTAGTTTCTAGTAAGGGTGATGGATGAGAAGTTTGTACCTCATGAATACCTCTTGTTCTAGTACCTCTTTTACCAAACTATTATGAGTTCTGATAAATATTCTCAATCAAACCTTTGGATTCTTCTGGTGACTTGTCAATCAATGCACCTCCAAATGATGCATCAACAAGGTTTATATCATTGTCCAGTAATACTTGATAGAAGAATACAAGAAAGTGATTCTCCTATATGGCTTGATGTGGGCAGCTGAAACATATCTTTTTAAATATTTCCCAGTACTCGTAAAGGGTTTCTCCAGATGATTGTTTGATGGCATAGATCTCCTTTATGATGATTGTGCTTCTGGAGGTGAGGAAGAATATTTGAATGAAGTATCTCAAAAATTCATTAAAATCATCCACATATTTAGGTTGTATACCATACAACCATTCTTTAGCAACTCCTTCCAATGAAAATGGGAACACCTTCCACTTTACTTGTTCCTCATCTACTCCACATGGTCTAAAAGTTGAGCAGACATGTGTGAACTCTTTAATATGTTTGTTGGGATATTCACCTGCCAATCCATGAAACTTTGGGAGAAATGGTATCATATTAGGTTTCATCTCAAAATTATTTTGTAACACTGGCATGACAAGTTGATTATTCTGATTAAGGAATTGTGGGGCACAAAGGTCTCTAAGGGTTGGGTTTTGATTTCCAGCCATGATGACAGTTTAGGAGTGAACACTTGAAGTTTCACTTGATTATGTAAGAGAAATATCCTCAAATTAAGATTGTAAATTGAGGTTTCTAAGTCTATTAAACAATGTTATTTCAATTTCATGATCAAGGTAGAAAGGTTTAGTGTTTTAGGTTCTAGTCATGCAACTTTGGAATGAAAATAAGAAAAGAGAAAAGAAAGAGAGAGAGAAATGGTTGACACTACCTCCCCGGCAACGACGCCAAGTTTTGACATGTGCCTATCACGGGGTGTGAAAAAAACAAATATAACCTAAGTTAAAATGTAGTAAATTGGGTAACCTAGGTTTTCTCCAGAGAGGAGTGCAAAACAATTATGTTTTTCACTTAAATTAAATAAAGAATAAAAAGTTATTTTTTAAATTGTTTGAGTTGAAAAATAAATCAAGAAATAAAAATAAAGGTTGAACACTAATGGATGAATAGAGTGATGGGGTTAGGGTAGGATCACCTTTTTAAATTTCATCATAGTCACAAAGATCATATTTCCTCTCTTCCTTTTGAATGACAAATGAAAGACTCATCGATCGAGTTACCAATCACCCTTGGTTAAAGAAACAAATGGAACTTACTCCAATGTGCATGGAAGTTCATAAAAAATCCCCAAACAACTAATAAAAGTACCGATTGAGAATTTTTTCTCCTTATAACTCTATAAAAAGTTCACTAGTTCCACATGCATGCCAACGATCGCTGGACACTCACCACCTAACACAGTCTGCTCAATCGAGACAAATTGCACTAGACGGAGGGAGATTAAAAGTCTTCAAACCAAAGCTATTAACAATGAATACACCAAACTCGAAACACAATCATATTAAGAGAATTGGAAAACATTGATAATAGAAATAATTCAAAAGAAAAATATGTTTTTACATTTAAGCACAAAACTCTGACATTACAAAAGTGAAACTCCCCCTTCCCCGATCACTCAATGGTTTTACCCCTCCATGTGAAGGGTAATAGAGTTGAAAGGGGAAGAAGAGAGCATGATGAAACAAAGAAAAGAAAAATATAAAATAAAAAGAACTTAAAGAACACAATCCTTCATAACATCCCCTCTTTCACCTTCTTCAACCCTTTTTAATGGAAGCGAACACTATTATTTATAGGCTTGTGGAGTAGAAAATTTACCTCCAAAATTACTCCACCAAAAGTTTGAGTTCGGTTAGAATATTAAATGGATGAATCTCGGGAATGTGTATCAATAAATCTTGTTCCTCTCTTTCTTGTTCATTCCTACTCAAAATATCAGCTAATTTAGACAAATGTAATAAAAGTTATCCTCAAATTACTAAAGAAATTTTTTTATTTTTGAGGTGACTCTTCAACTTCCTCTTTTTGGTCGCATGAAATAGGTGCCTTAATGACCAAATTTCTTCATGAAATTTAATTTTAAAGTGATGAGAGAAGTACTATTTATATTAAAGATATAATCACATAATTTGGACACATTTAGGCCGAGATATGCCTCATTAATTTAGGTGGGGTCCATTCTGTCGGCCAGAAAACTTTATCCACTTGATGAATTTTTATGGGCCATTGTGTGTCAAATTGGGCCTTATTCCAAAATAAAAATTTGAATCCCATGAACAAGAAAATACTAAAAAAATTAATCATACAAGTTGGATCACAAATTTAAAAGATATTCTCAAAATATAGAAGCTCCACAAAAATGTTAAATTTACAAAATTAACCAATTTCCACAATTAAGCCCATAATTCACCAAAACACTAAAATGATACAAATAATCTAAAATTGATTAATTGGAAGGGGTTAAATAATTGAAACACACATGAAAAATAATTAAAATATTATCTCTATCATATGGCCCCTACCGATCTTTGGGAGACGTGGTTGCAGTTGGAGGACCTTTGAGAGAATGTCTTTATCTAGCCCAATGTGTCCCCCGGGCAGCTCCAATGTTGTTCATGAAAAAGGAATAGAAAAGTTTATGATTTTTCATGGATTATTTTCACTTAAAAAGGACATGATAAAGAAAAATTATCCCTTTCTGAGGATTGATGACCTCTTTGACCAATTTTGAGATGTGAGATGGTTCTCATAGATTGATATTTGATCCGACTACCACCAGTTGAGGGTTTGTGAAACTGATATTCCAAAACAGACATTCAGATGTTTCTACAGACACTATGAGATATTAATGACACCCTTTGGTGTGAAATATACACCCTCTGTGTTTATGGATTTTATGAACTGGGTCTTCTAACTATACTTAGACCAGTTTGTGGTTTTCTTCAATGATGACATGATGATCTACTCTACATAGGAGGAGGAAAATGCAGAGCACTTGAAGATTGTTCTAGATTTGCTTCAAGAGAACCATCTTTATGGAAAATTCTTTAAGTGACTGTTCTTGATTCATGAGGTTAACTTTTTAGGGAATATCATTTCTGAGCATGGTTTATCCATGGACCCATTGAATATAGATGTAGTGATTTCTTGGGAGAAACCCAAGAGCATGTCATAGGTACAAATATTTCTTGTCTTGGAAGATTACTACAAGAGGTTTGTGACATAATTCTCTATAATTACATCCACTTTTACCACTATTACGTGGAAAGGGAAACCATTCACCTAGAATGAGCAGTGCCATAGGACCTTCCAAGAGTTGAGGCTAAGGATGACAAGTTCTCATGTGTTGAGACTACCATAGGAAGGCATAGAGTACATAGTGTATTGAGATTCCTTAGAAGCTGAGCTTGGCTGTGTGTTGATGCAATGACATATAATTATCATATATAGGTCGAGGCAGTTGAGACCACACAAGTAGAACTACGCGAATAAAAATATAGAACTCGTAGAGGTAGTATTCACCTTGAGGATGTGTAGGAACTACCTTCTGGCAGATCATTTTGTGGTTTACTTAGACCATTAGAGTCTTAGGTACATCTTCACGCAGAGGGACTTGAACTTGAGATAACAACACCGGTTGGAGTTCCTAAAGGACTATGAATTAGAGATAGTCTATACTTTAGTTAAGGGAATCTTATTAGTAGATTCCCTTATCAAGAAGTCTCAATATTGATTAGTACGAGAGGCTTCAGAGCAGTTAGCCTCCCTACAGCTGACCCTGGTAGAACAAGAGGGAATAACTTTTCTAAAGATGATGGTGTTAACTCCTCCTCTTCACGAACATGTGAGAGATTCCCAGCTGGGAGACATCGACTGTGAGGTCTTACATGAAAAAATATCAACAGGTGATTCACCATATGGATATTATAAACAAGGGAAACATGTAATATTTTTACAAGGAAAAATGGTGCTTCCAGTCACAATGCAGGAGAAGGTTATGTGAGAGTTCCACACTTCTCCCCTAGTTGTAAATCCAGGTGTAGGGAATATATAGAGATACATTTAGAAGTAGTTTTGGTGGTCTTACATGAGATGGATCATAATTAAGTTCATCTCTAGGTGCCTCACCTATCAGTAGGTGAAGACTGGGCACCAAGTTCCCATAGGTTTTTTTTAGCCCCTTGAGATCCCGGGGTGGAAATGGGATGACATATCTATGGACTTTGTCACAGGGATTCCATGGATAATGAAGGCCCATAATTCCATTTGGTTGATAGTTTACCAACTCAAAAAGTTGGAACACTTCCTTGCCATTAAGGAGTAGATTTTAATGGAGAGTTTGGGGAAGTTGTACATATGAAATATTGTTCACCTTTATGGGCTTACCTTGATGATTTTATCTTATCATGATGCATGGTTTATGTCATGGTTGTGGAGAGCTTATAGTAGAAATTTGAGACCCGATTGAGGATGAGTACAACCTTTCACCCCCATAATGATGGGAAGACCGAGCACACTATCCAAGTGTTGGAGGATATGATGAGGGGTTTCATTTTAGAATTAGTATATATTTTGGAGGATCACTTTCCCTTGGTAGAGTTTTCATAAAAAAACTGTTACCATTATACCATTATCTTGACACCTATTGAGGTCCTATACTGGAGACCCAGTAGGTCACCCTTGTGTTGGAAAAAGATCAGTGATACATATCTTGTGGGTCTAGAGATGGTTCAGGTGATGACAGAGAAGTTCTAGGTCATCTGTGGGTAGATGAGGACAACCCATAGTAGAAATAAATCTTATGCATATCACTGTTATAGGCCCTTGGAGTTCAAGCAGGGAGACCGCATTTTCTTGAGAGTCTCCCCAAGATGAGGATTGTGGAGGTTCAACGGGGAGGTAAGATTTCCCTGATGTTCATCAGGCTATTCAAGGTCATACAGAGGGTTGGAGAGGTTTCTCACCACCTCACCCTACCCCCACATTTGGAGCAGGTGCATGATGTATTCCACGTGTCACAACTGATGAGATACATGCATGACCCTACACATGTCATTGACTAGGGAGAGATAGACATCAAGGATGAATCCACCTTTGTGGAGCACCCAGTGGAAATTGAGGATTGATAGGAGAGGACCATGCATGTATGGACCATACCCCTGATTCGTGTGTTTTGGAAGCATGGAAACGTGTAGGAGAGTTCCTCGGATTGGGAGAACCACATGAAAGATCAGTATCCTGAGTTATTTGTTTTGTTTTTTCTTTTTGGGGAAGAAAAGATTGAAGGATTTAATGATGAAGAGACCCAGTTTTTTCATTGTAATACTTTGAAAAATTCCTATATATATTTCCAAAGTTAGGCACTGATACGACTTGAAATTCCAAGGCTCAGTGTGCTCAGAATTAATTTTATAAAAATATTAAATATATTTCATATTATGTGTACATAGTTATTAAATAAAATAATATAACTCTTAAACAGAAGATCAGATTAGAAATATGAGACCACATTTGAGTCTAAAACATAGTGTTTACCCTAGGTGAAACTTAAAATAGGTCGGTACGAGGTGTTTAGATATCTCATCCATTGGTGGTACATTCAGCTGGTTAATTAATTAAATTAATTGATTATTTTAACCTAAAATTAAATTTTATAATAATACCACCATGGAGAAGTTCCCAAGTTTAGCCTCATAATCCTAGGATCTACTGAGAGCTTCTCCTTCCTCCTTCCATTGGTGAATCAAATCGGACAATGATGAAACACCAGATCGGAGTAGATCAGAGCGTAGTGAAAGCAATGACTTATTCCATTCATTATAAGGTTCATTATTCAATGAAGAATGATCAAATATCTAATTCAGACTCTTAAATTTGTATTTTATACCTTTTTTGATTAAATTTCTTGATTTGATCGATCCATTTCTTGGATCTGCACCAATTATAGCCTTTTCATGTGACTGTATATCAATTAAATTGGATTATTTCATTTGTTTCTTAACCTCTAATATCCCCATTTTTTATCGTTGTCCAAGAAATATTTTCAATAATATTTAAACGTTTTTTCTCATGCCTTTCCCCCTCAAATTCTTCGTGTTATTCACCAGTTGGACCCCGCGGTCCCAGATCAACATTCCCGGGCAGTACCAAGCCCGATCGAACCCCCTGAATCATGAAGAATTCATGAATGAGGGACTTGGACGTTTGTTTCAATAACAAGATATCAAATACATGGTGATGAAAGGTATATAAATTCAAATAACTCACGACGAAACTCCTGTGGGTTAATGGGATTGGATTTCCGGCCACCGGATGGCTGAGAAACGATGAATGGTGGCTAGATCCACTAATATCGAGTGGAAACAAGGCAAGATCTATATTGGAATAGCCTGAATAGAAGTGTAAATCACAAATATATATTTCTATGAAAAGTATAACTATATTCCATGTACCATGATGAACACACAATGTGTAGCCCCCTGGCTGCAGCGACTAGGGTTTCAGAAGATTATAAATATGGAACAACATGTATCCCTCCTAAATTTCATGTACCTCATCCTTGGGTGGAAGAGACATCTAGTCGATCACATAGGAATGAATCTGTGTGGGAGTAAATGGATAGGAACATGGTCTTGCACTAAATTACACATGCACAGGGTCAAGAACACAGACTTAGCAAGAAGGACACGTCCAAGTCCCAGATAGTTTGGACATACTATGTAGTCCACCTACACAGTGTGTATTGATACACAGATTTGGAGTCATGTGTTGGATGTGGACATGGATAGGCAGTGGAACAGGACCACACACCATGTGGGTCCCCTCACACATAGTGTACCCCTTGTATTCTTTTGAGTAAACTTTAATATTCTGTATCTCCTTCATTTAAACTCGAATTTTGGCCCACGAGTTTCCTATCCTTAGTGTTTTTTTTCACATAGAACATGATGGTTCCCTAAATTTTGGATTTTGAAATATGATGTTGAATTTTATAGGAAGATCTCTTATTTGAGGTGATGACCAATAATGGAGGTGATCAGGTGGGATCACCATAGGCTTTCTATAGAGTGGAACCCCCCATCATCATGGGAACAAGTCCTCTACCTACTAAGTGGAACCCCCTATCAGATAGGTCATGGGTCCTCAATGACTAGAGTGAAACCCCCTATCACACCAGAGTGTGGTTCCTCAACCTTTAAATTGGAACCACCAACCAGCATGGTCATGGGTCCTCTACCTTCCGAGTAGAACTCCCCTATCAGATAGGGCATGAGTCCTCGATGAATAGAGTAGAACCCCTGTCGCAATAAAGTATGAGTCCTTAACCTGTAGAGTGGAACCCCCCATAATCTTGGGTTCAGGTCCTCTACCTACCAAGTAGAACCCCCTATCAGATAGGTCATGGGTCCTCATGACACCAGAGTGGAACCCCCCCTGACACATCTGGGCACGCGTCCTCTATGGATTATTCTAGAGTGGAACCCCACTGACACACTAGGGAGAAAGTCCCCTACTTGGAGTTTGTGTCCCCTTGACTATTCAACACAGTGAAGAGGCATGGCTTGAATTGGATGGATACTTCTGGGAAGATGTGTGAGATGCTGGGCATCATTGATGGACTTTTAGAACTATTGGTGACTCTTCTTCTTGGACTGAGTTGTGAGATGTAGATCCACTTTCTCTCTCTTTTGGTCTTCTTTAGACTGATCATATATATATATATATATATATATATATATTCATATGTATCCATACATTTGGATTTGGTTACTCTCCTTCCATGGGTTTAGAAGACATGCAGGGTATGCCATGTGATTTCTGTGTTTAGCTTATCATGGTTGGATGAGTTTACTCTCCTAATATAGGTGGAAAAGACATGACATGTATTTCATCAACACACCGTGTTGATCCCCTTATGTTTGGATGAGGTTACTCTCTCTTGGTTTGGGTTGATCTATTCTATTTCAATGCTTTCTACATCCTGTTTACTATATACTATATACTATATTCTTATTGTATCTCTTACTGCTCCCCCATTAACTTTTGGGGAATCATACTGGGTATGTATATACTCACCCCTACTTGGGATTTTCCTACATGAGTCATGTATTATGTAGAATACATATAGGTCGATAGTGACTTTAGTGAAGCTTAGGGATGCCTGGTGCTTTGGATAGTGTACAATAGTCATAGTTTATAGATTAAAAGCTTGGATATCTCAATGTTTTACTTTATAGTTTTTTCAGGTTTGGATATATCTCTGGTTGGGCATGTATTTTTTCCCTTTACTTTTTAGTTTACACTACCGTACTCTTGTACTATCTAGTGGTTTTACATTCATGTTTGTTCCCTTATTATTCGATGTCTTTTTCTATTATTCCTATACACTTCTACATTTATATGGTTGTGTGTGTAAAGGTACTTAGGAAAAGGATTCCCTAAGTTAGTTATGAATTCGGCATTGGTCACAATCCCCTGACCTATAGAGGCGGGCTTGGGGTAGTTGCATATTGATCCCCTTCTTGGGTTGGGTTGTGACAATGGAGATGGTAATCCCTTGTCGCACCAAGTCACATGTCCCACATACTCATGGATTAGTTCTCCACAGGTTGATACTCCCCTATCACGTCAGGGTGATGTTCCCCCATAACTTTCATATAAGTAGATATAGAACTCTTCTATACTTGGGTGTGGGTCCTCTATCTACAATGGGGAACTCCCCCGTCTTTGAACTCTAGTAAGAAGTGGGTACTCCATGAGAGTTGGATCTCCCTTAGTTATGGAGCACAATTTTGAGGAACATGCCCCTCCACTTGATACACACAATACCTAGTTAGGAGTTAGTGCTCCCTCGATGCAACAAGGTGTGGACCTCTACATACGGGGTTTCTTGAGATTTCACAATATGGTTAGGAGTTAGTACTCCCTTGGACATGGGAAATAAATGAGGTGTGATTCCATCCTTTTTATCTCCTAAGGTTTCACATGGTGATTGGTTTGGAGATAGAGATCCCTCGACTATGAGTACAATGGTGATAGGCGGTACACACCACTTGAGTTATTATGAGGTTGTGCGGGGCATAAGAAAACAAATATAGGGCCTCTGGTGCTGGTCACTAGATTTGGACCCAGATAGATGTTTACAATGAGTGATATCTCTCATATGAGTGCCATATGGTATGGTAGAGATCATAGAGTGAGTTTTCCTAGATGATTGTTACCTTTGATCCTTGATTAGGATTCTATTTATATATTTATGGTTGGTTCCATGATACTTTGATTATGATATGAGTATATTTGGGATGTCATTAGAGTCATTATAGTGATATTAAATATTTTGGTTGACATACATGGGGTTTGAGTTTACTAGTCATGTATAGCTAAGGAGTGGTTGAGATGTAGTTTCTTATTATCTCTTCATTGGGGTTTTTCTTAGTCTTTGGGTTAGGTAGACTATTTCCTTTCAATTTCTCCATTTTATTTTGGGTTTTTTTGGCACCTATTGGTTATTTTTATACCCACCCCTACAAGGTCTCTTCCCTCACATTCCATGTCTTATGTAAATGACAGGTATCTTAGTAGTGTCCTTAGATGACCGAGAATTGGTGGAGAATATTTATAGGATTGACTAAATGAGGCATGTACCAATCATGCATTTTATAGTAGTCCCATACTTCTGAGAAGGTTGGAATCTTTTTCAGTTTTTTTTGGGCTTGTATTTTTCCCTTTCATGGTTTAAAGTATTGTCATAATTTGTTTGTGTGATAGATGTGTTCATGCATTTTTTATTATAGGTTTATTTATATCTACACTATTTCATGGATATGTATGTGTGTGTGTGTGTGTGTGCGTCTAGGTACCATATGATAAGACTTACCTTGTGCATGATATGCCTTATCAGCTATGGTCTTCAGCCCCAGTCCTATTAGAGGAAGGCTTAGGGTGGTGGTAGCTCGGTCTTTCTTTGTCCAAGTGGGCCCTGATGGGTATGGTCATTACATAGTGGTATTAAATGAGGTTATTCCTTAAGACCAAAGTTGGTTATATAGTGGTGATCTTGGTTTGGGTTTTATGGCGACAGTTTTTCAAGTTTGGATTTCAGGCCATAGATCTAGTGTTGGTGTGGAGATCAAAGTATCCATTCACTAAGACTCTAATAACCTGCTTGTTAACTTAAAACATTTAGTTACTAGTTGCAGGGAAACTTTTGTGCATGCATCATATTGGATTGGGTTGTGGTTTCTATGTCCTTCTTGAGTTAGATCCCCAGATGCATTCTCGATCATGGTGAATCTTGATTCTATTTTAGGATGAAACTATGATAAAAACTATACAGGGTTCCATAATGGGATTATGATAATGATTTTCCCAATGATGAGGATTCAATGCGTGGGTATGTATAGGAGGTGGTATCTCCAGGTGGTCTACTAGTCAAGACACCACCCATTGAGAAATAGGTTATTCCAAGAGTTTAGGATGAGGATGTTCATAAGTTGAGTGCACTGTATGAGTTTCATTGGAAAAAAACATAATGGTTATTGGGTTGATCTCGACCCCTAGGTAGATGATGATTGGTTTGATGTATTTACACATGTTTTATACCTTGTGAGGACACCTCCTGATCAGATGGTGATCCTAGCTGCAAGTCTTCTGTAGGGCTCGACTGGGAAATAGTGGAGCCTAGTGACATTGAAATATGATGAGATAAAACTCACTTGTATGGATTTGGATATGATATTCAAGTAAGAGTTTTATCCATCCACATTTTGATCAATGCGTATACAAGATCTTCTCTAGCTTCGGAAGGGTAACATGACTGTGGTAGAGAATTCGGTGCAGTTCAAAGAAATTTTTCAATACTATATAGATATGGTTTGAGGTTTATCCAGGGTTATATGGTGTGTTTATAGAGCTTTGTGTTGAAAATATTTTATGTATATTTGGACTCACAAGAAATAGGTACACTTCCCCCCACCGTGATGTGTTCCTGTGACATGATAAAAGACTGTGTGGGTGATTTTGTGCTGCCCAAAGAAAATAGTGTCGAGGTGTGGTGGAAGAGTTCCTTTGACTTGTGTGTTTGGGATATGTTGGTGTGTTTAAATGTCAGATAAGGACTTGTTTGTGGAAGACCTATTGGAAAATGGGAAAGGATGATATTTAGGAAGAAGGGGATTCTATCCTAGGGGCTTGAGTGTGGTTAGAGGTAAAACATATGGTTATGCTTCCCCAGCTATAGATAACACAGAGTCGTGAGCCACTTTTCCTAGTTTTTATACCCTATTTGAGGCCTAGTGATACCAGTGGATCCTTTTTGCTCAACACTTATTCTTAGAGGCACCAAAAGAGAGGATTGAAGGTCATGAACTCTTATCTGTAGTGGGACCCAACTCTGGTGGAGGTAGATCCTCACATAAAACATTCCCATAGTTGTAGAGAGATGCCCTAAGATGATTTCTTTAGTGTGGAATGGTTTCCTTCCATCAATTCTCGGATGGTTTTCATCAGTGGGTATGTTAGTGTTTCCATATTGAGGGAGAGAGTTTTCTTCCTTTTTAGAGGAGTGATCCTAGATTGAGAAGTACGATATAATGTGTGGGAAGATACAACCAACTTTTATAAGATGTCTAGTATAACCCTTGAAGCAGCGATGCTATGAAATTTTGGTTTCCTTTTATAGTGGTGGGGCTGAGGACGTCTACCTAAGGATGTTCTGGTTTTAATTATCCATTTAGATTTGTATTTTACATATAATAGAACCTAGGGACTACCTCGATATTTTAATTATTATATAGTCTGACTCCCATGGAGCATCGTGAGCTGTGGTGTAGTTACAGGTTTATAGAAAAAGGGATCAGTAAGACCCAACATGTCACTTGGGAAGTCCTGTGTTGTTCATTGGTACCCTCATGAGCTTGATGTTAGATTCTTATGTGAGATTCTTTAGGATGGTGTGACATGTATCTAGTTGATGGTGATTACCCCTACTCTTTTTCAACAAGTTAGGGAGGAACAATGAGGAGATTTTGTTCATAGGATTTCATGTGACCAGATATCCACTAGATATGTTCTTGATGGGTTTTATGAAGGTGGTAAGTATGTGAAACTTTTGAGGATTTATGATGACACCAGTCACGCTATGAGACATAGTGTTGAGGAGGTTTATTTCCCTCAGTTTTACACTTAAGATAGAGGTCGTTATTCCAAGTAGATTGAACTGTTTGGGTTCTTGAGAACATGCTTTGAGTTCATGTTGGTGTGGTGCAGTTTTCACTCCACCATAAACATAACACCATTTAAGGCCCCATTTGAGAGGCCTTGTAGGTCACCGTTTTACTAGTCATATCCAATTATATATAATGTTTGGTTTCCAAGAGTCAGTGATAGATATGGATGTTGAGGGTGAATTTCATCTAGGGGTGGATAACGACTGATGGGTTATGTCAGTATTTGTGTCAAGTTAGCGAGGTGGTGTACTACTAGACCCTAAGACTGCAGATAGATTGGGTGTTTGATGTTTTCAACTTTTCACAGTTTAGGATACATGTGCATGCTTCATTGTATGATTACGACCTAGTTTGAGCTAGACGATAGGTGTGGAGTGGTGTTTTAAGGTACCCGGTGGTGTTTGGGATCTAACTAGAGAGGACCCTTCTTGAGCTTGTGGTTCCCCTGAGTGCATGTTTATAGATAGAATAATAACCTTATGGTGAGATATTTAGTGCGGGAGATCCAGTTGAGATCTTAGTTTCCTTCCTTGGGAATAAGATTTTTATTTTTGGGATGAAAATCCTAAAGGTGTGGAGAGTGTAGAGACTATGTTTTTACCTTTTAATACTTTGAAATATTTATAGGAATATTTATGAAGCTAGGAACTAAGTCGGTATGGGATTTTGGGGATCAGATATCCTCAGTGCAATGATATTAAAAATATTAGATATATTTTATCATGTGTGTGTAGATTTTATTTAAAATTTTAATAACTATCAATCAGAGTCTCTGATCATAAATTTGAGACTATAGTTGAGTTTATAATGTGTGGTTTACCCTAGGAACAATATAAAGTTTGTCAGAATCTACTGACACCCTTTTTGTTGAAAAAATGAGAAGTTATAAAGGGAAATACTTCAAGGAAAGGAGAAGTGAATAAGGCCAAGTGCCATGTGATTTTCTGAAGACACATCATGCTGGGCCCAAATCACCATCACCGCACAGGTCCAACCTGTGCACTAGTAGCACCACGTAGGCCCAAACAGGAACACCTAGGAGAATATCTCAGGTCATACCTACATTCTGGCCAATGAGAATCACTTTCATGAACCGCCACCATCACCCAAGGTCCCAAAATTACCTATAAATAGGTCTCTGGTGATCCTCAGTTGAAAAAATGGAAAACCCAGAGAACCCTGGAAGCTCTTCTCCCCCTACTCCTTCACCTAGGACTTCAAAAACTCTTAGGTATAGTTCTAATCCTCAAAATAAGAGGGAATTAAGAGGTTTAGAATGATTAAAGTTTCCTTAGTGTTTTAAAAAAAAGAGCACATGTGTGAACCACCTCCCCTAAGCCAAACACACTAGGGAGAAGTCCCCTTCTCAAGCTTGGGACCTAAGTTCCAGTCATCCAAAGACACCTGAGGAGACCCTTGGATCATAGATTAAGGCCTCACCTAAGTATTTCCACCCATATTTTCCATTTCTTAGAGATATCATCATCTCACCCAGGTCTTCCATGTGCAAGACCCTTCAGCTCACCCAACCTTCACTTACATGATCCACCTTTGGATTGCCAAACCTTTTTCTATTTGAGCTTTCTATTCATACCAACAATGGTCGGGAAACTACTTCCTTGGGACTCTTGTATGAAGGATACAAAATTAAATCCTTTTTTTAATCCTATATACTTTCACAACCATGGAAAAAGACACACCAACATGTCTCCCATTTGGCTATGCATTCCTTCGGTAAGTGGTGTCCTGAATTTTCCCTACCCGATGGGTAGGTTCCTCGGGGTGTGTATAGTTATGTATCCATTTAGTATTGATGACCCTGATCATAGGGGAAATTCTAGGGACCTCCAAACCTCATAAATGAGGGTTTGGAATTTTTTGTACCATTTTTTGTCTATTATACATATGGTCTAGAGCCATGTCCTTCAATCATTGTCTCTGAGACCAGGGACCTCCCATTTTAGATAGTAGGGGGGTCACACTTACTTTTAAATTTGAGGATTAGTGTATTATCCAAATCTATTATCTATAACTAGGATAAGGTAATCCATCCTATAGTAAGCCCCTGGCCTTTTTTATGGTCCGTATCCAGATGGGTAGTTAGATGTGACTATCCTGGTTATGAAAACGAGAGAGAAAATGGGCACATCAAATCCCTTTCATATTATCATGCATACTTGGACTCTTACACTAGTAGATTAAGGATTGTGTAGTTTTACATATCTTCTAATTTATCTTGTTTCTCAAACTGATTATGAATCACATGGGCTTAGAGGCTAGTTATGATCATGACATATGCACAATCAGGTGCATGTCTTGGCAGAGAATCCTTTTTTGGATCTTCCTCTATCCTTCCTTCAGAGAGAATCCATAGGCATGGATCCTCAAATAAAATTATATGTATGAAAGGAATACATCCCCAATGGGATAAAACTTCATAGGACCTCTATAATCATGGATCCTCAACCCATTTTTGAAGGGGATTTGATTCCCGACCAAATGAGATACGTAGGAAGCCTCCTTGAGGTCCAAACACAACACCCAAAAATAAAACCTAATTATATCTTGGAAACATTCCCAGTAGGTTCATATCCAACCTGTGATCATAAATCCCCTCCAAGTTCCCTGGGTCACCTTGGTGTAAGTCCCACACCAAAAATTAACTAGGCACCTCTCACCTAGACATCCTTTCCACATGGCATTAAACTGCATGGTTTGGTCCTCATCACATGAACTTAAAAGGTATGATATGTCCTATTAAGTGACATATAACTATGTGTATTACGATTAATTTCTAAATTATATGTAGGAATCACATTTCATGGGCCTGATCCTGATATCAAAATAGATTTTGTTTCCCTGAATGATGTTAAATTCTAGAGTACCCCATCACATGGATTAAAATGAACATAAAAATAATAAAAAACCAAATTATATCTAACTCATATGAAAGAGGATACCATATATGGATAAACTTGGATACATACAAATGTCACCATTAATGAAGAACCTTAGATACATATAGATGATTCTAAATTCCATGCATCCTAATAATTAATTGTTAACCCAAGGGAGACCCATGTTATACTTGTGAATTAATAAATGATTCATGAATATGTCTTAAATATTTAAGAGAGTACTTGATTAGTGAATAATTCCCCCCAAAATGGTTTGAAGATATTGACCTTCTATCCTCTTAACTAATGTGATTCCCTAAGAATTGTTGGACTATTTCCCAAAAACTTCTTGCCTTTGAAAACCAGGTTCGTAAAACATATTGAATAAGAAAACCATTGGGTGTTACCGGATCCATGAAAAAAACTTATTGGAATACATTAGATAATAGTGATCCCAACATAGATGATTGTGCAACATTAAAACCCCCACAATCAACCATTGAGGGCATAGGTGTTTTCATCAGAAATAGTGTCGGGTTCCTGGTCAGAGGCAACCATTGGCAGGATGTTAAATGGAGTTTTATTAATTTAATAAAATAAAAATAACCCCCATTTGGTTATCACACATGAAGAGGATAGGGAGGATCCCCCCTTTTGTGACGGATGAACTGAGGTTGAACTGAGGAAAGGAGGTGTCACTGAACCCCATTTTTTAATCTGATCATCACTGGATTGAGGTGCAGTAGGTTCCGAGCATAATTTTGAACCCGAAGCTTCGGTGTTTCACCACAAGGTAGGTATATTTATTATATTTATGTCACGATCCCTATATATGAATTTTTAAGGTTTTAAAGCACTTAAACGGCTGCTAGGGACCCTATGAGGGTCAATCTATGGGGGATCTGAATAAATCATGGGGTTCGGGTGGCTCGTAAAGGATTCTTATTCGGGATTTTCGATCACACAGTGTGTAGTTTAGGAGAACATGTCATGTTTTCTTTTAATTTTGTAAACATGATATTTGGGGACTACACGCTGTGTAATAGGGGTACACATTGTGTATTAAGCATGGGACATGTGGATGAAGACATGGGATGACACACCAGGTAAGGGGATATAGTCATGTGAGAGCACACAACCAAGGAACCTAGGGTGCATATGGGCTAAAGTACATGTACATGTACATGGACATGAGATGTCACACACAAGAACAGGTTAAAAACATGGTCGAGTAGCTGGGTATCCAAAACATGTTGTGTACGAGGGTACATGCCATGTGAGGCAACATGTCTAGCTAACTGTTTATGGGTGAGGACATTCCCAAGAGATTATATGGGGCCACACACCATGTTACATAAGGTTTACTCTATTTATATTCCCAAATAAATTATTAGTATCAAGAAGGGACATGACCAGGGGTTGGTTTCTAGAGAAACGCCATGTACTATGGGTACATGCCATGTAATCCCTTTAAAGACTTATCCTTCATGCATCTCTATCTCCAGGACTCAGATGGAGGCCCACGAGTAGCCTATCCTGAGTAGTTTTCCATGTTGTAAGAGATGGTGGCCATGTTTTTTGAGATAGAGATATGATGTGAGGCATTATAAGTATGACACTTACTTAAGTGATTCTTTATGATTGTAGTGATAAGGTAGGATCATAAGAGAGTTTAGATAGAGATAGTACACCCTTTTCACAATAGGGAATGGGTCCTCTATTCATGGAGATGGTTCTCCCCTATCACACTAGGGAACAGGTCCTCCATACCCATTTTTTATATTGAGATAGTGATCCCTTTTCGCATCAGGGTTTGGGTACACTCTATCCATAGAGACAGTACTCCCCTATCACACCAGGGAATAGGTCCTCCATACTTATTTAGTAGTTATCCTGGGGTTATTACTCCCCTATCACATCAGGGTGTGGGTCCCCCATAGTGTTGATATAGGTATAGAAGTAACTCCCCTATACTCGGGCACATTTCATCTATCTATATAGTGGTACTCCTTCATCTTCAAGCTCTAGCGGGGATCAGTTCCTTCGCGGTAGTTAGATCTCCCTTTTATGTGGAGCACAGTTGTGAGGAGAGATCCCCTCTACTTGATATGCATGATACCTGGTTAGGAGTTAGTTCTCCCTCGATATGGATAAGTGTTTGGATCTCCATACGGGTTCTCCAGAGGTTTTTTAAGATGGTTAAGAGTTCATACTCCCTTGGTTATAGGGTAAAAGTGAGGTGTGAGTCCCTCATTTTTCTCTCTTTATGTTGAATGTGGTGCTTGGTTTAGAGATATAACTCCCTCGACTATGAGTGTAGTGGTGAGGGGTGGGCCTCTCTACTTGAGTTCTTATGATCTTGCACAGGGCGTAAGTCAGTGGACACAGGACCTCTGGTGCTTGGAACTAGAGTTGGACCTATAGAGATGTTCTTGATGAGTGGGATATCTCGTACAAGTTCTATCTGGGATGGAAGGGATCGTGGAGTGATTTCTCCTAGACAAGTGTTACCTTTGAGACTTGAGTAGGATTATATGACTAGATTTATGATTAGTACCATGAGACTTGGAGTCTGAGATGAGTATATCTAGGATGTTTTGGGAGTCCTTGGATTGATGTCACATATCTTAGTTGATATACCATGAGGTTTGAGATGACTAGTCATGTATAGTCAAGTAGTGGTCAAGATGGAGTTTCTTGTTCTCTCTCGCTTGGATTTCCTCTTCTATATTTGGGTTAAGTAGACTATTTAATTTTGGTTTCTACATTTTATTTTGGGTTTTTGGTGTGCCTAATGGGTATTTTTATACTCACCCTACACAAGATATGCCCACACATGTCATGTCTTATGCACATGATAGGTATCTTAGCAGTGTCCTTAGAGGGCTGGGAGTGAGTAGAGCATAGTTCTGGGCTAGACTAACTAAGGTGTGTACCATCCATGCATTTGAAAAAAATCCCCTCCTTCTAATAAAGTTGGACCCTTTTGCAGTTTTTGTTGAGCTTTTATTTTTCCCTTTCATGATTTCTAGTGTTGTCGTACTCTGTTTGTGGGATAGATGTATACATGAATTTTGTATTAGTAGTTTCTTTATCGCTACAATTTTTATGGATATGTATGTGTATGAACGTATATAGGTACCATAGGCTAAGGACTCTCATGTGTATGATATTCCTTCTTGATTCTAGTCGACAACCCTTGGCCTATTGGATATAGACTCGGGGTTGTTGCATCTTGGCCTTTGGTCAGACAGGTGGTCCCTGGTAGGACAGTTTGTTACACAAAATATGATTTGTTAAGTTAAAGGAGGATAAAACATACAATGGTTTAATTAATAATTTATTGTCATCATCCACCATTAATATGATGTCTTTATCCTTACCCTATCTTGTAAGACTTAAAGTTTCAATATCATCATGGACAAACAAATCAATCATTTCCAGCTAACGGGGTTCACTATTAGTAAACATTTCTTAAATTTCATCACCCATATCATAAAAGTATCTCATTTTAACATATACTACAACAATACTCCATTCATAGACACTATCATCAACATAATATACCATTTTTGTAACACCCCATAACTTAAACACCCCATAATTACATGATTTATAACAAGGGTTTCACTTTCTTACATTTATAGGTTCTTTTCAGTTTAGAGTTTTAGAGAATTATAAAAAATATTAAATATAAAAACCCTATAATAAAAATTTGATACTTCCACTAAATTTCCATTTTATTCAACAAAAATTATATTCTCAAATTTAAACTCATGTTTCATTCAAAACATGTTAGTTTCTTTTAAGATGGATCCCCATAATGAAAAGTTAGTCCCTGATATAGTTCATGCTCATCCTTAATCCCTTTGAAAAATATTTAAAATATGGGATGAGAAAAAAAATCTCAGTAATGGATATGAAAAGAAATGAAACCTGTTAATCCATTTGAAATTCATGAAAATCCATAAGGATGTTTTTCTTTTCTTGTAAAAATTTTTGAATTTAAAAATAGTCACTTACACTTATAATCAAATTTTTTCCTAAATAATTTCATAAAACATTTCATAATAAAGTATAAAGTATAAATCATAATTCATGAGGATTTCTTGAAAAACATGAAAACTTTTCCATGAAAAAAACCTTTTACCCATAGAATATCATAAACAATCTTTTAACTCAGAGTTTATTATCTTATCTTATGAAATAAAACTATTTCCATAAAAACCATAAAAACCCATAACATTAAATATATCTAAGGATAAAAATATATATAATCACATGGATAATAATTTTTTTTTCATAAGGATGCAATGCACAATTCCAAATATCATAATCATACCATCAAGGCCTTATTCTATGACATCATAAAGAATTGGGTAGGAATACCCCAAATACTGAGGCTAGTTTGTCTAATAAGACCCGCCAATGCATAAAAGGTCTATAATGTGCCCCTCTAATCACTTAATAATATTAATTAATTCATTATATGAAATAAATAAATAAAAATTCAATAAATAATCAACATAAATGTTCATATTGAAAAACTAGCATACAAAATGTTAATATTTTACCTAGTAAATCAATTGAAAAAAATGATAATAATCCATCCATAGAAATAAGGAGTATGGTATAATTAGATTATATCCTCAATAAATCATAATAATCATAAAATGATATTGACATAGACAAAAATACCTCTAAAAACATTTAAATATTTCTTTGAAAGCATGAGAAAAATATCCTTTTCTTTTGATAAAATTTTAAATACAAATTTATAGAATATTGAGAAAATTAATTTATTTAAAAATAAGCATGGAAAATTATAAAGGATGATTCAAATTAAATAATTTTCACGATGGTGGGAAAATTTGTTCATAACTTATACGTTAAAAGAGATCATTATTTTCACACTTGTGTAAAAAGTTAAAAGTGAGTCATACAAAAAACATTTGAAAAAATACCTTTTAATAATTTGTAAAGAAATTAAAAAGTAGTTGAAAATTACCTTTAATAATATTTGAAACATAAATAAGAACATTCTTGAAACATTTTATGAACATGGATATAAAGGATAAATATTTTGGAAAGAAAACTTTAAAACAAGGTTTTAAAGGAAAATCCATTACCACTTTGGTAACCTTTAAATCAAAAGGACATTAAAGAAGATAAGTTTAAAATAATTTTAAGACTCTTTAATTTAATTAAATGAATTATAAAATACATCTATATTTTATTATATACACCACAAAAAAAATAAACATGTGGTGAAGATGACATAAGTCTCAAAGAAAGGAAATTGTGATGAGAAATCTCTTACCTTGTGTCCCAAATCGTTTTGTATGCTATCTAACTCAAGAATAATAAAATTATATTAGATTTATACATGATTAATAAAAGTATTCATGTTAATTAAATTATAATTATTTATTTTATTCCATTTATTACCATGACTTATTTAGTTACTAAATTAGTTAAGTTTACGTCAGACGTTTTGAGGACAGTTAGTTCATAATCCCAAAACAACTTCAGTAGGTTAAACATGTTAAAAGGTGTTATGGTTACATCATCTCTAGAATATTAATAATTACATAATTATAATTTTTATACATTAAATACAATTTTGATTCATCCATGCAAGTTGAACATGAAAAAAAGTAACATCGCTTCATGGAAGTGGTAATCCACACGTACAAATGAGAAACATTATCATTTTTAATGGGTGGAAGGGTAAAAAGGTAAGTAATATATTATATTTATATAATATTAAATATTTCATTAATATCATATATATACATTAAATATATAAAAACCTAGGTACTTATAAAATAATTTGTTTTCATTTTGGAATTAAATAGTTAAATTCATTATAAATGTATAATGAAATAAGTGGTATTTACAAAAATTAATGAATTTATAGAAATAGAATAGTAACCTCACCTATGAAATTATAAATAAAATTGATGTATCTTATAAGTGAAAATATGATATATTTATATCACAGAATAAGTAAATAAATATTTTGAAAATGATAAATTAAGTGTTGGCATTTTTGTGACAAATAAATTTTTATTTAAAATTTTATAATTAATATATTGATTTAAAATAAAATTTATATTCATAAAATAGATTCATAAATTAATATTTTTTTCTTATAATTATCAGATAATTTTAAGGGACATTAATTAAATTTTCAAAGTGTCAAAAAATCAGTTATAATTTTAAAATCAGTATTTTTTTGAATAAATGATGATTTTAATTAAAAATTAAATTTATCATATTTAGATTTTTTTTATTCATCAAATGGAGTTTATTTTTGAATTCTAAATATCATGAAATGGTTAGGGTTAATTTTTTGTATTTTTCTGAAATAGTTGATTTTTTGGTGAATAGTGAAATATAGTAATTTACGATATTTAGTAAATACATGAATTATTGATTCATGAATGATGAAAGACCATAATATCAAAGTCTTATTATAATTTTACTATATTTATTCATGGTAATTGAAACTATTCATATTCTTGAGCCAAAATAATAAAAAAGTGAAAAAAAACACCCCTCTCCTATACTATAAATACCACCCCTCACTACCTCTTCCCCTCACACCTCAAATAATTGTATCTTGTTTAATTTATACCCAATTACCTTACCAAGAATCTTAAACATGTCCAAGACCTACTGGTATCACTAAAAGTCCAAAACCAAGTTCCTTAAGGAGGTTCTTAAGGAGAATAATTCAAGAGGTAAAATCCTCTTTCCTTTTCTTTTATTTTCTTTTCAATTTATTTTATTTTCTCATTATCTCCTAAAATCCCAACATATAAGTGAAACGATAACTCCAGTATCTTAAATATACTATAATTTTATTATGTTAATTTAATATCCATCATCAAACCTCTCCTATTCTCCTCTTATTCTAAAAAATGGAAACATTGTCCGTGATGTGTTGATTTACCATGACCGTGGATGATGCGTTTTCATTTTGCTTTACCGACTTCAAGGATGGACATAAAACCATTATTATGGTTAAATAATATTTTATTATACATATTATAAGTTATATAATGTTTTATAACCATTATATAAACATTATATTAAATAAAATGGTATAAGTTCGTGATAGCCGTAAAAACTGCTAAAATAAACTAAATCATTTTCATTAATGTTTTATTTAATGATTCATCTTCATATCAGAAAATAAAATTATATATGGTATCATTTAAAATTATGGAAACATATTAATACCATTTCTTTCCACTTTTGGAGTTTTTATTCCATTCGACAAGAAAATACATAACGATCCGACCAAGGAAACCATGAAATAAACACACCTGAAACAATGAAAATAACAATATATTATCAATAATTGGGTGGAAATTTGTTATAAAAATATAATATAAGGTATTATAAATATAAATATATATATTTAATAAATTAATAACACTCTTTAAACCATTATATAGGAGTTTTGAACATGTTTTAAGGAAGTTAAACCCAAGGTAAGAGACTTTTCTTTAAAAATCCTCTTAAATTTCCATTTTTACAAAATTCAAAAGGAATGTTTTTATGATGCAAGTATTCATGTTTTGTGATTATTTTATGGTTATTGGGATTTTTTTATGATTAACTGTGGGTTATATATCTCCCACAAATTCATTGGGTATGTTTATGTTTTAAGTTGACCGAAATGGTTATTCCAAGTGTAACTGCAATGGTTACACCGGAAGGTAGCCATGAGGGTTACATCATAAGGTAGCCATGAGGGTTACATTGTATGCTATCTAGAATTATTACAAATCATATGATATATTTGTGAGTTAAAATATTAATTAATTAATTCCCCAAGTTACCTATATGGTTTTATTTATGTTTTCTATGTTTTATGGAAGTCTCCTGTTTTTACAAGTTAAGTATATGATATTTTACGGGTGAAAAGTATGTCTTTGTGAAAATGATTTATTTTTTATATGTATTCATGGACTAATGCTTTCCTTTATTTTATGTGACTTACTGATCTTTTTTTGATCATCCAAATTTTTAAAAAATGTTTTTCACAGGTTTTAAGTAAGGGTAAGAGAAAATAAGAATCCAAGATGAATCACTACTGGAAAGATGATCTTTCCCAACACTTCTATACCAACGGTTTGTAAAAACCGTTGGTATAGGTACCATTTCCCAACGGTTCACCAAAACTGTTGGGAAAGCCATAGATTTCCCCACCTTTCCCAATGGTTTGACAAACCGTTGGGAAAGGGTGTGTTTTGAGCCTCTTTCCCAATGGTTTTGGTGAACCGTTGGGAAAGGCCACTCTTTCCCAACGGTTCACAAAAACCATTGGGAAAGGGTGTGAGAATTGAGCCTCTTTCCCAACGGTTTTGGTGAACCGTTGGGAAAGAGTGACCTTTCCCAACGGTTCACCAAAACCGTTGGGAAAAATCAGCCACAATTTCAACCTTCGACCTGAATAAATACAAGCCACCCTAACCTATCCCAACGGTTTTGAAAACCGTTGGGAAAGGGCTATCCCAACGGTTTTGAAAACCGTTGGGATAGGTTCTTTAATTTTTTTCCAGTTCTACTAACCGAGAACATTATATAAATCAAAATTTTAAATAATTATGATAATACATATATATATTTATGAAATTATGTTTACAAAAGTGATGTTAGCTTAGTGGTTAAGTTGTTCGATTATAAACGAGGGGTCCTGGGATCAAATCCCAGCTGATGTTTTATTTTTGGAATTTATATACCAACGGTTCCATTACTGTTGGTATAGATTTCATATTACCTATACCAACGGTTTCCAAAACCGTTGGTATAGACCTATCCCAATGGCTTACTTGGCTACGGTTCTTCAAACCGTTGGTATAGGCTATACCAACGGTTTAGAGGCCTATACCAACGATTCCAAACTGTTGGTAAAGGTTAGTTTTCCAGTAGTGAATGTTGTGAAGATTTTTCATTTAAAGATTTAATGATTTATTAAAAAAAATTATTATGAAATAAATTGATACTATTTTAGTAGTACCCACTTTGTATGCTTGTGAGTTGATATGTATTAATTATTTCCTAATTATATAAAAGTATAATGTGAAAAGATCTTTGGGAATGTAAGAAAGTGAATTCTAAAGAAATTTACTAGATTATGTAATGTTTAAGGTCGGGTATTTATAGTTGGAATAAGATCACGATTTATATAACATTAGGGGTTAGGATAATGTTAATAGAATACCATAAATTATTTTTACATTATTTTTATGTTAAAATGATATGGAATTTAAGGATTATAATGTTGATTTTTCTAAGATATGTCTGTTCAGAATGGTTTTCCATAGAAGAGACAAAGAAGCTGAAGTAGGAAGACACCAAGAGGATGATATCTTTTCAAATCCATAACTTGGGATGGTGGAAATTATAACTGATTAGTTTGAGATAGTAATTGATTAGTTGAAATAATATATAAATGGATGTGTCATCCACATAAGAGAACAACTAGAGCTACCACAAAGAAACATGATGATAGTGGAACATTTTATACAGCAACACCCTCCCTCTTTTAGTGGATCTCTAACCTAGTAGTGGATGAATAGTGGATTAAATCTATTGAAAAGATATTAAATATCATTGGGTGTTCATATAATCAAAATTTAAGTCTTTATATTTATCTTTTTGAATGTGAATCTAACCAGTGGTGGTCAATGGTCAATAATTCCAGGGATAGCAAGGAGATTAATGCCTTGGAATGGAATGAATTTAAGAATATATTCCTTGAAAAATATTTTCCTAAGGTGATTTGACTTAGGAGAAAAATCAATTCCTATAATTTAAATAAAAGTAAGAAGATTCAGTGGCCATGTATGAAGAAAGCTTCACTTGATTAGTAAGGTACGCTCCAAATCTTACTCAGGATATTGATAGTAATATCAATCATTTTTACTTAGGATTAAAGACAAGGTATCAAAGGGATTTGGCATCCCATGAATTAAAAAGTTATGAGAAAATTATTTTATGTTCATAGAGGGTAGAAATGGAGTTTTACGATGATCATGTGTACTTTGAAAATAAGTAGAAGAAGAGGTCCAGATGGAAAGTAATGGGTAACAGTCAATCAAAGAAATATGAAGGTAATAAATTCCAGTTTCTAGTTTGTGTAAAGTATGGTAAAAAGCACCATGGGGAATGACTTAACAAATCCAATAATTTTTATTGATGTGGTAAGTTTGGTCATATGTCCTGATATTGTAATGAAAAATATCTTACTATTGGTAAGTTTAATTATGATAAGAAAAATATAAAGTGTTTCAAATGTGGAGAGATGAGGAATTATGAAAATACCTACCCAAAGAAATATTCGAATGATATAAATCATCCAGATTATAAGCAGAAAGGTGTAGTGAAATCCTTTGTGACTACTTCAGAAAATGTTGGTCCATCCAATAAAGTGGTATCATGTACTTTTTTTTCTTACTCATATTTTTCTAATGTCGTATTTGATAAGGGGTCTACAAATTCCTTTATTTCAAAGAAATTTTCTGGTAAATTGGAAATTTCACCTCAATAAATGAAATAGGAGCTTATAGTTAGAATAACAAGGGGAAATATTAAGGAAAAATAAAATTATAAGAATCATCCTTTGTTGTATGTGGAAATACATTACCTTCAAACCTTACTATTTTTCCCTTAGTAGAGTTTGATGTTATTCTGGGTATGTAATGACTTTATTTTTATCATGCTAAGATTAATTATAGAGCTAAAGAAGTTGTTTTTCAGAAATAGTTTCATAGTTTTTACAAGAATGAACCCATAAAATTGATAACATATCAGGAAGCTGAGAAACTATTAAAATATGGAAATGAAATTTATCTTGCACATATTATTGAAAACAAGAGAACTGACCATATTAATGATGTGCTAGTGGTAAATGAATACTTTAATGTTTCTCCTGATGAGTTTCCTGGTGTTATAACTGATTGGGAAGTTGAATTTAACAATTAATTAGTTATTGATGCTAAGAAAATCCCAAAACCACATTATCAAATGGCTCATTTGGAACTTCTATAATTGAAAAATAAGTTGAAGGAGTTGATTGATAAAGGTTTCATCATCCTAACACTTCACCATAGGGTGATCCTTTTTTGTTCATTAAAAAGAAAGATTGTTCCATAATACTTTTCATTGATTATAGATCTTTAAATAATATTACTATTAAGAATATGTATCCATTACCTCATATCAATGTATTTTTTGATCAGATCTAGGGAGATCAATATTTTTTCAAGATTTACTTGAAATCCAGGTACCATTAGTTGAAGGTGAAGGAGGATGAAATTTATAAAAAAATTCCAAACTAGATATAGGAATTATGAGTTTGTTATTATGCCCTTTGGTTTGAAAAATGCCCCTACTGTATTCATGTATCTTATGAATAGAATATTTCATGAATATTTGGATAAGTTTATTGTTGTTTTTATTGATGATATTTTTGTGTTTTCAAAAATTTATGAAGATCATGAAAAACATTTAAGGATTTTTCTGAAAACTCCTAAAGAAAATAATTTATACTGGAAATTTAGAAAAAACGATTTTTAGTTGAAATAGATTTATTTTATAAGTAACATTGTAAATAAGGATGGTATAATAACTGATCCCACCAAAACAAAAGTGGTTGATGAATGTACAAGACCTAAAAATATTACTGAGATTTACAGTTTTCTTGGATTAGTAGGCTACTACCGACAATTTTTTAAAAACTTTTCACTTTTATCTTTCCCACTAAGTTAACACGAAAAGGGGTTAAATTTATTTAGATAGAAGATTGTGATTTTTTTAGGAACTGAAAAGTAGATTTGATAATGCTCCAGTTTTGGCCCAACCATCTAGAAATGGTGATTTTTTCATCTACAATGATGCTTTATTGAAGGGAATTTTTTGTGTTCTGATGTAGAATGATTATATAATTTCTTATGCTTATCATAAATTAAATTATCCCACACATGATTTGGAATTAGAAGGTGTGGTTTTCACTTTAAAAATTTAGAAGCATCATTTATATGGATCCAAATGTGAAATGTATACTGACCATACAAGTTTAAAGTATATATTCACTCAGAAGGAATTGAACATGAGGTAGATAAGATGGATTGAACTAATAAAGGATTACGATACCCTATTCAATTACCATACTAGAAAAGAAAACAATGTGGTGGATTCCTTGAGTTGAAAATATCATTCCACATTAACCATGTTATATTTGGAACATTACCCCTTGATTAATGATTTGATTAATTTTGGATTAGAAGTTGTTGGTGTAGGAAATTCCTCTTTTTTTTTCAGGTGTCAATGCAGTTTTCTCTCTCAGATAGAATTAAGGAAGTGCAGAAGGAAGACCTTGAGTTATAGAAAAAGGTATAATTGGTTAAGGAAGGTAATTTTCCAGAATTTAACTTTGACAAAGATTGTGTTTTGAGATTTGGGAAGAGATTATGTGTGCCTTATGATTCATAGTTAAAAAAATAATTATTAAGTGATTCTCATAGTTCTCCATTTTTAGTTCATCTTGGCAGAACTAAGATTTATAGAGACCTTCAAGAGTATTACTAGTGGGTTATAATGAAAAGAGATATTACTGATTTTACCATAAAATGTTTGACTTGTCAACTGGTTAAAGAAGAGTGACAACTACTAAATGGGATGCTTCATCCTTTTTTAGTACCAGAGTAAAAATGGAAAAATATATCCATGGACTTTATGGTGGGACTACCAAAGAGATCTTGAGGTAACAATGTGATTTTGGTTATTATTGATCGACTAACTAAATCTATACATTTCCTTCTTATTCAAGATACTCTTTCTCTAGATTAGATTTATCAACTGTGCCTCAAAGATATTATCAGGTTATATGGAGTTCATCTATCCATTATATCTAATAGTGATCCCATATTAACTTTTAACTTTTGGAATGGTCTTCAGAAGTTGTTGGGAACTAAATTAAATTTTAGCATAGCCTTTTATCTCAAATCTAATAGAAAGATCGAGCAAAAAATTCAAAACTTGGAAGAAATGTTACGTGATTATTCAATGTATTACTAGGGTGGTTGGGATCAACATATTTCTTTAATTGAGTTTTCTTAAAATATTAGTTTCATTCTAGTATACAGATGGAACCTTTCGAGGCATTATATATAAATTAGTGTCAAACTCTAGAATTTTGGGATGAATTCAGGAAAAAAAGTTAATGGGACTAGAATTAGTAGATAAGGTGGCTAATAAAGTAAAGATAATCTAACAACACATGAGAAAGACTTAGAGAAAGTAGAAAAGTTATGCAGATAACATGAGGAAATACTTTTTCTTTTGAGGTAGGTGATCTTTTTTTCCTTAAAATATCTCCATGGAAAAGTGTTATCCATTTTAGTAAGAAAGAAAATATAATTCCATGGTTCATTGGACCTTTGAAATCCTAGAGAAATTTGGAACAGCTGCCTATTTATTAGCGTTTCCCATGAGTTTATCTTAGGTACATAATGTTTTTCTTATTTTGATATTAAGAAATTATATTCCATATTCATCTCATGTTTTGAGCCCAAAAGTAGTTTAGCTGGAATAGAACCTTTATTATGAAGCGAAACCTGTTTATATTCTTGATCGTATAGAGAAAGTATTACGGAATAAGGTAATTCACTAGGTTAAGATTTTATGGAGAAACCACATGGTTGAAGAAGCAATATGGGAATCTGAAAATGAAATGAGGGAAAGGCATCCTTACTTATTTAATAAGTGAATAAAAATTGTGAGTATGCAATTTCCAATTGTAGAGGAGAATGTAACATCCTAGGTACTTATAAAATAATTTGTTTTCATTCTAGAATTAAATAGTTAAATTGATTATAAATGTATAATGAAATAAGTGGTATTTACAGAAATTAAGGAATTCATACAAATAGAATAGTAACCTAACCTATTAAAGTATAAATAAAATTTAAGTGTTTTATAATTGAAAATATAATATATCTATATCAGGGAATAAGTAAATAAATATTTTGAAAATGATAAATTAAGTGTTGGTATTTTTATGACATAAATTTTTATTTACAATTTTATAATTAATATAATGATTTAAATAAAATTTATCTTTATAAAATATATTCATAAATTAATATTTTGTTGTCTTATGATTATAATACAATTTTATAAGACCTTAATTAAATTGTCAAAGTGTTATAAAATCAGTTATAATTTTAAAATCAGATTTTTTTAAATAAATGACGATTTTAATTAAAAATTAAATTTATCATATTTATCTTTTTTCATAAAATTGAGTTCATTTTTGAATTCTACACATCAAAAAATAGTTAGGTTGAATTTTGTATATTTTTCTAAAATAGTTGATTTTTTTTGTGAATAGTGAAACTTAGTAATTTACGGTATTTAGAAAATACATGAATTTTTGAGTCATAGATGATGTATGGTTGGTTTAAGACCAAAATCTCAAAATCTCCTTCTCTTTTTACTACATTTATTCGTGGTAATCAAAACTATTCATAGTATTGATCCAGAATAATAAAAAAATTGTTGGACCCTCTGTGAAATAGTTGTTTTCATAATCACAATTCAATCCAATTTACAAATACCAATGATTCACATATTATGTTTCAAGTAATGATAGTCATGTCAATGGATACTTATAACTGAATAAATCATGTTACATTATATAATACATTCCAATAATTCAATATATTATTATAGATATATGTGCTTTAATATATTTACAAATTTATATTTAAATGTATTTATGAACTTCACTTGATTTGGTAATGTTCTGTATAAGACAAACACTTTATAAGTTTTTTAGAGTCCCTAACACCGATAGTTCAAATGATTCACAGATGGTAGACTCACCGATTATGGAAGTCACTGATCAAGGAAGATATCGACGATAGACACACCAATAGAAAAAACGACATACTGATGGACAAGTCACCGATGATCGATCACACTGATAGTTCGAGTGACTCACCTTTGGATGAATTACCAATGAGTGACACACCGATGAAAGATTCATCGACGGTCTACTTACTAATGGACAGGTCACTGATGGGCGACACACCGATAGTTCAAAATTAGTCACCGATGATGACTCATCGATGCTCGGACATACCGATAGTACAAACGACTCACCGATGTCCAGAGTCACCGATACCGATGAAAAGGACTCACTGATACAAAGAGTCACTGATGATGACAGACTGGTGCCAATGACTCACTGATAGTCATGATTTTTTTTAATTTATCAATTCAAATTTATATCTAACGGTCATTTTTAGATAAATTAATGTTTCTGACATTATTTAATGTTGTCTGTCGGACATTCAGTAGAAAATATGAGGTACATGCATGTGGTGAGATCCTCATGTCTTCTGGACCTCAAAGTATAAAATAATTACAAGCTAGATCATTTTTATATACTAAAAATTAGTGAGAAAAGAATAACTGTAATCTCCTGCAACTTTCGAGCTTACTTTCAAATCCCAAAAACCCAAAGGAAGATCATACGAAGAGATCAACAAGACAAGCTAAAATTTCTGAACCACACTAAACAAATTTCAAACAACAAGGAGTTGAACACTTCATACTCCAGGAAGCCAAAGTAGAGATACTATGATAATCTGTTTTAGAGGCAACTTTTAAAAGAGGACTCAAATTCCATTTCCACTACATCAAACAAGTCCAGAGCCTCACTGCATAACACACAGAGACTTCTAAACCTTTCTCTAAATCTTTTCTATGTTGTGTCAATTTATTTATGAGGAGTGTGTGTATTTGTATGTTACACACACACACTGACTCTTGTGCATAACTGGAGGATACTTGATATCCTCAAACTCACTCTCATCTTATCCTTTTATATCCCTCATAGAATAGTGTAAGAGGTCAAGTGTGACATGTTTATTGTTTTTTCCCATGAATAACTATGGTAGAGGTCAAGTGTGACTTGGAAAACCTTGTGTGATATTTTGAACCCTGATACAGGGTGTGGATCAAACTTTTTATTAATTTAAACTGCTTGGTGGTAGGTGATCACCAAGTGGTGAGGACTAAGTCTCATCTTGAGACTGAACCTCTTGTTTATATCCGCTGTTGTGAATTTGCCTTTTAGTTTTACTCACTGTTTATTACATTTTTCATAAAACTAAATTGAACTTTGATAGTTAGTTTATCAAGTGTTTATAACTATTTTTAACCATTTTATTTGTTTCAAAAGTTATATTAATCTTTAGATTATTATAGCTGAGAACTAATTAATCTTTTGAGAAGTTAATTGAACATTTAGGACTTCTATAAATTCACTACAAACTGACTTAGATTATATTTTTAATTGGGGGAAATTTTAATAGAACCAATTTTTAAAATAAATTTTTATAGATACTCAATTCACCCACCCCCCACCTCTTGAGTAATCTAATATGACTAACATTTGGTATCAAAGGTGTTTGGAGTTTTCATTTTTCAAAGATTTTTAAAATATTTTTCAACCATGATTGTAGTTGTATTTCAATGATCTTAAAATTTCAGTTATTTCTAAATTTTTATATCTTTGAAATATTTTCACAATTTATATTATGGACAATTGACTAGAAGGAGCTGCTACTAACAGACCACATTTCTTTAATGGAACAAACTATGATCAGTGGAAGCTTAAGATGAAAATACATCTATAAATCATGATATTTGAAATCTGGACTTCTATTGAAAGTAAATATGAAATCTTTAAAACTCCTAGAAATACTTGGGATGAACCTACCAAGACTGCCTATAACAATAACTGTAAATAAATGAATTCTCTCTACTGTGAACTAGGAGATGAAGAATTTAATCGTATTTCTACTTGTAAAACTTCCCATGAGATTTGGTACACTTTTTATATTTCTCATGAGGGAAAATATAATGTGAAATAGATGAGACTAAATACTTATACTATTAAATATAAATTTTTTAGAATTAATCCTGATGAAATAATTTCTGATATGTATCTCAAGTTCAATGAAATTGTGAATACCATGATTTCTTTAGGATGATTTTTCACAACAAAGGAACAGATCATTAGGATTCTACGATGCTTACCAGAGAGATGTCGAGGGACATCTGTATCTATAAGAGAATAATGTGATATTGATAAGATGTCAGTAAAGGATTTTCTTGGAAAATGAATGATGTATGAAGAGGAACTCAAAGTAAATCAAGAGGAGGATAAACCAAAAAGAAAATTTGTAGCCTTAAAGACTACCACTTCCAAGATTAAAGACAAATATAAAGTTCAATATGATGTTGAGAGAATAAGTAGTGAAGAATCAACTTCATATAGTGATGAGAAAATGGCCTAGCTAGCCGGAGGATTCAAGAAATTTTATAAGAAAAAGAAGTTTTTCAGAAAGTCCAATTTTAAAGGAAAGTATGATAACAAGGGAAATTAGAAAATTGATTAGAATAGAAATGACAAAAATAGAGGATATTGTTTTATATGAATGAAATAGGAGAGGAAATGTCAAAGCTGACTGTCCTAAGTTAAGGTATAGAAAGAAGTATGAGAATAAAGATGGGAAATATAAGAAAGCTATGAAAGCCACTTGGAGTTCATCTGAGGACAACTCCAGTAAATATTCTTCTTCTCATGATGAGAAAGAATATATACAAATATGTGTTTTATGATAAACACATCAAAGGTAACATTAGACTCTCATGCACACGATTCTTATTATTCTGAAAATAAAAGTGAGTCTAAGAATATGAAAAGTGGTGAATTTTTTGAGTATTGCAATATGCTAGAAGAAACCTATAATGAATTAAAGGATAAATACAAATCATTAAAGAAACATAATGCTCTTACTGCAACTATCAAATCTGAACTTACTATTGAAAAATAAAAGAATGCTCAATTGCTCAAGGAAAACAATGAGATAAAAATGTCTAATGACCAATTAAAGAAGGATCCTGAAAATTTTACCAATGGGAAAAATACACTTACTTAGTTACTTGGTAAAAAGATAGATCATAAGTACATTTCTAGAATATGATATCAACTAGGACAAATAAATTGATCAAAAACACATTTGTGACTAAATCTGGAAAATCTGCATCTTAGTCTAAAAATCACGATTTTACTACAAGTTCCAGTTCTAAAAATTCATTTACTACATATAGTTTTTATAGACCAAACAAAGTTTATTTTTCAAATACCTTACATTCTAAATATAGGGAACCCATAAGACAAGTGTGGGTTCCTAAAGCCTTTATTACTAATGTTTCTAGACCCAGAAAAATATGGGTACCAAAATCATTTCTTGGATAAATTATTTTGTGGGTAAACTACCTAAAGAGTTCCTATAGAAATATTTGGTACCTGGACAGTGGTTGTTCAAGACACATTATAGGGGAATACTCAAGCTTCAAAAATCTCATCAAGATTGATGTATGACATGTCACATTTATTGACAATAGTAAAGGAAAAATCATCAGCTTAGGCCATATTTGTAACCTTAACTCTATTTAAATTTCAAAAGTACTTTATGTTGATGGATTAAAGTATAAATTTCTTATCATATCTAAACTATGTGATGACATATTTAATGTTAAATTCAAAAATGATTCATTCCATGTTTTTTATTCCAATAATAACCTAGTGTTTACTAATCTTAAAAATTATAATGTATATGCTATAAACTTAGACACACTAGCATCACAAAATGTTTCTTGTCTAAGTGTCTACAAAGAGTCTTGGATCTAGCACAGAAGACTAGGACATTGTAATATACATTCCCTTAAGAAATTGACCCAAAAAAGTTTTAGTTAAAGACCTACCCAAATTAGAGTTTCTAGAAAATATGGTGTGCAATCCTTTTCAAAAAGGAAAGCAACATAAAATCTCTTTCAAAACAAAGAAATAAGAAACAACTTATAAACCTCTCGAGTTGGTTCACATGGACTTTTTTAGACCATCTAGAGTTTCAAGTCTCAGTGGGAAGCACTATTTGTATGTTCTTTTAGATTAATTATCAAGGTATACTTGTACCTTTTTATTAGCTCATAAAAGTGAAGCTTGCTCTCACTTTACCAAGTATTATAGGACTGTAGAAAATCTTAGTTGACTTGAAATTAAATCTTTAAGAAGTGACCATGGCTGTGAGTTTGAAAATAAAGAATTTGAATATTTTTTCTCACAAAATGGATATATTCATAACTTCTCTGCACCTAGGAAACCTTAATAAAATGGATTTGCGGAGAGAAGAAATAGAACCTTATAAGAGATAGCCTGAACTATGATCAATGAATATGACCTACCGATTTATTTTTGGGTTGAAGATGTTAATACAACTTGTTACATAATAAACAAAGTCTTAATCAGAACTATACTTAAGAAAAATCCTTATGAGTTATGTAATAATTGAAAACCCAAGGTAAATTATTTTAAAGTGTTTGGGTGAAAAATTTATATTCTTAACACTAAAGATAATTTAGATAAATTTGCATCTAAAAGTGATGAAGGAATATTCATTGGATATTATACATCAATAAAGCTTATAGATTATTTAATAAAAGAACCAAATGTGTGAAAGAATCTGTAAATGTCAATTTTGATGAAATAGATCCACATGAACCTAAGACCTCACTAGGGAATCTTGAAGAGGATATGTAAAACTTGGACATTAATTAAAATCCTTCAGACCATCCTTTAAAGGAATTTGTTAAAACTTCTAGTTATAGAAATTCTCTAGATTCTATCCATAATGAACTAGAACAAAATGATGAACCTAAAATAACTAGCCCTACTTTTACCAGACCAACTAGGACCCTTAAAAACCATCCCTTAGATGATGTAGTTGGAAATTTAGATATAGGAACACAAAATAGAGCTTCATTGAGAAATCAGGTTGAACATCAAGCATTCTTATCGCAACTTGAACCTAAAAATATCAATGATGCAATAAATGGTGAATTTTGAGTAATGGCTATGCAAGATGAACTTAACCAGTTTGAGAGAAATAAAGTATGGAAGCTTGTTGATAGACCAAAAGATACCTTGACCATAGGAACTAAATGGGTGTTTAGGAATAAAGTGGATTAAACTAGAAATATAGTTAAAAACAAAGCTAGATTGGTTGCAAAATGCTATAATCAAGAAGAAGGAATTGATTATGTGGAAACCTTTGCACCAATATTTAGTCTTGAATCCATTAGAATATTACTTTCCAATGCAGCACACTTGGATTTCAAACTTTAACAAATGGATTTTAAAAGTGTATTCTTAAATGGTTTTATAATTGAGGATGTTTTTGTTAAACAACCCCTAGGGTTTACAAATCCACAATTTCCAAATCAAGATTTCAAATTGTCTAAAGTTTTATATGGTTTGAAGCAAGCTCTAAGAGCTTGGCATGAAAGGTTAAGTAACTTTATTGTTTCTAAAGGTTTTATAAAAGGAGTTTCAGATTCAACTTTGTTTATAAAAAAAATTATAAAGAAGTCTTAATAACTCAAATATATTTAGATGATATTATCTTTGGATCTTCTAAAAATTATTCATATAATGATTTTTCAAAAATGATGCAAAGTGAATTTGAAAAGAGTTTGATGGGTGAACATAAATATTTTCTTGAATTTAAAATATTTCAAAACAAAGAGGGTATTATTATAAATCAAAGTAAATATACTAAAGATCTTTTGAAAATATATGGCTTTGATAACATTAAGAGTAGTGAAACCCCTATGAGTTCTACATGTAATTTAGATCTTGATGAAAATGGGAAATCTATTGATCAAACTCTTATAGAGGAATGATCATGTTTAGTGTGTGTATGTGTGAAATATTTCACGAAAAACTAAAAGAGTCTCATCTAAATGTTGTTAAAATTGTTTTCAAATACCTCAAGTATACAACTAATTTAGGATTTTTTTACCTGAGAGGACAACCTTTTGATTTGGTTAGCTATTCTGAAGATGAATTTGGTGGATGTAATTTAGATAGAAAGAGCACCTCCAGAACGTGTCACTTTTTGGGAAAGTCTCTAATATCATGGCGTAGTAAAAAGAAAAATTCGATTGCATTATCAACTGCTGAAGTAGAGTGCATTACTGTACACAAATTTTGTAGAGGAAAGACACTTTATTAGACTATGGATTTCAATTCATACATATCTCCATAAATTGTGACAATACAAGTTCTATTATCATTTATAATAATCCAATTTATCATTCTAGAACAAAATATATTGATGTAAGACATCACTTTTTGAGAGATCATTATCAAAAAGGTGATATAACTCTTGAGTTTATTGGGACTGAGCACCAACTTGTTGAAATATTTACCAAACCCTTAAACTATGAGAGAATAAGATACATCATACATGAACTAGGAATGATAAATCTGTAAAGACCATCCAATCTTATCCCCTTAGAAAATTCTGTTTGTTTGTGAGACTGATCACTATCAAAACCGATCAGGTGAAGTCAATCGGTGAAATGAATCAGGTGAAACCGATCAGGTGAAACCGATTCGGTGAAACCGATTCGGTGAAACCGATCATGTGAAACCGACCTGTGAAACCGATTGTATCAAACCAATTAGTCAAACCAATCATGTGAACCCGTTCAGGTGAGACCGTTCGCGTGAAACCGATCTTATGAAGCTGATCAAGTGATATCGATATCATTTGTCTAAAACCGATACTAATAGGGTATTTTAGTAAATCTATTTATCTATGTTATTTTAAGTAAAACAACACAGTTTAGTTTTTTCTTGTTTTATTGTTATTTTATTTTTATGAAGTACAATCCCTAAATGATAAAATTACTTCAATCCACACTTAGAACTTTCACCTCCCTTACTCTACCTTTCAAACATTCAACCCTTCAACTCCCTTCAAACTCGAACCTTCATAATGGTAAGGAAAAAGCGTATGATGGAAGGACCAAGTGAATCACTAGTGGATAAGCATCAAAAAGGTGAATCAAGTGGTGAATAAGGTTCTGGGAAGCCAGGTTTGGGAACCTGCATAGTGACTGCTGAGAAGGAAGTGTTAGCCGAGTGGTTGTTGTCGAGTAGGTCACTTTTACTAAAAATGTTGGAATCTCAAGGATGGATCGGTTGGTTTTCAAATAATTATAGAGAATTCTATCCCCAGTTGGTACACAAGTTTTATCTCAATTTGAAAATGTCTTTGGAATGGGATGAGGAAGCAATAATGAAGTTTTTTGTGAAGGGAAAATATATTTCTTTTTCTTCGAAAGAAGGGGATGAATGTTTGGAAATGAATCATAAGGGTATTTATACTGATTATCAGGGTAACATTCCTCCAACCTCAGACTTATTTTCTTATGATAATTATTTGAAGGATTTGACTGGGAATGAAGAGTCGAGGAGAGCTACTGCCATAGAGTTAGATGGAGAATCAAGACTATTTTCATGTTTATTAAATATAAAATATTCCCAAGGAAGGGAGATTTTGCAGCTGTAAAATATTAGGATATCTTCTTGATTTATCTATTGAGAAATGGGGTGAAGATAAACCTGTGCAGGTACCTCATGGTACACATCTCTGATATTATCAAACCCTCTAAGAAAGCAACATGTTTGTACTACCCTAGGATTATTTTGGAAATGATGAAGAAGTTGGGTTGTGTGAAGGATGGGGATGAAGTGATCACTTCCTGTAGAGGCTTCTGCCTTCATAAGAAAATCTGTAAGAGGATGATTTTTTTTGGAATCCATGGAAGAGATGTTGGGTAGTATATGAAGAGAATATCTATGAGGATTACAATCCTATTAACCATCCTACCAGACCAAAGGATCAAGCTGATACATGTCTTAAACTGGGTGAAGAGGCTGTTTATTCTGATGAGGAATAGGCTGAGGATGAGCTTCCAAGGGAATAAGGGTCTCTTATAGATGATAGGAGTGACACGTATATATATGAGAGCCCTAAAGATATGTCTTATGGACTTTATATCCCACCATTGGAGTTACCCTCTCGAGAGACTTTGTTAGGTGATGAAGAAGAGAAAGAGACTGAGGTCTATAGAGTGGAAGGATATGTAAGAAAAACAGGTAGTGATGATGATGAGGATGATGGTGGTGGTTAATAGGATAAAAATGATGAGTATGTTAGTGACTCACTAAAATCCAAACAAGAAGGAGCTAGTTCTGGCGAGGAATCAGTTCATAGAGATGATGTTGAGGCTGATAGACATGATGCTACTGATCCTGTTATACAGGAGGCTGAAGATCATACTAATGAAGATGTTGGTAGAGAGGATAGACTTGAACACCCTGATTTTTAAGATCAAGGAATCATTCATGAGATTAATGACATTATGTATGGAGGCTAAGAAGAAGAGGCTAAGGATCAGATTGCACATATGCCTTAGATTGAGAAAGTTACTATAGTAGCTAAAGTGGCTGGAGTATGAATAGAACCTAAAATTCAGTTGGTTCCAGTGCCCAGAAATGTTTTTTTGGTTAGAGGAAAAAAAGAATAATAAGAATATCTAGCTAAGATTGTACTTAATCCTCAGGGAAGAAGAGTCAAGATTGATACAATGGATCCCAGAGATTGGACATGTTCAGGTGAGTGGAATAGGAATCCAAGGCTCATTCTGTTTGGGTTGGACTATAACTCAGATGAGGAGATGGTTTCTTGTCCTCCTCCTACTCCTACTCCATTAGCACAAGTTAGAGTGGAACCTATTGCTCCTGATTCTCTATTATTACCTACTACTGAGCCTGTTGCACCTGCAGTGCCTAGTGACTATGTCACTAAGGCTGATTTAGAATAGTTCAAGGATGATATATGTGAGTCAGTAAGATCTGTTGTTGGTTCCAAAACTGAAGCATCTACCTCCATGATAATTTTAGAAGTTGGTGATGCTAATATTGCAAGGATAGTGATTCAGGAGATTCAGACTAACCTAATAACTACATCTGAGGCCATCATTAGACATAATACTATACTGAGAGTAGAAGTAAGGAGGATGAGTAATGAGTTGGAATCTCTGAAAACTGATTTTAATACCACACTTAGTGGTGTCATATAAGTTTTTCAAAATTTGGTCACACATCTACTGAGTGTAGATTTGAATAAATTAAAGGAGGATCTTGGAAAGATGACTACTGGTGCCTCTAGTTCTAAAGGTACTAGGGTTGTTTCTACTGATATGGAGACCCTCGAAACTGTGGAAAGGGAAGAGCTCAAAGGTATCCAGAGTGATTCTGATAAGGAGACTCTTTCCAAGGTTCACCAAAACACTGATCTAGTTTATAATATGGTAAGATAGTGTACTAATGAAGCCTATGTTACTTAGAAAGAAATTAGAGAGAAGGTGGATAAGTATTTCTCCAAAATCTATACCAAGTATGATTTGATCAATAACTTCAAGTATTTAGTTGAAAATCTCTAAATACCTCTAGTGATAGAATATTTTAAGAGGAAAGTGGGTTAGTTTAAGGAATTCACTCCTCTCTTGGATGAATTCATGGAGAATAAGGATGATTTTGAGAAAGCAATGCAATATGGAGGTGAAATCATCAATGATTTCATCAATCTTTTGAAGCCCTACTTGCATGTTCAAGATGAGGAAATCGTGGTTCCAGCTGCTACTTCTATTAGAACTAACTCTCTGCCTCATGCTCTAATGACAGTAGCGCAAGCCTTCTCTCAGATCAGTCCAGTAATCAAGGAGAAACCTCAAAGCCGTGTACTATCCGAGAGAAGACCAAGACTTTCATCCAATGTTCCTACTAGTCTTGCCTTTCCTGGTGTTGTCATTTGACCAGCCCTTCCTATAACCACAACACCACCACCTGCACCTCCTATTTACTCTTCAAATAAAGGAAAATCACCTCAAAATCTCAAGACAAATCCTTATATGCAAATTTATTATTTTACAAGGCTTTGTACTTTTCTTTTGATGATTGTAGTTTTTAAACCTTAATGAATATCAAAATTTCCTTGCCTATATTTGCAATTTTCTTTGTGTTATCTTGTTTATTTTACCTTTTTTCTAATCCCAAAATGTGGAGAAAGGTATATATGGCATAAATTCTTAATCTAAGGGGGAGAAACTCTAGCATAGGAAAAATGGAATGTAATAAAAAATATCTGTATATATATCTCACCTATGTACAAGTCACTCAGACTATTCTAATACAAATGGGGAGAATGAAAATGATCTAATATAAAGGAATTTTCTATATCTTTCCTCTAATATAATAATTTAGGGGGACCCTTAAAAGGAAAAACCTTATTTATATTTAGAATTCACATTCACTTCTGGTATGCTAATTCAAGTAATGTTTATTCCTTAAAATTTTGTATAACTAATTAATGCCATGATTTGTGATTATCAAAAAGGGGAATATTATTGGAACCTCTATGAAATAGTTGTTTTCATAATCACAAGTCATTCCAATTTACAAATCCTGATGATTCACATATTATGTTTTAAGTAATTATAATCATGTCAATGGCTACTTATAACTAAATAAATCATGTCACATTAAATAATACATTCCAATAAGTCAATATATTATTATAGATATTTGTGTTTTAATATATTTACAAATGTATATTTATATGTATTTACGAACTTCACTTGATCTGGTATTGTTTTTTATAATAAAGACACTTTTTAAGTTTTTCAGAGTCCCCAAAACCGATAGTTCAAATGAGTCACCAATGGCTGACTCACTGATGAAGGACTCACCGATTATGGAAGTCACTGATCGAGGAAGACATCGATGCAGGACTCACCAATAGAACAAACAACATACTGATGGACAAGTCACTAATGATTATTTACACCAATAGTTCAAGCGACTCACCATTGGATGATTTACCGATGAGCGACACACTGATGAATGTGTCATTGATGGTCTACTTACTGATGGATGATTCACCTATGGGCGACACACCGATAGTTCAAAATTAGTCACCGGTGATGACTCACTAATGCCTGGACAAACCAATAGGAAAAACGACTCAGTGATGCCTAGATTCACCGATACCGATGAAAAGGACTCACTGATACTCACCGATAGTCATAAAAATTGTTTTTAATTTATTAATTCAAATTTATATCTAATGGTCATATTTAGAAAAATTAATGTTTCTGACATTATTTAATGTTGTTTGTAGGAAATTCATTAGACAGTATGAGGTGAATGCACATGGGGAGATCCTCGTGTCTATTGGACCTCGAAGTATAAAAGAATTACAAGTTGGATCATTTGTATATACTGAAAATTAGTGATAAAAGAAAAACTAAAATCTCCTTTAACTCTCGAGCTTACTTATAAATCCAAAAACCCCAAAGGAAGATCATACAGGGAGATTAACAAGACAAGATAAACCTATTGAACCACACTGAACAAATTTCAAACAACAAGAAGTTGAACACTTCATACTCCTGGAAGCCAGAGCATAGAGACTACGATACTCTGTTTTAGATCCAACTTTCAGAAGAGGAATCAAATTCCATTTCCACTATATCAAATGAGTCTAGATCCTCACTACATAACACACAGATACTTATACACCTTTCTCTACATCTTATCTCTATTGTTTCAATTTATTTATGAGTAGTGTGTGTATCTGTATGTTGCACACACACACTGAATATTGTGCATAACCGGTGGATACTTGATATCCTCAAACTCACTCTCATCTTATTCTTTTATAT
The DNA here is from genome assembly GCA_963277665.1 of Viscum album. Lineage (NCBI taxonomy): Eukaryota > Viridiplantae > Streptophyta > Magnoliopsida > Santalales > Viscaceae > Viscum > Viscum album. The sequence goes on along the minus strand of OY728120.1, from coordinate 442,703,393 downwards.
CCCACATAGAATAGTGTAAGAGTTCAAGTGTGACCTATTTGTTGTTTTTTCCCCATGAATAACTATGGTAGAGGTCAAGTGTGACCTAGAAAACCTTGTGTGCTATTGTGAACCCCAATCTAGGGTGTGGATCAAACTATTTATTAATTTAAACTTCTTGGTAGTAGGTGATCACCAAGTAGAGAGGACTAAGTCTCATCTTAAGACTAAACCTATTGTTTATATCCGCAGTTCCTTTTCCTTTTAGTTTTACTCTCTATTTATTGCTTTTTTCATAAAACTAAATTAAACTTTTATAGTTAGTTTAACAAGTTTTTATAACTATTTTTAACTATTAGATTAGTTTCAAAAGTTATATTAATCTTTAGATTAGTATAGATGAGAAATAATCAATCTTATGAGAAATTAATTGAACATTCAAGAATTTTATAAATTCACTACAAAATGACCTAGATTATTTTTTTAATTGTGGGAAAATTTAATAGAACCAATTTTTAATAGAAATTTTTATAGATACTCAATTAACCCCTCTCGAGTAATCTACTCTGACCAACAAAAATGAATAAAAAAAACAAAAAAAACACCCATCTCCTCCACTATAAATACCACCCATCACTACCTATTCTCCTCACACCTAAAAGCATTGTATCTTGTTTAATTTCTACCCAATTCCCTTTCTAAGACTTTTCCCCATGTACAATACCTACTGGTCTCACCAAAAGTCCAAAACCAAGTGATTTAAGGAGGTTCTCAAGGAAAATAATTCAAGAGGTAAAATCCTCTTCCATTTTATTTTATTTTCTTTTAAATTTATTTTATTTTCTTATTCTGTCCTCATCTCCCCTAATCTAAGTGACTTGATAACTCTAGTATCTTTCATATACTATAATTTTATTATTTTAATGGAATATTCATCATCAAACCTCTCCTATTCTCCTCTTATTATAAAAAATGGAAACATTGTGTGTGATGTGTTTATTTATCATCACCGTGGATGATGTGTTTTCATTTTTCCTTAACGCCATCAAGGCTTGTCATAAACCATTATTATGGTTAAATAATATCTTATTATATATATTATAATTTATATAATGTTCTAGAACCATTATATAAATATGGTATTAAATAAAATGATACAAGTTCGTGATGGTCGTAAAAACCGAAAAAATAAACTAAATCATTTTCATTATTGTTTTATCTAATGATTCATCCTCATATCAGGAAAAAAATGATATATGGTATCATTTAAAATTATGGAAACATATTAATACCATTTATTTCCACTTCTGGAGTTTTTCTTCCATTCGACAAGAAAATTCATAACAAACAGACCATAGAAACCATGAAATAAATGCACTCAAAACAATGAAAATAACAATATATAATCAAGAATAAAATTCAGATGATGATGAAACATCCACGGGAGTATGCGCCCCACGTGCCGTCCTCGTTTTCAAGTTTTCAGAACATTACGCCAGTCTCGTCTGGGCCTCCCCCGCCTCCCCTGGAGCCTAGTGCCCTCGTCTTGTCCTCGGCTCTAGCGTCATCCTCGTCTCCCCCCGATGGTTCCCAGGCGGCCCGTGCCCTCGCTTCATCCTTGGATCCCCCCAGCGGTCCTGGCGTCGTCTTCGGCTTCGGCCTCGTTCTCGGCTCCGACATCGTTCTTGGCTTTCCCTGGCGGTCCCCCAGCGGCCCCAGCGTCGTCCTCGGTTCCAGCGTCATCCTCGACTCCCCCCGATGATTCCCAGGTGGCATGTGCTTCGTCCTTTATTCCCGCTGGAGTGGGTCTCACGCTCTCCTTTCGGGAGGTTCTCTGTAGTTCGGACGACTTCCCTCCTGCTCCCTGCTTTCAGCCGGTCCAGGTGGCTTCAGGTCAGTCGTTGTCTGAAGGGGATCATGTCTCCTTACGAGTGCCAGGTTCGGCGTTCACGGAGGCTGAAGCTTGCCTGAAATGGACCCTGGTGTCACGTTTTGGGTTGGCGAAACCTCCGCTCGAGTCTTTTCAGCGCTGTGTTTCGTCCTGGGGACTTAAGTCTCCGGTGCAGGTCTCCGCTCTCCACCGGTGTTCCTTCAGCATCATCCTTGCCTCAGAGGAGGATTTCCTCAATTTCTGGTGTAGGGTTCCTAGATCTTGGGGGAGATGGTCCTTCAGCCTCTCCAGATGGTCGCTTGATGCCCACCGCGGGAAGGAAAGCCCTTCCGCAGCCATCTGGGTCTGCATGCCAGGGCTGCCTATCCCCTTCCAGAATGAAGGCCTTTTACGAGAGATCAGTGACTCCATAGGGGGTTTTCTATGCTCGGATACAGCCACGAAGACGGGATTCTCGACCTCAGAGGATCGTATTTGTGTGGACCTGGATCTCTCGCGCCTGGTCAGTGAGAAAGTGGATCTTCTTGTCGAGGATGTCCTGTACTGGACTCAGGAGGTGGTCTACCCGGTGTTCCCTCGTTTCTGCTCACAGTGCTATCTCCAGGGGCATTCTCTGTAGGTCTGTCATCAACATGGGAGAAAGGGCACAAGTAGGACTAATAAGAGGGGGGCGGATGAGAGTGCTCCATCACGTCCCTCTTCTTCGGTTCAGGCGGAGCAGGTTGCAGAGGTTCTCCTGGAGGATATCCCCCTCGTTCTCTCTACTTATATCTATCCCCAAGGTCCCCCCCCCCCCCCCCCGTTGCCTTATGGAAGTTCCCGACAAGTCCTAAGCAGAGACATGGTGTCATGGGTCGAGGAAGGAAGCCACCTCTCCTCCACCTATTTTCTTGTTTGCTTCCTGCAGTCTTTTAAACCGATACTTGATAAGTGAATTCTGGTCTCTTGTCTATCGACCCCTCCTTCTGGGTCATCAGGCGTCCTGGTCTCTGAGGATCTCCTGAGCTTGGTAAGGCTCTTAGGGGAACCTCTGGAGGTGGTTGTTGCTTCAACTCTGGTGGAGGTTTCCTCTTCACGCACTAATCTAGACAGCCTCAGGGAAAAAGGGGTGGGTGTATCTCCCCCCTCGGCGTGTCACAAGAGGGATCACAAAACTCCCAAGCCTAGATGCCCCTCCTCTCCGGTGGTGCCCAAGGATCAAGGGTCAGGGGTAAGCACTAGATCACATTCCAAGGGAGATCGCTTCACATCTCCTAGCCAAGGCTTGAAGACGAAACGCTCTGGCGCCAGTTCTAGGATAGCTCTTTTTCAATGATTCTTGTACTCTTCTGGAATTCAAGGGGGTTGGGAGCTCGTATTAAAATAGACTTCTTCGTGTCCGATATCACTAAACACAAGGTCGCGGTGGTGGTCGTCCTTGAGCACAAGCAGAAACCCTCTAGAATTGTTGAGTTCTCCAGAAGGCTTTGCATGCATGGCTCCATGAAAGACAAGTCTACCAACAAACATATATGGGTATTCTAGAGAAAGGAATGCTCGGTATCTGTAGTTCAATCCAAGGACCAGTTCCTCAAAGTTAAAGTGAGTACTGGGAATGTTTCATTTCTCGTGTTTTTTGTGTATGGGAGTTACGACCTCTATATTAGGGAAGGGTTGTGGAAAGAGTTGGTGATGTTCGACCCGGGACCGGAGGCCTAGATTGTGGGAGGGGACTTCAACGTGGTTGTTGACCCGGGTGAGTGGAAGGGGAGAGGCCCCTTCCCCAGGAAGGCTAGTTCAGCTTTTGTTAGCTTCATGGCCGACAAGGGATTGTTGGATCTCGGGTTTGTTGGGGACAACTTCATGTGGTGCAACAATCAGCAGGGTGCTCAGCGCTCGTGGGGTCGTCTGGACCATTTTCTGGGTAATTTACATGCCATATCTCTCTTCGCAAACACTAAAGTCACTCATTTGGTGAGGGGGATCTCGGACCACTCCCCACTACTAATTTCTCTGAGTTCAATAGTCGGGCTTCCTGCTTCATTCCGCTTTAGAAAGCTCTGGATTGATTTTCCGGGCTATCATGACCAGGTTTCTGAGGCCTGGGAGACTCCTTTTGCTGGAAACAAGTGGATAATCCTTCACGGGAAATTGAGGAAAACTAATTCATATTTTAGGGAGTGGGAAAAAGATCAAAGGTCTCCATATGAGGAACTGTCTATGGCCATGAAAGACGTGGAATCACTGGAGGCCTCCCTGGAAAGTGCTTGGGGGGACAGTGTGTATGAGGAGCTCACAAGGAAGAAAGAATTGATGGGGGAACTCCTTCTTAAACAAGAGCAGGGATGCGGCCAGGATCAAATGGTTGAAGGAGGGCGACTGGAACATAGCATTCTTCCACACGTGTATCAAGGAAAGGAAGAAGCGGACTAGGCCGAACATCCTGATAGAGGATGGCACTTACACTTACGACAGAGACACCGTGGGGAGAATGAACTGTTCCTTCTTCCACAACCTTCTAGCCGGACCGAACGAGTTCCTCCCACAAGGGTATCCCTCTGAGACTTTGAAGTTCTTTGATTCAATCCAGAGTCGTGTGACAGATGATGATAACGCCAGCATGGGTGCAATGCCTAATGAGGAAGAGATCCACCATGTGCTCATGCATCTGAATCCGGAGAGCGCCCCAGGTCCGTATGGCATCTCAGCTTCCTTCTACAGGTCTTCTTGGTCCTTGGTGAATGAGTCTGTGATGGAAGCCATTCAAGACTTCTTTCACGGGGTTACCAACCCAGAGTAGCCTGCGCCACCACTCTTTTTCTTCTTCCCAAAACCAAGAACCCTTCTGAGATCTCTCACTACCGTATGATTAGCATGTGAAACGTGCCTTACAATATCCTTATGAGTATTATCAACAAAATATTGGACCTCCATATCCCTCGCTGGATCTCCCCTGAACAACACGGGTTTGTTAGGGGGTGCAATATCCAGGAAGCGGTCGCCCTTGCTCAGGTGATGCTGCATGACATCAACTGCAAGACTAGAGGGTCCAACGTGGCCATCAAACTCGACATGAATAAGGCATTTGATCATGTGGAATGGAGTTTCATCAATAGGGTTCTCTCATGTATGGGTTTTAACTCTTGGAATGTAGACTTAATCTTCTGATGCTTCAGCTCCTCCTGGCTCTCAGTGCTATTCATGGGTAAATCTTTCAGCTTCTTTAATCCCACCTGTGGCCTCAGGAAAGGTGACCCCCTTTCCCCATCCCTTTTCATCATTACTTAGGACGTTCTGAGTGTTCTTCTAAAGAATATTATTGATCTAAGAGGAATTTTGTCGTTCTGTCGATGCTTGAGGGTACAGGAAATTTCCCATTTGATGTTCACCGATGATTCCTTCGTGTTTATCAACGGAAGGTGGAGTTCCCTTAGGAGATTCCTCGAGGTGCTGGAGACCTTCTATCGATGTAGTGGGCAGAGGATTAATAAGGATAAGAGCGAGTTATTTATCGGTAGTGGGTGTGATGCGGCGAGGATGGAGTTGGTCAGCATCTTCCTGGGGATGGCCAGAGGCGAGTTTCTGATGCAGTACCTCGGCGCGCCCATCTCAGTGAGTAGGCTCAGGATCCGGGACTTCGACGCCTTATCTACAAGGATCAATGACAAAGTATTTAATTGGAAGAATCGTTTTCTATCCTTTGGCAGGAGGATCGCCCTGGTTAATAGTGTCTTGGTGACGTCGCCCCTCCACGCCCTCACATCCAACAAGGTTCTCAAAGGGGTCATCAAGTTCATCGACAGATATTTAGCTAGGTTCATTTGGGATCCGCAATCAAAGTGGAAGAAGCAATGGGTGGTGTGGAGCAAGCTGTCGTGACCGGTGGAAGAAGGAGGATTTGGCATGCAGAACCTGAAATATTTGATCTACTACTTGCATGCTAGGCCTTCATGGAGTGCTTTGGAAGGTCGCGTGCTTTGGGGAGCTTCCATGCACTTGTATGTTAGCCGCTGCAATGACTCAGAGAGTGGGAGTCACCTCTGGCCCATAATCTCCCCCATCGTGGATATCCTCCGCCCGCTTTCACGTTGGCTGATAGGGGGAGGGGACATTTCCTTCTGGCATCAGAACTGGTGCGGCTCGGAGTTGGGCTTCCCTGGGTGCCCGGCTCCGCCGATCTCCTTCAAATAATCCAGCCCCTTTTCCCCCTTCATTGAGGCTTTGTTGGACAAGGAGAAGCAAGCTTTATTCAACAACATTATTAGAAACTCAGAGGAAGACAAATTTGTTTTCACCGCGTCTCCTTCGGGGCGCTTCTCCTCAAAGGATTTTCTCCATGCAGTCCATGAATAGAGACTTCAGGGAGTATGGGACGAGGTCATCTGGATCAAAAGTGTTCCCACTAAGTTCAACTTCCTTGCTTGGAAACTCAGGAACAGATCCCTCCTGATGGATGAGAACGTGAGGAAATGTGGTATTCAGCTTGCTTTGAAATGTGTTTGCTACAAGGTTCATAGGGAGGAATCCTCTGTCCACCTTTTCTTCAGTAGCGATTAGGATAAAGAGGTTTGGGAGGCTCTGGGGGAATTCACGGCAACCAACCCTCCCTAACTGGATATTGGTGGCTTCCTGGATCAATGGTATCGTGGTACAGAAGGAGGAGGATCGGAGAGGACGGACCGTTCAGTTCTTTTCCAGGCGGGGTGCTGGAGCATTTGGAGGGCTCGGAACTCATCCATCCATGAGGGCACAGTGTTTTCAGATTGCCTTATTATCACCTGGGCTATGAAATTGATTGTGGATCTCAACAAAGCAGTGAATTCTCTAAAAGAGGCTCCTTCCTTGAGCCAATTCCGGGGTACAACCAGAGATCATGATCTACATGGGGACAAGAGAGGTTCCTGGGTAAAGTGGAGGTCTCCCCTCATAGGCCTGAAAATGAATACTGATGGATCTTGTCTCAGGGATCTGCCTTTTTGGCCTTCTCCACCAGATTAGGAAGTGGTACCTATCTTCAGGTGGAGGAAAAATCTTTGTTGACCGGCCTCACCATTTGCCACCAGAAAGGGATCACGACCTCAGAGGTGGAAACTGACTCCCTCATTGTTTACAATTCCCCTCTAGGTTACAAGACTCCCCCATGGTCGATCTGTTATGAGATTAGGAGGTGCAAGAATCTGATTGGAAAACAGAGTCGAGTGCTGCATACCTAGAGGGGGGGAACAAAGTGGCCGACCACCTAGCTGCCCTGGAAAAGCCCAGGGAGGAGGCAGTGCTCATTCACACGTCGCATAACATTCAGCCTAAAGGTCTGGAGTACATCAAAGGGGATACGATGGGGTTACATTACTTTATGCCACCTTGAACTCACCCTTGGGTGGAGGGGTGTTCTCCATTCTTCGGTCCTTTTGTTACTTGTTTCTTTTGACCTTGCTATTTTTATAAAAGATAATGATGATGATGATGATGATGGACAATATATAATCAATAAATGGGTGTAAAGTTGTTATAAAAAGATCATATAAGGTATTATAAATATAAATATAGTTCTTTAATAAATTAATAACACTCTTTAAACCACTATATAGGAGGTTTGGACATGTTTGATGGAATTCAAACCCAATGTAAAGGACCTTTCTTTAAAAAACCTTTTTTAAATATCTATTTTTACAAAATTCAAAAGGAATTTTTTATGATTATGTTATGGTTCTTGGTCATTTTTTTATGATGAAGGGTGGGACCTATATCTCCCTCCAATGTATTTGGTATTTTTTTGTTGGAATTTGACCGAAATGGTTATTCCAAGTGTAACTTCAATGGTTACACCATAAGGTAGCTATGATGGTTACATCATAAGGTAGCCGTGAGGGTTACATTATAAGGTAGCTGTGATGGTTACAAATCATATCATAGTTGTGAGAGTTACAATCTTAATAAAGTAATTACATAAGTTAACTATATGGTTTTATTTATGTTTTCTATGTTTTATGGAAGCCTCTTGTTTTTAAAAGTTAAGTGTATGATATTTTACGGGTGTGAAACATATATTTGTGAAAATGATTTCTTTTGTTTATAAGTATTCATGGACTAATGATTTACTTTATTTTATGTCCCTTACTAATCTTTTTTTCTCATCCAAAGTTTTAAAAAATGTTTTTAATAGGGTTTAAGTAAGGGTAAGAGAAAAAAATAAAGTACAATGAATGTTGTGAAGATCTTTCATGAAAACATTTCATGTTTTATAAAAAACTTTTTTTATAGAATAAATGGTCAATGTTTTAGTAGTACCCACTTTGTATGATTTTGGGTTGATATGTATGAATTATTTCCTAATTATATAAATGTTTAATTTTAAAAGATCTTTGGGAATGTAAGAAATTGAATTCTAAAGAAATTTACTAGATTATGTAATGTTTTAGGTTGGGTCCTTCTAGTTGGTATGAGAGAATGATTTAGATAATAGTAGGAGTAAAATGATGTTAATAAAATACCATAAATGATTTTTACCTTAAGATTATGTTAAAATTATATAGCATTTAAATATTACTATGTTTCTTTATCTAAGATATGTCTATTCAAAATGGTTTTCCGTAGAATAAACAGGGAAGATGAAGTAGGAAGGCACTGAGAGGATGATATCTTTCTGAATCCATAACCTAGAATGGTGGGAATTGGAACCAATAAGTTTGTGATAGTAATAGATCAGTTTATGTAGGCTATAAATGGAAATGACATCCATGCAAGAGATCAACCAAAGCTACCAAAATGGAACATGATGATAGTGGAACATTTTATAAGGAAGCACCCTCCCGCTTTTAGTGGATCTCTGACCTGGTAGTGGATGAAGGGTGGATTAAAGCAATTGAAAATATATTAAATGTCATGTGATGTTTAGATAATCAAAATGTTAGTCATTATATTTATCATTTTGAAGGTGAATCTAACATGTGGTGTTCAATGGTCAAGAATACCAGGGATAGAGAGGAGATTAATGCCTTAGAATGATATGAATTTAAGAATCTATTCCTTAAAAAATATTTTCCGAAAGAAATTTTACTTAGGATGGAAAAGTAATTCATGAAATTTAAATAAAAGGAAGAATATTTAGTGGTCTTTTATGAATAAAACTTCACATTATTGGAAAGTTACACTCCAAATCTTACTCGGTATCTTGATAGTAAAATCAATCATTTTTACCCAGGATTAAATCCAAGGTATCGAAGGGATTTGGATTCCCGTGAATTCAAAAAGTTATGAGAAACTTGTTTGGTGTGAATAGAGTGTAGAAATTGAGTTTTACTATGATCATGTGTACTTTGAAAACAAGTATAAGAAGAGGTCCAGATGGAAAGTAATGGGTAATAGTCAATCAAAGAAATCTAAAGGTAATAAAGTCAAGTTTCTAGTTTGTGGAAAGTGTGGTAAAAAGAACTCTGGAGAATGCCTTAACAAATTTAGGAAGTGTTTTTGATGTGGTAGGTTTGGTCATATGGATCGAGGTTGTAATAAAAAATATATTAGTGTTTTTATATTTAATTTTGATAATTAAACTATAAAGTGTTTCAAATGTGGAGAGATGGGTCATTATGAAAATACCATCCTAAAGAAAGATCTGAATGATGGAAACCATCTAGATTATAAGTAGAAAGGTGTAGTGAAATTCTTTGTGACTACTTAAGCAGATGTTGGGACATCCAATAAAGTGGTATCATGTACTTTTTTTATTTACTCAGATTGTTCTAATGTCTTGTTTGATATGTAGTCTACACATTCCTTTATTTCTAAGAAATTATCTAGTAAATTGGAAATTTCAACTCAAGAAGTGAAACAAGAGCTTATGGTTAAAACACCTGGGAGAAATATTAAGGAAAATGATATTGTAAGAATCTTTTTATTGTTGTATATGGAAATACATTACCTGTAAACCTTATTGTTTTTCCCTTAGTAGAGTTTGATGTTATTCTGGGTATGGAATGATTTTATTTTTATCATGATAAGATTAATTGTAGAGATAAAGAAGTTGTTTTTCAAAAAGTGTTTTATTTTTTATAAAACAATGAACATATGTCATTGATAAAATATCAAGAAGCTGAGAAAATATTAAAATATGGAAATGAAAGTTATCTTGCACATATTTTTGAAAACAAGGGAACTATTCATATTAATGATGTGCCAATGGTAAATGAATACTCATATGTTTTTCCTGATGAGTTTCCTATCATTTATACCTAACCAGGAAGTTGAATTTACTATTTACTTAGTTCCCAATGCTAATCCAATCTCAAATACACCTTATCAAATGGATCAATTGGAACTTCTAGAATTGAAAAAGCAGTTACAAGAGTTTCTTGATAAAGGTTTCATTCATCCTAGCACTTCACCATGGGGTGCTTTTATTTTTTTTCATTAGAAAGAAATATGGTTCTATGATAATTTTCATTGATTGTAGAGCTTTGAATAATATTACAGTTAATTATAATCATTCATTGCCTCATATCGATGACTTGTTTGATCAGCTCTAGGGAGATCAATATTTTTCCAAGATTGAATTGAGATCTGGGTACCATCAGTTAAAGGTAAAGGAGGATGACATTCTGAAAATAGTTTTTCGAACTAGACATGGGAATTATGAGTTTTTTTTATGACCATTGATTTGAAAAATTCCCCGAATGTATTCATGTATTTTATGAATATAATATTCCATGAATATTTGGATAAGTTAGTTTTTGTTTCTATTGATGATATTTTTTTTTCAAAAAATTATGAAGATCATGAAAAATATTTAAGGATTTTTCTAAAAACTATTAATTAAAAGAAGTTATACAGGAAATTTAGAAACTTTCATTTTTGGTTGAAAAAGGTTTATTTTCTTTTTCACGTTGTAAATAAGGATGGTATAACAACCTATCTCACCCAAAAAAAATGTGGTTGATGAATGACCAAGACCTACAAATGTTATTGAGATTCACAGTTTTCTTGGATTAGCAAGATATTACCAATGGTTTTTTTTTAAAATCATGGGTATCTAGCCTACTAACTAAGTTAACATTAAAAGAGGTTAAATTTATTTGGATATAATACTATGATGTTTTTTTTCAAGAACAGAAAATAATATTGGTGAATACTCCAGTTCTGGCTCTGCCTTTTAGAAATGGTTATTTTTTCATCTACAATGATTCTTAATTGAAGGTTCTTTGTTGTGTTCTAATGAAAAGTGATTAGATAATTACTTATGTTACAAGACAAGTAAAACCTCATGAGTTAGAATTACCCCACACATTATTTGAATTTGTAGCCATGGTTTCCACTTTAAAAATTATGAGGCATCATTTATATAGAACCAAATGTGAAATATATAACAACCATAAAATTTTTAAGTATATATTCACTTAGAATGAATTTAACGTGTGGAAGAAGATGGCTTGAAATGATAAAGGATTATGATTTCCCGATCAATTACCATTTTAGAAAAGAAAACAAAGTGGGAGATGCCTTGATTTGAAAACATCATGCTACATTAACCATGTTACATTTAGAACATGGCCCATTGATTAATGATTTGATGAATTTTGGCTTGGAATTTGTTGGTGTAGGAAATTCCTCTATTTTGTTTTAGGTTTCAGTGCAGTTGTCTCTCTTAGACAGAATTAAGGAAATTTAGAAGGAAGATAGAGAGTTATAGAAAAAAATTATAATTGGTTAAGGAAGGTAAGTTTCTAGAATTTAACTTTGATAAAGATTGTGTTTTGAGATTTGGGAATATATTATGTGTTCCTTTTGATTCACAGTTAAATAAAAAATTATTAAGTGAAGCTCATAGTTCTCCATTTTTATATCATCCTAGCATAAATAATATATATAGAGACTTTAGGGAGTATTACTGGTGGGATGAAATGAAAATAAATATTGCTGATTTTACCATGAAATGTTTAAATTTTCAATAGGTTAAAGTAGAGAAAAACTACCAAAGGGAATTATTTAAACTTTTCCAGTACTGGAGTGGAAATGAGAGAATATATCCATGGAATTTGTGGGGGGATTACCAATGATATCTTGAGGTAACAATGCGATTTTTGTTATTGTTGATCGAATAACTAAATCAATACATTTTCTTCCTATTACAAACACTCTTTATCTAGATCATATTTCTTGACTGTACCTCAAAGAGATTGTTAGGTTTCATGGAGTTCTTCTATCCATTTTATTTGACTGTAATCCTAGGTTCACTTATAACTCTTGGAAAGGCCTTCATAGGTCATTGGGAACTTAATTAAATTTCAATATAGCATTTTATCTCTAATATATTGGATATACCAAGTGAATAATTCAGACCTTGGAAGAAATGTTACGTGCTTGTTTAATGTATTACAAGAGAGTATGTGATCAAAATATTTTTTTAGTTGAGTTTTCTTATAATAATAGTTTTCATTCCAGTATACAGATGGAACCTTTTGATGCATTATATGGAAAGCGGTGTAAAACTCTAGAATTTTGGGATGAATTCATGAAAAAAAGTTGATAGGAACAGAATTAGTAGAGGAGGTGGCTAAGAAAGTAAATATTATCCAACAACGCATGAGGAAAACTCAGAGAAGGCATAAAATTTATGCAGATAATAATAGGAAAAACTTTTATTTCTTGGTAGGTGATCATGTTTTCATTAAAATATCTCCATGGAAAAGTGTTGTGTGTTTTGGTAAGAAAGGAAATCTAAGTCCATGGTTCATTGGACCTTATCAAACTCTGGAGAAAGTTGGAACAGTTTACTACCAAGTAGCCTTACCTCTAAGTTTATCTCAGGTACATAATGTTTTTCATGTTTGATGTTAAAAAATTATGCGCTAGATTCATCTCATGTTTTGATCCCAGAAGTAGTTCAGTTGGAAGAGAACATTTCTTATGAAAATAAATCTATTCGGATTCTTGATCCACTACTACAACCTAGCCCTTTATCAGCGCTAAAAACCGGCATTAACAGTACTAGAAAAGTGTTGTTAATGCCGACGTAGATAAAGGGGGGGTCCCCTTTATCAGCGCTCCGAGAAACGCTGATATAAGAGACCTTTATCAGCGCTTCTTTTAGCGCTGATAAAGGTCTCCTATATTGGCGCTTGACGGAGCGCTGATAAAGGGTTCCTTTATCAGTGCTCCTCTAGCGCTGTTAAAGGTGTCCTTTATCAGTGCTAAAAAAGCGCTGATAAAGGCCCCATCACCTACACCTACAAAACAGTACCTGCACACCTGCACACCATAGCACCCACACCCAATATTTTGACCGACAACGGTATATACATTTACTTAACATCATGAATATAAAAAATGCATTGCTATATACATTTCAAACGTTGTTTTACATGGTTACATTTACAATTATTCAACAACAGTTATAAACATTCATGTTTCATCCTTTGATATCCGTGATCTGCTCTCGACGGTATTTGTTGCCGAACAAAGCATCGGAACTCAAGGAAAAAAATTCACCTATATAAGAAAACAAATATTATGTTAGTAATGAAATAATGAAAGAAATTAAAACAGTAATATGAAAGAATACATTAATATGGAAATGTGAAACTAAAATATGAAATTTTAAACTCAAAAGTTTTCATTTTCATAACAATGAAAGGGAATAATGTAAAATCAATATGTTTTTGATTGATTTATCTCATTTAATAAATACTGATTCTTTATCTAATGAAAAGCTTTACCGGTCACACCGTGTGTCAGTTGGATTGATGTGCAGTTAATTTGTACACGTCACAAATGACTCGTGGATCATTTTCCTAAAGTATCAAAACAATCCGAACGCGTTTTCTCAGTTTTCCGTATGTCATTGGTGTTGTTTTCCAAAGTTTATCTCAATTTGAAACTGATATCAGACACTTTTAGCCATACCAGTCACACCGTGCATCGGATTGAGGTGAGTTCAATTCGTACACGTCACAAATGACTCGTGGATCGTTTTCCTAAATTATCAAAACATCCGAACACGTTTTCTCAGTTTGCCGTATGTCATTGGTGCTGTTTTCCAAAGTTTATCTCAATTTGAAACTGATATCAGACACTTTTAGCCATAACGGTCACACCGTGTGTCAGATTGAGGTACGGTTGATTTGTACACATCACAAATGACTCGTGGATCGTTTTCCTAAAGTATCAAAACAATCCGAACGCGTTTTCTCAGTTTGGTGTATGTCATTGGTGTTGTTTTCCAAAGTTTATCTCAATTTAAAACTGATATCATACACTTTTAGCCATACCGGTCACACCGTGCGTCGGATTGAGGTGCGATCGATTCTTACACGTCAAAAATGACTCGTGGATTGTTGTCCTAAAGTATCAAAACAATCTGAACGTGTTTGTTCAGTTTGGCTTATGTCATTGGTGTTGTTTTCCAAAGTTTATCTCAATTTGAAACTGATATCAGACACTTTTAGCCATACCGGTCACACCGTGAGGTTGATTGAGGTGCGGTCGATTCGTACACGTCAAAAATGACTCATGGATCGTTTTCCTAAAGTATAAAAACAATCTGAACGCGTTTGCTCGGTTTGGCGTATGTCATTGGTGTTGTTTTCCAAAGTTTATCTCAATTTGAAACTGATATCAGACACTTTTAGCCATACCGTTCACACCGTGCATCGGATTGAGGTGAAGTCGATTCTTACATGTCACAAATGATTCTTGTATCGTTGTCCTAAAGTATCAAAACAATCCGAACGCGTTTCCTCAGTTTGGCGTATGTCATTGGTGTTGTTTTCCAAAGTTTATCTCAATTTGAAACTGATATCAGACACTTTTATCCATACTGGTCACACCGTGCGTCGGATTGAGGTTCGGTCGATTCATACACATCAAAAATGACTTGTGGATCGTTTTCCTAAATTATCAAAACAATCTGAATGTGTTTCCTCGGTTTGGCGTATGTCATTGGTGTTGTTTTCCAAATTTTATCTCAATTTGAAACTGATATCAGACACTTTTAGCCATACCGGTCACACCGTGCATCGGATTGAGGTGCGGTTGATTTGTAAACGTCACAAATGACTCGTGGATCATTTTCCTAAAGTATCAAAACAATCTGAATGTGTTTGCTCTGTTTTCCGTATGTCATTGGTGTTGTTGTACAAAGTTTATCTCAATTTGAAACTGATATCAGACACTTTTAGTCATACCGTTCACATCGTGCGTCGGATTGAGGTGAGGTCAATTCTTACACGTCACAAATGACTCGTGGATCGTTGTCCTAAAGTATCAAAACAATCCGAATGCGTTTTCTCGGTTTTTCATATGTCATTGTTGTTTTCCAAAGTTTATCTCAATTTGAAACTGATATCAGACACTTTTAGCCATACCGGTCACACCGTGCATCGGATTGAGGTGCGGTTGATTCTTACACATCAAAAATGACTCATGGATCGTTGTACTAAAGTATGAAAACAATCCGAACGCGTTTTCTCGGTTTGGCGTATGTCATTGGTGTTGTTTTCCAAAGTTTATCTCAATTTGAAACTGATATCAGACACTTTTAGCCATACCGGTCACACCGTGCATCGGATTGAGGTGTGGTCGATTCGTACACGTCACAAATGACTCTTGGATCGTTGTCCTAAAGTATCAAAACAATCCGAACGCGTTTTCTTAGTTTTCCGTATGTCATTGGTGTTGTTTTCCAAAGTTTATCTCAATTTGAAACTGATATCAGACACTTTTAGCCATACCGGTCACACTGTGCGTCGGATTGAGGTTCGGTTGATTCGTACACGTCACAAATGACTCATGGATCGTTTTCCTAAAGTATCAAAACAATCTGAATGCGTTTCCTTGGTTTGGCGTATGTCATTGGTGTTGTTTTCTAAAGTTTATGTCATTTTCAAACTAAGTAGTAGGAATTCACTAATCTAAGGATATGAAACATAAGAAAGGGAGATCATAGATTCTAAATAAGTGTAAAGGAAGATATCAATGACCATATAAAGATAACATAAGTATTAGGAATTCACCTTCATTGTCCTATTTGTTTACATTCTTTCATCAGGTACGATGCCCATTCGTTTCTAAAGACATTTATATCATCTTCTAAATAGGAGTTTTTGCGACAGTCATAGTAGTACTGAAAAAATATAAATACACAAAGGATTAATAATTATTTTAAATAAATTAGTAATTATTTTCAAAAATACCTCTTCAGGGATGCTAGTTTGTTCATGAAATATGATCTCTTTCATAAATTTACAAACATAATAACCGCAGTCCTTGTCATTTGTTTGTTTCAGACACTGCAGAAACATCGAGAAAAATAAGTAATTTGTTTTGATATGTATTTGGATAGTGAAATATAATTATATATACCCAGATACTTCTCCATTTGTAGATCTTTTGGGCATTGTCATCCTTATGCCCTGGATTCATTCCAGCCTTTAGACGATATTCATACACCGCCCTATCATAACAAAATCCTCATTAAAAGATAATATAAATTATATAACTAGATATTTAGTTCTAAAATGTTGGATCTAGTGTATTAAAAATTGACAATCGCCATCATCTGTGGTCGTTTAGTTGGATATCCATGCAGTGAATCCAGAAAATAAATCTTTGGAGTATCCAAATTGACTGTAATGAGCATCCAATGTTCCCTAAAAACACAAAAAGAAATAAGTACTGATAGAAATGAAAATATAATTGATATGATTAAAATGTAGAGTTTTACCCTTGCATCGTTGGTATTAAAAAGAGTCTGTTAGTCGTAATTATTCTATGAAACGTTCTGAGCAGATTTGACATTAATTCAGCCTGAAAATTAGAATCTATTTCTGTTCGTTGTGTAGAAATGGTGTGAGGACTAACGAGTCCAAATTTGTATTCATGGGCAAATCCCTTCAATTGTTTTTCATATATATGCCTGTGAAAAATATGAGATGTACTTATCCATAATTATCAAAGTATATCATCTTCTGCACAATCAAATCATGAAAACATACCTCATGTATACATTTATAACTGAGGCGCCTAGCCAGTCGTATGTGATGATCTCAGAAACAGTGTCTGCACTAACGAAATCTATTGTTTCCTCTCCGTACATATCTTTTTCACAAACAATTGTATGACTCTTGCCGTCTTTCATTTTCATATCCACATGAGCTTGAAATGATATTAAATATGGATATAGAACGGGCGGGGTGAACGCGCTCTCAGTAGATCGTTTTGATCGGTTGGTTGATCCAATGTTGGAACCGCTCTTTCGTTTTAGATTCTCCATTTTATCCTTCTGTAATAACATTCATCAGTTAATCCATTTTCTAATTTAATGTTAAAGGTTCTTCTTGAAAAATGAACTGGAAATGAATACCTCCTGCTCGACATGTTTTTTTACAAGATTCGACGGCCATGCAACGAACGTTCCAACAACTTTTTCCACCGTATGAATGTTGTCATCGTCATTTGGAATGGGTAGATCAACGCTCGGATCATGAGCTACGTTAATTGACACTTTTACATGACCGGTTGGAAGTGGTCTGGAGTGTAGCGTGTCATTCTGCATATTGAACACCATAGCCCTCGCTACAAGGCGATGGATGGGAGTTGACAGATATAAATCATAGTCATTTTCACCCTGCAGAATATCATTACATGAAAGGTATCAGTGTCTATGTGATTCACATCTCACAAAAACGAATATTATAACATTGATTACCTCAGTTAAGTCAGGTCTTTGAGGGGAATGGCTCGCCTCAAAGCTGGTGAGGGGTGGATCTTCTCACGGGGGTTGTTCTTGATCATATAGATAGAACCATTTCCCTAAAGATCTTCTAGCTGATCTTTTAGCTCCTCTAAATCGGCCAGAGCCTTATGATGTGATGGAATGGAAAATGGGATCGTCCTGTGAAGCAAATAGATAGAAAACTCAAACACTCATTGGGGAGGTTATCCCATGAAGTCCTCTAGAAATGATTTTGTGTACTTTTCCATGACCACTGGAATTTCACATGAAGAACACTTCTCAACAACCCCAAGGAAAACCTTGGAAAAATAACATGATATGAACCATAACATAGAAGCAACTTGTCATACCCTCCATGGTTATAGATCACAATCTCCATAAAAGACATGGAATCTCCTATTAAGAGTAAGTAACTGAACCCAATGGTGATAATAGTCATCTAGTGAACTAAATACAATAAAAAAATCCAATACGATAATGAGGTCGGAAAAGACCAGGTCCAAAACATGGAATTCCGAAATGTCCTCCATGCCAAGTACCACAACACAACTCTCAAAGAACATGAAACCATAACCATTTTTTCTACCCAAAAGGGTTAGGAAATACATGAAATAATTCATAAACTCTTCCGTCATAACCAAGTAATAAAAAAATATGTGAAATTAATGACTAGGATTCACCATTTTGAAATAAAACCAATACTATAGAAGAATTAAAAAAAAATTCACCTTGAATTATGGTTGGCCAAGATTATGAGTCCTCATGAATGACCTCTACTGCATTGATTTTTTCTGGATTAGACTCGTCTATGTATTATTTCCCTATTAAGAATCCCCCTTTCTTTTAGGATGTGATCCTCCACCATTTGAAGCCTCTTATTTTAACTAAGAGCCCTTAAAAAAGTGGAGCCTACACCACTCCCATTAGGAGCCAATTGAAAAAATCACAAGATATTCCCCGGCTACCCAAATAGGTGGAACGCCCTCAGAGTCTCTGGTAAAATCGTCCAGATGTTTCCCACATTTCTAATCTGATAAAAAAATAGGTCCATTGTCCATAGAATCCACATAATCTGTTCATAAAGACTACTCAAATCCCTTTCCACTGCTTCTCTAAGACTCATCGTGCTTTAGATTTTATCCTCAAAAATAACTATGGATACCACCCATTAATGGAACACCATTGAGACCAATATTTCAATTAAAATATGCCTCTCACATCAATAACTTGGGAAACACCTAAAAATAGGTTGGTAGACTTAGAACAATAAGAATAAATCTGATATATTTCCTCAAACCCATCTCAAAATTAATATCCATAAGATAATCGTTCGTGGGGAGATAAAGAGATACATGAACCAAATTACGGAATCTAGTGACATAATCCATGACTAAATGACCACCATACTCTATCTTTAAAAACACATATTCATTCATCAATCTCAAGGTATCTGGGTAGAACCTCTGAAGAAATACCACTTAGAAAGTGGTAAAAGCGAGATCCTCTCTATTCCTCGAAAGAATCATTGAATCGCACCACATTCAAATAAATTCTTTTAAAAATGAACCAAAAAATAACACTTTAGATGTATTAGGTGTTTTCAAAAACTCTAAGATCTACTTGATACAGTCCAACTACTCCTTAAATTACTTGGTTTTCTTTTCAGTAAGGAAAAACTCTAAATTATTCTTTGAAAATTCTTGAGTGTGGTCCATAGTTCATGTCTTATCATGGATACCAATTTAACCCACGTTTTTGAAATTATAAATCATTGAATCTAAAAAAAATTGTATCAATGGGATGGTTCCTCTTTGGGGTACTCTGGTTCACACTCTCTATGCTTCTACATGGTCATTCTAGGAGGTATTGTCTACAAGAAACATGAACAACCTCCATCAAGTAAAACCCAACATCAAATCACAACAAAAGAACTAAATGAAAACACCAAAACATAATAATAACTAAATAAATCTAATTAAGTAGTGGTAAATCATAAAAACAACCCATAGTCAGGATCAAAACATAACCACAATCCCAAACCACCCATGGAAACTAAAGATTCAACACGAAGAATAGTTGGCCAAACACTTACCCATTCCAAACATAATTAATTCATGAAAATTAAATTTGAATCACCTTAAGGAGGAGGACCCGGTGGCGGAGGAGGAGGTGTCGATAGTGGAGGCACCAGAGGCAACAGAGGCAGCGCGGAGGCAGGGCGGAGGCAGCGGAGGCAGCAGAGGAGGAGGAGGAGGAGGAGGAGGAGGAGGCCGCGGTGGAGGAGGAGGCAGTGGAGTAGGCAGAGGAGGAGGAGGAGGAGGCGCTGGTGGAGGAGGAGGAGGATGAGGTCACAGACTAGGAGGAGGAGGAGGAAGCGCTGGTGGAGGAGGAGGAGGAAGAGGTCGTGGTGGAGGAGGAGGAGGAGGAGGAGGAGGAGCAGAGGAGGAGGAGGAGGCGGCCGGAGGAGGAGGAGGCGGTGGCCGGAGGAGGAGGAGAAGGAGGAGGCGGCGGCCGCAGCGGAGGAGGAGGAGGCGACGGTAGTGGTGCAGAGGAGGGCTTCCGCGAGAGCTTGACCGGGTGCAGGGAGGAGGAAGAGGACCCGCGGGTTTTTAACAAATCCGCGTGAGCCTTTATCAGTGCTAGTAAAAAGCGCTGATAAAGGGTGTATTTATCAGCGCTAAAATGAAAAGCGCTAATAAATACAACCTTTATCGGCACTTTTTTAGCGCTGATAAATAAGCCCTTTATCAATGCTTTACTGTTAGTGCTGATAAAGGCAGGCGCATGCCTTGCCCAGTTTTGTGGTAGTGATCGTAGAGAGAAATTATTGCAGAATAAGGTAATTCACCAGGTTAAGGTTTTAGGGAGAAACCACATGGTTGAAGAAGCAACATGAGAATCTGAAAATGCTATGAGGTAAAGGTATCCTTACTTGTTTAATAAGTGAATAAAAATTGTGAGGATTCAATTTCTAGTAGGAGGGTAGAATGTAACAACCCAACTACTTATAAAATATTTTCCTTTTCATTCTGGAATTAAATAGTTAAATTCATTATAAATGTATAATGAAATAAGTGGTATTTACAAAAATTAAGGAATTTATAAAAATTGAATATTAACCTCACCTATGAAAGTATAAATAAAATATATGTATCTTATAAAATAAAATATTATATATTTATATCATTTAATAAGTAAATAAATGATTCGAAAATGATAAATTAAGTTTTGGTGTTTTTGCAACACATAAATTTTTATTTATAATTTTATAATTAATATAATGATTTAAAAGAAAATTTATCTTCATAAAATAGATTCATAAATTAATATTTTTTTCTTATGATTATAAGATAATTTTATGAGACCTTAATTAATTTTTTAAAGTAATATAAAATCAGTTATAATTTTAAAATCGGTATATTTTGAATAAATGGTGATTTTAATTAAAAATTAATTTTCACATATTTGGATCTTTTTCATAAAATTGAGTTCATTTTTAAATTCCACACGAAAAAAAATTAGGGTGATTTTTTGATATTTTTCTAAAATAGTAGAATTTTTGGGGAATAGTGAAATACTATAATTTACGGTATTTAGAAAATACATGAATTATTAAGTAATGGATGATGTATGGATGATGTATGACCATAATATAGAAATATTATTCTCATTTTATTTTATTTAGTCATGATAATCAAACTATTCATAGTATTGAGCCAAATTAATAAACAAATGAATAAAATAATCAAAAAACACCCCTCTCCTCCCCAATAAATACCACCCCTCACTACCTCTTCTCCTCACACCTAGAATCCTTTTACCTTATTTAATTTCTACCCAATTCTATTCTGAATCCTCTTACCCACGTTTAATACCTACTGGTCTCACCAAAAGGCCAAAACCAAGTTCTTTAAGGAGGTTCTCAAGGATAATAATTCAAGAGGTAAAATCCTCTTTCTTTTTCTTTTATTTTATTTTCAATTTATTTTCTTTTCTTAATAACTCATAACATCCACTCATCTAAGTGAAATAATAACACCAGTATCTTACATATATTTTAATGTTATTGTGTTAATGTAATATCCATCATCAAACCTCTCCTCTTCTCCTCTTATTCTAAAAAATGGAAACATCATCCGTGATGTGTCGATTTACCATCATCATGGACGTTGTGTTTTTATTTTTATTTACCACATTTAAGGCTGGTCATAAAACCATTATTATGGTTATATAATGTTATATTATATATATTTTAAGTTATAAAATGTTCTATAACCATTATATAAATATGAGTAAAATGATATAAGTTCGTGATGGTCATAAAAACTACCAAAATAAACTAAATAATTTTCATTAATACTTTATCTACTGATTCATCCTCATATCAGAAAAAAATGATATATGGTATCATTTAAAAATTTGGAAACATATTAATATCATTTATTTACACTTTTTGAGTTTTTATTCCATTCTATAAGAAAATCCATAATGAACCGACCATGGAAACCATGAAATAAACACACCCGAAAAAATGAAAATAACAAAATATTATCAATAAATGGGTGGAAAGTTGTTATAAAAAGATCATATAAGGTATTATAAATATTAATATAGTTATTTAATAAATTAAAAACACTCTTTAAACCATTATACAATAGTTTTTAACATGTTTTATTGAAGTTAAACCCAATGTAAGGGACTTTTCTTTAAAAATACTCTTTTAAATTAATATTTTTACAAAATTCAAAAGGAATGTTTTTGTGATGCGAGTATTCATGTTTTCTGATTATATTATGGTTCATGGGAATTTTTTATGATGAAGGGTGGGATCTATATCTACCTCCAATGCATTGGGCATGTTTATGTTGGAAGTTAAATGAAATAGTTACTCCAAGTGTAACTACGATGGTTACACCATAAGGTAGTCATGAAGGTTACATCATAAGGTAGTCATAAGGGTTACATTATAAGGTAACATTGAGGGTTATAAATCATATGGTAGCCATGATGGTTACAATATTAAGTAAGTAATTCCCTAAGCAACCTATATAGTTTTATTTATGTTTTCTATTTTTTATGTAAATATCTTATTTTCACAAGTGAAGTATATGATACTTTATGGGTGAGAAATATGTCTTTGTGAAAATGATTTCTTTTTCTTATAAGTATTCATGGAATAATGATTTCCTTTCTTTCACGTCCCTTAATGAGATTTTTTTTTCTCATCCAAAGTTTTAAAAAATGTTTTTCATAGGTTTTAAGGAAGGGTAAGAGAAAAGAAGAAGCCAAGATGAATGTTGTGAAGATTTTTTATGAAAATATTTCATGTTTTATTAAAAAAAATTGTATTATGGAATAAATGGATATTATTTTAGTAGTACCCACTTTGTATGCTTGTAGGTTGATATATATGAATTATGTCCTAATTATCTAAAACTCTAAACTAAAAAGATATTTAGGAATGCAAAAAGTTAATTCTAAAGGAATTTACTATATTATTTAATGTTTAAGGTTGGTTCTTTATAAAATCTATCATAATAACCAACCTTGTGAGGTGGTGATGAAAAATGAAACAGATCTCTTCGTGAAGGTAATAGTTCGCATGTATGTATGAGCAACGTTTCTATTTCTTATAAAATAGAAAATTAGATGAATAAGGCTTGTTACATCATCATAATAGCATTTGGGTATATGTAATATACTGATTTTATTATATCAGTTTGGTTATATAATATTTTAAGGAGGTGTAATAATAAATAAACATGAAAACACTTGGTTAAGAGTTACACCACTTCTTTGGAAAACCTCCATTAGTTTAAACCATAATCCTTATAGGATGGTTTTTTGGTGAGACCAGAACCTCTAGGAAGTGTAGAAGGAATAAATTAAGGTATTTAGTCATATATTGTCCTAAATAAATGGCTCATGAATAGTGAGTAATATAGGAGAGGTGGTTCCCTTTTATATGTGAGGTGAGTGACAATCTTGTAAATAAATGAAATATTAATATATAATACATGTATAACTCATGTAAAATGGATAAAAAGTGTCATATATTAAAATATAAGGTGTATAAAGTATAAATATAATCAAAAAATAAAATTTATACATGTTTAGGTGTCATTTTGAACCTTATTTTTGGTTTAACCCCTCATTAACCCTTTTGAACCTTAACCATTATAACAAATTTTTCAATCTTTATGGGTCATGAAAGTAATTTTAAAAACTATAAAGTGTAAAATAAATAGATAATTTATGATATTGGATAAAATTCTCATCCAATTGATTTATTATAAATTTTTTGTTATTTATAATTTTTTAAAAAATATTTTTAAACATTAAATACTATTTCAATTCATTTTCGAGACTATTCAAAAAAATTGACTTTAAAGGCATCAAGAAAATAATAGGATTATAATAAAAACTATTTAACTATAAAATATGAATTATAATTATCTAATAAAATCATGGAACACCATAATTAACCCAAAAAATATTAATTTTTATATTTTTAAATAATTTACTTTCTTTTTCTATTTCTTGCACAAGTGTTGTGTCAGCTTGTGTAAGTGTTCAAGATAATTATACCATATTTAATTTTTTTTAAAAATTAATATCAGAAATATAGTTTATTATTATTCAATTTTATCATGTATATTAATTAATATATCACTTTAATCTATATAAAAATCATGACTACATAATAAGTGAGAGAGATCGGCATTTTATAATTACTCTTTTTTTTAAATAATATAAAGATTATAATCACAATAAAGTCAAATGAAATTGCCATATTTTTGAATTTAGTATGGTTATAATCTAAAAAATTTATTAAAATGAAATAAATACATGTTTTGGGTTGATTTTGATACCTTATCCTGTATTTTTAACCTTAATTAACTTGTTTTACCCATAACTGTGGTGATAAACTTTTACCATGGTTACTATTCATTATGACTAAAGATAAAATTGAAATATTTAATAAATTTAGAACACATAATTATAAATATTAAATTCATTTAATTGGTATAAATTTATTTTAATATGAGTACGCAAAATGCATCGAAAACAGTTTCTAGAAAAATGTGTTTTTAAGCATAATCATGAAATTATACCAAAATAAAATATAATGATGATTAATATAGAATTAATTATATTATTTTTAATTAAATTTATATTATTTTACCTTAATATAAAATCAAAAATATCATGTTTATTTTATATTACTTTATTTAATGAAAAGAAATGATATTTTTTCAAAAATCTACATTTTTCACTATTCACTTAAATATCAATATTTTTAGAAAAATATAAAAAATTCATAAAAATACTATTATAAAATGAATATTTCAAAAATTATATACATTTTTTGAAATAAAATTTATATAATTGGTAGAAATTTATTATAATATCCATGCAAAAAATGAAATAAAAACCTTTTTTTGAAGAAAATTTATTTTTGAAAATGAATTTATACTCATTCCTTACATAATAAACACCATTTTATGGGTGTTATTTTATTATATATATGTTATATAAATTTCATTAAAATCATTCATATATAGTGATTAACTTAATTTACATTGATAAAAATACATTGCACACATAAATCCATTTTCTAAAAAAATATTTCTTTTAATCATATATGGTCTTATTTAAAATTGAGTTCTTATTTCCTAGGAATTAATCAATACATATGTATTAAATAAAAATTACCTAAATATATTTCAAAATGTAGTTACTACTGTTCATACCTTCCAAACTAACTGCTAAGTTATAATGGTCATATTTTAAAAAATAATTTTTTAATAGTACATTACAGTTCATTTTAATCTCAGTATTATGTGGATGTATGCAATTGAACATAGTATTATTTTTAAACTAAAATATTAGGGTGTTGTAATTTTATCTTGTGACTCCAAAATATATGTATCACATTCCTTACACTTACTAGTATTAATCAAGCGAAAGTTTATATGAAACACCCCAAGATTCTAATATATGATTACCTTTTACTGATTTAATGCGTTCGATTGATTTCTACACATGAAAAACTAAACATAAAAAAACTATGATATATTTAGATAAAATATAAATATTTAAGTATGGTCATTAAAACCTACCCATTGAATTAGCAATAATGAATAGAAGTAACCGCTTTATGAAATATTTATAGAAAAGAATATAATAATTACTTTTGATATCAAGTAAATTCAATTGATATAACTAAAAAAATATATAAGATCATTATGCTTTTTGTATAATGTTATTATAATCAAATCACCACAAAATCATCTATTAATCATGGTATGTTCATGTTTTGGTTGGTTTAACCACCCACTTGAACAATACTATGAATTTACATCATGGATGACTATGAGAACTAAATTACTAGTATAATATGATAAAAATATGTACTTAATGAATTTATTTTGGTTTTGGAATGGTAACAATATTATTAAACTCATTAATTAATAAATCACTGTTCATTTGTTAAGAATCACCAAAACTTGATCATAATCAATTTTATCTTCATGGATTATAACTAAAATGAATATGGAATGAAATTATAACTTTATAAATATAATGTTACATATATTTTTTTACTTTTATTTATCTCAAGATGATGAACTTTATAACAATAATGAATACCAACATCATTTTTATAAAACTAGTTCAAAATGATCAAGATTACTTACACCTGATATTATAAATAGGTAATAACTAACTAGAATTATTATAGTGAGTGATTATAAATGAAGAGTAAAAATGTAAAAGATATGAGTAAGGTTTTGAAATAATTTATTAAGATAACTATGTTTTTTATATAGTAGGTTAGAGTGTATTTGTGGAAGCTAAGATAAAAGGTAAGAGTTTCTTGTCTCAATTTTCACCCTTGAGGCACATTTCTTATTATAACACTATGTTTTCTTTATAATGATGTATTTAATACCCCTTTAATATTATGTATCATTATTCTATCATTATTAATGATATTTAATGTTTTATTTGAAATTATATCCTTCAAGTGGGGTTTGATTTTAAATATTCTAATATTGTAAGGGTTTTTTTAGTCTCAATTCTGATTCTTTGAGACATAATACATTTTGCGCACCATTTTTTTCTTGTATGGTGTATTTACTACCCATAGATTTATTTATATCATATTTTTTTGTATTTAATGGGATATACTAGTCCAAATCATATTCCCTTCTTTAAATGGATTTTGATTTAATTTTTACCCTAATAATAAGGATTTTTGATAAATCAACTTCATTTTATTGAGTTGTGACCATTATATAGAAATTATTTCATATAAGTCGGGTATATTCTACCATTTATTGTATTAAGTGGTATTATATCATTGTTTTCTATGTATTTACCACATAAATCCTTTTCAAAAATTTCTTACCTTATGAATTATGTTGTTTGTAAGGGATATTGATAGCTTAAATATCCTTTCCTTGAGTTATAAAGTTTTATCTTGAACATTAATCTTACATGATTAGGTTATTCCACCCTAATATTTTATTATATGGTATATAATAATACTATTTATTAAAATGAACTTTCAATACAAAAAAGGTTTTATTACTCATTTTACAATGTGGATTTTCAACAATATTAAAAAGGTTCCTTTCATAATTAGATGTTTTATATTTGGATCCATATTTCCTATAGAAAAAATTATGTCATTTTCAAGGATATATTATTAGGGTTTCTTTTTAAAATTAAAGGTTTTTAAAATATTTCACTTCACTCTTTCAAAAGTTACTTTTGAAAGTGACATATAATTTTGTATTTTACATCAATGTTAACAAAGTTTTCTAAAATTTATTTTAAGTTTTCACCTCAATTTTTATTTTCATATTCAAAAGGATTTAAACTCGTGGGATTTATGTTACATTATTTATCCACTAATATATATATATATACATATATATATATAATTTTTGGGATTTAACTCACGGTATAAAATAATTATATTCTTTATCCCTTATTATGTGATACCATTATAAGCATTATTTTATAAGAATGTTTTTCATCTATGTGAACATCCTTTTGAGTTTACTTTGTTACACTAGGGAAATGTTATTTTTCAACCATCCACCTTATTTATTTAGATAACTTATGTAACATTATTTTTTATCAATGATATGATTTATCACTACCTTTATCTTGCCTAACCATCAACCATGAATAGGCACAACATTTATCCCAATGCCTTTTCTTTATGAATACTCTATTTTCCATTTCTTTGATTCAAGGGTGTTCATAAAGATTCCATACATTTATTGATTGGGGAAATTTTTGACTTAACCGTATAACCCTTTCTATATATGGTGTTAGTTGAAATATGCTTACATAGAAAGTTATTCCACTTATTTATTGAGGAACTATTGAAAGTACGTATAGTTTTTTATTACAATAAGGACAATTATTAACAAGTTGTCTATATACTGTTTAAACAACCACCTTCTTTCTTCAGATGAGTCATGATCATGTTTTCTCTTTTATTGTCATGGGGAAAAGAATTACCATTTTGTATATTGTTATTCCAACATAGATGATTATTGGTAAAGTTGATTATGTATTATTGAATCATTATCTCATATGATGAATGAATTTTACTTAAAGGAGTGATGGGTGGGGACCTGTATTATATAGACCCTCAACGCATCAGTGGGTCTATAAAGAAAAACATGTTTGGGTATTTAGCATATGTATGCCTAATTTAGCAAGATGTTTTAACTATGGTCTTAATGAAAATAATAATGTCTCAATTATGACCTTGATGGAAAGAATTATTTCTCAAATGAGGTCTTGATAGTAAGATCAAGATGTCCAATATTATGCATTCTATCACCACAAATTCAGTTATTTTTATCCATGTGATCTATTTATTTTCATTACTATCCATAGATATATTATGCTCCCAGTTTCATTTGATTATGGAATTACTTTTTATTGTTTATTCCCATTATAATATTTATACTCATCTTATACTCACTTATGATTATGATTATCATCATTTATGTTTACCCTTACTGAGCATTTGAGCTCACCCCTTCTTATGTTTTCATTTTCCTAGGTTATGAATTAAAGAATTACACATGATAAGTTTAACAAGACGTATTGTGTAGATAATTTATTAGGGATATTAAAAAATTATTATGTATTATGTAGTTTCTTATATAGTGTAAAAAAAATCATTAGTTGTGTAACATCCCATGTTTTGAACCGGATGAAAATCCAAGGGATTTTAATTTTTCATGTTTACTGGATGGGCCGTTATTAAAACTAGAATTCAGAACATAATTCCGAGAGTTGGAACACTGCAATGTGTTTTATTTAAAGAAATTAATTTAATTAAAAAAATAATTAAATTATATTAAATGGAAAATTGAAAAAGATAAAGATATGTTTTAATAATAATAATAATAATATTATTATTATTATTATGATGATTATTATTATTATTATTATTATGATAATGATGTTGATGATGATGATGATGATGATTATTATTATTATTATTATTATTATAAATTATTTAATTATTATTATTTAGTAAGGAAACCAATATGGGGTTTCACCCTTCTTATCCTCCCCTTACCCATGACACGTGATCCCCCTCCCCTTACCCTCTTGGATCACACAACCCCCTTAGATGAACCCACCATGGAACATACCCCTCCCTTATTTGGCCTCCTCTACTTGGGTGATTTCCACCATATCTATTCAATTTCTCTCTGAATCTTCAAGACAAGGTCCGTTTATCCCTCTTCTTCCCTTATTCTAGTCGATTTTGGTCTCCCCGTCACCCTACATAGTTCATCTGAAACCCTAGGTCAAGGGTTAACCCCAATTTTGGTTTTCTTCTAGTGTCAGGTTATGTGAAAGGTTTCTCAGGACTCGTTTGGTTGTATTCCAACATCTGCCACCAAAGACGAAGCAGATTGGGTCGATTCGATCTACCACTAACATCTGAGGTGAGGTTCTTTTTCCACTACTTGGTTTCATACCTTTTATTTAGGGTCCTTAATGTGTTTTTAGTCCCTAGCTTTTAATTAGGTTGTGTTGGTCCTTGTCATAGTGTTTTGAGTTCTTAATATTTTTTTATAGAGCGTTTAATCATTTTTGCTGGCGCACACAGACATATATAGGTATGTATGCATATATAAATATATATCTTCCTCATACATATTACCACATGGCGAGGTGAATATGTATTTTGTATTAAAGGATATATATGTGTGTGTGTGTGTGTGTGCATGTATATGAATGTATGTGCGTGCGAGTGTGGGGTGTTTTTGAGTGGTCGCCGCTAAATCTAAAAAGTGATGAGTGTCATCTTAGTCTAATGCTTAAGGTAGGATCCTTTTCCTTTCCCCTTTAATTCAAGAATGCATTAATTAATTACTTCCTGCACTTCCTTTGGATATTTATTATAGCTTCCACGCTTTAGAATAGATGTTTAAATATGATAAGTGATTTTTTTGATAAATAAATTCATGGTTTTATAATAAAACCCCTCCAATATAGGCACACTATCTTCAGAACCAAAAATTAATGATAGTTATTTATATATTGCTTAGTTAAGGGATGAGTTTTCCATATGTCTGCTTTTTATAGCTGGTTTTGTGGAAAGTTAGTAATTTCCCCCTTTAAATAATATGAATGGATTTTTCATGGTCATTTTGTTTAAATGGAATGTTTAGGACTTTGGTCTATTTTTTAAATTGAATAACATTCCTTATAAATGGGGATTACCAGTGTAGAGTGTCTACCCTCTTCCCTTTTATTTCGGCACTTATTTCATGTCATTCCATTATGCCACTCACTGAAACCTTCTAGCGATGCTTTTTTATCACATATTAAATTTTTTGGGTTGTATTATCATGTTTGTTGTGAACTTTTATTGCGGATAAACCTAAACAAGGGGGTTCTCCTTGCCTCTTGGCCACCCCTTTGGGTGTGCCCAACCTAAATGGTCTAATTGACTAATTCCTTGAGTTGTGTTTCACCTTGGGTGACTGTGTGGTACCATGGATTAATTTCATAAATTAATAACTTGATTTAAAATTTTAATTAAACCATGTATTGGGTCCTTTGACAATGTGAATTCCTAGTTCTTATTGTTTATCCTTGTGCATATTCTTCTGTATGTATATTTTTTGTGCCAAAGTGGTTCATCTTGGTTGTATAAAATGTTGGTTCAAGCTTGATAGCTTTAGAAATTAAGATTTCATTGATA
The DNA here is from genome assembly GCA_963277665.1 of Viscum album. Classification (NCBI taxonomy): domain Eukaryota; kingdom Viridiplantae; phylum Streptophyta; class Magnoliopsida; order Santalales; family Viscaceae; genus Viscum; species Viscum album. The sequence goes on along the minus strand of OY728120.1, from coordinate 442,672,562 downwards.
AAATATGGTTAAAGGCATGATAATGGCATGTGGCTTTGGTTTCATTTAATTATTAGAGATCATGCCTTATAGCTAAGTCTCTTACTTGAACCTTGATTATGTTTATTGTTTATTGCCTACTGATTTGGTTTAGATCCTTGAGTTTCCTTCGTGCTAATTGCCTTATGCCATATTGATGGCTTGGATTATTTTACTTGATAGATCGAATAACTTGTAGCTCATGGTGATTATTTAATAGAATTATTTATATATATTCTTTCCATGTGATATATGTATTGATGTTTTCCTTGCAATGTGCCTTGGAAACTTGGTTCACTTTATCCGGGCTCGGTGAGAACATGGGTTCCGTATTAAGGACTCATGGATGAACTCCTATGCTTGGGTGGTTATATCACGATGTGTCGGAGGCAATGCTTTGTCTTTTCAAGAGAGGGATTCCTGGGGGGTTATTTATACTTCCGAGTGATACCGATTCCCTAGGGGAGCAATTGTGGAAAACCCATTGGAAATATGGACATACCATGCCTTGGGTGATAATCGGTCCTCTAGTGACATACCTGGGATGAAATCAGAGTTACCATTCCTCGTAGTGATACAAGGGACTCTATATGGATCGCTTTGGACAAACTTGATGGTATTGAATTATCGGATGTTTCCGTTGTGATACTTGAGATTCTTTTTAGACCACCTTAGACGGGCAAGAGACTCCATACCTGGATTTGAATAATTGTTTGGATTAACTTGTCTATTTTATTGTTGAATCATATAAGATGAATCCTTAATTATTATTATGTATTGTTCTTGTACTTGAGATGTTTCCCTTACTTTACTAGCACACTTACATGATGACATGGGATTTATACCCCAAGATAAAGAAGAACCTTGGGGTATGCCTTCCTTGGTTTTCCATGTTACAAATAACCCTCATATATATATATATATATATATTATTATTATTTACACAAATATACTTTTTAGAATTCCGTCTTAGGCCGAAGTATATGGTATGGGACAAGTGTCCGTTTAGGAACCCAAATCAAGTTGCTATTGTTAATTTTTTATCACTCTAAAATTATTATATACCACACATTGTCTTAATTTATAATGAACTCTCTAGATTGGTCTAGATAGTGGTGGTTCCATCCTACTGAGATTTATGTCTCACACTCTACTTAGGACGCCATTGCACTGGGGTACCCAAGCAGTCCTACATGTTTGCAGGTCTTTGGATTCATTACTTGTGTTGTTCTCTGTACATGGGAGATAGGGAGCATAGTACTGGGTTTGTGCTTAGGATTCTTGAGGAGTTTACCATTGGGTTTTTCATTTCTATTATTATATTGTATTTCTATTTTTATTTCTTGATTCTTTCACTTGTAGAATCATCTATCATACATACAATATTGTAAATTGTCATTGACCATCTTTTATATTCCTTTGTTATTATATTACAGTTATGCTACTATCTATTCTTGTTTATGCTTCCACTATCTATTATATTTTTTTTATTTCTATTCATAATTTGATCTATCAGGGCATAGTATCCCAATGAACACACCCTATGCCCTCTATTTTAGTTAGTATCCTCTGGTATTTAGGGAGATGCACTTGAGGTCATGTGACCCACCAGTCTGACTACCATATTAGTGGTAAATTGGGATGGGACATTAAAAAGTGGTATCAAAGGTAAAAAATTTCCTTTGTCTTACTATTTTGGGTCATTAGACAGGATACCAGGAATGTTTCAATGATTGGTTAATATACATGTTTGGTATTGATCACCCCACATACAGGAAATGGCTAAGTGACCAAGGATGGGAGTGTTTTTCATGTTGTTTTCTATTACAGTTGATATAATTTTACCGAGAGTGACTGGTGTACTTTCCACTACTCAGTATTTATAGAATTTTATAGAAATTTACCATTAGAATGGTTCGGTGAGGATGAAACATAATGTGCATCATATTAGGCACATATGAATTCACATTCCATGCATATTCTATGCCAAGTAGTTTTGTATGTATGTTTCTTACTGATTTTAATTGTGTGCCTTGAATATACGCCATGACTTTTATTTATTATCATGTGTGTTTAGATAGCATGATTCAGTGATATATTTATCATGATTCATATTTACTAGCATGTTTTCCTTATATCACGCTTTTATGTTTATTAGCATGGTTATGTGTTTATTGCTTGTTATATCACGATCCTATGATTAATATTCCATGCTTCTGTGATTAAAACATTTTTCTCCATGTTAGCTTCTTGTAGTGACATACTAGTTTTTTTAAACATATAATTGATGGCATGGGCTAAATGAAGTTGGTTGTGATTAAAACAGGAGAAAGTTTTCAGTTCTAAGGTGTATGGGTGCCTTACAAGTGGGAAAAGGTAACCCATATATTCAAATCATATTGATCAATATATAGTTATATATTTTAAGGTTTTTCTTAAAATGTAAATCCAACTAAATTAAAATTCTAAGGTAAATTGATTTTGACTAAAGGGGTCCAAATAACAAACTATAAAGTGTTTGGGCACTTTATAGGTTGGTAGGTGGCCACCCATACGATTAGACCATTGTTTTTAAGCATGTTATATTCTAAAATGGAAATGTATTTTGATTAATGGGAGCTAATTTTAAATCCATGAAGTGTATGGGTACTTCATGAATTGGGAAATGGAAACCCATATAAAATTTAAATTCATGATTTATTTTGAGAAGTTTTTGAATGAAAGGCTATTTGTTTTGAATCTAAAATGAATTGGTTATTTTATAAAATGAAAAAATGACCCAAGTAGGTCACTTGGGGGAATTTATATTATGAGATGAACCATTTGGGTGTTTGTAACTTAAATAATTTAACAACTGCTAATAGGTTTCATTTTGATGATCCCTGATTGGTTAAAATGGGACCCTCGTAGGTCGTCTTAACTGTTAAAAAGGAATTTTCCAAAAAAAATGCTAATAAATATGGGATTTAAATGAATTTTTAATGTTTTAAAAGGCATTTTTATGAGACTTTCCTATTTTTATTTGAGCTTTTGGTTGAAAATCAAGTGCCTAGTTCTTCCATTTTAAAATGGGTACTTGATGTTTTGAATTAAATCTTTTAGATATTTAAATATTCAAATGTGAATAAATGTAAAGGTCTTGGAAATGGAACCCTAAGTGGTTTCCTCTGTTTAAAACCCTCATGTAAGGGTAGTTTAAGTTTCTCTTTGACTAGACTTAGAATTGAAATGGGTGTGTTTTTGTAGGTTGTGTCCTTTTTAGAAATGGATTAAATTATAGTCTCTTGAGCCTTGTGAATTTATGATCTGCATGACCTGGTAGTAGATTCGACACTTATAATTTTGTAATGGGATAACTCATGGTTTGTATCACCCTTAGATATTTAAATCCTTGCTCGTGTTGTGAGTTTTTTGATGGTTGGTGTCGTTCGGGTGTGGTTGTCCCTGGTATGATATTTAGTTTCCACTGACATCCTTGTTCGGATGGGTGGTCACGTACTTTTGACCTTGTTATGGGCTTGAGCATCAGGTAATTCTTGTTTTTAGTAGGTTAGACATGCCTCAAGAATGGTCAGCTACTTCATTAGTCGCTTTACTCTTTCGTTTCCTTAGTGATTGAAGACTGGGTATATTTTCATATGGGTTATTGGTCGTATGGGGAAATATGATGTTGGGTTAAATATCTTGTACATTCCATCAAATAATTGAATTCATAGGACTTATGATCATATGGGCCATATTTAGGATGTTCCATTTTCTTGTGTAACCTCAAGGTAAAATTCATTTATGTATGTAGTGCCTATTGAATGCTAAATGTTGTAATGAACCGGTTATGTTTGGTGAAATATTTGAGCCTTGAGTTGTTGTGTACAGTCTCTGGTAATATCTAGAGTAGAGTGACCTAAGAATTAAATAAAAAATTTCATCCCAATTATCAGGAGGAATTTCTTGAGACTTGGGTGTTTTTACATGACGGTCGGTTTGATTTTGGTTTTCTTGTCTAATGCTTTGACTTTTGTGAGTGTGACTCGAAGGAGAGTTACACATTTGTTTGAAGTGAATATGACCTAGTGATCTTTTGAGTGACTGGTCTAACTCTTTTCTTTCATTGACTAGGACACTCTTAATTTGGGGAGCATCATGTCAATTTTGGTAAATATGTGTCCTTCCCAGTATAAGGAGCACAACCAAGGAGGACCATGGGAAATGGTCGGTCTTACTTCAATGACTTTGAGGATGTTGAGTTTTAAAATGTGATGGTGCTTTCTTGGAAGCATGACTCCGATGAGGTTGGCCATGTGTGAAACCCTTGAGAAAAAAATTTTGCTCTCTAATGGACTTTAGTGGTTATTCTTGAATGATCACATGATGTCTTGGGTGGAAAAGTCATTGTGATAAGTTATAATAGTGCATTGGTAGGTGAAGCTGAGATTCTTCCTTGAAGTGGACCAATTGTGGTTAGACTATTTTTATTTCTATTAATTTGGTATGATTGAGTGGAAACCATTTCAACCTCTTAGTGTATTTTTCTTAGTGATGAGCATGTCTCTTATCTTGATGTCATCCTAGATATGCTAATAGATCGTTTGTCTTACATTGCGATAAATATTTAAAAAGATGTTGATCTTGTTTGGGTGATCATTTTCAATGTTGCATGTTGAAGCATGGTTCTTATCGAGGCATGGTGGTTCTAATTGAAACTTGGGTTACTAAGTAAGAATGAATTGGGAGGAATCTTAGACACCAGTCATTTCTTCTAACGTGACCTCCAGGAGGATGCCGCTCTAAGTGTAGTCATTGATCTGCCAAGAACATCTTGGATTTGTACCAACATCTCTCTTATCAACCTAGAGTATGATTACCTTGGGTTAGATCCTTGGAATCTAGTTATATAAATCTGAGTTTACCCCATAATTGTTGCTGGGCTCAAAAGTGTTGTCTAAAAAGGGGTGATGATTCTAACGGGCTAGATCGAGATTACACCCTTGTTCATGCTATGGTAAGAAATTTGAATGAACTAGTGGTGGTTTGACTAGGAAACATCATCAAAATTCATATATGGACTCCAGTGAACATGTTCATTGTAAAAACAATATTTCCCTAGAGAAAGGCATTGTGGTTCCCTTTGTAATGTGTCGACCGTCTAAGATGGGTGTTTCAGAATAAGTCGGACAAAGTGTCCCAACTTGTTTCCTTCTCGTTCAATATATACAGTTGGTAGAGGACCATTTTTGGGCATTTCATCATGTGTAGGTGAGTGTGGTATGTGTTGGCTTGGGGTTTTCAAGAAAATCCAGCTCGACCTGTTTAAGTGAGGTTGGTGGGGAATCGATCGTCTGACCATTTCAAAATCACGTCATAGAATCACTAAAACACATGAGGTGTGATTTGTAGGAAATTCTGATGGTGGAGGTTTCGTGGCTCAAAATTGGCCTCTTTTTAAATGTTGATACCTATAGTGGGGAGCACCACCAGTTAGTTGTTTCAAGAGAAGACAACATGGTTGTGACTCTAGCTAAATAGGTTTGGGTAAGAACTGTTTCAATACTTCAATTGGAAAATGAGCATTGGCTTGGTTCTTAATGGTTTAATTTCCACTTTCTTAATTAATTCTTAAATGTGAGTTGGGCATTTAGAAATGCAACATGACCGTTTAAGCAAGACTTCATGATCCTTTTAGGTTGGGTGATGTTTTCATTATTTCTAAAGACTTCTCGGGATGAGAATTTCTAAGGTGGGGAGGTTTTAATGTCTAATGTTTTAAACCAGATAAAAATACAAGGGATTTTGATTTTTTCACATTTACTGGATGGACTGTTATTAAAATTAGGATTTAGAACATAATTTCGAGATTTGGAACACTACGATGTGTTTTATTAAAAGAAATTAATTTAATTAAAAAATAATTAAATGAGATTAAATGGAAAACTGAAAAATGAAAAGGATATATAATAATAATAATAATAATATGATGATGATGATTTTTATTTTTATTGTTATTATGATTTTATAATAATTATTATTATTATTATTAAGTTTTTAATTATTATTATTTAAGAAGGAAACCCACAAGGGGTTTCCCCCTTCTTCTCCTCCCCTTACCCACAACACATAATAACCCTCCCCTTACCCTCCTAGATCATGCAACCCCCTTGGATGAACCCCCATGGTGCATGCCCCTCCCTCATTTGACCTGTGACAACTGGGTCCCGGTGACAGCACAAACATCCTGCCTTAACATGATTGTTAGGTCTTGGCCCGCCAAGTGCCACCAGTTTCCCTACAGACATGTGGTCCCACTCTGGGGACCACCCACGTGCCCAAATAGGCCAACACATGTCCTTTCCAGTGTACTTTTTTCTCACTCACACACACCCTAAGAAACTTCCCAGAAGGTCACCCATCCTGATCACTACTCCAAGACAAGCACACTTAACTGTGGAGTTCTAATTAGGTAGGCTCCCAAAAAGGAAGGTGCACCTTATTGACATGAGTCATATCATTTAGTCATTTAAACCTTATCATTTGGGGGTGTTACATTCACCCCCCCTAGAGCACATGGTCCTCATTATGGGTCCTACATATCATTTAGTCACTCACACAAACCCTGAGAAACTTCCCAGAAGGTCACCCATCTTGATCACTACTCCAGACCAAGCACGTTTAACTATGGAGTTCTAATCAGGTAGGCTCCCAAAAAGGAAGGTTCACCTTTTGACATGAGTCATATCATTTAGTCATTTAACCCTTTATCATTTGGGTGTGTTACATTCACCCTCACCCCACCCCCTTTAGAGCACAACGTCCTCATTATGGGCCCTATATCTCAACCCAGGAAACGCACTGCACTTAAGTCTAGGTTCCTCCTTTGATACCAAATGTGATAACTGGGTCCTAATGACAGCACAGACACCTCGCCTTAACATGGTCGTCAGGTCTTGGCCTGCCAAGTGCCACCAGTTGCCCCATAGACATGTGGTCCCCACTCTAGGGCCCACCCACGTGCCTGAACGGGTCATATGACTAATGAAAACCCCCATAGGCCCCGACTCATGATAACCCTACCCTTACCCTCTTAGATCACACAACTACATATCATTTAGTCACTTACACACCCCCAAGCACGCTTAACTGTGGAGTTCTAATCAGGTAGGCTTCCGAAAAGGAAGGTTCACCTTGTTGACATGAGTCATATCATTTAGTCATTTAACCCTTTATCATTTGGGGGTGTTACATTCACCCCCCCCCCCCCCGTTAGAGCACAACGTCCTCATTATGGGCCATACATCTCAACCTAGGCAGTGCACTACACTAAAGGCTAGGTTCCTCCTTTGATACCAAATATGACAACTGGGTCCTGATGACAGTACAAACACTCCGCCTTAACATGGTCGTCGGGTCTTGGCCCACCAAGTGCCACCAGTTGCCCCGAAGACATGTGGCCCCACTATGGGGCCCACCCACGTGCCCCATCGGGTCATTTGACTAATGACAGCTCCCATAGGCCACAACGCATAAGAACCATCTCCTTACCCTCCTAGATCACACAACTACATATCATTTAGTCACTCACACACACCCTGAGAAACTTCTCAGAAGGTCACCCATCTTGATCACTACTCCAGACCAAGCATGCTTAACTGTGGAGTTCTAATCAGGTAGGCTCCGGAAAAGGAAGGTGCACCTTGTTGACATTAGTCATATCATTTAGTCATTTAACCCTTTATGATTTGGGGGTGTTACATTCACCCCCCCCCCCCTTAGAGAAAAAGGTCCTCATTATGGGCCCTACATCTCAACCAAGGCAGTGCACAACACTTAAGGCTAGGTTCCTCCTTTGATACCAAATGTGACAACAGGGTTCTGATGACAGCACAGACACCCAGCCTTAACATGGTCGTCAGGTCATGGCCCGCCAAGTGCCACCAGTTGCCCTGCAGACATGTGGTCCCACTCTGTGGCCCACCCACGTGACTGAACGGGTCATCTGACTAATGACAACCCCCATAGTCTACGATGCATGAGATTCCTCCCCTTACCCCCTCTTATCATTTGGGATGTTACATGAGTCGTATAATCTAGTCATTTAACCCTTTATCATTTGGGGGTGTTACATTCACCCCCCCCCCCTTTAGAGCACAACGTCCTCATTATGGGCCCTATATCTCAACCTAGGCAGTGCACTGCACTTAAGGCTAGGTTCCTCCTTTAGAGCAAAAGGTCCTCATTATGGGACCTACATCTCAACCCAGGCAGTGCACTGCACTTAAGGCTAGGTTCCTCCTTTGATACCAAATGTGACAACTGGGTCCTGATGACAGCACACACACCCAGCCTTAACATGGTCGTCGGGTCTTGGCCCACAAAGTGCCACCAGTTGCCCCGCAGACATGTGGTACCCACTCTGTCGCCCACCCACGTGCCTGAACGGGTCATCTGACTAATGAAACTTCCATAGGCTACGACGCATGATAACCCTCCCCTTACCCTTCTCTTATCATTTGGGGGTGTTACATGAGTCATATCATTTATTCATTTAACCCTTTATCATTATGGGCCCTATATCTCAACCTAGGCAGTGCACTGAACTTAAGGTTAGGTTTCTCCTTTAGAGAAAAAGGTCCTCATTATGGGACCTACATCTTAACCCAGGCAGTGCACTGCACTTAAGGCTAGGTTCCTCCTTTAGAGCAAAAGGTCCTCATTATGGGACCTACATCTCAACCCAGGCAGTGCACTGCACTTAAGGCTAGGTTCCTCCTTTGATACCAAATGTGACAACCGGGTCCTGATGACAGCACACACACACAGCCTTAACATGGTCGTCAGGTCTTGGCCCACAAAGTGCCACCAGTTGCCCCGCAGACATGTGCTCCCCACTCTGTCGCCCACCCACGTGCCTGAACAGGTCATCTGACTAATGAAAACTTCCATAGGCTACGACGCATGAGAACCCTCCCCTTACCCTCCTCTTATCATTTGGGGGTGTTACATGAGTTGTATCATTTATTCATTTAACCCTTTATCATTTGGGAGTGTTACATTCGCCCCCCCCCCTTTAGATCACAACGTCCTCATTATGGGCCCTATATCTCAACCTAGGCAGTGCACTGCACTTAAGGCTATGTTCCTCCTTTGATACCAAATGTGACAACTAGGTCCTGATGACAGCACAGACACCCCGCCTTAACATGGTCGTTGGGTCTTGGCCCGCCAAGTGCCACCAGTTGCCCTATAGACATGTGGTCCCCACTCTAGGGCCCAACCACATGCCTGAACAGGTCATCTGACTAATGACAGCCCCCATAGTCCATGACGCATGATAACCCTCCTATATCACGTGGCTACATATCATTTAGTCACTCACACACACCCTGAGAAACTTCCCAGAAGGTCACCCATCTTGATCACTACTCCAGACCAAACACACTTAACTGTGGAGTTCTAATCAGGTAGGCTCTCGAAAATGAAGGTGCACCTTGTTGACATGAGTCATATCATTTAGTCATTTAACCCTTTATCATTTAAGGGTGTTACATTAACCCCCCCCCCCCCACTCCCTTTAGAGCACAAGGTCCTCATTACAGGCCCTACATCTCAACCCAGGCAGTGCACTACACTTAAGGCTAGGTTCCTCCTTTGATAACAAATGTGAAAACTGGGTCCTGATGACGGCACAAACACCCCGCCTTAACATGGTCATCGGGTCCTGGCCCGCCAAGTGCCACCAGTTGCCCCGCAGACATGTGGTCCCCACTCTGGGGCCCACCCACGTACCTGAACGGGTCATCTGATTAATAACAACCCCCATAGGCCACGACACATTAGAACCCTCCCCTTACCCTCCTCTTATCATTTGGGGGTGTTACATTCACCCCCCCCCCCACCCCTTTAGATCACAAGGTCCTCATTGTGGGACCTACATATCATTTAGTCACTCACACACACCTAGAGAAACTTTCCATAAGGTCACCCATCTTGATCACTACTCCAGACCAAGCACACTTAACTGTGGAGTTCTAATCAGGTAGTCTCCCGAAAAAGAAGGTGCACCTTGTTGACATAAGTCATATCATTTAGTCATTTAACCCTTTATCATTTGGGGGTGTTACATTCACCCCCGCCCCCCCTTTAGAGCATAACGTCCTCATTATGGGCCCTACATCTCAACCCAGGAAGTGCACTACACTTAAGGCTATGTTCCCCCTTTGATACCAAATGTGACAACTGGGTCTTGATGATAGCACATACACCTCGCCTTAACATGGTTGTCGGGTCTTGGCCCACCAAGTGTCACCAGTTGCCCCGTAGACATGTGGTCCCCACTCTGGGGCCCACCCACATGCCTGAACGGGTCATCTGACTATTGACATCCCTCATAGGCCACGACGCATGAGAACCCTCCCCTTACCCTCTTAGATCACGCGACTACATATCATTTAGTCACTCACACACCCCAAGCACGCTTAACTGTGGAGTTCTAATCAGGTAGGCTCCCGAAAAGGAAGGTGCACCTTATTGACATGAGTCATATCATTTATTCATTTAACCCTTTATCATTTGGTGGTGTTACATTCACCCCCCCCCCTTTAGTGCACAACTTCCTCATTATGGGCCCTACATCTCAAACTAGGCAGTGCACTACACTTAAGGCTAGGTTCCTCCTTTGATACCAAATGTGACAAATGGGTCCTGATGACAACACATACACCCCGCCTTAACATGGTCATCGGGTCTTGGCCCGCCAAGTGCCACCAGTTACCCCATAGACATGTGGTCCCCACTCTGGGGCCCACCCATGTGCCTGAATGGGTCATCTGACTAATGACAGCCCCCATAGGACACGACGCATGAGAACCCTCCCCTTACCCTCCTAGATCACGTGACTACTTATAATTTAGTCACTCACACACACCCTGAGAAACTTCTCAGACGGTCACCCATCTTGATCACTACTCCACACCAAGCACGTTAAACTGTGGAGTTCTAATCAAGTAGGATCCCGAAAAAGATGGTGCACCATGTTGACATGAGTCGTATCATTTAGTCTTTTCACCCTTTATCATTTGGGGGTGTTCCATTCACCCCCCCCCATTAGAGCATAAGGTCCTCATTATGGGCCCTAAATCTAAACCCAGGCAGTGCACTGCACTTAAGGATAGGTTCCTCCTTTGATAAAAAATGTGACAACTAGGTCCTAATGATAACACAGACACCCCGCCTTAACATGGTCGTCAGTTCATGTCCTGTCCAGTGCCACCAGTTGTCCCGTAGAAATGTGGTCCCCACTCTGGGGCCCACCCACGTGCCTGAACGGGTCATCTGACTAATGACATCCTCCATAGGCCACAACGCATGAGAACCCTCCCCTTACCCTCCTAGATCACGCGACCCCCCTCAGATGAACCCCCATGGTGCATGCCCCTCCCTCATTTGACCTGTGACAACTGGGTCCCGATGAGAGCACATACACCCCGCCTTAACATGGTCGTCGGGTCCTGGCCCGCCAGGTGCCACCAGTTGCCCTAGAGACACGTGGTCCCCACTCTGGGGCCCACCCACATGCCCGAACAGGCCAACACATGTTCTTTTCATTGTGATTTTTCCTTACTCACACACACCTTGAGAAACTTCCTAGAAGGTCATCCATCTTTATCACTACTTCTAACCAATCACACTTAACTGTGAAGTTCTAATCAGGTAGGCTCCTTAAAAGGAAGGTGCACCTTGTTGACATGAGTCATATCATTTATCCATTTAACCCTTTATCATTTGGGGGTGTTACATTCACCCCCCCCCCCCCTAGAGCCCAAGGTCCCCATTATGGGCCATACATATCAACCCAGGCAGTGCACTGCACTTAAGGCTAGGTTCCTCCTTTGATACAAAATGTGATAGCTAGGTCCTGATGACAGCACACACACCCCTCCTTAACATGGATGTCGGGTCTTGGCCCACCAAGTGCCACCAGTTTCATTGTAGACATGTGGTCCCCACACTGGGGCCCACCCACATGCTTGAACGGGTCATCTGACTAATGAAAACCCCCATAGTACACGATGCATGAGAAGCCTCCCCTTACCCTCCTAGATCACGCGACCCCCGTCAGATGAACCCCCCATGGTGCATGCCCCTCCCTCATTTGACATGTGACAACTGGATCCCAGTGAGAGCACATACACCCCGCCTTAACATGGTCACCGGGTCCTGGCCCTCCAGGTGCCACCAGTTTCCCTACAGACATGTGGTCCCCACTCTGGATCCCACCCACATGCCCGAACAGGTCAACACATGTTTTTTCCAGTGTTATTTTTCCTCACTCAGACACACCCTGAGAAACTTCCTAGAAGGTCACCCATCTTGATCACTACTCCAGACCAAGCACACTTAAATGTGGAGTTCTAATCAGGTAGGCTCATGAAAAGGAAGGTGCACCTAGTTAACATGAGTCATATCATTTATTCATTTAACCCTTTATCATTTGGGGGTGTTACATCCCCCCCCCCCCTTAAGAGCACAAGGTCCTCATTATGGGCCCTACATCTCAACCCAGGCAGTGCATTGCACTTAAGGCTAGGTTCTTCCTTTGATACCAAATGTGACAACTGGTTCCTGATGACAGCACAGACACCCCGCCTTAACACGGTCGTCGGGTCTTGGCCCGCCAAGTTCCACCAGTTTCCCCACAGACATGTGGTCCCCACTCTGGGGCTCACCCACATGCCTGAACGGTTCATCTAACTAATGAAATACCCCATAGGCCATGATGCATGAGAAACTTTCCCTTGCTGACATGAGTCATATCATTTAGTCATTTAAACCTTTATCATTTGGGGGTGTTACATTCACCCCCCCCCCCACCCCCCCACCCCCATTTAGAGCACAAGGTCCTCATTATAGGCCCTACATCTCAACCCAGGCAGTGCACTACACTTAAGTCTAGGTTCCTCCTTTGATACCAAATGTGACAACTGGGTCCTGATGACAGTACAAAAAGCCCGCCTTAACATGGTCGTCGGGTCTTGGCCTGCCAAGTGCCACCAGTTGCCCCACAAACATGTGGTCCCCACTGTGGGGCTCACCCACGTGCCTGAACGAGTCATCTAACTAATGAAAGCCCCCATAGGCCACGACGCATGAGAACCCTCCCCTTACCCTCCTAGATCATGCTACCCCCTCGGATGAACCCTCCATGGTGCATGCCCCTCCCTCATTTGACCTGTGACAACTGGGTCCCGATGACAGCACAGACACCCCGCCTTAACATGGTCGTCGGGTCCTGACCCGCCAGGTGCCACCAGTTTCCATACAGACATGTGGTCCCCACTCTGGGGCCCACCCACGTGCCCGAATGGGCCAACACATGTTCTTTCCAGTGTTCTTTTTCCTCACTCACACACACCCTGGGAAACTTCCCATAAGGTCACCCATCCTGATCATTATGGTCCCTACATCTCAACCCAGGAAGTGCAATGCACTTAAGGCTAGGTTCCTCCTTCGATACCAAATGTGACAACTGGGTCCTGATGACATCACTGAAACCCCACCTTAACATGGTCGTCATGTCTTGGCCCGCCAAGTGCCACCAGTTGCCTGCAGACATGTGGTCCCCACTCTGGGGCTCACCCACATGCCTGAACGGGTCATCTAACTAATGAAAGCCCCTATAGTCCACAATGCATGAGAACCCTCCCCTTACCCTCCTAGATCACATGACCCCCCTCGGATGAACCCCCCATGGTGCATGCCCCTCCATCATTTGACCTGTGACAACTAGGTCCTGGTGATAGCACTGACACCCCACCTTAACATGGTCATCGGGTCCTGACCCGCCAGGTGCCACCAGTTTCCCTACAGACATGTGGTCCCCACTCTGGGTCCCACCCACGTGCCCGAATAGTCCAACACATGTTCTTTCCAGTGTGCTTTTTCCTCACTCACACACACCCTGGGAAACTTCCTAAAAGGTCACCCATCCAGATCACTACTCCCGGCCAAGCACGCTTAACTGTGGAGTTCTAATCAGGTAGGCTCCCGAAAAAAAGGTGCACCTTGTTGACATGAGTCATATCATTTTTTCATTTAACCCTTTATCATTTGGGCGTGTTACATTCACCCCCCCCCCCTTAGATCACAACGTCCTCATTATGGGCCCTACATCTCAACCCAGGCAGTGCACCGCACTTAAGGCTAGGTTCCTCCTTTGATACCAAATGTGAAAATTGGGTCCCAGTGACAGCACAGATACCCCACCTTAACATGGTCGTCGGGTCCTGGCCCGCCAAGTGCCACCAGTTGCCCCGCAGACATGTGGTCCCCACTCTCGGGCCCACCCACGTGCCTAAACTGGTCATCTGACTAATGACAGACCTCACAGTCCACGGATCATGAGAACCCTCCCCTTACCCTCCTAGATCTCGCGACCCCCTCGGATGAACCCCCATGGTGCATGCCCCTCCCTCATTTGACCTGTGACAACTGGGTCCTGGTGACAGCACAAACACCCCGCCTTAACATGGCCATCAGGTCCTGGCCTGTCAGGTGCCACCAGTTGCCCTACAGATATGTGGTCCCCACTATGGGGCCCACCCATGTGCACAAATAGTCCAACACATGTCCTTTCCAGTGTGATTTTTCCTCACTCACACAAGAAACTTCCCATAAGTTCACCCATCCTGATCACTACTCCAGGCCAAGCATGCTTAACTGTGAAGTTCTAATTAGGTAGGCTCCCAAAAGGGAAGGTGCACCTTGTTGACGTAATTCATTTAGTCATTTAACCCTTTATCATTAGGGGGTGTTACATTCACCCCCCTAGAGCACAACATCCTCATTATGGGCCCTACATCTCAACTGAGGCAGTGCACCACACTTAAGGCTGGGTTCCTCCTTTGATACCAAATGTGATAACTGGGTCCCGGTGATAGCACAGACACCCCCACCTTAACATGGTCGTCGGGTCCTGGACCGCCAAGTGCCACCAGTTTCCCTGTAGACATGTGGTCCCCACTCTAGGGCCCACCCACATGCCTAAACAGGTCATATGACTAATGACATGAGTCATTTAGTCATTTAACCCTTTATCATTAGGGGGTGTTACATTCACCCCCCCCCCCCTTAGAGCACAACATCATCATTATGGGCCATGTATCTCAACTCAAGAATTGCACCACACTTAAGGTTGAGTTCCTCCTTTGATACCAAATGTGACAACTGGGTCCTGGTGACAGCAGAGACACCCCCGCCTTAACATGGTCGTCGGGTTCTGGCCTTCCAAGTACCACCAGTTTCCCCGCAGAAATTTGGTCCCCACTTTAGGGCCCACCGACATGCCTAAACGGTCATCTGACTAATGACAGCCCCCACTAGCCAACACATATCTTTTTCGGTGTTCTTTGTCCTCACTCACACACACCCTGTGAAACTTCCCAGAAGGTCACCCATCCTGATCACTACTTCAGGCCAAGCACGTTTAACTATGAAATTCTAATCAGGTAGGCTCCAGAAAAGGAAGGTTCACCTTGTTGACATGAGTCATATCATTTAGTCATTTAAACCTTTATCATTTGGGGGTGTTACATTCACCCCCCCCCCCTAGAGCACAAGTTCCTCATTATGGGTCCTACATATCATTTAGTCACTCACACACACCCTGAAAAACTTCCCAGAAGGTCACCCATCTTGATCACTACTCCAGACCAAGCACGTTTAACTGTGGAGTTCTAATCAGGTAGGCTCCTGAAAAGGAAGGTGCACCTTGTTGATATGAGTCATATCATTTAGGCATTTAACCCTTTATCATTTGGGTGTGTTACATTCACCCTCACCCCACCCCCTTTAGAGCACAACTTCCTCATTATGGGCCCTATATCTCAACCCAGGAAACGCACTGCACTTAAGGCTAGTTTCCTCCTTTGATACCAAATGTGATAACTGGGTCCTAATGACAGCACAGACACCCCACCTTAACATGGTCGTCAGGTCTTGGCCCGCCAAGTGCCACCAGTTGCCCCATAGACACGTGGTCCCCACTCTGGGGCTCACCCACGTGCCTGAATGGGTCATATGACTAATGACAACCCCCATAGGCCCCGACGCATGAGAACCCTACCCTTAACCTCTTATATCACATGACTACATATCATTTAGTCACTTACACACCCCCAAGCACGCTTAACTGTGGAGTTCTAATCAGGTAGGCTTCCGAAAAGAAAGGTTCACCTTGTTGACATGAGTCATATCATTTAGTCATTTAACCCTTTATCATTTGGGGGTGTTACATTCACCCCCCTCCCCCCTTAGAGCACAACGTCCTCATTATGGGCCATACATCTCAACCTAGGCAGTGCACTACACTAAAGGCTAGGTTCCTCCTTTGATACCAAATATGACAACTGGGTCCTGATGACAGTATAGACACTCCGCCTTAACATGGTCATCGGGTCTTGGCCCGCCAAGTGCCACCAGTTGCCCCAAACACATGTGGTCCCCACTATGGGGCCCACCCACGTGCCCCATCGGGTCATTTGACTAATGACAGCTCCCATAGTCCACAACGCATAAGAACCACCCCCTTACCCTCCTAGATCACACAACTACATATCATTTAGTCACTCACACACAGCCTGAGAAACTTCTCAGAAGGTCACCCATCTTGATCACTACTCCAGACCAAGCATGCTTAACTGTGGAGTTCTAATCAGGTAGGCTCCTGAAAAGGAAGGTGCACCTTGTTGACATTAGTCATCTCATTTAGTCATTTAACCCTTTATGATTTGGGGGTGTTACATTCACCCCCCCCCCCCCTAGAGCAAAAGGTCCTCATTATGGGCCCTACATCTCAACCAAGGCAGTGCACTACACTTAAGGCTAGGTTCCTCCTTTGATACCAAATGTGACAACAGGGTCCTGATGACAGCACATACACCCAGCCTTAACATGGTCGTCAGGTCATGGCCCGCCAAGTGCCACCAGTTGCCCCGCAGACATGTGGTCCCACTCTGTGGCCCACCCACATGCCTGAACGGGTCATTTGACTAATGACAACCCCCATAGGATACGACGCATGAGAACCCTCCCCTTACCACCCTCTTATAATTTGGGATGTTACCTGAGTCGTATCATTTATTCATTTAACCCTTTATCATTTGGGGGTGTTACATTCACCCCCCCCCCCTTTAGAGCACAACGCCCTTATTATGGGACCTATATCTCAACCTAGGCAGTGCACTGCACTTAAGGCTAGGTTCCTCCTTTAGAGCAAAAGGTCCTAATTATGGGACCTACATCTCAACCTAGGCAATGCACTGCACTTAAGGCTAGGTTCCTCCTTTGATACCAAATGTTACAACTGGGTCCTAATGACAGCACATACACCCAGCCTTAACATGGTCATCGGGTCTTCGCCCACCAAGTGCCACCAGTTTCCCTGCAGACATGTGGTCCCCAATCTGTCGCCCACCCACGTGCCTGAACGGGTCATCTGACTAATGCAAAACCCCATAGGCTACGACGCATGAGAACCCTCACCTTACCATCCTCTTATCATTTGGGGGTGTTACATGAGTCGTACCATTTAGTGATTCAACCCTTTATCATTTTGGAGTGTTACATTCACCCCCCCCCCCTTTAGATCACAATGTCCTCATTATGGGCCCTATATCTCAACCCAGGCAGTGCACTGCACTTAAGGCTAGGTTCCTCCTTTGATACCAAATGTGACAACGGGGTCCTGATGACAGCACAGACCCCCAGCCTTAACATGATTGTCGGGTCTTGGCCCACCAAGTGTCACCAGTTGCCCTGCAGACATGTGGTCTCCACTCTGTCGCCCACCCACGTGCCTGAACGGGTCATATGACTAATGACAACCCCCATAGGCTACGGCGCATGAGAACCCTCCCCTTACCCTATTCTTATCATTTTGGGTGTTACATGAGTCGTATCATTTATTCATTTAACCCTTTATCATTTGGGAGTGTTACATTCACCCCCCCCCCCCCCCCTTTAGATCACAACGTCCTCATTATGGGCCCTATATCTCAACCTAGGAAGTGCACTACACTTAAGGGTAGGTTCCTCTTTTGATAAAAAATGTGACAACTGGGTCCTGAAGACAGCACAGACACCCAGCCTTAACATGGTCTTCGGGTCTTGGCACACCAAGTGCCACCAGTTGCCCCACAGACATGTGGTCCCCACTCTGTCACCCACCCACGTACCTGAACGGGTCATCTGAATAATGAAAAACCCCATAGGATACAATGCATGAGAACCCTCACCTTACCCTCCTCTTATCATTTGGGGGTGTTACATGAGTCGTATCATTTAGTCATTCAACCCTTTATCATTTGGGAGTGTTACATTCACCCCCCCCCCCCTTTAGATCACAATGTCCTCATTATGGGCCCTATATCTCAACCCAGGCAGTGCACTGCACTTAAGGCTAGGTTCCTCCTTTGATACCAAATGTGACAATGGGGTCCTGATGATAGCACAGACACCCAGCCTTAACATGGTCGTCGGGTCTTGGCCCACCAAGTGCCACCAGTTGCCCCGCAGACATGTGGTCCCCACTTTGTCGCCCACCCACGTGCCTGAACGGGCCATCTGACTAATGACAACCCCCATAGGCTACGACGCATTAGAACCCTCCCCTTACCCTATTATTATCATTTAGGGGTGTTACATGAGTCGTATCATTTAGTCATTTAACCCTTTATTATTTGGGAGTGTTACATTAACCCCCCCCCCCCCTTTAGATCACAACATCCTCATTATGGGCCCTATATCTCAACCTAGGCAGTGCACTACACTTAAGGATAGGTTCCTCCTTTGATACCAAATGTGACAACTGGGTCCTGATGATAGCACAGACACCCCTCCTTAACATGGTCGTTGGGTCTTGGCCCGCCAAGTGCCACCAGTTGCCCTGTAGACATGTGGTCCCCACTCTAGGGCCCAACCACATGCCTGAACCGGTCATCTAACTAATGACAGCCCCCATAGCCCATGACGCATGAGAACCCCCCCCCCCATTACCCTATTATATCACGCGACTACATATCATTTAGTCACTCACACACACCCTGAGAAACTTCCCAGAAGGTCACCAGTCTTTATCACTACTCCAGACCAAGCACACTTAATTGTGGAGTTCTAATTAGGTAGGCTCCCGAAAATGAAGGTGCACCTTGTTGACATGAGTCATATCATTTAGTCATTTAACCCTTTATCATTTGGGGGTGTTACATTAACCCCCCCCCCCCCCCTTTAGAGCACAAGGTCCTCATTATAGGCCCTACATCTCAACCCAGGCAGTGCACTACACTTAAGGCTAGGTTCCTCCTTTGATAAAAAATGTGACAACTGGGTCCTGATGACGGCACAAACATCCCGTCTTAACATGGTCGTCGGGTCTTGGCCCGCCAAGTGCCACCAGTTTCCCCGCAGACATGTGGTCCCCACTCTGGGGGCCCACCCACGTGCCTAAACGGGTCATCTGACTAATGACAACCCCCATAGGCCACGACGCATGAGAAGCCTCCCCTTACCCTCCTCTTATCATTTGGGGGTGTTACATTCACCCCCCCACCCCTTTAGATCACAAGGTCCTCATTGTGGGCCCTACATATCATTTAGTCACTCACACACACCCTGAGAAACTTTCCATAAGGTCACCCATCTTGATCACTACTCCAGACCAAGCACACTTAACTGTGGAGTTTTAATCAGGTAGGATCCCGAAAAGGAAGGTGCACCTTGTTGACATAAGTCATATCATTTAGTCATTTAACCCTTTATCATTTGGGGGTGTTACATTCACCCCCCCCCCCTTTAGAGCACAACGTCCTCATTATGGGCCCTACATCTCAAACCAGAAAGTGCACTGCACTTAAGGCTAGGTTCCTCCTTTGATTCCAAATGTGAAAACTGGGTCCTGATGACAGCACATACACCCCGCCTTAACATGGTTGTCGGGTCTTGGCCCACAAAGTGCCACCAGTTTCCCCGTAGACATGTGGTCCCCACTCTGAGGCCCACCCACTTGCCCGAACGGGTCATCTGACTAATGAAATCCCTCATAGGCCACGACGTATAAGAACCCTCCCCTTACCCTCCTAGATCACGCGACTACATATCATTTAGTCACTCACACACCCCAAGCGTGCTTAACTGTGGAGTTCTAATCTGGTAGGCTCCCAAAAAGGAAGGTGCACCTTATTGACATGAGTCATATCATTTATTCATTTAACCCTTTATCATTTGGTGGTGTTACATTCACCCCCCCCCCTTTAGTGCACAACGTCCTCATTATGGGCCCTACATCTCAACCTAGGCAGTGCACTGCACTTAAGTCTAGGTTCCTCCTTTGATACCAAATGTGACAAATGGGTCCTGATGACAGCACAAACACCCCGCCTTAACAAGGTCATCGGGTCTTGGCTTTCCAAGTGCCACCAGTTACCCCATAGACATGTGGTCCCCACTCTGGGGCCCACCCATGTGCCTGAACGGGTCATCTGACTAATGACAGCCCCCATAGGCCACGACGCATGATAACCCTCCCCTTACCCTCCTAGATCACGCGACTACATATAATTTAGTCAATCACACACACCCTGAGAAACTTCCCAGACGGTCACCCATCTTAATCACTACTCCAGACCAAGCACGTTAAACTATGGAGTTCTAATCAAGTAGGCTCCCAAAAAAGAAGGTGCACCATGTTGACATGAGTCATATCATTTAGTCTTTTCACCCTTTATCATTTGGGGGTGTTACATTCACCCCCCCCCCCTTAGAGCACAAATTCCTCATTATGGGCCCTACATCTCAACCCAGGAAGTGCACTGCACTTAAGGCTAGGTTCCTCCTTTGATAAAAAATGTGACAACTAGGTCCTGATGATAACACAAACACCCCACCTTAACATGGTTGTCAGGTCATGTCCTACCCAGTGCCACCAGTTGTCCCGTAGACATGTGGTCCCCACTCTGGGGCCCACCCACGTGCCTGAACGGGTCATCTGACTAATGAAATCCTCCATAGGCCACGACGCATGAGAACCCTCCCCTTACCCTCCTAGATCACGCGACCCCCCTCAGATGAACCCCCATGGTGCATGCCCCTCTCTCATTTGACATGTGACAACTGGGTCCCGGTGAGAGCACATACACCCCGCCTTAACTTGGTCGTCGAGTCCTGGCCCGCCAGGTGCCACCAGTAACCCTAGAGACATGCGGTCCCCACTCTGGGGCCCACCCATGTGCCCGAACAGGCCAACACATGTTCTTTTCAGTGTGCTTTTTCCTTACTCACACACACCCTGAGAAACTTCCTATAAGGTCATCCATCTTGATCACTACTCCAGACCAAGCACACTTAACTGTGAAGTTCTAATCAGGTAGGCTCCTGAAAAGGAAGGTGCACCTTGTTGACATAAGTCATATTATTTAGTCATTTAACCCTTTATCATTTGGGGGTGTTACATTCACCCTCCCCCCCTAGAGCCCAAGGTCCCCATTATGGGCCATACATATCAACCCAGGAAGTGCACTACACTTAAGGCTGGGTTCCTCCTTTGATACAAAATGTGACAACTAGGTCTTGATGACAGCACACACGCCCCTCCTTAACATGGATGTCGGGTCTTGGCCCGCTAAGTGCCACCAGTTGCCCTGCAGACATGTGGTCCCCACTCTGGGGCCCACCCACATGCCTAAACGGGTCATCTGACAAATGAAAACCCCCATAGGCCACGACACATGAGAACCCTCCCCTTACCCTCCTAGATCACGTGACCCCCGTCGGATGAACCCCCCATGGTGCATGCCCCTCCCTCATTTGACCTGTGACAACTGGATCATGGTGAGAGCACATACACCCCTCCTTAACATGGTCGTCGGGTCCTGGCCCGCCAGGTGCCACCAGTTTCCCTACAGACATGTGGTCCCCACTCTGGAGCCCACCCACATGCCCAAACAGGTCAACACATGTTTTTTCCAGTGTTCTTTTTCCTCACTCAAACACACCCTGAGAAACTTCCTAGAAGGTCACCCATCTTGATCACTACTCCAGACCAAGCACACTTAACTGTGGAGTTCTAATCATGTAGGCTCCTGAAAAGGAAGGTGTACCTTGTTAACATGAGTCATATCATTTAGTCATTTAACCCTTTATCATTTGGGGGTATTACATCCCCCCCCCCTTTAGAGCACAAGGTCCTCATTATGGTCCCTACATCTCAACCCAGGCAGTGCACTACACTTAAGGATAGGTTCCTCCTTTGATACCAAATGTGACAACTGGGTCCTGATGACAGCACAGACACCCCACCTTAACATGGTCGTCGGGTCTTGGCCCGCCAAGTGTCATCAGTTTCCCCGCAGACATGTGGTCCCCACTCTAGGGCTCACCCACGTGACTGAATGGTTCATCTAACTAATGAAATCCCCCATAGGCCATGATGCATGAGAACCCTCCCCTTTTTGACATGAGTCATATCATTTAGTCATTTAACCCTTTATCATTTGGGGGTGTTACATTCACCCCCCCCCCCCCCCACACCCATTTAGAGCACAAGGTCCTCATTATAGGCCCTACATCTCAACCCAGGCAGTGCACTACACTTAAGTCTAGGTTACTCCTTTGATACCAAATGTGACAACTGCGTCCTGATGACAGCACAGAAACCCCGCCTTAACATGGTCATCGGGTCTTGGCCCGCCATGTGCCACCAGTTGCCCCGCAAACATGTGGTCCCCACTCTGGGGCTCACCCATGTGCCTGAACGGGTCATATAACTAATGAAAGCCCCCATAGGCCACGACGCATGATAACCCTCCCCTTACCCTCCTATATCATGTGACCCCCCTCGGATGAACCCTCCATGGTGCATGCCCCTCCCTCATTTGACATGTGACAACTGGGTCTCGATGACAACACAGACACACCGCCTTAACATGGTCATCGGGTCCTGACCCGCCAGGTGCCACTAGTTTCCATACAAACATGTGGTCCCCACTCTGAGTCCCACCCACGTGCCTGAACAGGCCAACACATGTTCTTTCCAGTGTGCTTTTTCCTCACTCACACACACCCTGGGAAACTTCCCATAAGGTCACCCATCCTGATCATTATGGGCCCTACATCTCAACCCAGGCAGTGCACTGCACTTAAGGCTAGGTTCATCCTTTGATACCAAATGTGACAACTGGGTCCTAATGACATCACTGAAACCCCACCTTAACATGGTCGTCGGGTCTTGGCCCGCCAAGTGCCACCAGTTGCCCGCAGACATGTGGTCCCCACTCTGGGGCTCACCCACATGCCTGAACGGGTCATCTAACTAATGAAAGCCCCCATAGGCCATGACACATGAGAACCCTCCCCTTACCCTCCTAGATCACACGACCCCCCTCGGATGAACCCCCCATGGTGCATGCCCCTCCCTCATTTGACCTGTGACTACTGGGTCCTGGTGATAGCACAGACACCCCACCTTAACATGGTCATCGGGTCCTGACCCGCCAGGTGCCACCAGTTTCCCTATAGACATGTGGTCCCCACTCTAGGTCCCACCCACGTGCTCGAACAGGCCAACACATGTTCTTTCCAGTGTGCTTTTTCCTCACTCACACGCACCCTGAGAAACTTCCTAGAAGGTCACCCATCCAGATCACTACTCCCGGCCAAGAACGCTTAACTGTGGAGTTCTAATCAGGTAGGCTCCCAAAAAAAAGGTGCACCTTGTTTACATGACTCATATCATTTTTTCATTTAACCCTTTATCATTTGGGGGTGTTACATTCACCCCCCCCCCCTTTAGAGCACAACGTCCTCATTATGGGCCCTACATCTCAACCCAGGCAGTGCACCACACTTAAGGATAGGTTCCTCCTTTGATACCAAATGTGACAACTGGGTCCCAGGGACAGCACAGATACCCCGCCTTAACATGGTCAGCGGGTCCTGGCCCGCCAAGTGCCACCAGTTGCCCCGCAGACATGTGGTCCCCACTCTCGGGCCCACCCACGTTCCTGAACTGGTCATCTGACTAATGACAGACCTCACAGTCCACGGATCATGATAACCCTCCACTTACCCTCCTATATCTTGCGACCCCCCTCAGATGAACCCCCATGGTGCATGCCCCTCCCTCATTTGACCTGTGAAAACTGGGTCCCGGTGACAGCACAGACACCCCGCCTTAACATGGCCATCAGGTCCTGGCCTGCCAGGTGCCACCAGTTGCCCTACAGATATGTGGTCCCCACTATGGGGCCCACCCATGTGCCCAAACAGTCCAACACATGTCCTTTCCAGTGTGCTTTTTCCTCACTCACATAAGAAACTTCCCAGAAGGTCACCCATCCTGATCATTACTCTAGGCCAAGCATGATTAACTGTGAAGTTCTAATCAGGTAGGCTCCCAAAAGGGAAGTTTCACCTTGTTGACATGATTCATTTAGTCATTTAACCCTTTATCATTAGGGGGTGTTACATTCACCCCCCCTAGAGCACAACATCCTCATTATGGGCCCTACATCTCAACTGAGGCAGTACACCACACTTAAGGCTGGGTTCCTCCTTTGATACCAAATGTGATAACTGGGTCCCGATGATAGCACAGACACCCCCGCCTTAACATGGTTGTCGGGTCCTGGACCGCCAAGTGCCACCAGTTTCCCTGCAGACATGTGGTCCCCACTCTAGGGCCCACCAACATGCCTAAACAGGTCATCTGACTAATGACATGAGTCATTCAGTCATTTAACCCTTTATCATTAGGGGGTGTTACATTCACCCCCCCCCTAGAGCACAACATCCTCATTATGGGCCCTGTATCTCAACTCAAGTAGTGCACCACACTTAAGGCTGAGTTCCTCCTTTGATACCAAATCTGACAACTGGGTCCCTGTGACAGCATAGACACCCCCGCCTTAACATTGTCGTCGGGTCCTAGCCTGCCAAGTACCACTAGTTTCCCCGCAGACATGTGGTCCCCACTTTAGGGCCCACTCACATGCCTAAACGGGTCATCTTGCTAATGACAGCCCCCACTAGCCAACACATATCTTTTCCGGTGTGCTTTGTCCTCACTCATACACACCCTGGGAAACTTCCCAGAAGGTCACCCATCCTGATCACTACTTTAGGCCAAGCACATTTAACTATGAAATTCTAATCAAGTAGGCTTCCGAAAAGAAAGGTTCACCTTGTTGACATGAGTCATATCATTTAGTCATTTAACCCTTTATCATTTGGGGGTGTTACATGACCTCCTCTCCTTGGGAAATTTCCACCAGTTCTCTCAAATTTCTCACCAAATCTTTGAGGTAAGGTTCGTTGCTCCCTCTTCTTCCCTTATTTTGGTCAATTTTGGTCTCCCCATTGACCTACATAGTTCATATGAAATCCTAAGTTGAGGTTTAACCTCAATTTTGGTTTTATTCCGGTGTTAGGTTGTGTGAAAGGCTTATCAAGACTCCTTTGGTCATATTCCAACATCCATCATCAAAGGCAAAGCAGATTTGGTCGATTTGGTCTGCCACTTCTATCTGAGGTGAGGTTATTTTTCCACTTCTTGGTTTCACACCTTTTATTTAGGGGTCCTTAATGTGTTTTTGAGTCCCTAGATTTTAATTTGGGTGCATCTATCTTTTCCACAATGTTTTGAGTTCTTAATAATTTTTTTTGTAGAGCGTTTGGTCATCTTTGCTGAAGCACACACACAAACATAGGTATGTATGTATGTATAAATATATATCTTCCTCATGAATATTCCCTCATAGTGAGGTAAATATATATTTTGGATTAAAGTATATATATGTGTGTGTGTGTAATAATGTATGTGCGTGTGAGTGTGGGGTGGTTTCAAGTGGTCATCGCCAAATTTGAAAAGTGTCGAGTGTCGGCTTGGTCAAATGCTTGAGGTAGGATCCTTTTCATTTTCCCTTTAGTTCAATAATTCATTAATTACTTTATTCTATCACTTCCTTTGGATATTGATTGTTGCTGCTTGGTTTTAGAATAAATGTTTAAATATGATAAGTGATTTGTTTGATAAATAAATTCATGATTTTATAATAAAACCCATCCAACGAAGGTGGACTATCTTCGAAACCAAAAAGTTGTGATAGTTATATATATCCTTCTTAGTTAAGGGTTGAGTTTTCCATATTCTTTCTTGTTGATGCTAGTTTTGTGGAAAGTTAGTAATTTCCCCTTTATATAATATGAATGGATTTTTCATGTATGTTTTGTTTAAATGGAATGTTTAGGACTTTGAGCTATTTTATAAACTGAATAACATACCTTATAAATGGGTATTTCCATTGTAGGGAATATACCCTCTTCCCTTTTATTTCATCTCTTATTTCATGTCTCATTGTTGTGTCGCTCGCTGAAACCTTCTAGTGATGCCTCGTTATCGCGTATTAAATTGTTTGGTTTGACTTTTCATGTTCGTTGTGACCTTATCTTATGGATAAAATTAACAGAGGGGGTTCACCTTACCTCTTGGCTACCCCTTCGGGCATGCCCAACCTAAATGTCCTAATTTTTTAATTCCTTGAGTTGTGTTTCACCTTGGGTGAGTGTGTGGTACCATGGATTAATTTCATAAATTGATGTATTGATTTAAAACAGGAATTGAACCATGGATTGGGCCTTTGAAAATGAATATTCCTATTTCTTATTGTTTAAACTTGTGCATAATCTTGTGTATGTATATTGCTTGTGCCAAAGTGATTTGGATTGGTTGTATAAAACAAAGGGTCAAGCTTGATATCTTGAGACCTTGAGATGTCATTGATGACATATGGTTAAAGGCCTATTAATGACATGTGGCTCTGGTTTCATTTCATTGTTAGATATTATGACTTGTAGCTAATTCTCTTTCTTGAACCTTGCTTATGTTTATTGCTTATTGGCTAGTGATTTGGTTTAGAGCCTTGAGTTACTTTTGTGTGAATTGCCTTATGCCACATTGATGGATTAGATTGTTTTACTTTATAGATTGAGTAGATTGTGGCTCATGGTGCTTGTTTGATATTATGATTTATATATATGCTTAAGATGTGATATATGTATTGATGTTTGACTTTCAATGTGCCTTGGGGACTTGGTTGACTTGATGTGGGATGAGTGAGAACATGGGTTTCGTATTAAGGACTCATGGATGGAATCCTATGCTCGGGTGGTTATACCATGATGCGCTGGGGGTGATGCTTTGGCTTGCCATGTGAGGGCTTCCTGGGTGGTTATTTATACTCTCAAGTGATACTGGTTCCCTAGGGGAGAAACCGTGGATGGATCCATGGGAAATATGGATATGCCATACCTTGGGTGATACTCGGTCCTCTAGTGAGATACCTAGGATGGACTCAGAGTTACCATACCTTGTAGTGATACAAGGGACTCTATATGTATCACTTTGGACGGACTCGATGGTATTAGATTATCAGATGTTCCTGTTGTGATAATTGGGATTATTTTTAGATCACCTTGGATGGGAACATGACTCCACACATGGATTTGATGAATTGGTTGGATTTCTTTCTCTATTTGATTTATGAATCATATGATATGTATCCTTCATTATTACTATGTATTGTGATTGTACTTGAGATGTTTCCCTTACTTTACTAGAACACTTAAATAATGAAATGGGATTTAAAACCCAAGATAAAGCACAACCTTGGGGTATGATTTCCTTGGGTTTCCACATTACAAATGTACCTTGTATATATATATTCTTCTTTGCACAAGTATATTTTTCAGACTTCCAGCTTAGGAAGAAGTAGGTGGTATGAGATGGGTGTTCATTTAGGAACCTGAACCAAGTTTCTATTATTAATTTGTTATCACTATACAATTATTATATATAGAACACTGTATTAATTTATAATGCATTGTCTAGATTAGCTAGACATGGGTGGTGCCATCCTAGTGAGATTTATGTCTCATAACCTGCTCGGGACACCATTGCACTAGGGTACCCAAGTAGTCCTACATGCTTGCAAGTATTTAGATTCATTGCTTGTTTTATGTTGTGTACATGGGAGCTAGGGAGTACAAGACTGATCTCATGATCAAGATGATTGAGAAGTTTACCATTGGGTTTTTCTTTTCTATTGTTATACAATATTACTATTTGTATTTATTGCTTCTTGAACTTGTAGCATCATCTGTTATACATACAATGTTGTGATTTGGCATGGACCGTCTTTTATATTCAGTTGTTATTATATTACACTTCCACTTCTATCTATTCTTGTTTATACTTTCACTATCTATTATCTATTGTTTATCACTATGCATACTATGATCTATGAGGGCATAGTCTCCCCACAGATACACCCTAGGTCATCGCTGCTAGTCAGCAGCCTTTGACATTCGAGGAGATGCACTTGAGGTAATGTGAGCCACCAGTTTGGCTATTGTATTAGTGTTCAGTCAGGCCAAGACATTACAAGTTGAGAAACACATGAGCTTTATTAGCTTATGATTTAACATAATTATCTAAAGCAATTAAAATAAAAGGTCTTAAGAATGTATTTAATGTAATATTTGATTTAAGTCAGGTAATTGTGGGTTATTTATCTCGTTGAATCCTATAGTTAGTATCAAAATCAGTATGTAAAGTATGTGTTTATGAAACCGAGATTGGGAGTGCAGGTTTGAGGTGTCACAGTTGGTATCAGAGTAGGGTTTAGATAACTTTGGATATTAGAATATTTGTTGAGGATAATTTAAGGGTTGATAAGTTAAGACTGATCATAATTTTAAAGGTATGTATAACCCTTTAGGACAATATATGATGCAATTTTAAGGTAATAATGTACCTTTTATTTGGGGATTAGGATAAGATAACTGTAGTGAAAATATTAGGAATAATTCTAATGACATCCTAACATTTTGGTAAATTCTTAAGTATGTGGTTTTCCAAGAAATTACATCATTGTCTGGATACTGAAAAGTGGATGTGGCTATGGAACATATGCATCTAGGGATAATCACCCCCCAAAAAAAGATGATTGAGAATTGACTCAATCTTCACTCTAGTGTATGGTGAATGGGACTAAGACTACACACATAGATAGAAACTCCCAGGGGTATTCCTTGGTTGATCATATACTCTTTATAAACCATTATAAAGGATTGATTTCCTAGTTAATTCAAGAGATTATGTTAAGGATAATGAGAAAACCCAAACAAATATTAACTTATGTTGAACCTATAATGATATAGGTTGAGATATAGATGATATAGGTTAAAATAAAATTGATGTAGGTTCAACTAAAATAATTATAGGATAACTTGATAATGTGATAAAGTATGATATATTGAGGTTAAATTTTCATAATTTTCTTATGATGTTAATTGTTCATCACTTATATTAACCCCTTTGGTTTTAGTAATGGATAGAGCTAAAAGGAAACAAGTTAATAATGGGTGTAAGGGTAATATAGTGACTGTATAAATGATCAACCCATAGAAATGGGAGATGAATTGAGAAATTTAGTGATTATACCAAACCGGTTATCATGAAATATGATTAACCACTTGAACATTGATGAAATCCTGAACACATCAAAGAAGATAAGGAAAGAGTCTCAAGGAAGTTCCATAGATGAATATGATGAAGGAAAGAAGATTCAATTTCATTTATGTCAAATTCGCAGAAAGAATCATGAGGGAAATTAACTTAAAGGGATAGCTAGATTCTATAAGTGTGGAGATGAAGGCCATCAGACTTGCAGATGTAAGGGAAAGAGAGAATCTATAAAAATATGTTGCTTTAATTGAAAAGGATTTGTAAATTATGTAACCCAATGTCCCTCCAAATCCATTTTTTATTACTTCCTAAAAATCCACTTTATGATTAAGTGGTAACATCACATTCAACTGGATTCAAACCAAACCACCGGATTTCAAAATTCAAATTCAATAGAGAAATCAAACTTAGATCCCAAATTTGAAATTCAAAAAGATCTATGCATCGATCCCATCACCACCAAACCATCTCAGGTCATGAAAAATCGAGCAACGATCCACCTCGAGCCGTAACCCATGAAAGTTGAGTTCACCAACATCACCTCCACTTCATTGGAACGATAATCCACTGACCGACCATCATCCCACTGTAGCTTTAACCACCATCCCAAAAGTAACCTTCAACCTCATCGTTGTCATTTTGAAATAAAATACCCATTATCACACTAGTTCATCAGTGAGAGATGCCCACCAAAATCCATCATTATCACTATTAAAACACCATCATCATTGCCATTAAAACACCATCATTGATTTTGTAAAAAATAAATTGTTATCACCATAAAAATATCATAATATAACACCACAAGACTTCAAAAAATTCATCTATGAACTTTATTAAGAAACGAAGACAGGGACCCAAAGTGAGAAAAGTGAATGTTGGTCGCTCCTCTTAGAGACCATTGATTGCTTAAACAACACATCCCAGAACCTCCTTGAAGACCACCACACCAAACCAACTAGGAAGGGAGTGTTAAAATAGGCCCAATGTACCAATAAAAGGGTAAATGAGTGAAATAGTCACCAACAACCATGAAAATAAGGAATATCCTATACAATTACTACTAATGTAGTAGATAGTGAGTTTTCACTCTATATTTTCTGATGTATTATTTCATGAAATTTTTCACCAACTATTTAATATTGAGTTAAAAATAAAAACTCATGGTGTTATGATTATCATATGAATTATTTTCATGGTTTTTGGGAAGTTATTACTTATGGATCTAGCTCTTCTCCCTTAGTAGAATTCCATGTAAAATTAGGAATGGGATAGATCTCTTTATAAATATCTTATAATAATTTTTCATATAGATAAACATCACTACAAATAAAAAATAAACCCATGAACATCTATAATTGTTTGGTTAATTATGAGTTTCCTATTGAAATTATGTTAATCTTATGAGTCAAATAGTGAGGACAAAATTTATTTAAGGGGGGATAATGTAACCCCTCAATATTTTAATATATGATTAAATTTACATAAGTCAATTTTTTTGATAACTTTCTCCACATGCAACACTAAACTTAAACAAAATAAGGATGTATTTAGTTAAAATATAAATATTTAAGTATGACCATTAAAATCTAGATGTTGAATTAGAGACAATGAATAGGAGTAACCACTTTATGAAATATTTATAGAAAGGAATATAAAGGTTACTTTTAATACCAATTAAATTCAATTAATATTTATAAAATAACTAAATAAGATAATTATTATTTTGGTATAATTATATTAAAACTAAACCACCGCATAATCATCCATTAATCAGGGTATGTTAATGTTTGTGTCAGTTTAACCACCTACTTGAAAAATGCTATGAATTTATATCATGAATGACTATGAGAATGTAATTACTAGTATATTATGATATAAATATGTAAATAATGATTTTTTTGGTTATTTAATGATAAAAATATTTTTAAACTTATTAATTAAAAAATCACATTTCGTTCATTAAGAATCACCGAAACATGATCATTGTCGATTTCATCTTCATGGATTGTAACCAAAACCACCATGGAATGAAATTATACCTTTATAACTATCATGTAACATATATCCTAGTAACTTTAATGATATCATGATGTTGAACTTTATAATAATAATAAATACCAACACCATTTGTA
The DNA here is from genome assembly GCA_963277665.1 of Viscum album. NCBI lineage: Eukaryota > Viridiplantae > Streptophyta > Magnoliopsida > Santalales > Viscaceae > Viscum > Viscum album. The sequence continues at coordinate 442,640,846 of OY728120.1, read as the reverse complement.
TGAAACTAGTTCAAAATGATCAAGATTACTTACACCTGATATTAAAAATAAGTAATAACTAACTATAATTAATGTAGATAATTATAAAAATGAAGAGTATAAATAGAAAATATATGATTAATATTATGAAATAATTTATTAATATAAATATGTTTTTTTCAAATAGGAGGTTAGAGTGTGTTCGTGGAAGCCAAGATAAAAAGTAAGGGTTTCTTGTCTCAATCTTCACCCCTTGATTCATTTCTTATAATACACTATGTTTTATTTGGAATGGTGTATCTAATTACCATTTAATATTTTGTATCATTTTATATCATTATTCATGATATTTAAACTTTCATTTGAAATTATATCCTTTAAGGGGGTTTTGATTTCAAATCCTCTAATGTTGTAAGGGTTTTCTTGGTCTCAATTATGATTCTTTGAGACATAATATATTTTGTGCACTATGTTTTACTTTTATGGTGTAATTATTAACCATGAATGTATTTTTATCTTATTTTTTATTTAATTATATATACTAATCCAAATCATATTCCCTCCTTCAAATGACTATTGATTCAATTGTTACCCTAGTATTAAGGATTTTTATTAACTCAACTTTCATTGATTGAGTTATGATTGTTCTCTTGAACTTATTTCATAAAATTTGGGAATATTATCCCATTTATTGTATTCTATGGTATTATCCCATTATTTTATATAGATTTACATTCATACCACATAAATCCTTGTCAAATATTTCTTACCTTATAGAGTATGTTGCCCGTAAGGGTTATTGATAGCTCAAATATCCTTTCCTTGAGTTATAAAGTTTTATCTTGAACATTGTTCTTCCATTCCTAGGTTCTCTAACACTAATATTTTATTATATATTATTTTATAATCCTCTTTGGTAAAATTAAGGTTTAATAAAAATTTATTTTTATTACACTTTTTAAAATGTGGGTTTTCAACAAAGGTAGTTTCAAATTATTAAAAAGGTTCCTTTTATAATAAAATGTTTTATCTTTGGTTCCATATTTCCTATAAAATAATTTATGTCATTTTCAATGATTAATTATTAGAGATTATTTATAAGAGTAAAAGTTTTCAAAATCTTTCACTTTAACTTTTAAAAAGTTACTTTTGAAAGTGACATGTAAGTTTGTACTTTACATCAATGTTAAAAATATTTCATAAAAGATCTTTTAAGTTTTCAACTCCATTTTCGTTTTCATATTAAAAAGGATTTAAACTCATGAGATTTATGTTATATGATTTATACTTGAATGTATAAATATATTTATAATTTGGGGGATTTAACTCATGGTATCAAACAATTAAATTCTTTATTCCTTCTTGTGTGATACCATTCAAAGTATTCTTTTGCAAGGATGTTTTTCATATATGTCAACATCATTCCAAGTTTCCTTTGTTACAATAGTGATATGTTCTTCTACAACCATCCACCTTATTTCTATAGATGTATTATGTAATGTTCTTTTCTATCAAATATATGACCTATCGCTCTTTTTATCTTTCTTAACCATCCACCATGAATATGCATAAATCTTCTCCTAATTCCTTTTCTATGTGAATACTTTGTCTTCCATTTCTTTGATTGAAGGGTGTTCACCTAGATTCCATATATTGATTGACTGGGGAAATTATTAACTTAATCATATATCCCTTTATCAATATAGTGTTAGTTTAGGGATGATTACATAGAAATAAATTCCACTTATTAATTGGGGAACTATTGAAAATCTATATATTTGTTATTCCAATATGGATTTTTTTTGAAAAGTTGGCTATATATTATTTAACTATCCACTTTTTTCTTCAGATGGGTTATGATCACGTTATCCCTTTTATTGACATGGGGAAAAGTATTGGCATTCCATATATTTCCATTCTAACATAGATGATTGTTGGAAAAGTTGATTATGTATTTTTTTCTCATTATATCATATGATTAATGCATTGGAATTAAATAAGTAGTGGGTGGGGCCTGATATTATATAGCCCCTCGATACATCAGTAGGTCTCATGAGAGACGCATTTTTGGGTATTTGGTGTATGTCTACCCAATTCAGTAAGATGTCTTGACTGCGGTCTTGACGATAAGAATGGCATATTGGCTATGACCTTGGTGGAAAGAATGATGTCTTGGATGAGGCCTTGATGGTAAGATCAAGATATCTAGAATTATGCATTCCATCACCATGAATTCAATTATTATTATCCATGTGGTCTATTTATTTTCATTTCTATCCATGGATATATTATGCTCTAAGTTTCAATTGATTATGGTATTATTTTTTATTATCTATTCCTACCATATTATTTATGGTCATCTTATGCTCGCTTATTATCTTTTATTTTCATCTCTTATGTTTATACTTACTAAGCATTTGAGCTCACCCCTTTTTATGTTTTCATTTTCCCAAGTTATGAAGAAAATTATTACACATGATATGTTTAATAGTATAGCTTGTGTTGAAAATTTGTGGGATATGTATAAGACTTATTATGATTATGCAGTTTCTTATATAATGTAAAAAATGTCCATTAGTTGAGAAATACATGAGATTTATTAGTTTATGATTTTTCTTAATTATCTAAAGCTCTAAACTTAAAATGTCTTGGGAATATATGTAATGAAATATTTTCTTTAATTCATGTAATTATGAGATAGTTATGCTAGTGAATTTATAGTTGGCATCGAATCCAATATGTAAAGTATGGATTTATGGCATCGAGATTAGGAGTGCATGTTCAAGGAATCACATTACATAATTAGACTACAATGAATCTTTCTTTATACCCATGTGAATATCGACCCTCTTGAATTTGAAGAACAAAAAATAAAATTTCCCATTATAATTTAATTCTATAATGTTAATCAACTTCCCATAATATTATAACTCTATGAATTTTATGAAGATGACACTATTTTTTGTTTTCAAACCTTCTTCATGATAAGCTCCATGAAACTTGAAACCATTTATATTATATGCATATAATCTCCTAGACTACTTGAAAGTCCCTTAAGCTAAATATTTTGAATCATCAGACATTTTAACTCAATTATTAATGTTCATGATCTATATAAATGGATATAAAATATTAATATTTATAAATGATAATTATCAATATATTATAAACATGAAATAAATTATAAACTTACACAACGTGTAAACCAATCAATAATATATTTTTTCAAAAAAATTGATATTTATTTCTCATTTCAAGTTTAACTCAAAAGCTGTCTCTTTTTTTGTCTTCAATTCTTTAATTAAAGGTTCTACGATATTAATATTTAATATCACAAATCTCTGTGCATGTATAAACTCCGTATGAGTTAGTGAAAATGAGGACGTCCTTACTGACAACCTAGTTTGGTAATTTTTTTATTTATTAAAGAACTAAATATGATTTGAGTTTACATTAGCATGTCCAACTCGATTGAATTTTGTCTTAATCCCATAAAATACCTTGAATATAATGTGAGACACTTTGGAAAAGTCACATTCATCAATAGAGCCTTTTGGTTGAGTTTTTTTCATATAAGACTTAAAATGACCAAGGTACCTAATGTAAAACACATAATAAACCACATATGTTACAAGTTTTAAAATCACAATTCAATAGTGAGTAAAATTTTAAAATACAATACCACTCTATGGGATACATCCATCAATAATGTATGGGTTCTCTAACTTTAGCTTACTTAGACAAATGCATTGTAAAATGAACTATCGTAGTGAAATATGTTGGGGAAATATCATCTACAAATGAAAGTGTCCTTACAATTTTTTCCTTTAAATTTTCAATCTAGTTGGCATTTAATGTTTTGTCAGAGTTTTCTGAAGAACATGAAAAACTCAATCATGACCATTGTTATTTTATTAGATAAAAAGATCAAAATATGTGAGTTATAACTTTCCATTCCATGTACCTTATGATGTTTTAAATCAACACATCATGAAATGTTACTAGAATACCCATCAGGCACTTTCACACTTAATTCTTCAAAAGAATACATCTTTATCATGTTTTTTCAATTCAAAAATTGATGCAAGATACTAACCATTCTCTTTTCCCTATAAATCATGCTTTACATTCATTTATTCTTATTCTTTACATGCATTAAGATTATCCTTCATTTTTACCAACTCATCAAGTATTGTAAAAATCACATTATCACGCACATAAGACGATCCTTCATTTTTACCAACTCATTAAGTATTGTAAAAATCACATTATCACAAACATTCTACTCAATGTGCATAATGTCAAAATTATGATGTAACATCTATAGTTCCCAATAATAAAGTTCAAAAATATACTTTTTCTATTCCATTTTTGTATTCCAATTCCATATGATGTGGTATGAAATCTTTTCCCACCATCGATCAACTGATAGTCTTTCCTAAATTCTAAAACAACAGATGATAATTATATCAAAATTTCTGACCCAAATAACAATTTTGGAGGTGGTCTAAAATAATTTTGTCCATTAAATCATGATGTTAAATCAAAATACACGAGATACATCAAAGAATCAATAATGACACATAAAACACTATTTTTTACTATAAAGAAACCTTTTAGAGTTGAAATCAAAGTTATAAACTGGACATTTCATGTCATAAACCAACCCAGGTCACCACTCAACTAAGCACCCAAGCAGACTTGTGGTAAGGCCCAAAGGGAATTCTTGATCCCCACGTGCTGACAAATATTGTCATGGCATCTAAACATACGCAATGAGAATGATTTCTCCCAATAAATAATATAAAAAAACAGTGTAATTCTTACTGAAAATCTAGCATGCTACATCCATAAGTTGGGCCACCATACTAAACTAAATAAATAGTTTCATATATAAAGTAATCCAAATAAGGCACAACTAAAAATAAATATACAATTAATCATAAATAAAAAATGATGAGATAGAATCTAAAATATAAGAATGGCTAATATGGCCGATCTAAAAATGGTCCAAAAATAAATAAAAGAAAACCTAAGAAACAATAATAATCCAAAGATCCCCTTGCGACCCATGACAAACTCTAATGAAAACAGGATCCACATCATGAGCGACATGGAGGAAGAAGTAAAAAATGCCAGATATTCCCAAATACCAAAAACTAAACCTTCAAGAAGAACTCAATTTTACTAACACCGAGTGGTATAGGTAGGGTGTGAACATAAATAACCCAATATGATATCACTAGAGTCCATGCATTTCCTTTCTAACAAAAAAAAAAATCCAAGAATGATAGTTTGAATTAAATTACTTGAAAGTAAGGTTTTAACATGTTTAAGGGAAAACAAATCATATACATTTCTTAAATATTCCTTTAAAAACTAGATACAATTTTAAGTTAAAACATTTGGATTTTCATTTAAAAACTCATTTAAAATATTACTTTCTAAACCCAATTTAAATAATTTTTTATTTATAAACACCATAAATGAAACCCACGAGTAAATAAATAAGGAAACCAAAGAATAAGTAAAAAAATAGCAAGGTTTCAAAAAGAAACCAAGAACATCAAGTGTTAGAAGTAGTTATAAAACAAGGTAAACATGAGTGTAATACTAGAACAAAAAAAAATACATTTAAATCAACCCATAAAAGGTAAGGATGAGTAGATCATATCATGATATAAAGTAAATAAAAATAACATAGAAACATGAAAAATGTATAGTAGTAAAAAAACAGAGTAAAATAGGTATAATCATGGAAAACTCCTAAGAATCTAGTGAGATGATCCTATTTGTACTCAGAAGGAACCATCTGTTGGTCTATTGATGAAGTTCCTAGTATATAACCTCTCAATTTTCTCTAACCTAATCTCACTGACGACACTTCCCATATTCAGAGCATAACATACAACTAAGGGACACATGTCAGTGCATAAATATAACTAGTTTAGAAACCATCTCTTAATATCTCACTACGACACCTAGGATCCCCATGAAGTTATCTAATGGAGGTGAGGTAACATTTTATAACAAAACAGTCACATAATGATCACTGATTAAATATCAAAGCACAATCACATTTCCTCATCCCACCTCCAATACAACCTTCATAAATAAAATCCTCCTCTGTAATTGATATAAACATCAAACAACAATCATGTTAAACACATAATACTCTCAAACTCAATTTAAATAATTACTTCACAGGGCTTAAACCTAGGGCATAACTCATTTATAAAAAACCTATTTATTCAAAGTGCCAAATAAGCATTCAATTTCATACTAGTAGTTATACAATTTAAAAATATTTCTTGGAACTAATGTTTAAAAAAAATGTCATTTTAAATCCCTCTAAAGCAATCAAAAGCTTTAAACACAAACCAACACATTATATATTAGAAATAAATCACTATTAATTAGCTTAAATAATTAAATAATCATAAATCATATAAGTAACATGAAAACATATTGAGGAAACCATCAAAGTATAATGATAATGATTTTTTTTTATCACACAATCATTTGAACTCATAAAACATATCATTGAAATCATTTAAAAGTTTAAAACATCATTTTGAAAACCAAATTATTTGAATAAGGCCTTACAATCATTTTAGAGAACAATTGGTGTGAAAAACTTGTGGTTAATGAAAATTCATTTTTTTATTTTCAAAAACGCGTTTTGGTTATGTGAAAACCGAACAAGGAAAACAAATTGAGACAGTGTGTTCAACGGGATCCACCATTGTAGACAGAAGTCAGACCAACCCAAACAACACAAGAAAAGGGGGTAAGTCAGACCAACCCAAACAAAACAAGAAAAGGTGGCGTGCCCAAGGGAATCCACCATTGGAGATGCGAGCCAGACCACCCAAAAAAATGCAAACACAAAGCACACAGCAGGCTAGAAGCAAATCTGCACAGGAGCCTTCAAAGGAGATTACCGATGGTGAGAACTTCATCCACAAAGCTCCACAAGAAGGAACCACGAGACCGCTGAGCCGCCATGGACAAAGAAACCAACCAAAAATCATCTGAATGGTTCGACATTCACCAAAGTCACCAGCACCATCCAAAACATCATAGAATCTATCGAACAAGAGCAAATTGAAGTCATGCGTGAAGGATCATAACAAAATGGAAACCAAGAAAACGTGGAACAATCCAAACAAGGAAACCTTGACAGCGACCGTCATCACAAACTGAACCCAGGTCGAAAGTCAGCTGTGTATGCGACTGCCAGTGTTCCACACCGCGGGGCTGCCCACGAACACGCTAGGATGGTCCTATGAATCTGAGGACACCGAATCGATTTAGAAAAGGGATGGGAAGAAACGCAAACACAACGGAACTGACCGGATCTGGTGCCGGATGCGGCACAACGAACTAATTGGGGCAGTCCGTTAGGCCATCACTGGTAGGGGAGCTGGAGGCCGCAGGGTCACTTTCTCCAGGCAACTTCGCACGCCACACACACGGGATCCGGGGGCCGAAGGTTGCGCTTGACGGCATTGGCCTCGCAGCGGCGAGATCCAAGAGAGGCGTCATCATCGTTGTGGACAGCGCTGCTCGGGAAGGAGTCACGGGGTTCGACAGCGGGATCCCTGATACGTCGGGAACACTGAGTCCGTCAGAGGTGGGCGGGGTAATCAGCGGCGGTGGGATCCAGAGCTGCTCCATTGTGCGAGGGGGAGACGAACTTGATCTGAGGAGGGACAAAGCTGGTAGTGGGCGGCGGGATCTAGGGCTACTGCGTCGCGCGAGATCCAGGGCTACTGTGTTGCGAAGACGACAGCGGGAATGGGCAGCACAAACCATAGGATGCGGGAGCGCTGGAGCGGCTAAATCGTACCTCCAACAAAAATAAGGATAATATTATTTTAACAAAAAACTTATAAAAATTTAGATAAATCAAGCATCAATGGTTTTCCATGAAAAATAAGTAGCATGGAAACACCTACCTTAATCTTATGAACTCTCAAGTAATGATGTTAATTCACCACTAAGACGATGTTAATTGAACCTTCAATTGTAAGAAACACCATATTTGACAATTAAAATGAAAAAATTATATTTAATTAAATCTATGAAAAATACTTTTGATGTTTATAAAAAAACAAACTTAGGGCTTACCTTCCTCTTATTAAGATGAATTTAAGGCCACTGATGACATGTTGTTCCAATCATTATAAACGAAGATATTTTAGAGAGAAATTTGAGAAAAAAGAGAGAATGAGAGGGGGAGAGAGAGGGGGGGGGGAGAGAGAGAGAGAGAGAGAGAGAGAGAGAGAGAGAGAGATGGGGAGATGAGAGGGAGAGAGAGATTAGGAGGGGGGAGACATGAGAGGGGTTTTATTCCCACCCCCTTTTATACATTATGTCCGTGCAAAATCCCCTTTTAGTTTTTTTTTTTGTTTTTACTCATTTTTCCCTTTTTCCTATTTACCTTTTCTTCTATTTCCTAATCCTATGTGATGCATGCCCATTCCCACATCTCCCCTCCACCTCCTATACAAAACCCCCCATACCCACTAAAGTTTTTTTTATCCATTCATCATTTTTTATTTTTTTCCAATAAATTATCATTATTATCATTTCCCATTTAATGTTCTAATATATTTGATAAAATAAATATCACACTACTACAAATACGGGCATTAACAGCGCTAAAAACGGGATTTAACAGCGCTAAAAAAGCGCTGTAAAGTTCGGCGCTGATAAAGGGTTCCTTTATCAGCGCTAAAAAAGCACTGATAAAACAACCCTTTATCAGTGCTAAACAAGCACTGATAAAGGTAGACTTTATCAGCGCTCCTTTAGCACTGATACACTTATCTTTTATCAGCGCTTCTTTAGCGCTGATAAAGGTGTAGTTTATCAGCGCTGTTTAGCGCTGATAAAATCACGATTTATCAGCGCTAAAAGAGCGCTAATAAATGCCCTCTCTGCTGCTTCGATAAATCTGCAGCAGCACACCCGAACACCTGCAAAAAAAAAACTATATCTCAATAAGCCAATTAAAACAAGTATACCCATACAAAATTAACTCATAAATCATAAGCAAATTAGACCAAGTATACCCATACAACAATTATACCCGTACATCATTAACACATAATTTATAAGTTAATCAATTACTTAAAGAAATCAATTTAGAATTCAGGGGGTTTGGGGGCTGTTCAAGGGTTTGGGGTGGCTGTCCAAGGGGGGGTAGGGGGTGTCCGGGGGGCTTTCCAGTTCAATCCTAAGGCTCCACATGGGTGTGTTTTATCAATACATAAATATTTGGACTTTTCTCTATCCACTATGCATCATGTTCTCAACCTCAAAGAAGTTATAAGGTTTGTACACACACTGAGGTGCACATACTTGGGGGGGGGATGAATCTCATTAATAAACCCCCAATATTAAACCTGCAATAGGCTATTGTAAGTGCATGATCAGGCAATATGCACAACCTAGTTGAGAAAGAACTGGAATAAAACTAATAAAAAAATCATCATTGATCCTCAAATCCATGACCATGATTAAACACAAATTAATTTTCCAAGTGCTGAACTTTTACCAAGAATTTCACAAGGATCGTGTCGACATTATAAAAATATAGTTTGACCAAGTCCTACCCCATCTACATCAAGACACATTGATTCTCAAGTATTAAAGCTTGATCAACCATACCTACTTCATCCAATGTTAGGGTTTCTCTGAGTACATCATAGGAACCGCACAAAACATATAATATATCATGGTTTCCCCACCATATACATAATTATCATTGACCTCCAATATGTGAGTTTTATTTATACTCCATCATAGAAATCCACTTATGGGAGTTTTCTCATCTAGGGAATACCCTCGACAATATCTCAGACCACCCATATGTGTTCTTCCAATTCTGAGGCACAAGACCTACAAGGATCTCATCCCTATACTATGGAAGTACCCTTATTTAGGGAATAATACTAAGAAGCATATATTCTTTACCATATGGGAGTATTATCATCCAAATAATAATCCCTAGAAGCATATCAACCCTCCAATATGGGTGTATTCTCATTTGAGGCATAATCTATATAATCATCTCAGCCCTCCCCGATGGGATTATTTTCATTTAGTGAATATTCCTGATAAGAATCTCATCCCACTCCTATGGTTGTATTCTCATTTGGAGAATAATACATATATACATCTCATCCCTCCCCTATGAGAGTATTCTCATTTAAGGAATAAGACCCATAAGCACATCCACCCTCTCAAATGGGAGTATTTTCATCCAGATATAAGCCCATAAGTATCATAGACCCAAACACATGATCACCCTAGTATACCAGGCCAACCATGACTTAATATATATGAGTCCCTTGATAGATCACATGCCATGACCCCCCATTTAAAAGATCAATGCAATCCGAATGCGTTTGGACGGATTTCCGTAGGTCAGTTGTTGTTTTCAATTAAAATCTTGTCCATTTTAAACAAAATAGAGACCCTTTGAGTGCTATAGGCCACACCGTGCCTCGGATTGAGGCAGGGTTGAATCGTACATGTCACCAAGGACCCTTGGATCTTTATTATAAAAGATCAGTTCAATCTGAATGCGTTTGGTCGGATTTTCGTAGGTCAGCTGTTGTTTTCACTTAAAATCGCGTCCATTTTAAACAAAATAGAGACCCTTTGAGTGATAGCGGCCACACCGTGCCTCAGATTGAGGTGTATTTGACTCGTACACATCACCAAGGACCCTTGGATCGTTCTTATACAAGATCAATGAAATCCGAATGCTTTTGGTCGGATTTCCTTAGGTCAGTTGTTGTTTTCAATTAAAATCGTGTTCACTTTAAACAAGAGAGACCCTTTGAGTGCTAGCGGCCACACCGTGCCTCGGATTGAGGCGGGGTTGACTCTTACATGTCACCAAGGACCTTTGGATCGTTCTTATAAAATATCAATGCAATCCGAATGCGTTTGGTTGGATTTCCGTAGGTCAGTTGTTGTTTTCACTTAAAATCTTGTCCATTTTAAACAAAATAGAGACCCTTTGAGTGATAGCGGCCACACCGTGCCTCAGATTGAGGCAGGGTTGATTTTTATATGTCACCAAGGACCCTTGGATCATTCTTATAAAAGATCAATGCAATCCGAATACGTTTGTTCAGATTTCCGTAGGTCAGTTGTTGTTTTCAATTAAAACCGTGTCCATTTTAAACAAAATAGAGACCCTTTGAGTGCTAGCGGCCACACTGTGCCTCGTATTGATGCGGGGTTGACTCATACACATCACAAAGGACCCTTTTATTGTTATTATAAAATATCAATGCAATCCAAATGCGTTTGGTCGGATTTCCGTAGGTCAGTTGTTGTTTTCACTTAAAATCTTGTCCATTTTAAACAAAATTGAGACCCTTTGAGTGATAGCGGCCACACCGTGCCTCAGATTGAGGTGGGGTTGACTCTTACACATCACCAATTACCCTTGTATCATTATTATAAAAGATCAATGCAATCCGAATGCGTTTTTTTGGATTTCCATAGGTCAGTTGTTGTTTTCAATTAAAATCGTGTCCATTTTAAACAAGAGAGACCCTTTGAGTGCTAGCGGCCACACCGTGCCTCGGATTGAGGCAGAGTTGACTCTTACACATTAACAAGGACCCTTTTATCATTCTTATAAAAGATCAATGCAATCTGAATGAATTTGGTCGGATTTCCGTAGGTCAGTTGTTGTTTTCAACTAAAACCATGTCCACTTTAAACAAGAGAGACCCTTTGAGTGCTAGCGGCCACACCGTGCCTCAGATTGTGGTTAGGTTGACTTTTACACGTCACCAAGGACCCTTGGATTGTTCTTATAAAATATCAATGCAATCCGAATGCGTTTGGTCAGATTTCCGTAGGCCAGTTCTTGTTTTCACTTAAAATCTTGTCCATTTTAAACAAAATAGAGACCCTTTGAGTGCTAGCAGCCACAACATGCCTCGGATTGAGGTGGGTCTGACTCGTACATGTAACCAAGGACCCTTGAATCGTTCTTATAAAAGATCAATGCAATCCAAATGCGTTTGGTCAGATTTCCGTAGGTCAGTTGTTGTTTTCAATTAAAATCGTGTCCATTTTAAACAAAATAGAGACCCTTTGAGTGCTAGCGGACACACCGTGCCTTTTATTGAGGCGGGGTTGACTCATAAATGTCACCAAGGACCCTTGGATCGTTCTTATAAAATATAAATGCAATCCAAATGCGTTTGGTTGGATTTACGTAGGTCACCTGTTGTTTTCAATTAAAATCTTGTCCATTTTAAACAAAATAGAGATCCTTTGAGTGATAGCGGCCACACCGTCCCTCGGATTGAGGAGGGGTTGACTATTACACGTCACCAAGGACCCTTGGATTGTTCTTATAAAATATCAAGGCAATCCGAATGTGTTTGGTTGGATTTCCGTAGGTCAGTTGTTGTTTTCAATTAAAATCGAGTCCATTTTAAACAAAATAGAGACCCTTTGAGTGATAGCGGCCACACCATCCCTCGGATTGAGGCGGAGTTAACTAGTACACATCACCAAGGACCTTTGGATAATTATTATAAAATATCAATGCAATCCGAATGCGTTTGGTCAGATTTACGTAGGTCAGTTGTTGTTTTCAATTAAAATCGTGTCCATTTTAAACAAAATAGAGACCCTTTGAGTGCTAGCGGCCACACCGTGCCTCGGATTGAGGCAGGGTTGACTCTAACATGTCACCAAGGACCCTTGGATCTTTCTTATAAAAGATAAATGCAATCCGAATGCGTTTGGTTGGATTTCCGTAGGTCAGTTGTCGTTTTCAATTAAAATCGTGTCCACTTTAAACAAGAGAGACCCTTTGAGTGCTAGTGGCCACACCATGCCTCGGATTGAGGCAGTGTTGACTCGTACATGTCACCAAGGACCCTTGGATCATTATTATAAAATATCAATGCAATCAAAATGTGTTTGGTCATATTTCTGCAGGTCAGTTGTTTTTTTCACTTAAAATCTTGTCCATTTTAAACAAAATAGAGACCCTTTGAGTGCTAGTGGCCACACTGTGCCTAGGATTGAGGCGGGGTTAACTTTTACACGTCACCAAGGACCCTTGGATCGTTCTTATAAAATATCAATGCAATCAGAATGCGTTTGGTTGGATTTCCGTAGGTTAGTTGTTGTTTTCACTTAAAATCTTGTCCATTTTAAACAAAATAGAGACCCTTTTAGTGATAGCGGCCACACCATGCCTCGGATTGAGATGGGGTTGACTCGTAAACGTCACCAAGTACCATTGTATTGTTCTTATAAAATATCAATGCAATTAGAATGCGTTTGTTTGAATTTCCGTAGGTCAGTTGTTGTTTTCAATTAAAATCGTGTCCATTTTAAAAAAACAGAGACCCTTTGAGTGCTAGCGGCCACACCGTGCCTCGGATTGAGGCGAGGTTGACTCGTACACATCACCAAGGACTCTTGGATAGTTCTTATAAAAGATCAATGAAATCCAAATGCGTTTGGTCATATTTCCATAGGTCAGTTGTTGTTATCACTTAAAATCTTGTCCATTTTAAACAAAATTGAGACCCTTTGAGTGATAGCGGCCACACTGTGCCTCGGATTGAGGCGGGTTTAACTCTTACACGTCACCAAGGTCCCTTGGATCGTTATTATAAAATATAAATGAAATCTGAATGTGTTGGTCAGATTTCCGTAGGTCAGTTGTTGTTTTCAATTAAAATTGTGTCCATTTTAAACAAGAGAGACCCTTTGAGTGCTAGCGGCCACACCGTGCCACGGATTGAGGCGGGGTTGACTCATACACATCACTAAGGACCCTTGGATCATTATTATAAAAGATAAATGGAATAAAAATGTGTTTGTTCAGATTTCCTTAGGTCAGTTGTTGTTTTCAATTAAAATCGTGTTCACTTTAAACAAGAGAGACCCTTTGAGTGATAGCGGCCACACCGTGCCTCATATTGAGGAGGGGTTGACTCTTACACATCACCAAGGACCCTTGGATCATTCTTATAAAATATCACTGCAATCCGAATGCGTTTGGTTGGATTTATGTAGGTTAGTTGTTATTTTCACTTAAAATCTTGTCCATTTTAAACAAAATAGAGACCCTTTGAGTGATAGCGGCCACACCATGCCTCGTATTGAGGTAGGGTTGACTCGTACACATCACCAAGTACCCTTGGATTGTTCTTATAAATAATAAATTCAATCCTAATGTGTTTGGTTGGATTTCCGTAGGTCAGTTGTTGTTTTCAATTAAAATCGTGTCCATTTTAAACAAAATAGAGACACTTTGAGTGCTAGCGGCCACACCGTGCCACGGATTGAGGCAGTGTTGAATATTACATGTCACCAAGGACACTTGGATCATTTTTATAAAATATAAATTCAATCCGAATGCGTTTGGTCGGATTTCCGTAGGTCAGTTGTTGTTTTCAATTAAAATTTTGTCCATTTTAAACAAAATAGAGACCCTTTTAGTGATAGCGGCCACACCGTCCCTCGGATTGAGGCGAGGTTTACTTGTACACATCACCAAGGACCCTTGGATCGTTCTTATGAAAGATCAAGTAAATCCTAATGTGTTTGGTTAGATTTCCATAGGTCAATTGTTGTTTTCACTTAAAATCGTGTCCATTTTAAACAAAATAGAGACCCTTTGAGTGATAACAGCCACACCGTCCCTAGGATTGAGGAAGGGTTGACTCATACATGTCACCAAGGACCCTTGGATCTTTCTTATAAAATATAAATACAATCCGAATGCGTTTGGTCAGATTTTCGTAGGTCAGTTGTTGTTTTCACTTAAAATCGTGTCCATTTTAAACAAAATAGAGACCCTTTGAGTGGTTCAGCATTCTTGCATGTTACTGGTGCATATCATCTGTTAAAATAGGAAAATTACTCATTGGATAAAAGTTGTTTTATTTCATAACAATTACAATTTTCCTATGAACATTTACATACAACAATGTTTCATCTTTTGATCCCCTTAACCCCTCTCAAAAATGACCACAAATTGTACATGTCCCCAAGTTAGATCTTCATTGTATTTGTGTACAATATTCCATCAGGTATGTGGCCCACTCGTTTCTGAACACATCTATATTGTCTTGTGAGTATGAGGCTTTTCGACATTTAGAGTAGTACTGCAAAATAAAGAAATAAAGAATTAATAAATAACTTAAATGAACTAGTAGTTGTTTTTAAAAATATCTCTTTATGGATGCTAGTTTGCTGATGAAAAATGATCTCTTTCATAAATTTAAAAACATAATAACTGCAATCATTATTGTTTGTTTGTTTTGGACACTGCAGAAAAATTGACCATTAGGAGAATAAGTAACTTGTGTTGAGATGTGTTTGGATAGTGAAATTTTATTATATATACCCTAATATTTTTCCAGACGTAGTACTTGCTCACCTCCTTATGCTTATCCCCTGTCCTCATTCCTTTTTTAGAAGATAATGATACACCACCCTATCATAACAGAATCCTCAGTAAAAGATAATATAAATTATATTACTTTATGTTTAGACCTAAAACGTAAGATATAGTGTCTTACAGATTCACAAACTCCATCATGTGTGGTCGGTTTGATGGATATCCTTGCTTTGAATCCAGAAAATAAATCTTCGGAGTATCCAAGTTAACCGCAATTAGCAACCAATGTTGCCTAAAAACACAAAAAAGGAATAAGTAATAAAAGAAGTGAAAATATAATTGATATGCTTTAATCGTAGAGTATTACCCCTGTATAGTTGGTATAAGGAAAAGTCTGTCATCTGTAATCTTGCGTTCAAATGTTTTCAGCAAGCCATTCACTATTGCATCCCTTTTTGATGGCTCTATTTTTGTTAGGTGTGTTGATGTGATATGAGGACTAACTAGTCCAAATCTTGGCTCATGGGAAAATTCCTTCAATTGTTTTTCATAAATGCATCTGTCAACAATATAAAATGCATTTAGTCATAATTTTCACATTAGATCAGCTTTTGGAAAATCAATTCATGGAAACATACCTCATATATACATTTACAACTGTGACGCCTAGCCAACCGTTTTCAAGGATTTCATTTACATTTTCAGCAGCAAAAAAATCTTGACTTTCCTCTCCATATATATTCTCTTTGAAAACCACTATATGACTATTACCATCTTTTATCTTCGTATCCACATGAGTCTTCAATGATAGTAAATGTGGATAGAGAACAGGTGGTGTTATTGTGCTTTCAGTAGCTCCTTGGGATCAGTTGGTCGATCCTTTAGATGGTTTTGATCCGACTTTTGTCACCCCCTTACCTTTCTCCGTCTATAACAACAATCATTGGTTCAGACCCTTTTTTCATTAATTGTTAAGGGTTTAGCTTGAAAAGAAAAGGAAATAAATACCTCTTTGTCTGCATGTACTCTTAAAAGTTCTGACGGCCATGAAATGAATGTCCCAATAGCCTTTTCGACCGTATGAATATCATCGTCATCAAGTGGAATAGGTAGCTCCGCCTTTGGCTCATGAGCTACAGTAATCATCACTTTTAGATGATCTTTCGGAAGTGGTCTATTATGCAGTGTTGCATCTGGGATATTGAACATTGTAGCCCTCACTACAAGGTGATAGGTGGGTGTTGACAGATATAAATCACAATCATTATCACCCTGTAGAAGATGAGTACATAAAAATTATTAGTGTTTGTATGATTCATATTTCATGGGAACAATTATTATAATATTTATTACCACGACTAAGATAGTTCTTTGAGGCGAATGGCTCGCCTCAAAGCTGGTGGGGGGTGGGGCGGGATGTTCATGTGGTGGTTGTTCTTGAGTTGTGGCTTCCCTTTTCTTCCCACCCATAAAAGTTGCTAGCAACTCTCCCTGCCATTACAATTGTTCTTCAAGGGTTGTTATTTTTTCGATCATTTGTTCCAATTTTTCATCTGTATCATCCATTTTTTTCTTCTTCTCAAAATATACTCAGGGTGTCACCCCAAACCCTGCACCTCTGACATGACCATATTTTTCTAGCTACTTCAAAGCCATCGATAATAGGTCTGTATCAGCTACAGGAGTAGCTAATAAATGTGACTATTGGATATAGAAAAATAACTAATTATTTTTATGTAATAGCAATTTTAAACAAATTATTTTATCGTCATGTCATACTTACACATATTTCCCACACTTTCTGTGTGTTCTCATCTACTAACTTCCCTTCTTTGTTCACACGTTCCTCCTTCCATAGTACATGATGTGGGATGGAAGTGCATTTGGTTTTAGACTCATCAATCTACATATAAACATAGAAAAATAATTATGATGTTATTTATTGGAACCTAAAAATATTATTGTAAATTTAAAATATGTACCATTTTCTTTTCTAATGAAGCGTACCCCATCCTTGCTTTACGATAGGGGTATGTTGGTTTTGAAGCACGTTCCTTATTTTCAGTACAAAGTTTCTGTTTAATAAATGAAATATTGACAATCAAAGTGATGAATAAAGGTATCCTCAAACAACGTATTATCACTCACAATGTACCTGAAACTTATCATCCCCATGACGGCCAATAAATGCATCCCATGCTTCTTGGGATATCAGGTGAGCGTAGACAATGGGTGGGTACAAGTTTATTTTACCTTTAGAATATTTGAGGTGACATCTTGTTAAAATAGTACGAAAACCTTGATGAATCTTTCCTGCAAGACTTAGTACATAATCCTTTTGTGAATCGTCTACTATAAATGTACTCTGCAAGATATTGAGAAGATTAAGACATTGTTTCATTATTTTATTTGCTAGTAAATTAAAGAAATAAATTCATAATGTTTCCGTAATTTCTTCCTAGATCACATCCTTCAGCCCGGACACAAAATGGTGCCATGAATCTATGTCAATCGGCACATGTTGCCGAGTGATAACTCCAATGTAGCTGCTAAACATAGCCTAGTTGTGATTCACATGTTGGCCTCGTGCATTCCATCTGACTTCAAATTTGATGCCTTTGCTTTTCACCTTAAGAATTTTGGCTAACACCGTCAAACTACGACGCACTTGTGATTTCTGCGACGCTGGTCCTTCATTCCCGACCATTTCATCGATATTAACATCATCTATATGTTCATCTAGAATGGTATCAATGACATGTGTTGATGGTTGTTAGACCTCAACACTAAGAGTAGAAGGAGCCGCAACAGCAGGAGTAGCAGGAGGAGCAGCAAGAGGAGCAACAACAGCAGGAGCCGCAGCAGGAGGAGCAGAAGGAGCAACCAGAGCCGTAGTAGGAGCAACAGCAGTAGCAACATGAGCTACAGGAGCAGCAGGAGCAACAGTAGTAATAGCATGAGCTTCAGGAGAAGTAGGTGCAGCAGTAGCCGCAACAACAGCTGCTTGACAGACTTGTTCAGCCTCAAGGTTAGGAGCATCAGAATGTGCAGAAGTCATTATCTGCAAAATTGGTTGAACAGTTAATTTAGATTACATAAATTCAGTAATGATAAGATAATAACATGAGATAACAAGATCTATATTACAAACAAAATATAACCTGTTTACTGAACTCTCTTTCTTTTTTTCAAAGGTTGAAGGGATTTGACACCTCTATCGACTATCCAAATCCCTTCAGTGTGGTCTCCTCTAACATACAAAACATCATCTGCATTGGGACTGCTCTGAAATGATTGCGATTTACCACTAAAAGGATCATCCTCAACTGAATTTTCATCGGAACCTTCAGTAGTTTTGGATGATAACAGAACAATCGACCACTTTCGGTTTTGCGGGATCTAGAAAATAAAAAACTTGTACCGCTTGTGATGCCATTATAAACTGTTCGTCTTTGTACCCTTCTTTACTAAAATCAACTTTCAAAAATCCCCATTCATCTATTTTAATACCACTGTTGTTATCAATCCATTTGCATTGAAAAATCGGTAATTGGAATGTCGTATAATCCAACTCCCATATTAGTTTGATAATGCCAAAGTATGACATATTTGCATAAATTGGATTTCTGTCCTTACTACTAGAAACATGCATCGCTTCAGCCACTAGTGTAACTCCACTATTTTGCATGGTACTATCTTCATCATGTTCATCTGTATAGAATGTATAACCATTAATTACATAACCACTATAATATAATACATACACACTTGGTCCAGCGGCTAGCCATCGAAGACATTCTGAAATTGAATTCGGATTTTCATCCAACTGCTTAAAAATATGGTCCTGAAACCATCCTATAAACTGGTGATTATGTGTATCTGATAACCATTTTTCAGCCCTCGATGGATTCAACTGCCTAAGAATTTCTTTGTGAGTTTCAATATATGGAGCAACCTCCCAACTGTTATGAAAAACATAAAGATGAGCCTGCTCTCGATCTGTAATACTGATTGTCACAACTTCTCTTCCCGAAATTCCCTCACCCTCAATGTGTCCAGTGTGACGAGATTTTGGGAGACCAATGCTTTCCACATCAGATAGGTATTCAGTACAAAATTCAATAGCTTCCTCAACAATATATCGCTCCACTATATAACCCTCTGACTGAATTCGATTTTTGACATACCCTTTCAAAAACTTCATATACCGTTCAACAAGATACATCCATCTATAGTGCACAGGACCACAAAGTCGAATCTCTCTCACCAAGTGAATCATAAAATGAACCATCATATGAAAGAATGTTGGCGGGAAAAACATTTCTAATTCACATAATATGATGACAATTTCTTTTTCCATAGATGAAAATTTCCCCGGGTCTAAAACTTTGCTACATATAGCTTTGAAAAAGAAACAAAGTTTGGTTAACGTATGACGAACATTCTTGGAAAAAATGCAACATAAAGCTATAGGAATTAGACCTTGCATCAAAACATGGCAATCATGTGATTTCAAACATTTTAACTTCAAATCATTCATTGACACAATGTTCTTGATATTTTATGAGTACACCTCTAGAACCTTTACATCATTGAAGAAGTTGCAAAACAGATATCTCTCTGCCCTAGAAAGAGTATAAGCAGCTGGAGGAAGAAACATTCGATTTTCACCCTTCACGGGAGCCAACTCTTCTCATATTCCCATGTCAACCATGTCCAACATTGCCTTAATTCCATATTTTGTTTTGCCAGGGGAATTTAGCAACGTTCTGATAACACTATCACATACATTTTTTTCCACATGCATCACATCAAGAAAATGTCTGACGTACAAACAATTCCAGTATGGTAATTCAAAAAAAAAATGGATCTCTTTTTCCAACTGATTTTCATAAGTTTTTTCGAAAATGGTTTACCAAAAATAGTGTTAAGATATTTTACTTTCTCAAACAGCTGATCACCTGTTAGTGGAGACGGTGTTGCGCGTTTTTCTGAACTTCCATTGAATGATGTCATCCAAGATCGGTACTTATGCCGATGAGGTAGAAATCTACAATGTCCTAGAAAAACAGATTTCGATGAATGTTTCAACCTAATTGATTCTGTATCTTCTTCGCACACATGACACCCTTGAGTTCCTTTAATTCTATAGCTTGAAAATTTTCCATAAGCAGGGAAATAATTTATTGTCCCATACAACATTGCTCTCAATGTGAAGTATTCACTTTTATAAGCATCATACAACATTACACCTGAGTCCCACAATAACTTCAAATCCTCGATCAAAGGAGCCAGATAAACATCAATATCGTTACTTGGTTGTTTTATTCCTGATATAAGCATAGATAACATGATGAATTTCTGCTTCATGCATAATCTGGGTGGCAAGTTATAATTTACCAACATAACAGGCCATATACCATGAGTGCTGGTTTGAAAACCAAAAGGATTCACTCCATTTGTAGATAATGCAAGACGAAGGTTTCTCGACTCTTTTCCAAATTCAGGATACTCATGATCAATTTTCTTCCATTGAGGAGAGTCGGCCGGATGACGTAATAACCCATATTTATTTATTTTATCTGCATGCCACGACATTTGTCTTGCAGTTTCTTCACTTCCATATAGATGCCTAAAACTTGGAATGATTGGAAAGTACCATAAAACTTTCTTAGGATTGGATTTATCTTTCTTGTATCGAGAAGCACCACACTTTGGGCATTTTGTAAGTGATTTTTTCTCTTTGTGAAACAATATACAGTCTTTCAGGAAGGCATGTATTCTTTCATAAATCATTCCCATCGAGCGTAGTATTTGTCTAGCTTCATATGTCCATCTTGGGAGCTCATTATCTTCTGGGAGCATGTCATTAAAGAGAGCAAGTAGTTCTGTAAAACTGACACCACTCCATCCGTTGCCTACTTTCAATTTATACAACTTCAGTATAGCTGACAATGCTGTATACTTAGTGCAAGCAGTATACAATGGCATCTTTGCATAACTATTTAACTTCTCAAACAATTTTGGGCAATCACAGAGTTCATCTTGAATTGTCTTTTTCATTTTCTCAATACGATCTTCATCATCATTGACATCTGTAATCACATCCTCCATACGGTCTTCTTCATTATCCATATTTGTATTCATATCTGACGATCCATAAAACACAGTTTTATCCCAGCCAGTAGCTACATTCACTTTTTCTCCGTGTTTATTCCAACATTTATAACTCCGATCTATTCCGTGACATATCAAATTTTCTTCCAACTCCTCTGGAGTAAGTAGTCTAGAATAACAACAACATAAACATGGACAAAGGATTTGAGAAGGATCCTTTGCGTGATCCTTTGCAAACTTGATGAACTCTTTCACTCTGTTCTCGTACTCTATTGTTAAATGATTAGCATCCATCCAATCTTTATTCATCTCCATCCTATTTGAATCTCAAATATTAGTATTTATGGTTCAAGTACACAAAACAAGAATTCCAAATACAGTAGAAGAGAACCACTTCCTTATAAAAATAGAGATTAATAGAGCCTAACCATTAGTATTTATTCATCTTCATTAAATATAATTACTTTAGATTCATTATAGTTTCCTCAAATCACCCCAAACCAAACACAAGAATAATCAATAATGATACATCTACCACTCCTAGGTCTCTTCCCTATATTCAATATCATCATGCCTAAATACTCACTACTGGTGGAAGTGAAACCGTTCCTGATGATCATGCCAAGAAGAAATGGAAACCAAAAGGGGGAGTGAATCAAAATACCCCAAACAAGATGAAAAAACATGGTATTTGAGAATAGGTTAGTGGATTTCATGTTGGCTAGACACCTATCCAATAGACTCCACAAGCGGTGATGGCCCCTACAGTTGTTGCACCAGGTGAAACTGTCACCTGAGAAGATGAGATCAATGAGGCCCTTCCCATGCCATGAACTGAACAAACTCCATGATGGCCTTCCTCTGGAATGGGCTTCTACCTTTCCTTTCCTTTGGGTTAGAAATGACATTAAAGTCACCCCCAACAAACAATGGATGGTGGTAGGGATCGAAGGTATTTTGTTCAAAAGGACAATCAATCCCCCTCAATTTTTTAAAATACCAATACCATAAACCATTTAAAAACAATACATTTTAATTTATTTTGGAAATCATTCCCAAAAAAATTCAATAAATAAACACATGCCAAACCATTTAGAATTTTATTTAAAGAATCAACTTATCTTTATTTTAAACCATGATTTTCATTTATAATATCAAATCCACCAATGGTAGAAGGAAACCTAATTTATTTCAATGAAAAAGGTTAATTCACAACAAGATACCATCCATTCCATATATTATTTTCATTAATAGGGTTATTTTGTGCTTCAAAATGATCAAAACATGTCTAACCAACTTCAAATGGATAAAATATGAAGTCATGAAACACATGAATCCCAAAAAGAAGATATAGTATAGAAACACCCACTTGGAATCTGAATGAGTCTACTCAAATGAAGAACATCATACATCTCTAACTACATCGATGCTTTCTCATATACAACAACACCACTAGCTAGATAGTGGCCCTCACTAAGAACATCATACATCTCTAAATAAGAGAATACAACCACTAACCATGAAGAACATCATAAGATGGAAATATACTAAAAACACATCCCTTCACCCAAATAAGAGACTACAACCACTAACTATGAAGAACCACTAAGAGCATAATTTGAAACCTAAGGAAAGGTACACCCAAAACATACTAATGAATTCAAATGAAATACTTTCTAAACCAAACCATTAAAATCATCAAATGTTCCCAACATCAATCCCCATCATATCTCCTAATAAAATTCTTTGATAACACTATTTCATGGCCTATACCCATTTAGACCCCTCTATTGGTTAGTAGATTATAGTGTAGTGACCCCCTAAAACCATCCTCCAACATATCATGGGTTAGTGAATGCACTGAGGGTATTTATCACAACCATGTGCAATGTACTTCTAATAATAAATAATTGATATAGTTTAACATCAAGTTGTATAGATGATTTTTAGAATGATACCAAGTGAAAGTTAGTATGGTAAATATGTGTGATAACACATTTTTGGTCTAACTAAAAGGGGATATAGCCTAATGAGTGTATTTTGGATTCACAAAAAATATGACTCTATGTGGTATAGGGTTTTTTCAACTATTAGGAGTATGGACCACTTAGTGAATATGGACCTATATGTGTGGGAATGTTTTCATTTAGAGTATGGCCTAATATGTATGGTTCCCATAGAATAAGGACCATTTGAATTGGATATTTAGGCTCATGGGTAATTTTTTGATGCCTCTACTAGGGAAATCACTCAGGCTTGAATCTGTTTCCTTGGGCTAGCCACAATCCTCATAACCTACCTTACCTATTTCCAAAGGTGGAAAGATTCCACCTCCATGGTTGATAATATTGTCCCCTTGATTGGAATGGGAATATGGGATGTTAGATATTCCTTCTATAGTTTCCTTCTTGGAGTATGATTCCTATTCTGGGTCTCTGTTCCAGATATAAGACATGTTTCTGAATCTAGTTTTTGGTTCTACTCTCTAGTGGACACAAGTTAATTACAACTACTATTCTAGTTACAGGGAATATACTTTTAGTTGAATATAATAATGGTGATGAGTGTATTGATAAACTATAAAATTCATCTAAAATAGAGGTTATTAATTTTTCATTAGCTCATGACATGAGGTGTATTATATGTAATACATGAGTCATACCATGATTGATAATTGGTAACTTATTCTTATTGCAGAAGGAATTCAAGAATTATAACCTCTATAATCTTATGCTCATTACACAAGGTGGATCACATTTTTCATGTGAGGAATCTACACCAATTTGGTTCATAAAATATATTCATAGCACATAAGGATTTCTATATTCATCAACTAATGAATCGTGTTCTTATCACACCAGGTAAGAACATAAGATCATCTACTAAGGGAAGTGTTTAGAGATCGTATGCTCATCACATAGGGGATTCTTTGGCACATCGCCTAAGGAATCTCATGCTCCTCATGTGAGGTATAATCCTAGGATCATTACCTAGGAGATGAATAAGAGATCTTATGATCATCACTTAGAGGATTCTTTGGCATATCCCCTAATGAATATATTTATAATCTCATGAGGTATAATCAAGGGAACATTATTTGGGAGATAAAGAAGATATCATATTCCCATAACATAGGGACTTCATATTCTCATCACCTAAGGAAACCTAGGATTATCACTTAGAGTTGGATTTTTCCTAAATTAAGAGTGGTCATAGGTTTATATCTTGGTAAAGGAACTCACATATTTGAATTTTAAAAGAGGGAACCACCCGATACACTCATCGCGTAGGGGGTGAGCATAGTTTTATAGCCATCATTTCATTTTTATCCATGAAGTTATTCAATTACCACCAAAACCTTTTCAATTTCATCATTAACAACTATATTCTATGTCACTGGGAAACTAAAAGGAAAACCCATATCAACTAACGATGTCATCTCCCACAATAACCGACTCATTACATCTTTTTAACAATGGAAAGGTTGGTGCTTCCCCACTGCACGATTTACCACCTCAACCATCTCACATTTTCCCCCAATGGAATATATCACAACCAAACTAACAAAAAACTTCTCAAACAACCCCACCAAAAAACAATGATGATTTTAAACAATAAAAGTAAACAAGCACCATGTTCTTGAGAAATGTAATGAAAATTAGTAAACACATGTGAATCATCCCCTTTACATCATTTTCCATCAAGTATGGTTCATTTTCTTCAATCAGTTAATCCATAATAATCACCCATAGAATAAAAAAACATGTTAAAAAAATGATATACAAATGGGAGAGGAGAACAATATTGAAAAAATATTTCAAAAACATGCCTTAAAGAAGGTCCGGCAAACCGAAGCTTGAAAGCGTTGCGGGCGGAGGAGGTCCGACAAACTGAAGCTTGAGGGTGGCAGAGGTTCGGCAACGCAAACTCAGCAGGCGGCGGAGGTCCAGCAATGAGAAGCGAGGGCAGCGAAGGTCCAGCAATGTGATCTCAACGGGCGGCAGAGGGGAGTCGCAGGGTTACAGTATCGCGAGAGCTTTAGGTCGCGATAAAACGAGGGCACTGTGTGACCGAATTTATAAAAAAATGCACTAAGGTTTTATCTGCGCTAAAAAAGCATTGATAAAGACTACCTTTATCAGCGCTTTTTTAGTGCTGATAACAGTACCCTTTATCAGTGCTACAAAATCGCTGATAAATCCTTACTATATCAGCGCTAAAATTTTAGCGTTGATACATGGAGTCTTTATCAGTGCTTTTCTAGCGCTGATAAAGGGTCTTTTTATCAGCGCTATTTTAGCGCTGATAAAGGTTACCCTGTATCAGTGCTAAAATTTTAGCGCTGATAAAGGATTTATTTATCAGTGCTTTTCTAGTGCTGTTATAGGGCCTCTTTATCAGCGCTATAAAAGTGCTGATAAAGAATCCCTGTATCAGCGCTCAAATTGTAGCGCTGATACAGGGTTTCTTTATCAATGCTTTTCTAGCGCTGATAAAGAGGCCCTATATCAGCGCTAGAAAAGCACTGATAAAGAACTCCTTTATCAGCGCTGAAATTTTAGCGCTGATACAGGGTAAACTTTATCAGCGGTTTTGCTTAGCGCTGATATAAGGGGGCGCTTCCCTTGCCTATATTTGTAGTAGTGTCATACTAAAAAAACTACTTAAATTAAATCTAAACAATAATATTAATAATAATAGTAACCACAAATTTATATTTTTATATATTTTTCAATAAAATTAATAATATCACCATTATTATTTTTACCTCCCTAAAAAATTCAAACACAAAAAAAATCTATTATTAATTTAAACAATCTAAAAATATTCTTCAAATTTTAACTTAATTGATTTAAATAAAAATCTTAGCTAAAAAATTTAATTCATAAATATGAGATGTTATAATCTCCCCACCATAAAACTTTATATCTCTAGAAAGTCCTGAGACTTCCTATAAAAGAAATCACTTACATAACTAGGGATGATCCCACATACTAAACAACTTTACACCAAAACATTATAAAAATGATCATCAAAACTTTATATATAGGCAAGGTTCCCCCCACTTTAAAAACTTTCCCATAATCCAAAATGAAATATCACCAAATTCATAACCAAACCTATAAGAACTCACTAATCATAAATGAATCAAATCATAATGGAATTTATTCAAGTAACAAAATTCTCTTGAACAAACACATCATAAAAATAACACACCCTTTAAAATATAAACCATTCCCAATATATAGATGATTTCCATTATAAAATGAAAACTATAAAAATATGAAATATAAATCATATTTTGTTAAAAAAATATTTTAATCATTTTGAAATCAAGCATGAAATAACCCACAAAACATTACTTAAAACTATAAGATTTTGTATTTAACTTACAAGACCAAAATAAAAATATATAATAATATAAATCAAAACCCTTTTTTATATCCAAAATTAATTTTCATTAAACAAAAAACTAAAATAAAAAATATTTCCATCAAACAATTTTTTTGAAATATTTGAAATCCCTTTTCATTATTTCTAATCTGGTCAAAACAATTTTTAAAAAACACAACTTGTAAAAGCTTTAAGTTATTAATTAAACACATGGGTATTATTATTTATTTAATTAAACCATTAAGGTGAAAACAAAATAAAAATAATCACTTCAAGATGAATGCAAGTTAGAAAGATTATATAACCCTGATTTAAAACATACAAGTCCATAAAATGAACCGATAACTCCTTGACAATTTGGTTGACACTAAAATAAGTCATTTAGACCGAGCTATGTGAATTATTTAGTGATGATAAAATCGATGCAAGTACCAATCCATTTTATGTCCACCTAACTCAAACCAAAATTTACATTCCCATAATCCTAATATAAAAATCAATTCATCTCTAATAATATTTTTATATGTTAAAACCATTTTAAAAAAGAAAATTCATGCATACATATATTTTTTCAGATTATTAAAAATATTTTACACTACTTAAAAACTGATTAATTTCCAAAACACTACCATTACACCAATTTATATTTTATTTTCCAAATTTTATACATTTCAATCCTTCCATTAAAATCCTCCATTAAAAAATTTATCACCTTATAAGTTATTTTTATCAAGAGACTATCAATTTTAAATACCCATACATGATATAAAAGATTCATTTTCTTTCATCAAAATCACTTAAAATTTCTATGATTCATTCGCAAAATTTCATTTTTTAGAGTAGGAAACAAAGGTCATAATATAAGAAATAAGATCCAACATAATCGATAATAATTCCTCAAGTAAATCATCTCAATTCATATAAAATTTCAAATAAACCAAGGTAAAAGAAACTTGAGACAATATAAACTTCATCAATATCAATTAAAATCAACTCACAAGGTCAATAGAAAACATTAAGAAATTATTTAAAAAGTAAAAGAACAAAAAACCACACCCTTTCTAGATACATGGACCATGTGAACAGTCTAGAACCCCTACACTTTTCCCATGAAGATCATGGGTTCCTTTTCCAACATTCTTTAAAGATGGAATTATACCCATAAAAAAGTATTAATTAAACCCAAAACTAGAATTACACATTCTCAATATCCCTTGAAAACTTAAGGTTTGATACTAAAATTTTGGATAAACACTCCTTCGTATTTACCCCTTAATCCAAAAAAGTCATATCTCTTATCTACCCCAATACCCAAAATAATCAAAAATAAAAACCCGAACCTAATTCCAATTCTCCAGGAACCAACCTGGGCCACCCCTCAACTAGGCACTCAAGTTGGCATGTGGCAAGGTATTAAGGGTGTTCATGATCACCCCAAGTAGGAAACTAGTTCCATGTTATCTGAACTTACACAATGGGAATGATTTATCACTATAAATAATATAAAACATTTCATGGAATTATCACTATAAATCCTATATGACCCGTACATAAGTTGGGATTTCATGTTATACCAAATAAATGGTTTAAAATATGAAGCAAGACAAATAAGGAATAACTAAAAATAAATATACGATTAATTTTAAATAAAGAAATGCTGAAATAGAATCCAAAATACTGGATTAGATGATCTAAACATGGTCCAAACTTAAATAAAATAATTATTGAGAAAAAATACCAACCTAAAGATCCCCTTGTGAACCAAGGCCACATACCAATTTTAAACACGATCCACTCCATGAGAGACCCAAGAGAAGAAGTATGTAAAGCTGAAGCTTACCAAAATCTTGAACTTAAACCTATAAGAAGAACTTGAGTCTACCAACACGAGTGGTTTAGGTAGGATGTGAGAAAAGATAACCCAGTAGGATATAACTATAGAGTCCATTCATCTTCTTTTTAACAAGAAAATACAGTAATTTTTGTTTGAAATAAGTACTTGAAATTAATGTTTTAGCATGTTTAAAGAAAAACAACACATAATAATTTATTAAATATTTCTTTAAGACAAAAAAAAACTTTAAGTTAAAACATTTAGATTTTTAATTTGAAAAATAATTTAAAATATTACTTTCTAAAAGCTTCTTTAAATCATTTTTATTTATATACACCATAAAGGAACCCTAAGAGTAACTAAATTAGAAAACAAAATAATAATTAAAACAAATGAAAAGGTGAAAAAAGTTGGCAAAAATATCAAGTGTTAGAATCAGTTATAAAACAAGTTCAAACACAAGAGTGTAATGATAGATAAAAAAATACATTTAAATCAACTCATAAAAGGTAAGTATGAGTAGAGCATATCATGATATAAAGTAAATATAAATAACAAAGAAACATAACCAAGGTATATCATTAATAAAAACTAAGTAAAATATGTATAATCATGGGAAACTACTAAGAATCCAACAATAAGATCCTATAAATACTATGGAAGAACCATATAATGACTTACCTATAAAGTTCCTAGTCTATAACCACCTGACTCTCTCTAACCTAGCCTCACCAGTGGCACTCCCTATAGTTAGAGCGTAACACACAACTAGGGGATACTATACCATATGTAAACATAACTAGTATAAAAAAATCTCTTAATCTCTTATTAATATTCCTAGGATCCCTATGAAGCTAGCTAATATAGGTGAGGTAACATTTGATAACACACCAATCACACAAAAATCAATGATCATATATCAAAGAACCACAATCACATTTCCTCACCCCACCTCCAATACACCCTTCATAAATAAAATACCCCCTATTCAATTGATATAAACATAAAACAAAAATCATGTTCAACACATAATACTCTCAAAATTAATTTAAACCATAATTTCATGGGTCTTGAACCAATTTCATAACCCATTTATAAAAACAATTTTTATTCAAAACTCTAAATAGACTTTTAATTTTATACTATTAGTTTTATGCTTTAAAACCATTTCTTAGTACCATTATTTTTAAAAATCCAAGTTTTATTTAAAATCCATAAAAATTAATAAAAATATTCAAATATAATCCAACACATAATATATTAGAAACAAATCATCATTAACTAGCTTAAATAATTAAATAATCATAAATCATAAACATAAAATATGAGATCATATTTAAGAAACTCATTAAAGTTTAATAATAATTAAAATTTTAATAAAAAATCATTTAAACTTGTAAATAATCTAACAAAAATCATTAATAAGTTTAAAACATCATTTTGAAAACCAAATTCCATGAGAAACGTCTTATATGAATTTTAGTGAACACTAGGTGTGAAAAGTCTCTAGTTACAATGTTATAAGATTTTTTTAAAACTTAAAAAATAACTTTTTAGTTAAATATAAGAAATTATCAAACAAAAATAATATTAAAGGGAAAAAATTTAGAAAACCCAAGTGTTAATTATTTTCCAAGTAAAATAAATAACTTGGAAACAATTACCTTAATCTGCTAAACTCGCAAGTCGGGGTGTCAATCCACCACTAAGGAAATGCTAATGAAATTGATAGTCATAAGAAACTCTATACTTTAAAATTAAAATTAAGAACTTAAATTTAATTAAATATGGGAAAAATAATTTGACACCTATGAAAAAAATTAGAGCTTACCTTCCTCCCATTGAGATGAATTCAAAGTCATGGAAAACACGTTGTTCTGATCAGTATAAATGAAGATATTGAAGATATAATTTTATAAAAAAAGGAGAGAATATGAGAGATAAATAGAGGGAGATGAGAGAGATAAAGATATGTGTAGAATGGGTTCCATCTACACCCCTTTTTGTACGCTGTGTCTATGTAGCATCCCCTTTTAGTTTCTTTATTTCTTTTTTTTTAATCATTTTTCTTTTTTTTTCCTATTTACATTTTCCATTATTTCTTAATCCCATGTGTTGAATTCCCATTCCCAAATCTCTCCTCCACCTCTTTTACACAACCACCTTTCCCATTATATTATTTTTATCTATTTTATTATTATCATTCATTATTTTTTTCTAATAAATTATCATTATTATCATTTCCCATTTGATGTTTTAATATATTTTATAAAATAAATATCATACCAACAAAATAAAAAACCACTTAAATTGAATTAAAACAATAATAATAATAATAGTATCCACACATTTTCATTTTTATATTTTTTTTCTACACAATTAATAATGTCACCATCATTATTTTTAACCATACCAAAAAATCCAAACACAAAAAAAATCAGTTATAAATTTAAAAAATATAAAATTATTCTTCAAATTTTAAATCAATCGATTTAAATTCATCTCTTAAACAAAAATTTTAATTCATAAATATGAGAAATTACATGCTAGGCTAGTGTGAGTATTCCAACCAAAAAATTATAATGCCCTGGAATATCACAAATGGTTCACATGAGAGCAACATGAAATTTAAATTTTTTTTAGTTGATGCATCATATACATCTATTGGAATAGTGTAGATCAATCATTTAGATAAATTTGGGGTGATACTAGTGGCCCAAACTGCACACCAAACCACAACTCCTGTAGTGAGGTCATTGGGGGTTGTGGGGGTAGTGGGCCCTTGATCAGGGGTCTGGGGAATAAATCCCCCAACCTAAAGTTTGGTCACTGTAGAAAATCTGACCATACTATAGTAGAGATAACTGACTACACCAACAAGTCATTATAGTAGTGTAGACATCAACATGGTTACTATATCATCTCAGACTTTGGATACAGTGGTACTATAGCTGCATGAACTTCCAACCACTGGTTATTATAGCACAATGGAATTACTATATGGATGGTGGCACTGTTTCACTATCTTCTTTATAATCCCATTCGATCTAGGTTTTCTATCAGTGAGATACTCTAAAAATCACCCTATGATTCTGATCTCAAACATAGTGATATTTATTTCTCTCTATAGACATAGGGATCATATCTTGAACCACGTAAATCTCTCTATCTTGTAATATTCTTCTTGTTCTTTTACTTTTCCCCTTTTAATCTTCTTCCTTGAATTGTTGATTTCTTATTGCTCCATGAGTTTCCATAACAACTAGTATCAAAGCCTAAGTTCTGAAGATCAATTTAGGATTTCTATAATTTAATTATGGTTATGGATGAATTCAAGGTGAAGATCTATCAATTTGAATAAATTGAATTCAGTTACAAGTTGATGTAGATCAAAGACTATCTTTTATATAATAAGTTACACTTTCTTCTTCTAGGTGAAAAAACAACATAGACAAAGAAGGCAGAGTGGAATTTACTAGATCAATAATATTTGGGAGTTTCATGCCTTTAGTTGGCTAAAAACATGTCATTTAACACTATATATGAGAAGAAAATGGGTTGGTTAATGAAATCTATGATTAATTTGCATGATAATCATTCTACATAAAAAATATGCACCTAATGTGACTGTTATTTAATCTAAAAGATAACTTAATAGAATATTGTTTATGATCATGTCAATGAATTCAATTCCATCACAATTAAGTTTTCATCGGTGGGAATTACATGAGATTATGAGGTATGTGCTTGGGTTTTACTTTTGTCATTACCTAACAGTTGGAAAGCTATTATAACACCTATGAGTAATTATTTGTGGAATAAAAAGTTACTTCTCAAAGATGTGGGAGACCTGATCCTCAATGAGGATATTTGAAGAAGTGAATCAAGAAGATTCTATGATTTTTCTCTGAACATTATAAGGAAGAGGTAGATACATGGAGTGAGATAATCATAGAGGATGATCAAAATCAATGGGAAAGTTTTGAGATAAGGAAAATGGGCATGGTTTTACCTGCTGGATTTGTGGGAAGAAATGACACATTATAAAGGAGTTCAGATAAAAGTAGAAGGCACCTAAAACCAATGCAACAAACATGATATATAAAGGAACAAATGATGTTTTATTACCGAGCGTGGATATACCTATGTAGTTTTGGATTTTATACCTAATGGAATATTTTCATTCCACTTTAGATAAGGTTTTTATAAATAATTATGTTTCTATAAATTTTAACAAGGTACATGTTGCTGATGATGAACCCTTAAATATTATAGAGAAGGGAGATTCATATATTAAAACCAATAGTGTGAGTTTTTTGGTTTTGGATAATGTAAGGTATATCCATGGATTTATAACAAATACAATTTCTTTTTAGAATATTGATGGTGCAGGTTTTATTACCACATTCACTAGTTGTACATGAAAGATTACTAAGGGATCTATGGTCATAACTCATGGAGTAAAGAATGGAACCCTATAAAATATGGTAGAGAATTTAATGTACATGCTTATAACAAAAAATTATTTTGAGGATTCAAAACTATGGCACTACAGGATATGAAACATGAGTATGAAGGGGATGAATGTGTTAGAAAAAAAATGATATCTAAGTTGAATTTAGTGGAAGTTGTATTGCATAAAGATTGTATCTTTGGAATGTATAAGAAGTTATACGTTATAAAATAAATTATAACACTAAATTATGAGAAGATGGATCTAGTGTTCACTAATGTTTGGGGGACTGTACCAGTACATTCCACTAGAGAGTTACAATATTATGTGACTTTTCTCAATGAACCAACAAGGAAGGTATGCATTTACTTTTTGAAAATAAAATATGATGTGTTTAATATGTTTTAGAATTGTAATACCATGGTGGAGAATGAGTCAGGAACAAAGATGAAATTATTGAGGTTCGACAATGGAGGAGACTATGAAAATCATGAGTTTATAAAATTCTACGATAATAATTGATTTTAGTGGGAGAAAAATCTTACAGGTACACCACAATAGAATGGTGTAGTTAAAAAGATAAATAGGACACTAAATGATTGTTTTGGGAGCATGAAGCTGCACTCAAGGTTAGCCATGACTTTCATAGCATATGTAGTAAACATGGAAGTATATCTCATCAATAGAAGTCTATCTATAATAATGGGAGAATGTATCTGGAAAGGAGGTAAGGATCTCATATTTATGATTCTTTTGCTATTTTTAATATGTACATATAGATGCTGATGAAATCAACAAGATTGATACTAATTACAAATCATTTTTCTTTATTGGATACGACGTTGATGAGTTTGGTTATCACTTTAAGGACAATAAGAATAAGATGATCATCAGAATCCAGAACATGATATTTAATGAAGGTGTTATTTATAAGGATTGTCATGCATCTAGATTTGATAATGGAAATATAGAATCAGAGTGATAAGAATAATTGGATCTTGAAGCTGTACCTGATCACGTAACATCAAAAATAGTGGAGCCTACTCCTCAAGTATAGTTAAGGAGTTAAACAAGGGTGAGGAGGCATGTGAAAATGTATTCATCATCCTTATATTATTTATTATTACATGATGATAAATATCTAGAATGTTTTTAAGAGTAAATATAGTTAAAGGAGTCAAATAAGTGGGAGATTACTATGAAGGAGGATATTTATTCATTTAATGATAATAATACTTAGAGGATGACACATTTTCCATAAGTAAAGAAAGCATTGTAGAAAAAATGGGTATACTAGATCAAGGAAGAACATGATGGTGATATGAGATACAAGGTAAGGCTGGTAGTGAAAGGATTTCAATCAAAGGAAGGTGTGTACTTCATTAAAATCTTCTCAACTATAGTGAACCTCACCACCATCCGAGTGGTTCTCAGTATTATTACATTAAAGGATTTAAATCTTGAGAAGATTGATGTGAAGAATGATTTCCTTTATAGAGATCCATAAGAGTAAATTTATATAGAGTATCTAGAGGGATATGTTTAGTTTGGAAAGGAATATCTATTGTGAAAACTCCAAAAGAGTTTATATGGGTTAAATAAGGCACCCACGAAATATTACAAGAATTTTGATGCATTGTTGAGAAAAAATGCATATAAGAATTAGGGAATGGATCAATGCTTATATTTAAAATATTTTAGTTATGGATAAATTATATTAATAATTTATATATATGTAATTTTCATTTAAAGATTATATATGATTAGGATTGATGATATGGAAGGGAAGCTGATTGAGGAGTTCGATATGGAAGATATTAGAGAAGCAAGAAAAATTTTAGGGATAAAGATCAAGAGATACCACATAGAAAGAATCTTGACATTATCACATGTTTATTACATTAGAAGGTTTTTAATATGATTTAGTATGTTGGAAGTAGATCTAGTTTTTATTCCCTTATCAAGGCATTTCAATTTATAGAAGTTGAAAACACCAAAGACAACCGAAGAGATCAAGTTTATGGAAAAGGTTCCATATGCATAAACTATTAAAAGTTTGATGTATGTCATAGTCTATACTCAAACTAATATTTATTATGCAGTGGGATTTTTGAACACGTACATGTATAATGATGGAAAGAAACACTGGGAATTTATGAAGTGGATAATGAGATACCCAAAGGGAATCAAATAAGGATATCTATACTTTGGTAAAGGGAAGTAAATTTAGGGTTATGCAGATGCTGACATTGGAGGTGATTCCTACAATATGAAGAGTACCAAAATTTATATGTTTACTTGTGGAAGAATTGTAGTAATCTAGATATCATAGTTAAAGTAGTTGGTGGATTTATCCACTAGAAAGGTAGAACACTTTGTTATAACAGAAGTTGGGAAGGAGATGGTTTGGATAAAGAACTTCTTATATGAGAAGGACAGAAAGATAGAGGAAAATATTTTGCATTATGATAGTCATAGTTCTATATATCTTGAAAATAACCTAATGTTTCATGCTTGAATGAATAAAATTCAGTTGAAAGTACCATTTTATTAGAGGATGAATACAAACTAGGTTGTTGAAATTATAGAAGATTCATAGAACCAATAATCAAGAATACATGTTGATGAAGATGATGGTGATAGAGAAGTTGAGGCACTTTTGTGTCTCTATTGGTCTCTATTGATGAATAAAGGATGATAGGTAAAATATAGGAGAACACTATGGGAGTATAAAATAAAAAAAAACTATTATTTCATGAATAACCAGCTTAAAATTGAAGCTTTGATGGGAAGTGACCATTTATGAGTGAAGAAAAGGAGGATCTCATATTAAGTATGTTATCCAAGTCAGTATCATTGAAGCAGGCTAGCATGGTAGATCAGGTTCCAAGTGGGAGATTTTTGTAATGACATAGCCCAATCATTTGGATAAAGTTGGGTTGACTGTTAGTGGCCCAGAATGAACACAAAACCAAAACTCTCATGGTTATAACTCCATATTAAGTTCATTGGGGGTTATGTGGGTGGATTCCTTTTTCTTAGGGGTCTGAGGACTAAAAAACCTGACCTAAATTTTGGACACTATAGTAACTATGACCAGAATATAATAGATCTAATCAGAAACACTGATAAGTGATTATTGTAGTGCAAACTTTGGCATGCTTATTTTAGAATCTTGGACTTTAGAGACATAAGTACTGTAGCTTCGTTGGATTCAAACCATTAGTCACTAAGCATAGTGGACTTACTGTGTGTTTGGTGGAACTGTTTCTCCATCTTCTCTATAAGATCATTCAAGTTAGGCTTTCTATGAGCATGATACTCTAAAAATCACCTTTTAATTTTTCTCATAAACATATTAATAATTATGCCTCTTTTTAAATGTAAATATCATTTCCTAAACCATTTTATTATCTGTATATCATTATATTATTATTATTTGTTTCACTTTTACTCTTCTTCTGTGAATAATAAATTATTTATTACTATATGAATTTTCATAACAATATCTACACCATTTACCATAATTGTTTCAATTCCTGAATAATAGGCTATAGGTATAAATCAATGTCATTTCTAAGCATTTGTTTTCATGGAATAATTATGAAACTAATAAAATAATTTTGTTTCATACACATCTATAGAGGTAGATTGTATGAGATCAAAATAATTATCCATATGCTATAACCAGTATTTAAAGTCCTAAATAGATTAAATCCATCATTATCTATTCCCAAACACACATTCCTAGGGTTTATTGAGAAAATTGGATGTAAAGAATCAAAATATTTCCATGCCATTGAATCTTTTGGATGACACATAAACCCATCACTATTATTTTCCATAGCATTCCATATTATCTTTATTGTGGTTTTATTTGATGTGAATGATCTTTGTAATAGATATTTTAGAGGAAAGTAATGTAAAACTTTATGGGATTTTTATTTATCTGCTTCTTCATAGTAGCATGTTCATTCAGCTTTTTATAATTATTCATTGATTTACATCTACAAGTATAAAATATTATACACTCCTACCTATTTGAATCTTATTCCTAATATAATATAAAATCATTGAGACATTCATGTAT
The DNA here is from genome assembly GCA_963277665.1 of Viscum album. Taxonomy (NCBI): domain Eukaryota; kingdom Viridiplantae; phylum Streptophyta; class Magnoliopsida; order Santalales; family Viscaceae; genus Viscum; species Viscum album. Next base: position 442,603,567 of record OY728120.1, on the reverse strand, counting down.
CTTCATATAATTGAGATCCAATTTTTTAATAACATTCTTCATATAATAAAATTATTTAGCAATCTTAGCTTTACCAAAATTTTCACACAACAACTCTAATATCATGGACATTGATTTTTTTTATAATTCAATATAAAAACATTATATGGTAAAATTTCAGTATAAAAGACAACCTTGAATATTTTTCACACCCCTCATACAAATCTTGATTTTAATCTCCTACAAGTTCATAAAACTTATTTGATTGCTCAGTTAGGTTGTCACTTGTATTCATCTTAATAGGGTCAACATAAAAATTTACTAATATGTTATGATATTTATCTTGTTGTGCCATTGTGCCCAAATTATCCATAATTAAATAATAAATTTCATTATCTACTACTGGGGTAGTAAATTTATGATTATGATATTGGGAAATATCAAAATTTCTATAATGTTCAATTCTCCATGCCAAATCTATCACACATATCCAATAGAAAAATATTTCAATTTTCAATTGTTCTTAAACTTTATGTCTTTTCAACCATAATCTAAAACTACTAGCATGACATAGAAAATTAATTCTTCCATAAAAATAATCATTTTAAATTGAAAAATATAAAAATGTCTCCCACCAATTAAGATATTGAGTTGTATTTTGAGGTAAAGTAATACAACATTTATCAATTTCTAACTGTTGAAAAATAATTTTAAAAGAAAAATACAACATATTAGTGAAATGAAATCATGTTTAAAATATAACATATGATTAATATAACACCCTCATCAAACTAATAATAAAAATATAAAATCATAATATATTGTAAACTATAATAAAACTTGATACTTAACATCTATAAAAAACTAAAAACATATATGTGAGAGTAAATAAGTAGATTGAATCATTGTAAAATCACACTCGCGCACCTAATCTTTTGAACACTTTGAAAAAATACATTCTCATTGATGAAAATAATATATAATATAGTTGATTTAGTTATTATTAAAAAAAATAACAAATCAAGATAACTAATTTTATGCTAAAATATTGATAATGTTTTATGTTCTATTTAATAAATACAATGAAAAACATTGAGTTTTATGTAACACTATAATTTTAGTTCCAATTATACCATTGAAAAATAAAAAAACATAAAAAAACTAAATAAATAAAATAGGGAGTGTAAAAATCAATATTGATCATAGTAGTGGCATTTGGTATTGATTGATTAGTTCATTATGATACAATAATCTAGAGAGAGAGAGAGTAGTGGAGAAATGTACCTGATCAGAGGAAAACTGGATCTGATGTCGTTAGAGAAGGATGGTTTGTGAAGAGTCCAGATTCAGAGATGAGACACTAAAGGGGAGGAATACAGATGTCATTGCGGGGGATCTCAATGCCATTGGGAGGGGAGGAATCATGAAATATTAGGGGTGATGAAGTTATGGATATAATTAAGAGAAGATAAAAAATGGTGGTAGATGAGATTAAAATTTTCTTGGAGATGGGTTTAAAAAATTGCTTCAAAATACTAAATTAGTGGTGCTTAATGAAGAAACCACCACTAATAATTAATCAACGATAGTTTTATTTAAACTATCAATAATAAATTGTTGTAAATTTTATTTTATATAACTTATGGTGGTTATATAAAATGACTATAAATAAACTACTACAAATATCTACTTTTTTGTAGTGAGTGATAATTTCAGGTGTAATAACTTCTGAGTGTACGAAGTTATGGCATTATTGAATTAGTCATATCAATGAGAAGAACATGAAATTTATAACAGAAAAGGGTATGAAAAATCTTGATCACATGGAGTTCAGAATTTGTGAGATCTTTGTAATCAAGAAGCAAAATAAGGTGTCTTTCAACTTGAATAGCTGAAAGCATAAATCTCAAAAGTTATAGATTGTTCACTTAGATGTTTGGAGTTTAACCCCAACCCAATATTATAGAGGGAAACTTTGATTCATTACTTTCATTAATGATTCAACAAGTAAATTAATAGTTTACTTTCTAAAACACAAGTCTGAGGTCTTCAATGTGTTTATTCAGTGAAAGACCATGGTGGAAAGGGAAACTAGTTGGAAGTTAAAATTCCTAAGATCTGACAATGAATGTGAGTACAATAGAAGAGACTTATAGAACTTATATAAAAATAAGGGGATCAAGATGGAGAACTCTATACATGGTACAATACTAAAAAATGATGTGGATGAAAAAATGAATCAGAAATTAATTGTAAAGAACCATGTTTCTAAGGGCTATAAAATTTAGGGTAAATTTGGATTTTTGATCCTAGAGTAGGGGTATTTTTGAGAATCATAGTTCAGATTGAGATTTAGAGATTTGGAACATCTCAAGGAAGTGTTTTTTGGATACGGATCAAGGTCTAATAAAGGTCTCGAGTACTTAAGTGAAGGTTGGGAGAGTTTCAATGAAAGTTGGAATTTTTGGAATGGGTTTCCTTTATCACATGATTAGGGTAAACTATGTAAAGCTTTAGGGAAAACCATGTAGGGTGAGTTTTTACTTGAGGTGATGGAACATGGAATTCTAGTGTTTATAGAGAACTATGTGAGTAAAGCATACACAATGCTATTTTTTTCAGAGGGAGTTTCATGGTTAACCCATAGTTGGGTAAACCACACAGTTAAATTGTTTGAGGGTGAAATTTGGGTTTAGAGCGAGTCACATGGTTTTTTCATGGTTAAGAAAATAATGTGACCAAAAAATGAGAAATATAGTGTCTTGAGAAAGTGATATCCACACTTTTGGTTCATCGTTTATCCAATTATTCAACTAAAACATTCGTCCTACAAAATTTCATTAAAAGGGCTGTTTTCCCCCTCATGCTTTAATTATTCACCCCTCATTTCCTACCTATCACACAAATGAGATTCCACTACCATGGGAATCTCCTAATTTTTTTACTCCTTAAAATATCCTTTGGAATGGGGTGATTTAATGGTGATTTTGTGGCAGAATAAGGTGAGTCCATTCCTCTATATCTCTATATTCTCCTTCTATTTACTAGTTGCTTATTCAGAATGTTTTCAGCTAGGTATTCGATGAAGATTCCACTAGGTTATAGTGGAATCATCCTAATATGATGGGGATTTTGTTTGTGGTGGATGAAGGACGTCCATTCACTACAAAAAATGATGGTTAGTGGCAGTTATTTAGTGTTCTATGAGCAGTTTAAACTGCCACATAATTTTTTAGTAGCAGTTCATAAAACCACCATGTATTTCACAGTCGATAGTCAATTAGTAGCAGTTTGTTTTATTTCATAGTGGTTTTTTAAGTGTTGTTTTTGGAGAATTTATAGATGGTTCATTGTTTAATTAACGATACGTTTTTAACAAAAAATATCCAATGGGAATATAAATAAAATAAAAATAACCACCGTAAAAAATTTCGCGGTGGCTATTTTTAGTGGCAGTTAATCTGAACTGCTGTAAAATACATTCATTAATATATGTTTAGCGGCAGTTACAACAAACCACCACTAAATATGTTTTTTATTTTTTAAAAACAATATTTAATAAAAAGATATAAATATAAAAAAATCAAATTCTATTAACTAAAATATAAATATATGATAAACCCATAATTCATACATCACACACCCACAATCATAAAAACAACAACTGTCATCATAACCTAAGTCTCAGTCAACCCATACATCAATAAATATCTCATTCATTAATATGTACATATAAAATATGTCCAAAAATAACCCATTTTGAATATAAATCCATGTAACGACCTCTACTACATCTGTCTACCTCCACATCATCTCATCAACTGAAACCGACCACATCATATCATCAACTGTAACAAAAAATGAAACAAAAATTAAAACAAAATATAATAAATCAGAATTATAGTATAATAATTGATAAATTTTTAACATACAATGGAAACTAGGGAATTTCACGACTACCTTCTGAAAAATAATGTGGACTAGAATGGTCAACCTCCTGCCTACTATCGGTATTTTCCACCTATAATGAAAACCAAAACATTTAAGAAAATAAATGCGAAAGAGAAAAGACACAAAATATATTCATAATTATGAATATAAAATTTGTTATATTGTTAATAAAATAGAGTGAATTTTAACATAAAACAAATAATATATAATTAAAAACACTTTAAAAATAGAAACATGCCTATTTAAGATAAGATTCAACACTTGAAACTGAAAAGAGATAAGTAAATATTCTAATTTATTTTTCAAACGATGCGCGGTGTGCTTGAAATTTATTTAATAAACAAATTTTAAAGATTTTTGATATCACAACATGTCTTATATTTCAAAAAAAACAAAGTAGCGATTTTCCCATGATTTCATATCAATATGTGGTCTTTTTCTATGGTTTTGACCATTTTATGCATGTTTTAGTGTTTTGAAACACTAAAAATACATTTACTACCATAATAGGAATACAATCATTTGGAATAGTGTGATATAGGTTAAAACATTTAAAATTTAAATCTAAAGTTGTTTTCCCCTGACTTCTGGACAATCTGACGTTGATTTCTTAGTTTTTACCATTCCACACATGTTTTTGTGTTTTAAAACACTAAAAATGTGTCTACAGACAAAATGGGAAAATCATCACTCAAAATGACGTGATATCAGTTACTATATTTCAAAATTAAATCTATGGTGGTTTTCCCATTATTTTAGGATAATCTGGTCTCATTTTTTTGGTTTTGACCGTTCCACGCATGTTTTAGGGTTTAAAAACACTAAAAAATCATTTACGACTATAATAGGAAAATCATCATTCAGAATGAAATTTAATTAGTTCTTACATTTAAAAATTAAATATATCGTGGTTTTCCCATGACTTCACATCAATAGAAGGTCACTTGATTGGTTTTTATCGTTCCATGCACATTTTAGTGTTTTAAAACACAAAAAATATGTTTACAACCATAACAGAAAAAATTTCATTTGGAATGATGTGACATCAGTTCCTATATTTCAAAATTATATCTAAAGTTATTTCCCCACAATTTTAAGACAATCCGACATTGTTTTCCTAGTTTTGACCATTCCATTCACGTTTTAGTGTTTTAAAACACTAAAAATGAATTTACAGCCAAAATAGGAAAATCGTCATTTGGAATGACATGCCTCCAGTTTCTACATTTAAAAATTAAATATATGGTGGCTTTCCCCTGATTCTAGGACAATCCAATGTCATTTTTTTTGGTTTTGACCGTTCTACACATGTTTTAGTGTTTTAAAACACTAAAAATGCATTTACAACCATAATGGGAAAGCCATCATTCATAATGACGTGTCGTTAGTTCCTAAATTTCAAAATTAAATCTATGATTCTTTTCCCATGATTTTAGGGAAATATGACATCATTTTCTTGATTTTTACCTCCAACACTTATTTTTAAAGGTTTTTGCACCTTTTATAATCATTTTAGAGTAATTCTAACCACACCACACGTCATATTGATGTGTTGTCTACACATATATGTCAAAAAAATTAAATGGTGGTTTTAACTTGATTTTAGGACAATCATACATCTTTTTCTTGGTTTTGACCGTTTCACGCACATTTTAGTGTTTTAAAACACTAAAAATGCATTTATAGCTATAACGGGAAAACCGTCATTTGGAATGACATGACATTGGTTCCTAAATTTAATAATTAAATATATGGTGGTTTTAAATTTATTTAAGGACAATAAGTCATTGTTTTCTCGGTTTTGACCGTTTCACGCATGTTTTAATGTTTTTAAAACACTAAAAATGCATTTATGACCATAACAGGAAAACCATCATTTAGAATGATGTGCCATCAGTTCCTACATTTCACAATAAAATTTATGGAAATTTTAACCTTATTTTAGGACAATAAAACATAATTTTTCTTTTTTTTACCATTCCATGCACATTTTAGTGTTTAAAACACTAAAACACGTTTTCATCCATAATGGAAAAACCGTTATTCTAAATGATTTTACTTCAGTTACAACATTTGAAAATTAAATTTATAGTCATTTTACCTAGATTTAAGGACCATATGACATTGTTTTTCTAGTTTTTAATGTTCCAGGTATGTTTTAGTGTTTTAAAACACTAAAAATGTATTTACGGTCATAACGGGAAAACCGTTATTCAAGATGATGCTCTATCAGTTATTACATTTAAAAATTAAAATTACAGTAATTTTCCTATGATTTAAAGAAAATATGATGTATTTTTTCTAGTTTTGACCATTCTATGCACATTTTAGTGTTTTAAAACACTAAAAATGTGTTTATAGCTATAATGGGAAAACCGTCATTTGGAATGAAGTGTCATCAGTTCCTACATTTTAAAATTAAATTTAAGATAACTGTACCCTAATTTTAGTAAAATATAATACCATTTGTCTAGTTTTGACCATTCCATGCACGTTTTAGTGTTTTAAAACACTAAAACACATTTACGACTATAACAAACAAATCATCATTCAAAATGATGTGCCGTTAGTTCCTATATTTTAAAATTAAATGTACGGTAGTCTTAACATGATTTTAGGACAATATTATATTGTTTTTCTAGTTTTGAACAGACCATGCATATTTTAGTGTTTTAAAACACTAAAAATGTGTTTACAACCAAAACGGGAAAACTGTCATTCAGAATGATGTACTGTCGGTTCCTACATTTCACAATTAAATCTACGGTCGTTTTCCAATGTTTTTTTGGGAAATAATCCATCATTTTACTAGTTTTGACCCCCCAAAACATGTTTTTAAAGGATTTTATAACTTTTATAAGTGTTTACTGAGACGAAACCAAGAAAAGAAGCTCAGATTGTTTTCAAACTTATGGATAATGATCTATAATTTATTTTTGATGTGTAGGAATCAACCAAATGTCAATCCAGCACAATATATGGTCAGTATAACTTGAAATGAACGTTTTATATATAAAAACGTCATTTTAGTTTTTTTATAGATGTTTTATGTGTTCTTTGTAAAGTCCATTGGTGTGAAATGGAGGCAGGGACATCAAAATGGAAAAACATACAGAAATAAAAAAAATAAAACTTTATAAGTATATTAAAAAATTTACTAATGTATTTTAAATTAGTTATCAAGGAATATTAAATTAGTATTACCTTTACTTGAGTATCAAAGACCTCATTTTTTCAAGATGTAGGAATATGCCTCCAATATTTATATGTTCAAAAAACACATTACAAAATTTAATAAAATATAAAGTTTATTTGAAAAAAACATACATACTAGTAATGATAACTCGCCAATATCTCCTTGATGGAGGGGTGACCAACTGATCCATCACCAAAGGTGAATCAGGCAGTGGGCTACCATTGAAATTTGGGGAAATGGATGGATCACTAGAAGTCTTAGGAACAATAGAATCATTAGGATCTACATAAGATGATAGTAGTGGTGGAGTGCTCTAAGATACTGATCAGTAAGAATGCTTATTTTTTTTGTTCTCAGAATTCCTTCATTTGAAATGGTTAAGGTATATTAAATATATAAAAAATTAAAAACTAAAATCTTTTTATAAAAAAAGAAAAGAAAAACTAGAATAATGTATATATGTATGAAAAACTTATCAATGAGAAATTGTAATATAATTTAATTACCAATTTATACATTCAATTATATTAATATTAATTATATTCATTATTATCAACCTCTATTATGAAGATTATTTCATTTTCACCCTCTCTTTCAAGTTCTAACATTTCAATATTGTCAGGAAAAATCTGTTCAATATTTTTTGGTTGATGAGGTTCACTATCACAAAGCACTAATTGATCTTTATTGCCCATATCATATAAGTCTCTCTGCTTTAAGTGTACAACAAAACTCCAAACTTCATTTATTTCACCATCCACATAATAATCCACTTTTCTTGTGAATATAAGATAAATGGTTCATGCTCTGTACACTCACCAGTATCCATCAAGTGAGAGAAGTTGACATAAGTAAAATTTAATGAATATTTCATTATAACCCTATAAATTTTTACCCACTTTCATTTTAATAAGACAACTGAAAACAAGCCATGATAGTTTAATTAAATTATATCAATCAACTTCCCATAGTATCCCACCTTTTCAAATATAAATACACCACTATTTTGAGTTTTCAATTCTTCTTCATTATAAATTATATGAAACCTGAAGCCATGAATATTGTAGGCATCAAATCTATTATCCTTCCTTAGAGGACCTCGATCCAAAAACTTCAAATAATTCAGCATTTCATCTCAATTTTCAACATTCATTATCTAAACAAAAATATATAATATGTTACTTTTAACATAGAAAAAATAACTACACATCAATAATATGAATATGAGTAGATAATTACATGACAGGTAAACCATTCGATAAGATCATTATTAACAGATTTTGTTAATTTCACCTCATTTTGAGCTCGACCCCTTAGTCACCTATTTGTTTATAGTCTCAATTATTAAATAAATGGATCTGTAATAACACTATTGGGTATCACATATCTATGTTCTTGTAGAAACCCCAATTCAGTCAGTGTAAAATTTGAACCCTTTCCAATTGGTTATCCAATAGTTGGAAATATTGATGAATGATTTTCAGAACTAAAATTAGTGGAGATTTCATCAGTATGTTCAACATGATTGAATCCAGTCTCAATCCCATCCAAATTCCTAGAACTTATGGTCAAGAAATCTTCGACTATGTAACCTTCAACAATAGACCCTTTTGGTTGAGATTTATTCCTCACATATGATTTTATATGACCTAAGTACCTAGTTAAACAAAAGAAAAATATTAAAAAAATATACATAAGCATTTGATAAAATCAAATTCACCAATGAAAATAAAAAAATATCAACGTACCTCTCAATTGGATACATCCATTGATAGTGTACTGGTCCACCAAGTTTAGTTTCTTCAACCGAATGAATAGTCAAATGAATCATTATTGTAAATAATAAAGGGGAAAATAAAATCTCCAAATGAAATATTGTCAAAACAATTATTTCTTGAAGTTTATCAATCTCAGTTGGATTTAGAGTTTTCCACAAAGCTCTCTGAAAAAGGTACAAAACTCAACTAGAACTGCATTTAATTTTTCTGGTAAAGTATTATACAAAGACAATGATAATAATCACTCCATAAAAATATGTTATTCATGAATTTTAAATCCATGAAACTTTCAATGTTCTAAGTCAACACACCTTGATATATTACTTGAATATCCATCTAGTACTTTTACATTATTTGAAGTTTAAATAAATATGTATTTCTCATGATTTTTCATTGTAAAAATAGCGAAATGATACTTTCCATTCTCATTTTCCCACAAACTATGCTTTATATTCATTGACTTCAAATCCTTACGAGCATTAAGGTGATCCTTAGATTTACTCTACTCATTAAGCACTGTAAAAATTACATTATCACACACGTTCTTCTCAATATTAATTACATCAATATTATGACATATCAAATTAAACTAACAATAATTAAGTTTGAAAAATATACTATTTTTATTCCATTTTTGTGTTCTAGCTTATTTGGATATTATAACTCATACCCTTTTCCCACCTTCTTTAAACTAATGACATTCTACAAATTCTTCAATGACATTCATTAATTATCCTAGGATTTATAAACCAGATAACACATTTAGTGACTTTATCATTTCAATATCTCCATTGAATCATATATTGTTAAACCTAAATTTATGATAAGCATCAATAAATCAACGATGACACATAAAACACCATTTTCTTCTATGAGGTAATAATTGAGGTTCAAAATCAAATTTAAAAACTGGAAAAGCCAAACCATTATGAGTGTTCCAACTAGATAAATTTTCTAGTCTAGGAAAGTCACTAATTTTCCACATTAAAGAAACATGCATTTTGAATAGTTTTCTTGTTGAATCTTCATATGTTTATAAGACATTATCCCACAAATATCACAATTATTTTATTAGAGGTTGAAGGTATACATCAATTTCATTTACAGACATTTTATTTCTAGGAATAATCATTGAATAATGAAAGAATTATTATTCATACACATACATGGAGGTAGATTATAGGGGATCAAAATAACTGACCAAATTCTATAATTAGTACTTAATGTACCAAAAGGGTTAAAACCATCAGAAGCCAATCCCAAACGTATATTCCTAGGATCTGAAGAAAAATATTGATATAGTGAATCAAACATCTTCCATTATGTTAAATCTATTGGATGTCTCAATCATCCATTATTACTATCTTGATCATGCCACTTCATGTCGTTTTTAATATTAGATGACATGAATAATATTTGCAAGCGTGGTTTCAGAGGAAAGTAACACAATACCTTTGTAGGAGATTTCTTCTTTTGTATTTTCCTTGGGTTGCATTGATTTATACTCTCACTATTGTTCATTGACTTCTATATATTTTTATGAAATATTCCGCATTCTTCTTTTTCAAACTCTTCTCCCCAGTAAAGCATGAAATCATCAGGGAATGCATGTATCTTTATATAATTAAGTATAAGTTTTTTGATGATTTTATTCATCTAATAAAATGATACAGGGATCTTAGCTTCACTAAATGAATCATGAAGAAACTCTAAAATCATGTACATTTATTTTTGATTAATTCTATAGAGACACTTTATATGATACAAATTAAGTAGAAAATACAACTTTGAATACTTGGCACACCCTTTATACAGTTCTTGTTGTCTGTCTTCAACTAATTTATAAAAATAATTTTCCTGATCACTGAAGTTTTGAGAAATATTAACCTGTTCAAGATCAACTGAAGGTTATTTTTATCAACTGAAATCTTAAACATTGTATTCTACAAAACCAAATGCGTCATTTAACAAATTTCAAAATAAATTCTTCTCTACTAAGTCACTTTGTATTTTTTTGACAATATTGTCATTATTTTGAATTTCTATAACACATGATTAACCATTCTAAATTCAACATAAATATCCATAAGGAAACTATTTCAATAAAAAATGATAATACACTTCATTTCTATTTAATAATATCTTAAATTCACAATAAGGACATAGACATTTTATTCTATCATCCACTGACCGATTTACAATTGTATAATCTAAAAATTCTTCCAAACCCTTGGAATATTAAGGTGTGTTTCAAGGTAAATTAATACAAATTTTATCCATAGGTATTGGATTGTATTCTCCCTATAAATTCAGATATAAAGATATAAATTTTTAATCAAACAATTAAAATAAAAATTAAATATCACCTAACTTTTCTATTGACGCTTTCATAATAACTATAAAGGAAAATGGGATGAATCAAATAATGAAATTTTTATTAATAAACTTCTAATATAAAAACATGAATCAAATAAATAAATATTTCTTAAAAACATAGATAAATGAGATGAATCAAATAAAATATAATGGTGTATTCTAACCTAGTGTTATAACTAAGGAGGGTTCATTCCAATGAAAAATTATCTACATTGATCAATGTTAGAACCATTTCCTATGATCTAACTAAGACCAAGATCACCCCTTAAAAATATGAATGAAAATTATACTTTATTTGGATATCAAGATATTTCATGTATACTAAAAATATTCAACTATATATGGATATATTCTATTGAATTTGTTTAGTGTGAGTTCATGTTGTTCCGTGAATTATATAAATCAACTCTGTTCATATAACATCAAATTGGATGTTCCTTAAATTTCATCTAAACATAAAAAACATGATGTTAATATAAATTTGAATAATTAATATTGTGATTTTCAAATCAAATGATAAAAAATAAGTCATTTGACTCAAAAAACAAACAAACTACACACTATAATTAGTTTTATTAAAAATTATGTTAGTTAAAATAAAATCAATGAAACTATGTTGTCTGTTCCAGTTACCATAATCAATAATTGATTATCATGCATGTAAAACTTAACCCTAACTACTCTATCATTATTTGATATATTTTATTAAACTAAATTATTCCTCATATATTCATAAAACATGAAGTATTATGATAAATTTAAAAATGGTATAATATATCATTTTCAAGGCCTTTATCCTTAGAGACCTTTCCAGGGTTGGTGATGAAACCATGCATGACCCCAAACCCTACCACCAATTGTCCATGAGTTGGAAAATAACCTTAATTATATATCTGTCAAAAATTGGATGCATTAACATATATAAAACAAAGTGGAATTCATTAATATCAAATAAAAAGCATGAAATTATGAATAATCTAGATTCCATAACTGACATATATCATAAAAGTTTTATTTAATTTAATACAACATAACCAAAATTAATGTTTTTTATAACTCCAAACAACTAAATGGAAAATCCAAATAACACATTATAAATCAAAATTACATATATATTTATTATCTAATGAATAAAAAATAAATTTTATACCATTTTTATCACCCATTATTGTCAATCTAATGCTACTAAATAATAATATTAGGGTGAGGATGATGCAACCTTTGGGGGGGGGGGGGTCTTCATTACTGCATAGGAGGGGATCTGATCTAGGCATAGGGAGATCGGAGGGGGGGGGGTGTCCACGTCACTGCCGAAGAGGAGAACCGATCCAGGGCGAGGGAGGTCTGGGGGGGGGGCGCAGGGGGGGTAGGGGGGGGCAGGGGGGGTCGTGAGGTTCGGGGGTCATGGGATGGGGGTCATAGGCTCAAGGTCACCACTAGGGAGAGGAGAGGAGGGGTGGGGTAAAGGGGGTGACAGGCTTAGGGTCACCATCGGGGAGAGGAGAGAAGAAGGTCGAGGGTGAGGGAAGGGGTTAGGGTTACACATAGGGAGCGGGGGAGGGGGATGGATTAATGTTTTTTAAATGCCTACCAGTTATTTAAATGAAACCACATCTAACGGAAAACATAAAAATATTACGATTTTTTTGAAACCACCACTATATTATATATATATATATATATATATATATATATATATTTAAAAAAATTTATTTCACAGTGGTTATTAGAACCACTGAGAATAAATTTCCACTAACCATTTCTTTTTTTAGTTCTTGATGATGAACATAGGTCATCACTTTCTGTTTCATTAGAGGTATCCCACCATATGAATTTTTCTTGAGTGTTTCATGAAATTAGATTAAATTGATGACTGGATCAGTTTTGGTTGATAAGTATTTTTATTAAGATGGTTTTGGGTATAGAGACCTAATTATTTTACACACATTATTAAATAATTTTTAACATAAACATCCATTAATTATATCCCAAATATCACGAGGCCTAGTGTATTTGTAAAACTAGGTTCATAATACATTAAAAGGAAACAAAAACATAACATCATTATTTTTATTCTCCTTAGTGATATCATAAATCTCATTGAGATCCTAAAAATAATTAAGATAACCTAGGGAAAACATAAAAGAAATGGGTGAGATAAAAATCCTAGTAAGGTAATAAACATGATAAGGAAACATAACCTATGATTCAAAGTTATAACATGATATCATAAAAGGGAAGGCTCATGAGTAATCACATGGGATCATAACATAAATAAAATGGTATCATAAGATCGTGGAAACATAGGAAACCTATAAGAACATATAAAAATACATAAACACAAGTCATGGATAACCAGCTATACAATATCACATGGTGGAAAAAGTCCCATAATAGATTAGGTTTACTTCTTAGTCCCATACATAACATCTCATGAGACAAAATATTTACCCAATGCATTGGAGAACTATCTGGGTTCACCCATAATAAAATTTTCATGATCATATGTGATAAAAAAGGGAATAAATCATAAGTAATAAACATAATAATTTCCCATGGAAAGAAAATGGGCTGTATAATATTGCCTCATATCATAATCAGAGTAAATTTCATAATTAAGACATTTGAGAGATGAACATAAGGTATGTATTTCCCCATAAAAGGAATGGAGAGTAATATACATATATATGTGAGAGACATATATACACAATTTAGAAGTAATCCATAACATTAAAGGTTGTCTTTTTTAATGAAAACTTCTTTAAAATATCATATAGAATATTTCTTGAGGAAAATACACTTTTCCCATTGAAATTACTTATTTAAAATCTAAAAAGTACCAAAATATTATAAAAAACATTTTATTTTAAAATAACCATGGAAAATTTTAAAGGAAGCTTTAAATCATTAAGAACTCATAATAACAGAATATTTGATTCATTTCATACAAGTTAAAATAAAACATTCCTTTTATATATATTTTTTTAAAAAAGTCAAAAAGTACTTTGTTTAGAAAATGATAGAATGATTCCTTTTAAAAAAATTTGTAAAAAAAGTCAAAAAATGGGTGAAAATATATTTGATAAATCATTAAAAAATATTTAAAAAACTCTTTAAAATATTTTAAGGGAAATATAGACATGGAATATAAATATTCTAAAACTAAAAGAGGATACAAGATTGGTATTACTTACGAAAAACTTTCTTGATTTTTCTTTATTTAATAAGGGATGAAATAGAAACAAAACATGTAAAACAAATTATTAATAATACGATAATGAAATATATGTGGTTCAAGAAAATAATTTTATTTTATTTCCCCCAAATAAACATTGAACATAAACAATCATGAAAATAAAGGAGATTGTAACATAAAACCTCTACCACTTTGGTAGCTTTTGAATCAAATACCCTAGGATGAAGTAAAATGAATTGTAAATTAAAATTCCATGAATTATGAGGGATTAATTATATAACATGAAAAATGTTAGTATATACAAAATATAAAATAAATCAAGTATATAACATTCAATCATGCCTTAATGAAGGGAAATTGAGACAAATTTCCTTATAGTGATCATAACATTAGAGTGAGAAATAATCAATGAAGTGATTATGTGTATCAAGTGTAAAACCTAAGAAATACAAGTTTAAATATAAAATAATAAAATCATAATTTATCTCACGTATAATAATGTATTTACAAATAAAATTAAGTATAAGTATAAATAAATGAATTGGGAATTAAGTTAAGAAAACCCTTACCTCGAGTTCGACTCATCACGTACGTAATTCATTTTCCTAAATAGTAAACTTATGTTAATTATTTAATTAATTAATAAACATTTTAAATTTTATTATTTATTTTATTTTATTTATTAACATGTTTTATTTATTTACTTAACCAATTAAGTTCATGTTAAACATTTTTGACTACATTTGGTTCATATGTCCAAAATGACTTTAGTAGGTTGAATATGGTAAAATAATTAATTATCCCATAAAATATAGTATAATAATAATGGAATAATTATCATTTTTAATCATTGATTATAATTTTAAAACCAACCATGAAATATGGTTGTGAAAAATGAACTATTTTATAATCATGGAGACAGTAGGCCATATGTACGCATGAGTAGTGTTTCCATTTTTCAATGATCATGATGGAAATAAGGTAAGTATTATTTTATATTTATAGAATTATTATTATATAATAAATATAATATAATTTACTTAAATACACTCATATATATACCATCCACATGACGCGGTAAGAAAAAACAAATTACATCACTTCATAGAGGTGGTAATCCACACGTAGGCACGAATGATGTTATCATTTCTATATAAATGGAAAGGTAATAAAATGTATGATATATTAATTTTATAGAAATATAAATGTCATTAATATCACACACAGACACAGATATATATATATATATATATATATATATATATATATATATTAAATCCAACATCATAAATATTCATGATAGGTGACGATGGAAAAATAATTACACCGGTTCACGAGGTGGTAATCCTCCGAACACACTAACAAGGGTTTCATTTCCCATTTGATGGAAGAGGAGATAGATATAGGTTATTAAATTAACATAATAACATATAATTATATGTGATATACTTATTATTTTATATTATCATGGTTTAATAATATTTTAAGTATATTTAAGAAGAAATACAATGAAAATTCATGGTTAATAATTATACATCTTCTTCAGCTACCTTTTCTGGGTTTGCACCCCAAACATTCCTAGGAGGGTTTTATAATCAAACCAAGGAATATAGGAAATTTTAATGTAATTAATTAAGGTATTTGGGTAGGTATTTACTGAACCAAAAGGCTATTTATGTGTGAATAAAAGAGTATAGGAGGTTCCCTTTTATAAGTGAGAAGGAGTGACATTTTTATAAATACCCAAAATATATTCAATAATGGGAAGTCACTCTCAAACTAAGTGCCACAAAAATTGATAAATAATTAATTCTAGGGAATATATGGTCTATAAAAACCCCCAAAATTAAAAAATAAATATTTTTTAAACATTTTATTCCTATTAACTCTATGTTTACTCACTTTTACTATTTTAATTTTCACCATGGTAACTAATATTCTACCTAGATAATTTATCCTTTAAGACTAAAAATAAAATGAGACATATTAGGTAATTTATAATTTTAAAAGAAATATGAAACCTAATTTATCAAATAAAAATCCTATGTTTATAGAAATTTAATTTTAACATAATCACATGTAATGCATAAAACCCCATTTTAACCTTAACCATGATAATTAATATTTTCTAATAATTAAGAAAAAAAATTAAGTTGAAATTATTAAATAATATCAATTATTGTTATTTTTAAAAATATTTAACCCATTTTATCAAATTAAATTCACATAATTTTAATAGTTTAATTTAAAAACAAACCTACAAAACGTGTTGAAAAACAGTTTTTTAGGAAATGCATTTTTGAAGCATAAAATAATCCTACATTAACTATATGACTAGTAATAATCATTATATAAATTTAAATTAATATAAATATATATAATATATAAATTAAATTTTAATATTTATTTATTAGGGGTTATTTTAATTAATTAAAAAGGATAAACCTTACACACTTAAAAATAGTTTGTAGAAAATAGTGTCTTTAAGCATAAAAGTAAACTTATACCAAAATCATGAAAATTGCTGATTAAAATGAAATTAATTAGATTATTATAAATAAAATGGTTTATGTGTAACTTTAATATAAAATTAAAAATATAATGGTACTTTTAAATTACTTTATTTAATGAAATGAAATGAAAGTATTTGGAAAATTGGTAATTTTCACTATTCACTAAAAAATCAATCATTTCAGAAGAATCCCAAAATTTCACCCTAAGTCAATTTTTATATGATGATTTAAAAAATTATGTTAATTTTATAAAATAAAATTTATAAAATTTTAATAACTTAATTGTTATATTTTCTCATAAAAATCAATAAAAATCATTTTTAAAGAAAACATATTTTTTTGAAGAATAAAATGTCTTCATTAAAAATTGAGTGCTTATTTCCTAGGAATTTATCAATATATTTATATATATTATAACCTTTATAAATATTTCATAAATTATTAATTACTATTTATACCCACCTATTTAATAGCTAGGTTATAATAATCATTTTTAAATAATAATATTTCATGGTTTGTTTAGGCTTAGTATTGCATATTGTATAAGCTATCAAACATATTTTTTTAAAATATTAGGCTATAACATTAGGGGTATTCCCTAAAAATTTTGGGTGTAGTTGGTCATAGTTTTGGTGATCATATATTTCTTGGTGAGTTTTAAGTGATTACACATATTTAATTTAAATATTAATTTTTTTTATAAATTATTATAATTAATTATTTTGGATATAATAGCATGATATAGGGACTTGTGTTGATGGGATATAACCGATTGTACTTGACGATCTTGGGTGATGGAAGTTAATATTTTCTTAGTGTATGATAAATCCATATGATGTAGGTGGTCCCTAAGAACACCCCTATGGTTTATGAATTTGATATGTGGGATGTGATATGTGGTCTCACAACATATGGGTGACTAAAATTTAATTAAATGAATCTTTTTAAATGAACTACCATGAAGTAAAAAAAGTGTCAAGGGACATGATGGACCATTAAATGTTGGTTTTCTATCTCAACCACTGATGTTCAAGGACACAATTATAAATGTGTGCCTTGTGACATATAGACCCTAGAGGTAATGGTTAAAAATGAATAAGTAGGATGTGATAAACCTGCGGATATGTAACAGTAGTCTTCACTAGGAGACAAAGAGTGATATATTGGATAGTTATCCTAGGGATAGTACATATGAGTACTTTGAGATGCCACATAACATTTAGGCTAGTTAGTGAGAGAATGAGGTGACTCTCCCCACAGATAGGTGAGTGCCCAGGTGGGTTTACCCCGAGTAGTATTATGTGTAGGTTGGGAATTTGAGGTCCTACCTCACTAAATCAAAAAGTGAGATGGGTGTTCTATCATATCCTTAGTGTGATGTTGGTATGGATTTACTAGGAGGTATATGAGGCCATGAGATTATTATAATGATGTTGCACGATGAGATTTCATCCAAATCATGGGCTCTATTCTTAGGATTAGGAGAAAGAATGCAGTTCCCAAGTATGGTGTACAAACTGTTTTTGACTTTAGGTATCATCTTAGAACTCAAGGGTCAACAATGTGATCTAACTATGAATCTAAAGACCGAGACATGTATGAAGGACCTTAGTGGATGCCTTGTAGGAGAGATGAATACATAAGTGGGTTTTGTGTGATGTTCTTATGTGATTGGGATGGTATTTAGGGTTAATATTGACAGGCTAGGAGGATGTAGAGGCATTACTTGAGATGTGATGCTATACCTGAGTGGATAACACCCCTGTGATGAGCTAGTGAGATCATGAATGGACTGTGATACCCATTTCACAAATTCTAAGTGATGGTTTCAAGGAGAGAGGATGACCCCAACGTATGATATGTATATGTTTCTTGATAGGTATATTCTTCCCCTATGTTCAAGATGATATATATGTGTTTATTGATAGGGATAATCTTCCCTTAGGTTCTGGATTATCTGTATGTGTTTCCCAACAAAGAGAGTCTACCCTTAGCTTCTAGATGATTTATATGTGTTTCCCATCCAAGGGAGTCTTCCCCTAGGTTTTGGATGATCTAATATGTGTTTCATGATAGGGAGAGTCTATCCTTGGGTTCTGGACGATCTGTTACTTGTTTCCTAGAGGGGAGTGATCATGGCCTAAGTTCCACAGGAGGTGATTCATGTTTCTTGATGGAGAGTGTGTATACCCATGGGTTCTATATGATTATACTATGCTAAAATACATATGGAACTAACCAAAATATATATAATTGACCCTGTATGTCACATTATAAATTGAGGATCGAAGGTGGTTTATATAATTGCATTGATGTGTTTTATTTATTTAGATGAGCATATCCCTTATGCATACACTATGTTTACAAGTTATGTTAGAGACATGGTTGGTGGTGCAATATTGAGTTTTACTCACACCCTACTTAGATGACCCTGAAACTTTAATACTCAAGCATACCTTATTGTTCATAGGTTCTAGTAGAGTATAGGCCTAGTGTTATATGATTAGTTTAGATCATCTCAATAGGTATTTGAATATTTTGTCATGAACCAACCCAGATTTCCTTCAACTTGACAACTAGGTTGACCCATGACATGGTTCAAAGGGTATTATCAATCCACATGGGTTGACAACTAGTTCCTGGCCATCAAGGAACTCCTTTGGGAATTATTTTCCAATTACATTAATCAAGATTATCAAAAATACATCACAACAACATCCATAAAAAAATCATAATAATAAGTGAATATAAGATAATAAGTAGATACATCTATAAAAAAGTTCTAAAAAGTACAAAATAGAAGGGAACCAATTTTTTTCCCACCCAGCTACTTATGACATAAGGTTCAACCACCCATTATGTCACCACCCTTTCCTGACCAAAATCCACTAGCAAGAATACTCACTACCTCTGTGTGAAGCCTTTATCTTACCCATTTCATAAAAAAAAGAGTCTACAAACACCCATTGGGTGTATGTAGGGTGTGATCTCAACTTGGATAGTAGGATCCCAATTTGAGTTTTATGCATAAAAATTATTATAAAAATATAAACATGATATTTTTAAATACAATTTGATTTTTACTTAAAAATAATAATAAAAAGTTATAAAGCTAATAAACAAGAGAGTAAAAAAACAAGCACCATGGGAAGAACTCAGTAGCTAGGCTAGGGTCTCATCCTATGATCCTTATACTATCAGTGATCAATCCATACATATCTATTCCCATACACGATCCATTAGAGAGTTCAAATCTAAAGTCTTAATAATAATCCATCATATCACATCATAATAAAATTTAGTTAATGTTGTAGCATGAGTCCTTATCTAGGTAGGGCATGCCAATTCCTAGAATACTTTTCCAAGTCTACCCACCTAGGTACATAGAGTTCCCATGTTCCTTTCTATTTTAATGTTTATGTCCTAAAATCTATTTTCCTCACACTTCACACTAAAACATGTTAGGGAAATCTATTAACAACCATCACCAATAAGGGAAACAATTCCAAATAATCCAAAACATAAAATACTTCCTAAAAACACCTTTGAAACACAACAAAACAATTCAATATATTATTAAAAATAGAATAAAACATATTAAATTCATCAAACAATGGTACAACATGAAATAACTTATCTTTTCTCTTTAAATCAATGAGATCTAGTTGGAAACTGCAAGTCAAGAGGAGAGGTGACCCTATGGGTGAAAGAAGAAACCATAAAAATAAATACTCACACCATATTATTATGATTAGACAAACCCCAGGTCATCATAACCATTGGGTAGGAGGAAAATTAATAAGGAAGAGAGGAAACATCAAGGGAAAGGGTTAAGAGACACTTGAGGGTTTCTTGAAGTGTTTATGAAAAATTTACCCAAAATTATTTCCAAGAGGGAAGGGGAAAGATGGATGGCATGAATGGGGCCAAAGAGTTTGAGAGTGGGGTGAAATAGGAGAGAAAGGGGTTAAATCAGGTTAGAGGTAACTTTGAAATTTTCAAAATTTGACATTATGAACATGCCACATGGTTTGGACACATGGGTTTCCAAATCATGTGACAACCATGCAATTGCCTCTGACCTTACATGAATTACCTCCTTGAGTTCCCACATAATTTAAAAAATCATGCATAAATTTTTCAAAATCTCACTCCCTAGGTTCTGCAACTATTTCATGGTTTTTTCATAGTTTAATATAATCATGTGCCAACCATTATCCATGCCTAGTTATCCTAAAAAGATAAAATTTTGAAAAAAAGGTCATGAAAGATTATAAATAAAAAGGGAAAATAATAAATACCTAAAAATTTCATTGTTGGTGTAATAATTATCCCCAACATGACACTTTATTCCCTCATAAATTTAATCCACAATCTAATTGAAAAGTATGTGAGGCCATTTCTCCTTTACCCAAGATTCTCACTCTCATGCCTCATGCTCTTTATTCCCATGTTTCTATATAATATAAACTAATCAGATGGATTTCCCTCACAAAACCTTCATTTGGAAATTGAAAATCCAAACTATCCATTTGATCACTGGCATATCAGGTTCCAACTCAAGATCTTTACAATTCAACATGAGGCAGGGGTACAAGTTATACTCATTTCAACTAGGATACATGAAAAACATCATAAATCATCATCAATTGAGAGGGTAACACCAAATATAATGAAAAATTATTGATCCTTTAAATAATATTGAAGGTTCCAACGTACCTATGAGTGATTTACCCCAACTTTTAATTATGTCAATGGTCTAAATTAGGTGTCACCTTAAAAAAAACTTGGTCACACACTGAAAATTACATGGGTCAAAATTGACAATTGTAATATGACTTGTAATATCTCTAAGATATCTTTAAATGCTATATAATATTTTAGATATTTCTTTTCATCTATTTCATAATTATTGGTCCTACCAAATAAGTCTTTCCCACCTTAGTCTAACATAGATATGACCATATAAAGCTTCAAGGGGATCCATCTTGAATTAGGATCGGTAACCATTTTTTATAGTTAAATTACAAAAATACAAGATGGTTTTCCCAATAACCCTCAAATTATAAAATTAAAGCATGGAGTATGTCCTTTAGAATTTGGTTCACCCACTCTATTTGGCCATCTATCTGTGGATGGTATGTTGCGCTAATCTTGACATGTGATCCATTACCTTTTGGAGACCATCCAAAAACTATAAGGTGAATCAAGGATCTTTATTATTAAGGATAGCATATGTAACCCCACATAGTTTCATGATCGCATGAACATATAGTCTACTAAAATCCTCCACTTTAGTGGATTCCTAATCGGGATGAAGTGAAAAAATTTGATCAGACAATCAATCACCACCCAGATACCATTCCTTCCCTAAGGAGTGTAGTGTATCAAAACTATAAAATCCATGGACACCTCATTCCACTTTTAGGTAGGAATAGGAATATTATGGAGCATTCACAAGGGATTATAATACTCTTCTTTTATATGTTGACAAATATAATGCTAATAAAAAAAGTTAGAAATGTATCACCTCATGCCCAAACACCAGAACCGACGTCTCATGTCATAATACATCTTGGTGAAACAAGGATTATAATCCCACTAAGAATGGGGATAATTCTACATCACCAATTTCCCTAGAGATGAATATATGAAAAAATTAATTTTAAAATAGAGGGTTCCCTCTAAATACAAAGGTCATTCACTAGATGTCCCCCCACTATTTAGAATCTGAATGGAGTGGTAACACACAACATCTCAAGATTTATCTCCATGGATGCGCTTTATAAGGGATGGAGTTAACTGCATGCTAATTAAAAAAATATCATAATTATCTTTCTTTTCTTCTAGATCCATCTATGAAAAAATCCCCACAAGGTTCTACTTGTTTCTAGACTCCTTCAGTGCTTGGGATGAAAAATTCATGTTTAAGGAATTAGAAATTTCGTTCCCTTTTCCTTGGGTATAGGTGATGTAGAAATCAAACCCTTGAAGATACTCCACCAATCTTTTATACCTTATATTTAGGTATTTTTGAAAAAAAACATATCTTAAGATCTTATAATCCAAATAGACCATAAACCTGTCCCTAAAAAGGAAATGGAGGCAGCACCTGAGAAAATGTATCATTGCTGTGAGTTCAAAGTCATGGGTTGGGTAATTTTTCTCATGTGGCCAAAGTTTGTGGGATCTATATGACACCACATGGTCACCTTTCATTAGCACACAACCTAGAACCATGCCTGATGCATCATAGTAGAACACATAACCTAGACCTGCTTCAATAAAATTCAAAACAAGGGCTGATGTCAACCACCGCTTAAGCTCTTAAAAGGATTCTTTAAATTCTAGACTCCATGAGAAATTTACCCATTTTAGGTGGGATTCATCAAAGTTTATGTGAGTTGAGATAATTCATTGAAAAATCACATGTATTACCCTTCTAGGCACAACAAACTCATGATTTTGAAAATAATTCTCATTTCCTCCTAAGACATCACCGATATGAACTTCTTCAAATCAATAGGGATCCCATATTAAAATATCATATGTCCCAAAATACCACCTTAATGAATATAAAAACTATATTTCGATAACTTATAATAAAGATGATGATCACACAACATCCCCATAATGATCCCAAAATGTTTCCCATGCTCCTCTTCTGATTTTGAATAAATCTAGATGTCATCCACAAATAACATGATAAAGGTGTCAAGATATCTATAGAAAACCTGGTTCATGGGTGATATGAAAACCATGGGATCATTAATTAGTCAAAATGACATTACTACATATTCAAAGTGGCCACACATGCTTCAGAAAGTATTTTAGGGGACATCAACCTCCTTCCCCTTGATTTGGTGTTACCCTGAGTAGATAACGATCTTCAAAAATCATATTTAACCCTTAATATGATCAAATAGATCATTAATATGAGTAAATGGGTATTTATTATTTATCATGATCTAATTTAACTTTGTATAGTTGATTAATAAGTGGATAAATCCATTGAACTTCTTGGAAAAGAGTACTAGAGCGGTCAACATGGACACACTCAGATAAATGAATCCTTTAGAATCTAAATCATCCATCTTAATATTAAAATCCATCAAATTAGTGGGACACATTTTATATTAATGGAGATATATAATTTATATCCCTGACACTAAATCAATGGCAAACTCCACTTCCCACTTTGGAGGCAAGCCCAAAAAACACCTCTGGAAACACCTTATGAAATTCTTTCACCATGGGAGGCAACCCATTTCTGGAACATTCTTTTTCAATTTACAATATAAGAGAGGATACTTTATAGGTAAACCTTCCCAAATTAAAAATTTGAGGTCTTTCTAATCTAGATTGTGTGTCCCATTCTCCCCATAATACTTGAGTACTCCCATAAGGGTTTGTGAAGGTCACACACTGATAGTAGAAATAAATACAATTCTCTAATGATTACATATAATCCATTCATAGGATCACATTGAAATATACCCATATCCTGGATGAGAAGGTCCCACTTCAACTCAAATTATGAAATATAAATAATGTATAGAAAACATTAAAAACCTTTTCCCTTTCTCTTCCCAAGTGGTGTAAATATTTCCATAACATATGACATGAGCTCATTCAGGAGCTTTAAAAAATCCACAAGGTAAGAATATATGAAATAGTGAGAGGAAATAATATCAAATAAAGTAATTTCCATAGACAAAGTAATAATAATAGTACATATAATTATCATGGGGCACACATTAGATTTTACCGATGCCTAATCCATTTCATGAAGGTGCTTTATCTCTATCTAAGCTTGAGGTTAAATACTAACCTAAGGATTTTTTCTAAGATAAATCTTAATATAATAATACCTATCCCTACTACTATGTCCACCAGAGTGAGATACCATAGCCACATAAGCATCATACTACACTGTAGATCCTTTAGGAGTAGTAGAACTGACACTAATATCAGAGGTAGGAACAATCCATATTTTTTTAATAAATTTCCCAAGTGTCTACACTGATGAAATTCCTTGGATGTATCCTGACACATATATCACATGTGTCTGGTATTCCCACACTAATAACATACAATAGTCCCACAAGTTGTAGGTATCGATGAAGGAGGTCAGGGCGGATACCCATAACATCTACCACCCCTTCCCCCTACTTTTTACACTTATTATTATTTTTATAATATCAAGTCCTTCTTTGACTAGGCATAAAGGGTATCCTAATAAAAATTGACATACCTTCCTTGTCAATCTATACCATTAGGTCCTAATCAATCACCTTAGAACATGTCTTCAACTTAATTAGGAAGACTTGGGACTGTATATTAGGTTGAAAAACCATTTAAAAAAGATGATCCTTTAACCTATCATTGGTGATATACTTGTGATAAAAATGAACAAGATCTTTAAAATTATCATCATATTCCACCACTAAGTGATATCCCTACTAAAGGGAAAAAAATTCTTGATAATTAGTGAGAGTCAAGGTCTTAGAGTAGAAATACTAGATAAAGGCGGCCTTAAAATACTTCCACCCTATATGCTCATGTTTCCCAACTTGACCCACCATCTCCCATCACCTATAGTTGGTCCTCTACAATATAAAATCAATACACATTACCTTAACAACATCAGGAGTTCCAAGAAACTTGAGGATTCTCTCTTTCTTCACAAACCAATCCTCAAATTCCTAGGGTTAAGTTCTTCCCAAATTGGATGGAATTTTATGATAGAGAAACTTATAATATAAATCCTTCTCAGGTATCGTTGCAACTTCCTTGGTTTGGGTAGGACCAGATCCCAATCCCTAGTCTAGGTCTTGGATAACCCAAACCAATGCCTTTATAATCCACTGATAAACTGGTGGCTTGGCAGGGAGAGAATTTTCTCCAACCTCCTTCTGTGGTTCCATTAGAGGTCTTCTAGGAGGCATGGTAATACATAAGTTAAAAAAAAATAAGAAGGAAACCATCAATATAATAAATTAATAAGAATCAAATAAATTATGCAACAAATTATTCCCATCAATTAGAAATACATCATAAAAAAATTCAAACTAATCCACCTTATCTTAAGATCCATTCTTAGCATTCATCTTTTTAATCAAACCCTAGGTAAGATTTAAACCAATTTCCCAACATCCCATGGTAACCCAAGGATATTCATGAGTTTTTTTTGGCATGAAACCCACTCAAAACTAGTGCCTCAAGCCCCAACATTCCTATATCTGGTCTATTTGGACTTTTCCCAAACAGAAAGACCCAAAATAAAAACTCAAATATTCTATGATATAAGGTATGAACACCCATAATTAAAAAACTATTTATTGAACCAAACCTACTATAAAGAATACCCACCACCTCCATATGATGACTTTATCTTACCCATTTCAAAAAAAAGTCTATATACACCCATTGGGTGTATTTATGGTGTGAGATCAACTTTCCCAATAAGATACCACTAAGTGTTTGATGTATAAATATTATTAGAAAAATATAAACTTGCTATTTTTAAATATAATTTGTTTTTTAAAAAATAATTTTTACTTTTAAGAAAAAATGAAAAGCATGAAATATAATAAACAATCAAGTAAAAGCACAAACACCACGAGAAACCCCATATTTCTAGGGTAAGGTCTCATCTTGGGATAATCATACTCCTAGTGATTGATCCATACATTTTTTTTACCATGCACAAGTTTTTTGGGTGGTAAAATCCAAATTCCCAATGGTAATCCATCATATGACATCAAAATACAGTTTAGTTGGTGTTGTAGTGTGAGTACTAGGGTAGGTAAGTCATGAAAATTCCTAGCATACTTTTCCTAGTCTAGCCACCTAGGTAACTTGGGTTACCAAGTTCTATTCTCCTTTCATGTTCATGTCATAAAATCTATTTTCCTCACACTTCACACTAAAACATGCTAAATAAATCCATTTACAACCATTACCAATTGGGGAACCAATTAGAAATCATCACAAAACAAATCATTCTTGAAAACACTTTTTACGTAGACCAAAACAATTCAATATATTATTAAAAATACAAGAAATCATATTAAATTCCTCAAACAATAGTATAACAAGAAAGCACCGACCTTCACCCTTGAAATCACCAAGAATTGGTTAGAAACCAAAATCTAAGAGTATAGGGGACCTTATGGGAGAAGTAAAAAACCTTAAACATTAAGACATACACCATACAGTTTGGATTAAACAAACCCTATTCTTTTATAACCATCATGTAAGAGTAAACTTAATAAGGAAGAGAGGAAACATCAAAGAAAAGGGATGGGAGACACTCACATGAGGATTTCTTGAATAATCTAGAAAAAATGAACTCAAAATTAATTCCATGAGGGAAAGGGGAAAGAGGGATATTGTACCTAGGGATGGAGAGTTCAAGAGTGACGAGAAAAAGGGGAGAAAGGGATTAAATCTGGCTAGGAATAACTTTGTAATTTCTAAAAAATTTAAGTTTTGGGCAGGTCACACAGTTTTCCAAATCACACATCAACCATGTGGGTGAATTTGAATTAACATGCATGGCCTCCTAGAGTTCTCACATAGTTTTATTAACCATGTTGAAACCATGAAAAAACCTAATACTCATGTTCTAAAACTATTTCAGAATATTCATATGGTTTTCTGTAATTGTACACCAACCGTGCTCCATGCCCAGTTCCCTCAGTGGGAAATCAGTTAGGGATTTATGATTGTATGTTATATTTCATTTGTTATAAAGTGATTATTCTTTATTGATTATTCATAATATTATAATTTCTATGAATGATTATTTGTTATTTACATTTTTATTCACTTTTATATGAGAGTATAGTCTCCATATAGTAATAACTTAGACCCTCAGTTTTTGTCAGGAGCCTCCGACATATAAGGAGGAATTCTTGAAGTCATGTATCATCACTAGTTTAGACACTGATCAGTGGTCTTAGGATGAGGATGTTATAAAGTGACATTAGATCATATTTTTTTATCTTAATATTTGGGGTATGGTAGTAAAGGAATAGGGATGTGTTGGATATTGTGATATATCCTAAACTATTGTGTCTGGATACCATTTTCAATGGGAAGTCCCAGTAACGAAGAAAATGGGATTAATGTTCATGGTATTTGATGTTATAGTTGAGATATTTATTTAAGTGTGATGTGTGTATTTGATATTTATATTTATGGTTTTTGTCTCTTGGACTATTATTAGGAGGCTTGAGCACATGCATCATTTTTATCATATCATATTCACATGACATATGTGTGATTGCCTGTGATTGGTATCACTGATGATGAGGGTTCAACTGTTTAAATTTTCAATAACAACTTATATGTAATTTTCATATATAACTTGTTGGTGGAATTCTAATAATCAAAAACATGATATTTCTTCAATGGATGATCATAAAGATTCTATAGAGGGATTATACTTGATGAATACCATACAATCCTTCCATGTTATGGATATATAATGACCCCTAAAATGTTAGTATATGTACCAAGTGCCTTCATGATAAACCCCTTGTGGTAAATTATTATGCAAATTCAATTACTTAATGTGCCAACAACAACTTATATTATGTTTTACCATATATATTATTGGTTTAATTATACTTAACCGAACCATATGACTATTATTATCTTGATAAGAATCATCATAGGGAGATGATGATATATATGTGTGGATGAGATCGTGATCCTTGAGGGGTAGTCTCGTATGTGAATACATGGTGAGCATTAGTGCCCTGGAGTGGGTAGTGGATTTTGCATATGATTAATGATATGTATATGTATATGAGAACCCTTGAGTAGGTGTCTTAAACTATGATTTTTCTTATGATATCTGATACAAGATAGTTGGAGATGATCTATTAGTTATGAACTATGTGAGATATGGTTTAAGGGATAGGTGGGAGAGTCTGTTGCCTTAAGATGTGACTTAGGATATTGGCGAGTCGAGTGATATATGTGAGGGTAACCTAATATAAGGGTTAGGGCAGACATGTTAATGCATTAGAGATGAGAAAAATGGGTAGATTCTATGGATTATTAGATTAGTTCATGGGATGTGCTACTGGGTATGTGGTATAGACATGAAGATGCCTAGAGATTTTATGAGGTAAAACATTTGAGGTGTTTTTGTATCAAGGATGGATTTAAAGGGATTGATTAGTGGGATGCATATCCATAGTTATTTTAGGTGTATTTCTCAATGAGGTCATTAATATTCATCCTAGATGTTTGGATATGGGATGGATGTATTGTGGGTAGACACTTATGATTTTTGAACAATGCCTGGGTGGTGGGTGAGTATACGATTTACCTTGGCATGTGAGAGATGTCAGGATTGTTGTAAAGTAAGCATTGAGTTTCTTCTAGATAGATGATATTGATATTTTTTGAGCATGATTAGTGATTTAGGCACGTAATCTTAAGTTTGATGATCTGTGACTCATGAGAGTGTGAGTCAGTTTGTGTGGATGAGTGGTATGAGATCATAAACCTATTGAATTCATATGAAATTGAGATGGATAATGGAAAAGAATTGGTGAGGGTGTTATTATAGATCACACTACCTTGATAGAGGAGAGTTAAGGTTAACATGTATTTTCAGTAAAATAATTTACACACAAGGGAAAGTGAATGATGGTTATGGGTGAATCCATTTGATATATGGAACAGTGATGGATGTGTATGGGATAAGGACTAGTGGTTTTAATGGAATAATGTAGATTTGGTTTCTTGGTTTCTTTGAATGAGAGGAATGTTTCCTTTTCCATTTATAATGACATAATGGATGGATGGTGTCTGTGGTTGATAGGGTGGTGATCATATCTCGGAAGGAGCGACCCATGTGTGATGATAGAACCTGTTGAGGTTGTGCTCGAGGATCAGTGTAATGTTATCTATATAGTGGGGATTTTACCACAGGATTTTGGATGGTGTGATCCTCATTAGGGATGTAATTTTATAAAATTATTAGGGTGATGTTCCTGGTCATTTGGGAATTTGCAGTGACTGGTTTTTCATGTTGGTACTCAGGTATGAGTGATATGGCTATGTGAAGTCAATACGTTCAGTAATAGATAGTTCTTGGGTCACATTAATCATCGTTTTGGTTCACTAGAGTGTTGATAAGGATACTACTCAATGGGTAGCATCCTATTGTCCATGGAGGTATAAACCTCATATTGGTAGGGTCGAGGATGAGGTGCGACTGATCATCGTACGGTCGATATGGAACTAGGATTTTAGTGAGAAGATAGAATTAGTTTTATCTAGCATCTTGGTTAATACCATATTTGAGGTTTGAATGTAATATCAGATGGATCCTAAATATTGACATCAATATCTATATGCATTTGATAAGATATGAAATTGATTTAGATTAGAGACATGTTGGAACTCATGAGTGGAGTACGAAGATACTTTTGGTTAGTTGAGGAAGCAACCATGTAATTACACTAAATATTATGCTCCAACTTTAGTGTGGGTATTTAGAAAATCTCTTGGTGCCTCTAGGTATTTAAAAATCATGATCAGTAGATGAGATAGATTGTATACATATGAGACTAATAATTTTTAGTAAAATTCATCCAAATAATGGTCGACTAATGTTTTTTTATAAAATTGGGTGTAGTGAGATAAATACTACACTGAAAGTGTCATTGGACCACTTAGAATTTATTTTTAGTAGGATATTTTGATGGTTGGGAGAACCATATGCCTGGATATGAACCGATTGATGACACCATAATGTCTTAGGATAGAAGGGTACAATTGAGAACTATCTCAATATTGGTTATGATGTATGATTGGGTAGCTCCATTTTGATGATTAGTGTATCTTGATGTTTGGAATTGTAAGGTGTAAGATCTCTAGAAATTATAAGGTAGAGAGTGATGAGTTGATCATGAATTTATGATTAGGATATGCCAATCTTGATGGTTAGAGAACCACCGAGTCTTCTTAGGGATGATAAGTGCTATGGTGGATAGGTTTTAGAGACTCACAATTATATGTGTTGTGTAATTAAGGAGAAATTTGAATTTTTGATCTAAGAGTAGGGGTTATTTTGAGAATTTAAATTCAAATCAAGATTCAGTGAGTTATAACATACCAAGGAAGTGTTTTTGGATATAGATAGAGTATTGGGAAAGGTTTCGGGTGCTCGACTGAAGGTCGAGAGAGTTTTAGTCAAAGTTATAATTTTTATAAGGGTTTTACTCTATCACATAGTTACTACATGTTTAGGGAAAACCATGAAGAGATTCAGAGAAAACCATGTTGGGTGAATTTTTCCTTGGGATGATGGTTCACAACTTGTGTGCAGTTTCATAGAAATATGTGAGGAAACAATTAAAAATGTTGTATTATTATCATAAGGATTTTCATGGTTGGTGAAAATTTGGGTAAACTATATTGGTAAACCATGGGAGTGTGTGATTTTGGTCCATAATGATTTACACATTTGGAACATGGTTTGGAAAACCATACAACCAAACCATGAAAAATAGCACAGCTCAAGATAGTGTAAGCCACATGGTTGGCACATGATTTGGACAAACATGCAATAAAATCATGAGACCTCCTATATTTCATTAAAAAGTGGTAAATTATCATTCCCCATTAGGCATTAATCCACCACCCTTCCTTACCTTTCACACGACAAATCCACCCGTGCTGTGGGAATCTCCTCCCTTATTTCCTATTTCAAATCCCCTTGGAAATGAGGTGATTTCTTGGTGATGTTATAGTGTATTAAGTTGATTTCCACAACATCCCTCTATATTCTTCTTTTACCATATAATTTCAGATTTTGGATGTTTTTAGCTAGGTATTTTTTGATGATTACATCTAAGAATGGTGGAATTATCTTGGTATGGTGGTACTTTTGTGTGTGGTGGATGGAGGATGTCTTGTGATGATGGAATCATGTTTTTTCTTATAATTTATTTATAAATACAACACATTATGATTTTTTCTAGGGTTTTTGAAGAAATTGGATGAAATTTATGGGTGAATCGATGTTGATTGATAGGGATTTTTCTCAGTGTGGTTTCAGGCGTACAACATGGACCTTCCGAGTGTGGTTGGTCATAATTTTAGTGAGAAGATATCGATTTTTTAGTTTTAAATGATTATAATATTTAATTTAAATTTTATAATTAATTATAAATTATTATAAATAAATTTATTTTATGTTATGGAATGAGATAGGGCCTTATGTTAATGGGTGATGACTTTTTAGACTTAAACAATATTAAGAGAGAGTAGGTGAGCTTTTCTTAAAGGATAGTAAATCTGTATGAGGTAGGTGATTCCTAAGAATACCCCTATGATTTATTCATTTGATATTAGTATTTTTATATATTGTACCACCATGTATAGGAGAGTGTAATTTAATTAAATGAATTATTTTAAATGGGATCCCATGAAACAAACAAAGTGTTAACAACCATGATAGACCCTAGAACATTGGCTTAATTTCATGGTTGTTGATGAATGAGGCCTAGATTATGAATGTGTACCTTGTAACATATAGAACCTAAGTGGAATTTTTTCAAATGATATGAGTATGATGTGATAAGCCTAGGGATGGTTTTTTTATTCCTCTCCAGGAGAGGGAGAGTGATAGATTGGACAGTTGGCCTAGGGATATGACATATATTGACCATGGGATTTTGTATAGATTTTATGATAATTTATGAGAGAGTGAGGTGAGTGTTTTCCCCCATGGTTAGGTGAGTGATGAAATGGATTTAACTTGGGTAGTATTATGTATAGGTTAGACATGTGATTAATGACCTTGCTGACTGGGGAAGTGAGATGGGAATTCTTCTATCTCCTTAGCGTGATGCTGGTGTGGATTTATTAGGAGGTTGATGAGGCCATGACATGATTATGGTGAGGTTGATGGATTTTTTGTACTTAAAATGATGGGATTTGACCATGGGTTTAGGAATGAGATTTAGGATCCCAAGTAGGGTGTTCAGATTATCATCGACTTTAGGTGTCACCTTAGAACCTGAGGTCAATAGTGTGATCCATCCAGGACCGTAGAGCCTAAGACAGGCCCAAAGGACCTTAGTGGATTTACTAAAAGTGATATGAGGATGCCAGTGGATTTAGAGTGATGTGATTGTGTGATCGGTATGGTATCAAGGGTTAGTATTAAGAGGCTAGGAGGATATATAGGTATTCCTTAAGATGTGAGGCTATGTCTGGGTGGCTAGAGCCCTAGTAAAGAGTTAGTGAGCTAATAGATAAACTATAGTGACCATTTCACATATGATGGTTGATGGTTATAGGGAGAGGATGAACCTAATGTATTATTTTTATGTGTTTCCTAAAAGGGAGAGTTTCCCTTGGGTTTTGGATGATCTGTATATGTTTCTTAGTAGGGAGAGTCTTCCCCTGGGTTCTAGATGATCTATTATATGTTTCTCAGCATGGAGAGTTTGTTCCTGGGTTTTGGTCGACCTATTAACTATTTCATAGAAAGGAATGGTTGAAACTTGGGTTCTAGAGGTGGTGATTTATGTTTCTTGGTAGAGAATGTGTATGCCCCTAGGTTCAATATGGATAACACTATGCTTAGATACTTTTGACACTGGTCTAAGAAGGTATGACCAATCCTTTGAACCACATTAGAACTCTAGGATTGAAATTTTTTTATGTTATTAAAATTTCATGTTTTATTTATTCATATAAGAATATCACTTGTGAATACATTATGTTTACTGGTTATATTAGGATGCAGTTGGTGGATCCCTACTGAGTTTTACTCACACCCTACTTTGGAGGCCACAACAATTTAGCACCTGAGCAAACCTCATTCAAAGGTTTTTATATGGGTTAATCCTAGTGTTTTATTAATGGGTTAGAGAATATCATCATAGATTCAAATACTAGTATGCGGTGAGTTTTGGGGATGGTAGTGGATCCTTCTTGTATTTTATTTTCCTTTGTTTATTTTGTATATATTATTAATCCAATGGGAGATCAGTTGGGGTAGTGTACTGCATTTGATTTGTTATAACATGATTATTATTTATTGATTTTGAATACTCTAATTATTATTATAGATTATATTTGTTTATTCTTGCTGTTTTTAATCTAATATGAGGGTATAGTATCTGTACAAGAGCCTCAACCCAGTTGGTGAGGATTCGACAAGTGCATCCAAGAGAACTGAGACCAAATTTGGGTAGAGTCATATTTCAAGGTTACTATAGAAGGTTATGTAGCAGTAATTATAGAAGAAACTATAAAAGGTACTGTATCAGTCAAAACTAATCATCCATTTGGGATTTCAGGCCACTAGTTTGGTCC
This sequence comes from Viscum album, assembly GCA_963277665.1. Lineage (NCBI taxonomy): Eukaryota > Viridiplantae > Streptophyta > Magnoliopsida > Santalales > Viscaceae > Viscum > Viscum album. The sequence continues at coordinate 442,569,220 of OY728120.1, read as the reverse complement.
TCGAGTCCTTAAAGGACTTCGGTCCACCCAAGGACTTCAAGCCAGTAAGGATTTCGATACACCTCAAGGCCTTTGGGAAACATGAATTTGTGCTTAATGGACCAAACATAATCTATAAGGAGTAGAATCCTAATGATGATTCAGAGCAAGGAGCATTCACCAGAGTAGAGCTAAAAGATTTAGAAGAATGAGAGGGTATGGAAATTTCCATCAGTACTATCCTGTTCATGCATAAAAAGCCTATCCGAACAACCATGTGAAGGTAGAGATCTAACATCATGATATAGACACTGGGGAGGAGCAGTTCCAAGTAGTTATAGTCTAGATGAATTCATATAATACCTTAGGGTCATGTAATGTCACGAAGCCTACGAGCCATGTAAGGATTCCCCTTTAACCCTTAAAAGGGGTATTATCAAAAAATGAATAAAAATAGAAGGCCTTTGAGCCATTATAAGGGTATAATATCCTCACGATAACACCTTGGACTCCCACTACTAGTCAATAAACTATGTAATATGGGGAGGCATGCCTGAGGTCATGTAGCATCACCAATCTAGACATTGATAAGTGGACTTGATCTAGGGATTTTACAAATTGGTATCAGAGAATATATTTTTTGTCTTACTGTTTTGAGGTACAGTGGATAGGGAATAAGGATGCATCAAAGTTTGTTATAGACCTTATATCGGTGCATCAGGAAAACCTTTTATGATGGTAATTCCAAGTCACCAGGGATATGGGATTAATATTCTTGTTTTTTATGTTACAATTGAGATATTTATTTAAGTATGATGTATGTATTTGAGATTGATATTTATGTTTTTTATCTCTTTTCCATTGGAAAGTGGCTTTTTTACATGCATCATTTTTGGAATTTATGATTCACATGACATATGTGTACTTTCTTATGATTGATATCACTAACAACGAGGTTTCAATTATTTAAAGTGTCAAAAATAACTTATATAGAGTTTTACTATATAAATTTTTATTGCCATTGTACTTAAACGAACCATAATATTTCTTTGATGAATGTTCATGTTGATTATATGGATGTATTATTCTTCAGGATGACTATATAGTCCCTCAGTGTGAGGGATATATAGTGACCCTTAATGGGTCGGTATAGGAACTAGGTTACTTTATGATGAACCCCTTATAAGAATTTATAATGAAGGTTCAATTACTTAAAGTATAAAAAAACCTATATGGTTTTTTCCTATATATCTTCTTGGTGGAATTATAATTAACTAAACTATATGACTATGATTATCTTGACATATATCATTATAGAGAAATGATGATATATATGTGTGGATGAAATCATGATCCTAGAGGGGTAGTCTAGTATATAGATATCTAGTGAGGATTAGGGCCTTGGAGTGGGTGTAGATTCAGTATTTGATGCTTGATATGTATATGTATATGATAATCCTTGAATGAGTGTCTTAAAATGTGAGTTTCCATGTGATATTTGAGAAAGGATCATAATAGATGTTCTATGAGTTGTGACTTATGTGAGATGTGGTTTATGGGCTAGGTGGGAGAGCATAGTTCCATGAAATGTGACTCAAGATATTTGTGATTTGAGTGATATATTTGAAGGTAACCCAAGATAAGTATTATCCCATACTTATGAATTCCTTAGATATGATAAGCATGGGTAGATTATTTTAGTTATGAGATTGGATCACAAGAGATACTACCTGGTATATGATATATACAAGAATATACCTTGAGATTTTGTGAGGTAAACCACTTAAGTTGTTTTTATATCAAGGTTGGATTTCAAGGGATAGATCAGTGGGATGCTTAGACTAAGTGATATTTGGTGTGGTTTCTAATGATTTTTTATATCATAATCATAGATGGTTAGATCCAGAATGGATGTAACATGGATAAACACTTATGATTTTAGAATTATGATTGAGTGGGGGTTGAGCATGTGATTTTCCTATACATGTGAGATATGTTATGATTTTTATAAGGTAAGAACTATGGTTATTTTGGATAGTTGATATTAATATGAAGTGGGCATGGTTAGTGATTTAGGCATGTGATCCTAGGTTTGATGACATCTGACTCACGAGAGCATAAGTTGGTTTTTATAGAAGGGTGATATGGGAGTGTATTACCATTGGATTCATATGAAATTGATATGGATAGTTCACAATAACTAGTGATATGGTTATTAGATATCACTCTATATTGGGAGAGGTGATTGAAGGTTAGTTTGTATTTTTGGAAAAATCCTTGATCAATGATAGTAACTGCATGCTGGTTATACATGATGTCATTTGATATATGAAACAATGATTACCAAGTGTGGGTTGGGGACTGATGGTTTTTATGGAACACCATAGGATTGGTATCTCAGGGTTTTTATGTGAATTAGAGTATTTTTTCCTCTACTATGTATAACGACATTGTGGATGGATGGTGTCAATGATTTATAGAATGGTGAGCATGGATTTAGAGGAGAAACACACATATGATGATGGATACCATTGAGGTTTCACTCAAGGAGTAGTGTAGGGGAATCCATATAGTGGGGGATTATAGCATATGTTTTTTTTGAGAGTGTGACCCTCGTTATAAGAGTAATTTCAGTGAATGCTAAGGGTGGTGTTCATAGTGATTCAGGAAAGGGTAACAACTAGTTTTTCATTTCAACTCTTGAGTGTGAGCGGGAAAATCCTGCCTAGTAATTAAGTATGGTAATAGATGAATCATGGGTTTTATAAATCATATTTTTGGTTTTCTAGAGTGATGATATGGTTACTCCTAGGTGGGTGACATGGACCAAGAATAACATACATACATATAACACCATTTTACATGAATATTCATTACATATCACAATAAATCACACCCTTGCACCTAAAGGTTTAGTTTATTTAGAGATTAGATTAATATCCAACTTATTTTAAAACATTTTCAATATATCCTAGAAATAGGCTTCTCACATGATACTATTTTAGAAACATCATACATAATACTCTCCTTTATAACCTAGGAAATTTAAACATAAGAAAGGGTAAGCTCAGATGTTGAATACATGGAAATATAAAAGATATAAATTTAAGATCATAAGTGATAAATTTATAATCACGTGGGTATGAGAACATAATCAAGGTAAATGGACATAACATAATATAATCATACCCAAATTTCAACACCCTGAGATTTTAGAATATATTTTATTTAATAAATTTGATGTGTTCAATAGCTTGTGATGAACTAAAAACCAAACTTAATTGAATAAATCCTTATTAAAAATATAAAATTAAATTAATTAATTGATAGTTTAATTAAATTTATAAAATAAATTATTTCTTAAAAAGGGTCAACATCACTTAAGGAAATGCCATCTATCCAAGAGAAACTATTATGATCTGTTTTTTTTGAATTATACATTTTTGTTAAATTTAATAATTTTGATGAATGATATAAATACAATTTATTTATAAAATTAAATTAATAAATCATGTAATGAAATTCATGAAATGGTTTTGATATTATAAGTAATTTTAGTATAGTAATTATTGGTTAAATGGAATGTTTTGTTTATAAACATTGCTTTTATCATATATGCTATATTTAAAAGTTAATTTATTTTATTTTGAGTATTAAAATTATGGAAAATTATTGTTTATATATCTATAAAAATGAATTATCATTAATAAATTTATTATAAATTTGTTAGAAATAAGGATAAAATAATTTTAAGGTAAAAAGATATATTTTTCAGAAAACTATTTTTATGCGTGTAATGTGTTTTTATCTTAGTAAATTAAATTGAAAAACATTTATGAATGTTTTTCTATGAAATGTGTAAAAAATATATTAAATAAAATATTTTAAGATTCATCTGATAGTTTTTATTACGAAAGTAATGAGAATAAATTAATTTTTATGCTTACAAATACAATTTTCTAAAAAACTGTTTTAATTCTGTTCTGCATGCTTATTTTAAAATTAATTTCAAATACCTACATAAATTTAATTTTATAAAATTATTTCTATATTTATAATCATCATATTCAATTTTTTCTATAAGGATATTTTTATTTTTGTTCATAATGAATAGTTACCATGATAAAAATTAATCACCATGGTAAGGGTTAAAAGGGTTAAATAGGGAGTTAAACTAAGAGAAAAATCTTCAAATATCCATAAAAATTATCTAAATTCAATTGAATAAGTGTATTTATACATTAAAATGTACTATATTTTCATATTTTTCTATTTTGTTCCACTTTACCATGAATATGAATTTAAATTCTTTTAAAGTTTATAATATTTATAAGGGTGTCACTCCCCTCACTTATAAAAGGGAACCTTCTCTCATCATTTTTTCACAAAATTTTAGAACTATATCTTAGAAAATATTTACAAAAATATATTAACAAATTTACTTCCCATGTTATATTGGTCCTATTATACCGAAAGACCATCCTAATAATTCTTAAATTGTAAGCTAATGGAAGATACTCAAAGAATTGGTAATCATATTAATCGAGTTATTTCATGTTTATTTCTTATTAAAAATCATTAAAATCTATTATTTATATCATAATATAATGAAATTTGTATCATAAGTATACTAAAATGTTATTATACTGATTTAATAAGTACTATATATCTATCATCCATCCAATTTAAAGTGAAAGTGTTGCTTATGCGTACGTACGGACTACCGTCACCATGAAACGACATGTTACATTTTTCATCACCACTTCACATGGATAGTTATATTGATGTATTTAATTAATATAAATTATATTTATTATATAATTATAAATCTATCAAGATTAATCATTATTCACCATTCTTCCATTCCATTCATTTAAAAATGAAAGCATCACTCGCGCGTACATGCATACCACCTCCTCCATAAAGTGATATAATTCATTTTTCATCAGCACCTTACATGGACTTTTATAAAAGTTTTTTTAAGGAATAAATATTATATTTATGAAATTATTGAGATTATATATATTATGAAACCATAACCAAGGTGCAAGGACCAAAATATCTAAATTGAAACATGCATGAAAAATGAAATAGTTAACACCCAAAATATTGATTTTAATGGAGAATTGTTAATAAATAATTGATTATAAATTATAAATGAAGAATATTTGGTAATATAATAATAAATATGGTTATGTTATAAATTTATAACAAATAAAAATTTATTATACATGATGTTTTATCATCTATGAAGCAAGTTAGGACTTGAGGTACGAGTTTATGTTGCAATCCCATTTTTGATCGAGATTGTTCATGTTTAAATATATTTTGGGGAAATTGTATTATATCATAATATATATCTATTAAAACCAATATTTGTATTCTAAACTATTAATTTTTGAGTTTTTCAAGTATTTTTTCCATTTCCCATGTCGTTGGTAGTCAAAATACTTAGATAATGATTTTAAGAAAACTGTTTTTATTTCTTCTTTTAGGTAGAGAATATTTTTCTTCCCTATCCATATTCTATAAAATGTTTCAATAATGCTATTTTATATTCTACAATGATTTTGTAAATTCATTTTAAATAATATTTTACTTTATTTTAAAATTTTTAAAGAGTAATCATTATAATGTTTTTCAAACGGGTTATATTTGTTTTTTTACAAAAAATGCAAAACGAATTTTTTTAACATTTACCGAATGAAAGAAATTTTATGCTCTAATTAACATTATTATTTTTAAATATTCCTTTATGAGTTTTTATAGTTTTACAAATAAAATCATATTCCCACTTTTCTAGGATTTTTTAGTTTTTTTAAAGTTACTAAAAGAAAAGGATGGTTTCTATTATTTTTCAAAGCATATTTATAATACCTTTAAAAAATTATTTTTCATCTTTGTCAAAATAATTTAAGGAATATTATTCTTCACTAAGGATATTTTATAATGATACCATCCAATTTATTTCTATGTATGTATTTTTATGATTATGTCTTAATTATGTTTTTATAAAACTCATTTCATTCCCACGAGTTAATTAATCTAGGATGAAATCATGAATGTTTTTATGATCTTATGAAACACATATGTATGGTTGTAATTATATAATGTGTGGGCCTGTAATTATATTTCCCTCCAATTAATTGTGTAAATATTGATATATCATGATATATTATGAAATGTAATGAGGAGGCAACCCAATCTAACATGGGGCTCTGTCCACCATGAATGAAAAGGGAATGAGGAGTGAACTCAATCCACTATGGGTATCTATACACTATATTATGATGGTATTGGAAATAATAATTGTCTAATGAAATGATTTTATATGCTTATTATTGTGATATACACACCTATGAAATGTTATTATACTTATAATATGTTCTCATGGCTCATGATTTATTATTTATGATTCCACACTCTTATGAATCATATCTTTTGTTATGAAAAATATTTATGTAATGACTCATGATTTATGGTCTATGACTCATTGGGAATGTTTTCATAAGTTATGATAATATTATAATCCCCTTATGATTATATTATACTCACTCATGATCATCGATTAATATCTCTCATGTTTACTCTTACTGAGCATTTCAGCACACCCTTTCTAATATTTCCATTCTCCCAAGTTATGGAGAAAGTTTTTAAGTAGGATATGTATAATAAGTGTATTATGTGAGAATAAATTTGTGGGATAAATTGAATATATTTCATGTAATATGTTTATTATGTATTTATTCTCCAAAATACTAAACCTTTATGGTTCTAGGGCTTGAATTATTGTGTAATATGTTAAGATTTCATCTAAAATGATGAAATATGTATATATATTATGCTTGGGTTGCATCAGTTGGTATAAAAATAGAGTTTATTTATTTTTGGTGATTAGGTTGTGAATAATAATTGTAAAGAACTTAAAAAAATATATAATGAACTAAAAGTGATATTGGATGAACCTAAAGTTTTATATATTAATAATAAGGTTCCATAATTTAGGATATCTTAGGAATTATTTTCATGATTATATGATTTATTACTATGATTAATGATTCTTGATGCTTACAATATTCATTTTGGTTTTATTTAACTAATTTAACTAGGAGGAATTACGTTAAAAATGAATGTGGTAGGAAATATAATGATTATACTCATGAACAACCAAACGACATGGGGGGCTGGGATGAAAAATATTATTACTTTTCTTATGAAACTATATTATTTTTTTAATCATTATGATCTTATAAACAATCAAAGGAAGGAGAAACATACTTTTGATTCGTTCATAAGGAAACATCCACCTTCTTTTAGTGGGCCTTCTAATCTAATAATTTCTGAGTAATGGATCAGGACCACTAAAAATATATATTCTGTTCTCTAGTGATCTAATAATGAAATGGTCATCTTGGAAATTTATCATTTGGTAGGTAAAACATATAAATGGTCGAATATTATTAAGAATACAAGGAAAGATAAATAAATTTATTCCATGGATTGAGATAAGTTTAAATGGTTATTTTTCAGTAAGTAATTTCCCTCAATTTTTCATAAGAAAATGGAAAGGGAATTCCTTGAGCTAAAGTAAAAGGATTCTGAATCCATTTGTATATATGAAGAAAATTTTAAAATACATACAAGGTATGATTATGTCTTTATCATCAAAACTTAAATAAAAATTTATTGATTCTTTAGTGGAATAAAAACAAGTCTTAGAAAGGATCAATCCATAAGTGACTTTAATACCTATCAAGAAATCGTTCAATGTGTTATTATAGTAGAAATGGATTCTAGAGACTCCAATTATTCTCATGAGTTTTTGGAAAATAAGATAATGGTGGAGTTTTGAAGAAATTATAATAATAAAACCCATATAAGAAATAAAATTATTCTTATTTCATGTCAAATGTGTGAAAATAAGCATGGGGAATTAAATTAAGAAGACTTTTAAATTTTTTATGCGTAGAAAATAAGAACACAATGAAAATTAATGTGGAAGGGATATGAATAATTCAATCAATTAAATTAATAGAGGGAAATCATAATCAAATGAACCACCCACACCCTAATGATTTAATTGAAAGAGTATGGGAATTATGCCAACCAGTGCATAGATATGAGGGTTAATGACAACAATCAGTGTCAGAAACCTCTTAATGTGAGATAAAAATGGAAATATCATGTTATTATAACCACCAAGGTGGGCCACAAGATGAAGTGGTGAAAGGTAAAGTTATCATCCACTCTAGAACAAAAATTATCTTATTTTATTTAGGCTCTACCCACTCTTTTATATTTTAAGAGTTTTCTAAAAGTATCACATCACCACCTAAATGACTATATATTGAATTATTAGTGAAATATCATAATTTTATAATGATCACATCTCAATACTATATCTCCTCTCATATATAATTTTATGGTAATTTTCTCCCTATAAATCTTGTTATTCTTCATCTAGTTGAATTTGATGTGATTTTGGGAATGGATTAGATCTCTCTATATAAATCCCATACCAATTTCTGAGGAATATAAGTCATGTTTGATCTTATAAATCAACCTATTATCATCTATTGGTGAAAATATAAACATGAACTTCCAATTGAAATTACTTCCATTATATGGGTCTTGCTATCTATTCACAAGGGGTATTTATCTTAAATGGTTTGGGAGAAACCCAACATTGAAGATATGCCTATTATGCAGGAATATTCTGATGTATTTCCTAAAGATTTTCCTAGTATTACATAGAATCATGAAGTTGAGTTTTCACTAGAACTCATACATGGTGGTACACCTATTTAAAATACTCCTTATAGAATAGCCCTAATTGATTTGTTGGAATTAATGATGCAACTCTAGGAGAATCTGGATAATATATTCATTTAACCAAGTGCTTCACCATGGGGTTCACCTATTATTTTTGTTTAAAATATATGGGTCAATGCATCTTCATAATTATTACTGTGAGATTAATAAGACCATGATCAAGAATAAGTATCTTATACCATGTATTGATGATTTGTTTGATTAATTATGAGGATATTAATACTTTTCAAAGATTTACCATTAATCTAGATATTATCAGTCAATGGTCAAAAGAGAGGATATACCCATGAAAACCTTCCATACAAGGTATGGAAACTATGAATTTATAGTGACGCCATTCATAATTACTAATTACCTCACTATTTACATAGTTATAATGAATATAGTCTAGAGATTACCTTGACCAGTTTATGGTAGTATTTATAAATAACATTATTATATATTCAAAGAGAAAGGAATAACTTAAAGTTAATTTAAGGGTTATGTTGAAGACCTTGATAAAATAGAATATGTATGAAAAATTTATCAAGTTTGAATTCTATCTACATGATGTTTAATTCTTGGGTCATGTAATTACAAGTGCAAGAATATCGATAAACCCTTCAATTATAGTAGTTATTAAACATTGTACCAGACCAACCATGGTTACTGAGATCCATATTTTTCTTATATTGGATGGATACTATTTATTATTTGTGAGAAATTTATCATGGCTATAAAATCCAATAACTAAGTTTACATAGAAGGGATTCAAGTTCATTTGGAATGATGAATGTAAATAGAATTTAAGGGAATTGAAGAGAAGGTTGGTCAATGAACCTGTGCTCACACTACCCTATACCGAAGAATGGTTTGTGATCTATAGTGATTCATCAAATAAGTAACTGATATATTTTCTCATATAGGATGAAATAGTGGTATCATATTCCTCACACCAATTGAAGGTTCATGATCAAAATTTCCTAAATAATGATTTAGATCTAGCATCAATATTTTTTTCATTGAAGATATGGATGAATTATCTTTATGGAGAAAGGTATGATATATATATAATACTTATAAAATCTTTAAGTATATATTCACATATAAATAGTTGAATATGCACCAAAGGATATGGTTGTATTTGAATAAAGATTATGATTTCTTGATACATTACCACCCTGGGAGGACAAACAAGGTAGCTGATGCTTTGAGTCAGAAGAACCATGCTAGCTTACCCATGATGAGGATTGAAAGAGATATAATATTTATATATTTTTAGAGGATGGATATTGAAATAATTATGGAAGGGTATAAATACAATCTTTCTCAAATGATTGTTCAAACATCCATTTATGTGATGATTAAATAAGTGTAAAAGTAGGATGTGGAGTATAAAAATAAGGTAAGGAATGTTCATGAGTTAAACTATAATAGCGATATAATGATTGGATTTAGGAACCAAGTATGTGTACCATCAATACCGGAATTGAAGAAATAACTATTGGATGAAGCACATATCTTATCATCCTCTATATATTATGGGGTTAAAAATATGTATAGAGATATAAAATATCATTTCTAATAGGATAACATGAAGAGGGATATTGAGGAGTATGTATCTCCATGTCTATTATGTTTTAAAGTTAAGGATGAATGTTAGAAGTCTAAGGGGATAAACTGTATGGAAGTAGGAAAAACATCACCATGGATTTCATTATTGGACTCCCTAATACATCCAAATTCTATAAATCCTTTTGGTTTTTATTCAATCTCCATATTAAATGAACACAATTTATTGATATTAGATAAGATTTATCACTTTAACAACTTTCTAGGATATACATTAATGAATTGCTAAGTTTTCATAGAGTAACACTCTCAATTGTATCTAAACAAGATCCAAATTTAATCTCAATGATTTAGAGAATCCTTAATTAAGAATTTAATATATGGTTGAAATTTATCACTACATATCATCCTTATACATATTTTCAGTCTGAGGGAACTATTAAAATCCTAGAAGATATGTAAATATATTTTTCTATATATTTCAGTGGTGGTTGGTATCAACACCTTCCTCTAGTTAAATATTCTTACAATAATATATTTCACTCAAGCATTCATATATATTATTATGAATCCATCTATGATAAGAAGTTTATAACTCCAACATGCTAGGATGAAGTTGGATATTGAAAGATACTGGGATCTAAGTTAGATAAATAAATTATATAGAAAGTTAAATCCATTAAAAAGTACCCTAGGGTAGCTCAGATCAATAGAAAAGTTTTACTAATAACCATTGATGGGATCTAGAGTTTGACTTTGTAGAGAAGGTATTCTTATTGATATCTCCTTGGAATAAGGTTATGAGATTTAGAAGGAAGGAAAATCTAGGTCATACATACATTGTTCCCTTTTTTTGGAGTTGGTTCCTTAGAACAAACTTATATGTACTTTATGATTACTTGTATTCACTTAATTAAATATTAATATACTTATTATTAGATCATTATTGTTATTATGTGTGATATAGTATGTGATAATGTCTTAAGAGTAACTGTTCCACTAAAAGGACATAATGGTCCTCCACTATGATGAGAACCTAAAATTTCCATGATAGTATTCTTAAATATATATTATATAACCGGATTTTAAGATCCTAACTTTTAAATGAGGTTTTATCCACCTTAAATTTAAATATTTTTTTACTTAATGAAAGTGTTTAAGAGTCCAATGATTGGTTAAAGAGTGTTCGAGTCTTGTTCAAAGTCTGGAGCTCTAGATTTTATAAAAGAAAACTAAGCCACATGGTTAGTATACAGTTAGTTCTAACCATGCTCCTCAATGATTCAGGTTGACACAATGAATTGTATATAAGAACATGGTTTTTTCAAATCATACCCCTCAGGCCACACAACCATGCGGGATGCTGTAGTGAACTGAATGGTGTCTAACAGTTTTCCCAAACCATGCACTTATGTCCACACCCTTAGTGATACTTAACCGGTATGGATGCACATTTTTTCAAACTATGTAACCAAAGCATGCTCCCCTTTAAAATTTGGGTTAAATTATAAATTTTCCCTTTTTCTTTGAAGTCCTAAAATACCTCTTTTCCCTTTATTTTACTCTAGAAGCCGACCACATGAGAAGCTACTCCTTCCCTCTTCCTTAGGATTTGAAGGCAATCCTCCATTTGAGATTTGATTTCATTGTTGTCTATCATGTTTGAAGCATACTAGTAAGAGATTCGATCCACTACTTCCTTTATCGGTTTATCTTTCATGACCCAAACCAAGCTAGGGATCGAGTTTTGACTACCCCAAGCCCACCTCCCTAGGCCAGGGGTTGGAGACAAGAACTTGAGGTACAAAAACTTAGGGAGGAATTTTCCTAAGAACCTGTACACACATATGTAGCCAACTTAATGAAAAAGTTCATAGGAAAAGTTGAAAAAGTAAAAACTACTATGAAGTAAAGTAAACATGCATGAACCTCTAGACGACACAAGAGAATGGTAGTGAATACTGAAATGTAAATTAGAAAAACACACACCCAAACTAGAATTCAGTCCCAACCTGAAGACAACTGGAAAAGAGTATCTACTGAGAGATCCAGACTCTTGTATCCCAACTATGACCACCGTACGCGGTCTATATAGCCCATATCCCTACACTTATCTATAGTCACGATTGAACTATCTGCCGTTTAAAAAATACATGACACATGTTGGGAAAATCCCATGAAAGGGTGAGTATATACATACCAAGTAGAACACCCCAAAAAGGAGAAGGGGGAGTAGTAAGAGATGAAACTAAAGAGAATTAGTAAATGGAACAAGGTATAATAAAGGTGAATGGAAAGAGTATAGTAAATGTGAATGGAACGAGTACATATAAACCCATAAAGAGTGTTAAAGTAGGATCATATAAAAAAAAGAAGCTATAAATAGTGAGGATGTGACCCCCCCTGTCGAGTATTCACTACCTAAATACAGGGAGTAGACCCACACAACCATGAGAAGTGAGACATAGAAAGCACGTGGCATACCCTGCGCATCTTTGCCTCTCTTGTAAGGAGAGTAACCAAGACCCAAGGAGGGGGTACTGTAGTGGGATATATATATATATATATATATATATATATATTCTCAGTTAAAGAATCCCAAATGAGAGAGTAAGGGGATATTCATATAACATCTCATCTCAAGAAGATGAGTAGCCAACAGTTCCAAGGTAGAGTCATTTGTGATGCCTAGAGCCACAAGTGTCTGCCCAGGAGGCACAAGTCAAAGGGGATCAAATCACCACACCTCAATACTATCCTCTTTTGGAGGCACTGAATTTCCTACATGGTTTTATATCACATCACAAGAATTCATCTCAGTGGGAAAAGTGCCCCTCTTTCTCATGAGTCCTTAGGTAAGTTGTATCACACCTCTCCACTATGCCGCATAATCTAGGGTCTTCTTTGGAAGGTCATTGGAGACTACAATTCCCATAACAACTAGAGAGTCAACCCAAAAGGTTATCAGGTACTACACTACCCATGCCAACTAGAGGGTTAGCTCAGTAGGCCTTTGGGGACTACACTACCTATCCCAACTGGAGGGTCATCCTAGAAGGTCGTCGAGGACTACATTACCTATCCCTGCTAGAGGGTCATCCTAAAATGTCATTGAGGACTACACTACCTAGAATAGTTGATGTTTAATCCCGAAAGGTCTTTGGGGAATACACTACCCATCTCAGTTGGAGGGTCATCCCAGAATCATCGTTATTAACTACACTACCCGGCCCTGCTGGAGGGCCATCCTGAAAGGTTGTTCTGGTAATCCTGTCTAATCACTGCCATCATTGGGTGTCATATATGTGCATTCCAAACCGAGTAAATCCACATAATATCTCTAAAGACTCTTCTAATGGAACCACTACATTCTATATAAAAAACACCCAGGATAGGCATCTCATGGGCTGAAATATGAGTTCAAATGATGGAGATACGGAGGATTGGAAATTGCTCATGGGAGCTCAAATAGTACATGGTGTGTGAGGGGGCCCACATGGTGTGTTCCCCTTCGTCACTATCTAGATATGTCTCTATCTAGGCATGGTTCTTATCCCATGTAGTAGTGAACACCATGTATGTGGACTACACATTGTGTTCCATTAATCTAGAGACCAGGGCTATGTTTGATGGTCATGTACGTGTACTCAGACTCAATGTCCATGTACTTCGGTACACTACATGTTGATCAACATAGGATCCCACCCATGTGGCCAACCCATTTTTTTTCTCAGCACATTTCATGTTCCTAACCATGTGTTCCTTCACATAGCTCACCTCACACAGAAAGGTAGTACATGACATGTCAAGGGGAGTACATGCCGTGTCATCCTTATCTTTTACCAAACCCCAGCACCACTACCGAGGGAGGATACATGCTAGGTGTTCTTCACTTAACATGGCATGTAGTCGGGATTTCACAACAAACTTTATGTTTCTCCCAAATATTCATCCACACTTATAATATTCTCTATTTGTGGTCAAAGTCACCAATTTTTTTTCTGAAAACTTCAGATTTGGACGAAGAACATGGGCTTGCTTCACCGCTCATTGCAAATAATCCTCATTCAAAAATGAGGGTTTGGACAGATCTTATGAATTCCATCGTGGATTCATTCCTTGTCATATTTTCATGAAAATTTAGGATTCTTTATCACAACATCATTCCATTTCCATATCTATTCCTTGCTTGAAAATCTGTTTCCGTTTCATGATTCTATCTCATTTTCGAGTGCCCAATTGAGCTCAGGTCACCTGACAATCATCCAACTGGGATTCAAAGGAATTTCACAGTGAAGAATGTGAATAATCAAGGGGGACAAGGAACCAAAACAAGGGTTTGGATCGTTTTCCAAGCATTCTTGGGCAACTAATCATAATTGTTCAATTTGGGTAAAAACAACCAAAAAAGAATTGAAAACTGGTACTCAGGCTCATGCAAGGTTCGAATTCAATGGTGTAGGTTGAATAATTTAGTTTCAACATGATCAAACATTTAATCCAAGGCGTAAAAATTATAAATAGGATTCCTACCTAGATTATATCGATCAATGTTGATAAAGAACATGTTCATCGATGAAGGAGGATGATATGTTGCGTCTTGACCCATCTAGATCCAAGGTTTTCTCATTGTTCGATCTTCATTAATAATTTTTTAAATGAAGAGTAGAGGAGATGATAGGTATTCATTAACAGAAAAAACTAGGATTTTGTGGCTAAATTTCATTTAACCACATACTTATATCCAATTATTAGGTTAAAGGTATTTTAAGTAATTAAATAAATTAATTCATTTAATTACTTAAGCGTACCACCAATGAGCGAGGGTTCTGAACATCCTGTGATAACTTATTTTATGTCACACCTAGGGGACCATGGTCTCAGATTTCTGATCTGATCAACCATTTAATATTTATCCCATTTTCTTTAAATAATCATATGTGCATAATATAAAATATATTTAATATTTTTATAAAATTAATTCCGAGCACACCGGGCCTCAGAATCACATGTCGTCTTAGCGCCTTGTTCTAGAATAATATTTAGAAATATTTAAAAGTATTATTAGGTAAAAATAGGGTCTCTAAATCAATCCATCCTTCAAGTTTTTCATCCCTAAAAAGAAAAACTAAGCAAACAACTCGGGATACTGAGCTTGCATCTGGCTCTCCCGTTCCCAGGAACTCTCCTACACATTTCTGTACTACCAAAACACTCAGACCAGAGGGTTGGATTGTCCTCATAGGGTCCACTTCTGTTGGTCCTAGATTGCCATCGGGTTCTTCACAAAGGTGGATCCATCCTTGATGTCCATATCACCCCAGTTGAAGTTGTGTGTTGGGTCATGAATGTATCTCCTCAACTATGACATGTGGAAAATATTGTGAACCTGCTCCAGCTGTGGGGGTAAGGTGAGACATTAGACAACCCCGCCAACCCTCTGTATGACATTGAATTACCCGATGAACCTTGGGGATAACTTTCTTCCATGGCCGAACCTCCCCATTCTATTTCATGGGGATAATCCCCAGAAGACGTGGTCTCCCTACTCAAACTCCAAGTGCCTATGCCAGTGATCTGTGTTGGACTTTTGTCTACTATGGGCCATCTTCATCCATTCACAGATGAACTTCACCTTCTCTATCATCACCTGCACCAACTCTGAGCCCATAAGCGATGACTCTCCAATCTCCATCCAGCACAAGGTTGACTTGTAGGGTCTCCTGTATAGGGCCTCGAAAGGTTCCATACTGATGGTGGAGTGGTAGATATTGCTGTATGCAAACTCCAACAAAAGAAGGTGATCCTCCCAGATTTGGCCGAAATCTAATATTCATTCTCTCAATATATCATCTAGCACCTAGATAGTATGCTCAGTCTGCGCATCGGTCTAGGGGTGAAAGGTTGTACTCATCTATAGCTGGGTCCAGAATACCTCATGTAAGCCTCTCCACAATCATGACGTAAATTGAGCATCACAATCAGATACAATAGTCAAGGGTACCCCATGAAGGCAGACAATCTCTCGTATGTATAGCTTCCCCAAACTCTCCATTGAACTCTGATCCCGGATAACAAGGAATTGCACCGACTTCATGAGTTAGTCCACTATCACCCAGATGGTGTTGTGTCTCTTCGATGTGTGTGGAATAATTATGATGAAATCCATGGATATTCCATCCCATTTTTACTACAGGATATCAATCTACTGCAATAATCTAGTTAGAACCTAGTGCTCAGGATACACCTACTGATAGGTTAGGAATCGTGAGATGAACTCAACTACAATCCATCTCATGCTAGACCACCAAAAATGATGCTGAAGATCTATGTACATCTTCCCCACACTGGGATGTACAACCAAGGAAGAAGTGTGGAACTTCCGCATCACTTCCTCCCACATCACTACAGGAACCACTGTTCACACCTAGAATATGATCTTGTGATTTCATCTTTCAGAATATCCATTTGGTGAATTTCCTGTGGATATCTGATCATGCATAACCTCATAGTCAACGTATCTTAGATGCAACTCCTTCACATGCTCAAGGATCATAGGAGTCAACACCATCGACTATAGGAAAATTGTTTTCTCCTACTCTATTAGGGTTACCTGCAGGGAAGATAACTTCTCTAAAGCTTCCCACACTAGGTGAGCCTAGGAATTCCTGCTAATGGAATCTACTATAACATTTCCCTTTCCTAGAGTATAGAATAAATAAAAGTTATAGTCCTGTAGGAACTCCAACTAGGGTTGCTGCCTCAGGTTCACATCTCTCTAAGTGAAGACGTACCTGAGACTCTGGTGGTTTAAGTAAACCACAAAGTGCTCTCCCAAAAGTTAGTGCATCTACATCCTCAAAGAGAAGACCACCGTTGCTAACTCTAAATCATGAGTCCCATAGTTATGCAGATGGGGTCTCAACTACCTCGAACCATATGCTATGACCACCTGCCATTTCATTAGCATGAAACTAAGCCCAGCTCCTAAGGCATTGAAATATACCAAGAACTCAAATCCTTCCTCTAGTAGCCTCAAAATTGGAGTGCTCGTCAACCTCTGCCTCAACTCCTCAAATGCATTCTAGAACTATTCAAACCAGGTAAACAATTGTCCCTTCCATGTCAGATTGGTAAAAGGGGCTGTGATCCTAGAGAAGTCTTCCAAAAATCTCTGGTAGTACCCCTTAAATCCAATAAATCTCTACACCTTAGACACATTCTTGGGTGTATCCCAAGAAAGAACTGCTTCTACCTTCACTGGATCCATAGATAAACCCTGCTCGGAAATTAAATTCCCTAGAAAGTGAACCTACTGTATCTAGAACTAGAATTTCAAGAGATTGACATAAATATGGTGCTCTCAAAGTAGATCAAGGACCCTCCTCAAGTTCTCTACATGCTTCTACTCTATCATAGAGTAGATTAGTATGTCATCGATTAAGACAATGACGAAATAGTCTAAGTATGGTAAGAAGATATTTTTCATCAAAGCCATAAATACAGTGGGGACATTTTTCACACCAAAGGGAATCACTAGGAACTCATAGTGTCCATAGCGACATCGAAAGGCCAACTTTGGAATATTAGCCTCAAAATACCACAGATGGTGGTAGCTGGACCTGCGATCAATCTTGGAGAACCATATCACACCTCTCAACTGATCAAATAGGTCATCAATCCTCGAACAAGGGTACTTTTTCTATATCTTGTCCTGATTCAAGCAATGATAATCCATATAAATTTGTAATCTCTTGCCTTTCTTATTCACAAAAAATATTGGAGCCACCCACGAGGACACACTGGGTCTGATGAAACCTTTCTCATGAAGTTCCTCTAGTTACATCCTCATCTCCTAGAGCTCAGTGGGTGCCATCCAATATGCTGGAGAAGATATCAGGGTAGTCCCTAGCTGAAATCAATACAAAACTAAAACTCTCGCCTCATAGGTAGTCTCGTAACATATTTGAGAAATAAATCCATATAATCCTCCAAAACTGAGAGTATCTAGATGCATGAAGAGTCTGTTGCACCAAGGGTCATACTCACTAGATGATGGGTAATGGGATGCAACCACTTGCTCACAACACCCATTCATCCTGCTACAAGGTGTCTCTCATAGAAAAAGGAGAACCTCTTACCATCCACACATAAGCATATGAATAATCTTTGATGATAGTCAATATATTCTCAAACCATGGATATCCAATCCATTCCCAAGATGATGTCATAGGGTTCTATCATGATGACCAGTAGGTCCCAGGTGAACCTCTCTCCTCCAACCAATAACTCACACTGCCGAGAGATGAAAGATATAGAGGAAATGTTCCCTGTAAGAACCTCAAGGCATAATTATTGTGATAGAATCTCTACTGGGATATCCATCTCCCACAAAAATATTTGAGAGATAAAATAATGGATAAAACATGTGTCTACAAATACTGAGGAAATATTAGAGTAAACACATATTGTACCTCAAATCATCTCATGTGCCCCTAGGTCGTAGATGTTTATAGCCTGCAGCTGTCTGTGGCCCTGACTGCCAGATCCCTAAGCTTGACATGGGCCTCCTAGTGGTGGTGGTAAAACCTCATACCGCTATCCCCCACCTACATCTCCTCCTACTCCTCTTCCATCTCTGCCTCCCTAGGGACCACCCTGTCCCCGCCTACGAGATCCCAGATCACGGTGTTGCCTCTATCATGGTGGTCCATCTGCTGCATTCTTGGGATAATCAGTATGCTTTGTTGGGAAGTCTTGGTCCATGTGACCTCACCCATAAAAAGTGCATCATTAACCCTCTACGGGTTTCCCCAGTGCTCTACACTACCCCCGAACTGGGAAAACATGCCCCTAAGTCTACTTACGGAAGGGTATCCTATTTTGAGACCTCTAATGCCTGCCTGCTACTAAAGATGAATAATCCCTATTGCACCTACTACCAACTCTAGGTATATGGTGTCCCTCCACCTAGAATCTCTCCACCAAAAGTGCCCACTCCATCACCCTGATATAGGTGGGGATGAAAAAGTTCGCTACGCCGGCCTAGATCTCACTATGAAGTCCCTGCTTGAACTTCCATTCTTGGAATTAACCATATTTGATCATGTCAAGAGAGTAGCGCGTAAGGTCAGTAAACCTCTCTATATACTATGACACAGTTATCTCTCTCTAATAAAGATACAGAAGATCCTGAATCTGAATAGAGAGCAAGCAGGAGGGGTAGTAATCCTCACTAAATAGGTGATAGAAGTCACCCTACGAGAGTGTCGACTCATCCCTCATATGTGTAATTAAGCTCCACCAACACATAGTGGATTTGTGGAAAGGAATGGATGCTAAAGACACCATCTGATTCATCGGGGTCTGAACCAGTCCGAACATGCATACCACCAACTCCAACCAATTCTCTACTGCCTGAGGATCTGGCTCGCCGTTGAACCTCAATGGTCGCTGATGCTGGAACTCACGATGTGCGATCAGCCTACGCATGTCCTTAGCTTTCCCTGCTAGGACTATCTTCTACTCAATGGGTGTAGGCCCTGATATTAGTCCACCTGGAAGAAGGGGATCACATGGTGGACCTTGAACTGAAGCCTCATCACTCATAGGGTCATCATCATGAACCGAAGCTGGTATTCTGGCTGGCTATCGTCACAGAGGCATACTAAAAAATTTCAAGGTGTACCATGGTCAGATGACCACACAGATATATATATATATATATATATATATATATATATATATATATATCAAAAAAGGAATCAGGATTTGACTCAAGAAGTAAAGTAAAATACTTAATCCTATATGATGCATGTACCATTGTTCCCTACAAAAAAAGTCTTAGGGTACCGATTCGACAAGCAGGTAATCAGGGTCCTTGTGAATGGATACGTCGGCCGCCCATACTATCACTAGACTCCCTGGACTATGTGCTGATCTCGAGACACTTTGACATTGTTTCCCTAAATCCAAACCAATTCATTTTAGGTTATGTCTGAACAACATCCCATGGAAAAAACCACCTCTGATACCACTCTGTCACGACCTGAACTAATCCAGGGCTCGAGTCATAACTACCCAAGCCCGCCTCTATAGGCCAGGGGTTGGAGACAAGCACCGAAGGCACAAAAAACTTGGGGAGGCCTTTTCCTAAGAACCCATACACACACACATATAAAACTCAATGAAAAAGTGCCGAGGAAAAGCAGAAAAAGTGAAAAATACTATAAAGTAAAGTGAACATGCATGAACCTCTAGACGGTACAAGAGTATGGTAGTGAATACTAAAATATAAAGGGAAAAAACACTTGCCAAAAACAGAATCCGGTCCCAACCTGAAGACAACTAGAAAAGAGTATCATCTAAGAGATTCCAGCTCCTGTATCCCAACTATGACCACCGTACACAGTCCATGTAGCCCATATTCCTATGCTCCTCTATAGTCATGATCGACCTATCCACCATTTTCAATAGACCCAACACATGTTGGGAAAATCCCATACAAAGGTGAGTATATACATACCCACTAGAACACCCCAAAAAGGAGAAGGGGGAGCAGTAAGAGATACAACCAAAGAGAAGTAGTAAATAGAACAAGGTATATTAAAGGTGAATGGAAATAGGATAGTAAAGGTGCATGGAAAGAGTACAGTAATGGTGAGAAGAAAGAGTACAATAAAGGTGAATGAAAAGACTACAATAAAGGTGAATGGAAAGAGTATAGATCAACCCATCAAGAGTGTGAAAGTAGGATCATCCAAACACAAGGATCTAAAAATGGTGAGGATGTGAACCCCCCATTGAGTCTTATCTACATAAATCTGGGGATTAGACTTGTCCAACCATGAGATGCTAGACAGGAAAATCACATGGCATACATTGCATGTCTTCACCTCTCTTAGAAGGACAGTCACAAAGACCCAAGGAGGGGGTAATGTAGTGGAATATATATATATATATATATATATTACCAGTTAAATAAGACCATATGGGAGATGAAGGAGATCTATATCTCACAAATCAGCCCAAGAAGTTGAGTATCCAACAGTTCCAAGGTAGATTCATATGTGATGCCCAACACCCCAAGAATCTTCCCAGGAGTCGCAAGTCAAAGGGGATAAAATCACCACACCTCATTACTATCCACTTTGGGAAGAAATGACTCACCCACACAGTTTTAGATTGTGTTATAAGAACGAGTCTCAATGGGGAAAGTGCCCATATTTCTCGTGAGTACTTAGATAAGTTATGTCATGCCTTGCCATTATGCCGCATAATCGAGGGTCTTCTCTAGAAGGTCATCGAGGACTACACTACCCATCCCAGTTGGAGGGTCATCCTATAAGGTCTTCAGGGACTAAACTACCCAGCCCGGCTAGAGGTTCATCATGGAAGGTTGTTGGGGACTACACTACCCAACCTTGCTAGAGGGTCATCCCAGAAGGTCGTCGGGGACTACACTTGTCACGAACCATCCTCGGGGCCCGTGCCGTGACTACCCAAAGCCCGCCTTCCATAGGCCAGGGGCTGGCGACCAAAACCAAAGGCGTAAATCCCGACAAAAAGGGGAAGGAATTGCCTTTAAAAAGTAAACAACACCACAGAGTAAGCCAGCAGAAGTAAACACTAAGTAAACTGATTACAAGTAAGTGTAGAAAAGTAAGTGGGCCAGAATACAAACCCAAACTGAAAGTAAAGTACAACTGGAAAGGAAGTAAAACAACTAAAAAGTAAAACAGCAACACCGAGCCGTCCACTGGAAATCCCACCTAAAGGGTGGGTACAGATAGCCTCCTCAGCTCCTCAGGTCCTGCCGTCCGCCCTGTATGCGTCCCGTCCAGTGGTCCACCTCCATTTATCGACTCTCCGTGATATCCACCTCCGGGCACCGACTCGTTTTGGGTTCCTCCTCTGGGAACCGTCCAGCTCTACAAGCCTCAACCTCGATCAGTGATGTCCGTCGTCTACAACCAACACAACGTAGTGCGGGCATAGCCCGTGCAGGGGTGAGTATACGCTACTCAGTAGGGACCCCGAGACCCCCGAAGGTCTCTCAGAATCTACAAAAGATAATACACAAGGAAAGATACAATCACGAAGTAACATCCAACACTACTTAGGTATATTCCCATACATATACCTAAGTCATCAATTCCAGTTTGGCTCCAACATCCTAGCCCAAGTTCGATCACTTCCACACAGGATAGCACAACCAATCCACCCAGGATAACACAACCCAATCCACATAGGAAATCAATTCAATCATATCGAATATAATGATTGAAAGTCAAGACTCAAATCAAACTAGGATTTAATCATGATGTCGAAACCATAGCTGTTGGGAAACTTCTCCACTATCGAGTACAGTGGGCCTGCCGCTACAACCAAGCGCTTCCCATTAAACTTGGATTGCTGTAGTACTCCACCAGTCGAGTAATGTGGACCTGCTACTACAACCAAACGCTTCCCACCATGGGTCTGCTGCTATAACCAAGCGCTCCCCCTCATATCCTCCAGAGGTACTCCTTCTGTTGAGTACCACGGGTTTGCCGCTACAACCAAGTGCTCCTCCGCCGTGGGTCTGCCACTACAACCAAGTGCTCCCCCTCATAGCCTCCAGAGGAACTCCTTCTGTTGAGTACCACGGGTCTGCCGCTACAACCAAGCGCTCCCCCGCCGTGGGTCTGCCGATACAACCAAGCGCTCCCCACTGGGCTATCTGAAACACACCGAGTCGATTGGTCAGTAGTCGTCAAGTCTCAGCCAGCTCTAGGGATTCATAATGATTGAAAGTGTTGTAGTCGTCAACACCGAACCCACGGAGGATTCCCGTACGGTAGTCATCGTCGTCGCAGACGCAACCAGCTCTAGGGTTTCCGCACACAGCATGCTCGTTCCGGGAGGGTCCACTCCACGAGCCAAGAGTTCAACAAATCAAATGAAACATAGTCTATAGTTGATGTATCCCAAAGTTCAGTCTCATCAAAAGGAACACAACGCGATAGACGGCGCGTCAATTGGACGTCCGGTCCGAGAGTTATTGGCTTTTTCGTCCCAAAGGCCTGATTGGTTTTTAAGTCAAAACCAACCCGAACGCACTCCAACTGCATCCAAACCTTGAGAGGAGTAAGCCAAAAGATATGTCTCACTGAGAGGAAACCAGCAAAGTCAATGACACGTCAATTGGGCGTCCGGAGCTCAAGTTATAAGCGTTTCCGCTCCGAGGGCCCAGTTGGTTCCGTGTTCGAACCAACCTGGCCGTACCCAAAGTTCTTTAAAACCTTGAGTGTAATATACCGAAACGACCATCTCGATAAAAGTATCGCATCACAACTGACAGAGCGTCAATCGGAGATCCGTAGCCCAAGATATGGGAAAAGACCGGAAATGGTCTGAAAATGGGGGGTCTGGTCCCGGTCCGACCCGGCCCACCCCCCCTGGGTCGGCCCGAATCGGGTCGACCCGAACCAGGTCCAGGTCTGTCTCGTTAGGGCGCGGGCCGCGTGGCCAACTCGGCCACGCCGAGCTGTGCGGAACAGGGTGGGCGCGCTGCCCCTCTGATTGGGAACCCGCGGCCCCCACGTGGGGGGCCGCTCCTTCGGCCAGCCGGGGGTTACGACCCCCGGTTTCGTGGAAGCTGGCCGGCCCGATCCGGCCAGCCGGTACTGTTGCCGCGGGACCTCTGGGGTCCCGCCCCTCCGAGGTGTCAGCGGCCGGCGGTTCCGGATGCCCTTCCTTGCACCGTCGCGACTTCGACAAAGGCCCTTTCCGACCGGCACGACGCGACGGCGCTGCGCCCCTTCGCTGCGGCCCGACTCTGGCCGCGGGTTCATTTGGCCTCAACGGCACGGCGTGATGGAGCCATGCACCATCGCCACTTTTTCCCATGTTTCTGCGCGGTGCCGTTGCACCGCTACACCTTCTTTCGAACCGCAACAAACAAAATCATCAAAGGGGGAGGAGGGTCGGCTGTGTTCGTGCAGTCCGACCTCCTCCTGTTATTATGATAACAGGCGGCCCTAATAGAAGTCGATGAATGACAATGAAATAATTCACGGGTAAAATAATTAACCCCTACCTCAAGGTTTCATCGAATGAAGGTTTGTCGCGGGAAACAGACGTCGCGGAAGACGATGTCGCAGAAGGAAGATCGTCGGCGTCACGGTACACGGTGTCGTGGAAGGAGGATCGTCGGCGTCTTGGTACATGGCGTCACGTCGTCGATCTCCAAGGAATCAGTGTTTATTCTTCATCCTTCATCGGAGGTCGACGTTCTTCGTTGGAGAGGATACGATTTCCCCAAGTGTTGGGCGTCACAATACTTTACCAGCGCTTCGTCTCTTGGTGAAGCCATCCCAATACCTTCTCCCAATCTCTCTATATATAGGAGAGGGGGAGAGGTATGTAATCATCGTGGAATTTATGATGGTTCATTTAGTTGGAACCTTCCTAAATTCCAACGATGCAGTTACTTAATTTAAAAAGGGGTTCGGGTGAATTAAATTGCATTGACGCAATTTAAGAGGTGCGTTGGCACAACTTAAGAGTGGAGGATGCCAAGAAGTTTCCCCCACATAGCCTGCGTCAAAACTCATGACACGAATTAATTTTATGTTGACACATAAAATTAATTGACAACAATTAATTTCACGTCAACACTTAAAATTAACTCACAACAATTAATTTTTACGTCGACCCATAAAATTAATTGAGTGTAATTAATTTTATGTCGACATATAAAATTAATTGATGGGGGGTTTGAGAGGTTTCCTCTTCCTCCCCATTAAATGGGAGGTTAGGGTGTGGCGGTTCCACCACCAACTCCCAAGTAGAGCTTCTAACCACTTTATCCACACTGCATGTGTTTAACAAAATAAAATAAATTATTCACTTATTTTATTTTATTAACCCACGTAAAACCCCAAAAACTAACTTTCATACCCGATCATCCATCATTGAGGTGAAAGTCTTCTTAAGAGAATATTGGCACTGCGAGTTCAACGGTGCCCTCAGAATTCGATTCCGAGCACCGGTTCAAAAGTTATAAAACGTCGCTCGTACATTTACTGAATGTAACTGAAAAAAAGTTTGGAAAATTATTATCAGTCACCCTCAACCCACTGCGGTCAAGGTTAGGCTTTGCCTTGGAGAAACATGCTCCAAGAACTCAATGGTACTCTTAGATTTTCAATTCGAGTTACCATTTAGAAGTTATGAATTTTACAATAAAATAATTGTCACTTAAATATTTTATTTACAGCCAAAAACTAACTTTCTCAGGTGGCCCGCGCCGGCCAAAGTTAGTATTTGATTAAAGAAAGCATACCCTCATGGGTTCAATGGTGGTCTATGATTTTTAATCTGAGTTACCTTTTGTGAGTTATAAGAATTTGAAAAATAAAATAACTTTATTTAATTATTTTATTTACGGTTATGCCATTTTCGGGTTTTCTCACAGTAGGTCTGCACCGACAAAACTTAAGTCACGCCTAGGGTAAAAATGCCATTCTGAGCACAATGGTGCCCTTGGATTTCTGATCCAAGTAACTGTTTATGATTTATTCCACTTTTTTAGGAAAACTGCTTATGCATGTTAATTTAATCTTAACAGAACTTCAGAAAATTATTCCGGGCACACCGGGCCTCAGAATCAGGTGCCGTCAGAAACTGCATACTCATAAAATTCCAAGGAATTTAAGAAAAAAAATTTCATTAAAATTTACAGGTGTTTAAATTACTCCCACATCAGGGCTTTACGTCCCTGTAAAGCTACAACACAGACTAGGGAAACTAAACGAGGTACCGAGCACGCATCAGATCCTCACGCTCCCAAGTGCTCTCCTGGAGGTTCCCGTGCTGCCAACGAACGCACAATAGAGGAATCGACCATCCACGAAGGACCCACTCCTGTCGGTCCTCGATCTCCACCAGAACCTCCGTGAAGGTTGCCCCGTCGTTGATGTCTAGCTCCCCATGATCGATGATGTGGGTCGGGTCGTGCATGTACCTTCTCAGTTGAGATACGTGGAAAGACATCAAGCACCCGGTGAAACTGAGGTGGAAGGGACAGATGAAGCACAGAGATAACATGACACCCCGGACAAGTCTTCGTAGTCCACGTCGAGGTGATACCCGTAAGAAAACGTGGTCGCCATCCTCGAACTCCAGTGGTCTCCGTCTCTTATCAGCATAGGACTTCTGTCTGCACTGTGCAATCTTCATCCGCTCATGGATGATCTGCACCTTCTCTATCGTAGCCTGCACCATCTCTGGTCTTACAAGAGCTTCTTAGATTTCCCCTTTGCTGAAAAAGAGAAATATTGTCTCATCCTCTGAATAAACCACGTTCTTTGCCAAATACAGTCAATCCCGACATGGATGATACTAATCCATACCAAGGATGACGTCGTAAGGCCTCAACGCTACTACCAAGAGATCCAACCGTTACTCTCGCCTCCAAGGGTTGAGTCACACTGTCGGCATCAGTGTGTGGTAACTGGGTCTCCTCTAGTAGGTATCTCAAAAGTGAGGGTCAAGTCAACAGTTTTAACCAGAACCTCTTAGTATCAACCACACAAAAGGGAAGGAAAGAAAACATCACCAGGACAAGTGTCTTTTATTACTGCATCTCAAGTACAAAGACACACTACAACCACAAACAACAACATCAACAAAGCTAGAAGCAACATGAAAATAAGTCTCCACGTCTGGAGCTAGTCCCGCTCCTGTCCATCTGCTCCCAGAGATCCATGATCATAGGCCTCAGCTTCCTGAAGCTGAGCTCTCCCCTGTCCACCCGTTCGCTGCGGTCGGGGTGGTCTCCCTGGTGGTGGTGGTGGTAGGGCCTCAAAGCGTCGTCCACCACCCGCTGCTCGGCCAGCTCCTCTGCCTCGCCCGCCTGCTCCCTACGGACCGCCATGGTCGAACCTCTGCCTCTGCCTGGGAGGTCCTTTGTTTATCTGCTGATCATCTGTATGGCGGGTCGGATAGTCACGAGCCATGTGACCAACCCCACCGCAGGAGTAACACTGTCCGCTCATGTTAAGTCATTCTCCACCCCGGGTGCCTCACACAAACGATCCCGTGTCATGTGGTCGACCACCTGTACGTCTAGTCCCCTTGGACCTCTACGTCATCTGTCTACTGCCCGCTGTAGAAGTCTCTGCCACATGCCGGCTAGTGGTGGGTCCTGTTGTTGGAGACTGCTCAATAAGGAAACTCTCCACTAAGAGGGATTGCTCCAACACCCCTGTCTACGTTGGGATGCTATGAGAAACAAATGAAGTTCTGATCTCTTGCCTGAGCCCCTGCTCGATGGTTCGGGCCCTGAAGAATGGGTCCCGTACCATGTCCGTGGAATAGTGTGAGAGATCGGTAAACCTCGTCGAGTACTGGGCTACCGTCATGCTGCCCTGCCGTAGCTGTAGTATCTCCTGGATGCACACCACATGGAGGGTGGCTTGGATGAACTCTGAGCGGAAGAGGCTCTCAAAGTCTGTCCAAAGAAGAGATGCCTCGTCGTGCACCTGGACCATCAAGATCCACCATCTGCCTGCTGCCGCATGCTGGAGGCTCACTACAAGGATCACCATGAGGTCATCTGGTGTCCCCACTAGCCTGAAAACTCAAACTATAGCCTCCAGCCAATCCTCAGCCACCTGTGGGTCCATCTCTCCCCGGAACCTAGGTGGCCTCTGGTGTTGGCACTCGTGTAGTGCGCTCAAGCGGTGTGCATCACCTACTGCTGGGGCCAGAGGCATCGGTGGCCCAATGGGTGGTAGTACCACTGGTGCCTCCGCTGGTGCCTCAACTAGAAGAGGGACCTGTACTGAGGCCTCGTCGCTCGGCGGGCTTTCGGTACGTACAAAACTCGGAACCCTAGCTGGTTGCCGTCGTGGGGCCATCCTGAAAAGAAACAGGTGTTCCACGGTCAAAACAGAACCTGGTGTAGGGATACATCGGCCGCCGCACCAACACTGGACTCCCTGGAATGATAACCACACTCAATACCCTTAACACTATTGCTTCACAAAGAAGAAAGATTAGAGTCCTGAGTTATGCGGTAGAACCAAACCCCTCTGATACCAATTTGTCACGACCCGTCCTCAGGGCCCGTGCCATGACTACCCCAAGCCCGCATTCCATAGGCTAGGGGCTGGCGACTAGCACCAAAGACATAAATCCCGACAAAAAGGGGAAGGCATTGCCTTTAGAAAGTAAACAACACCGCAGAGTAAGCCAACAGAAGTAAAAACTAAGTAAACTAAGTACAAGTAAGTGCAGAAAAGTAAGTGGGCCAGAATACAAACCCAAACTGAAAGTAAAGTACAACTGGAAAGGAAGTACAACAACTGAAAAGTAAAGCAACAACGCCGAGCCGTCCACTGGAAATCCCACCTGAAGGGTGGGTACAGATAGCCTCCTCATCTCCTTGGGTCTTGCCGTCTGTCCTATATGCGTCCCGTCCAGTGGTCCACCTCCAGGTACCGACTCGCCGTGATATCCACCTCTGGGCACCGACTCATCGTGGGTTCCTCCTTCGGGAACTGTCCAGCTCTACAAGCCTCAACCTCGATCAGTGATGTCCGTCGTCTGCAACCAACACAACGTAGTGCGGGTATAGCCATGCAGGGGTGAGTATACGCTACTCAGTAGAGACCCCGAGACCCCCGAAGGTCTCCCAGAATCTACAAAGGATAATCCACAAGGAAAGATACAATCACGAAGTAACATCCAACACTACTTAGGTATATGCCAATACATATACCTAAGTCATCAATTCCAGTTCGGCTCCAACATCTGAGCCCAAGTTCGATCACATCCACACAGGATAGCACAAACAATCCACCCAGGATAACACAACCCAATCCACATAGGAAAGCAATTCAATCATATCGAAGATAATGATTGAAAGTCAAGACTCAGCTCAAACCAGGATTTAATCATGATGTCAAAACCATAGCAGCAGGGAAACTCCTCCTCTATCGAGTACAGTGGGCCTGCCGCTACAACCAAGCGCTTCCCATTAACCTTGGACTGCTGTAGTACTCCACCTGTCGAGTACTGTGGACCTACTGCTACAACCAAGTGCTTCCCACCATGGGTCTGCTGCAACAACCAAGCACTCCCCCTCATAGCCTCTAGAGGTACTCTTTCTGTTGAGTACTGCGGGTCTGCCGCTACAACCAAGCGCTTTTCCGCCGTGGGTCTTCCGCTACAACCAAGCGCTCCCCCTCATAGCCTCCAGAGGTACTCCTTCTATTGAGTGCCACAGGTCTGCTGCTACAACCAAGTGTTCCTCCACCGTGGGTCTGCCGCTACAACCAAGCGCTCCCCACTGGGCTATCCGAAACACACCGAGTCGATCGTTCAGCAGTCATCAAGTTTCAGCCAGCTCTAGGGATTCATAATGATTTAAAGTGCTATATTCGTGACCACGGAACCCACAGAGGATTCCCGTACGGTAGTCATCATCGTTGTAGACGCAACCAGCTCTAGGGTTTCCGCATACAACACGCTCGTTCCGGAAGGGTCCACTCCACGAGCCAAGAGTTCAAGACATCAACTGACACGTAGTCCAGAGTTGATGTATCCCAAAGTTCCGTCTCATCAAAAGAAACACAACGCGACAGACGACGCGTCAATCGGACGTCCGGTCCGAGAGTTATTGGCCTTTTCGTCCCAGGGGACCGGTTGGTTTTTAAGTCAAAACCAACCTGACCGCACTCCAAATGTGTCCAAACCTCTAGTGGAGTAAGCAAAAAGATCCGTCTCACTAAGAGGAAACCAACAAAGTTGACGACACGTCAATCGGACGTCCGGAGCTCAAGTTATAAGCGTTTCCGCTCCGAGGGCCTGATTGGTTTCGTGTTCGAACCAACCCGGCCATACCCAAAGTTCTCCGAAACCTTGAGTGTAATATACTGAAATGAACGTCTCGATCCAAGGATCGCATCACAACTGACGGAGTGTCGATCGAAGGTCCGTATCCCAAGATATGGGAAAAAGACCAGAAATGGTCTGAAAATGGAGGGTCTGGGCCTTGTCTGACCCGGCCCAACCCCCCTGGGTCGGCCCGAATCGGGTCGACCCGAACCGGGTCTGGGTCCGGCCCATTAGGGTGCAGCCCGCGTGGCCAGCTCAGCCATGCCGAACTGTGCGGAACAGGGGGGGGGGGGCGCTGCCCTCTGATTGGGAACCCGCAGCCCCCACGTGGGGGGCTGCTCCTTCGGCCAGCCGGGGGTTACGACCCCCGGTTTCATGGAAATTGGCCGGCCCGGTCCAGCCGGCCGGTACTACTGCTACGGGACCTCCAGGATCCCGCCCCTTCGAGGTGCCGGTGGCCGGCGGTTCCGACCGCCCCGCCTTGCATCACCGCGGCCCTTTCCGACCGGCGCGGCACGACGGCGCCGCGCCCCTCCGCCGCAGCCCCACTCCAGCCGCGGTGACCTCGTGGTTCTCCGGCGCAGCGCGATGGCGCCGCGCCCCTTCGCAGCGGCCCGACTCTGGACGCGGGTTTGTTTTGCCTCAACGGAGCGGCGTGATGGCGCCGCGCATCTTCGACACTTTTTCCCATGTTTCTGCGCGGTGCTGTTGCACCGCGACGCCTTCTTTCGAACCATAACAAACAAAATCATCAAAGGGCGAGG
Source organism: Viscum album (assembly GCA_963277665.1). Lineage (NCBI taxonomy): Eukaryota > Viridiplantae > Streptophyta > Magnoliopsida > Santalales > Viscaceae > Viscum > Viscum album. Next base: position 442,538,207 of record OY728120.1, on the reverse strand, counting down.
AGGGTCGGCTGTGTTCGTGCAGTCTGAACTCCTCCCGTTATTACGATAACATGCAGCCCAAATAGAAGTCGATGAACAACAAAGAAATAATTCACGGGAAAAACAATTAACCCCTACCTCAAGGTGTCGTCGAACAAAGGTTCGTCACGGGAAAGGGACGTCGCAGAAGATGGCATCACGGAAGGAAGATCATCGGCATCGCGATACATGACATCATCGAAGGAGGATCGTCAGTGTCGCGGTACATGGCGTCGCATCGTCGATCTCCGAGGAATCAGTGTTTATTCATCGTCCTTCATCAGAGGTTGGCGTTCTTCATTGGAGAGGATACGATTTCCCCAAGTGTTGGGTGTCACAATACTTTACCAGCGCTTCGTCGCTTGGTGAAGTCATCCCAAAACCTTCTCCCAAGATCTCTATATATAGGAGAGGGGGAGAGGTATGTAACCATCATGGAATTTATGATGGTTCATTTATTTGGAACCTTCCTAAATTCCAACGATGCAGTTACTTAATTTAAAAAGGGGGTCGGGCGAATTAAATTGCGTTGGCGTAATTTAAGAGGTGCGTTGGCACAACTTAAGAGTGGAGGATTCCAAGAAGTTTCCCCCACATAGCTTGCATCAAAACAGATGACATGAATTAATTTTATGTTGACACATAAAATTAATTTACAACAATTAATTTCACTTCGACACTTAAAATTAACTCACAACAATTAATTTTTACATCAACCCATAAAATTAATTGAGTGCAATTAATTTTACGTCGACATATAAAATTAATTGATGGGGGGTTTGAGAGGTTTCCTCTTCCTCCCCATTAAATGGGAGGTTAGGGTGTGGCGGTTCCACCACCAACTCCCAAGTGGAGCTTCTAACCACTTTATCCGCACTACATGTGTTTAAGAAAATAAAATAAATTATTCACTTATTTTATTTTATTAACCCACGTAAAACCCCAAAAACTAACTTTCATACCCGATAATCCGCCGTTGAGGTGAAAGTCTTCTTAAGCGAATATCGGCACTGCGAGTTCAATGGTGCCCTCAGAATTCTATTCCGATCACCGGTTCAAAAGTTATAAAACACCTCTCGTACGTTTACTGAACGTACCCGAAAAAAAGTTCGGGAAATTATTATCAGTCACCCTCGACCCTCTACGGTCAAGTTTAGGCTCTACCTTGGAGAAACAAGCTCCAAGAACTCAACGGTACCCTTGGATTTTCAATTCTATTTACCGTTTAGAAGTTATGAATTTTTCAATAAAATAACTGTCCCTTAAATATTTTATTTATGGCCAAAAACTAACTTTCTCAGGTGGCTCGTGCCGACCAAAGTTAGTATCTTCTTAAAGAAAGCATACCCTCACGAGTTCAATGGTGGTCTCAGATTTTTAATCCGAGTTACCGTTTGTGAGTTATAAGCATTTGAAAAATAAAATAACTTTATTTAATTATTTTATTTACGGTTATACCATTTTCGGGTTTTCTCACAGGAGGCCTGCGCCGACTAAAATTTAGTCACGCCTAGGGTAAACCTACCATTCTGAGCACAACGGTTCCATCAAATTTCTGATCCGAGTAACTGTTTATGAGTTATTCCACTTTTTCAGGAAAACTGCTTATGCGTGTTAATTTAAGCTTAACAGAACTTTAGAAAATTATTCCGGGACCACCGGGCTTTGGAATCAGGTGCCGTCAGAAACTACGTACTCGTAAAATTCCAAGTAATTTAAGAAAAAAAAATTTCCTTAAAATTTATGGGTCTTTACAACACTACCCAGCCCTATTATAGGGTTATCCTGGAAGGCCGTTTGGGAATACACTACCCAACCTAGCTAGAGGGTCAGCCTAGAAATCCATTAGGGACTAAACTACCCATCCCAGTTGGAGGTTCATCCTAGAATTGTTTTTTGGGACTACACTACCCAACACCACTGGAGGGTCAGCCCGAAAGGTCATTTTGGTAAGCTTGTCAGATCGCTGCCATCATTAGGTTTTGTTTCTATGCATACCAAACCTAGAATATCTACATTTTTTTATCGAAACCATATTCCGAGGGATCTATCACATTTTATGTGAAAAAACACTCATGATAGGCATTTCACAGGCTGAAATCCAAGTTCAAACAAAGGAGATACGGAGGATTTAAGATTACTCGTGGGAGATCTAATAGTACATGGTGTGTGAGGGGGACCACATAGCATGTTACCACTCTTCACTGTGTGGACATGTATTTGGATGGAAATTGATCCCATACCATGTAGTAGTGCATGCCGTGTAGGTGGACTACGTGACATGTTCCATTTATTTGGGGACCTGGGTCATCTTTTCTAGCTGTGTCTGTGTACTTGGACTCTATGTCCATGTACTTTGATACATGATGTGTTGATCGATATGAGATGTTTCCCATGTGGCCAATATGTGTCTGTGTGCTCAACACATAGCATGTTCCTAGATGTGTTTTCCTTCACATGGATCACCTTGCATAGAAAGGTAGTACACGACATGTCAAGGGTAGTACATGCCATGTCATCCCTATATTTTCCTAAACCCTAGCGCCACTGTTGAGAGAGGATACATGCCATGTGTTCTTCACTGAACATGGTGTGTAGTCATGATTTCATCAAAAACTCCAAATTTCTCCCAAATATTCATCTTCACTTTGAATATTCTCCATCTTCGGTCAAAGTCACCTGAATCTCCTCTGAAAACATCAGATCTAGCTGGAGAACACATGATTTCTTCGTCGTTCCTCGCGAATCGGCCTCGTTCGAAAATGTTGGTTTGGATAGATCTTCTGAATGTTGCCATGGATTATTTCCTTATTGTATTGTCGAAAAACATTTGGATTCATCATATCGACATCATGTTGTTTCCAGATCTGTGCCTCGCCCGCAAATCCATTTCCATTCCACGATTCTGTATCGTTTCTAGGTGCTCGATCGATCTCGAGTCGCCTGAAAATAATTGAACCAGGATTCAAAGGAATTCCATAATAAAGAAAGTGAATAATAGAGGGGGAAAAGTAACCAAATCAAGGATTTGTATTGTTGGTAAAGCTTTCTTGGCCAACTGATCGTAATTGTGAAATTCAGGTTTGAACAACTGAAAAAGAATTGAGAACCGATACTCGGGCTCATGCAAGGTTTGAATTCTAAGGCATTGGTTAAAGAATTTAGTTTCAACATGCTCAAAAATTTAATCCAAGGCATAAAAAAACTAAAGAAAAGTCCTACCTAGATCAGATAAATCATTGTTGACAAGGAACATGTTCTTAGACTAAGGAGGAGGATCCATTATATCTTGATCCATCTAGATCCAATGTTTCCTCATCATTCGATCTCTATTTTTCATTTCATCAATGAAGAGGAGAGGTGAGGAGAGTTCATAATTGATAGAAAAAATCAGGATTGTGTGTCCAAATTTCCTTTAAATACATACTTATATCCAATTATGAGGTTAAAGGTATTTTAATTAATTAAATAAATTAATTCATTTAATTACTTAAATGTACCGCCAATAAGCAAGGGGTCTGAACTTCCCATGATGACTTATTTTATATATCTCTTAGGGGGAATACCATGTTCCATACCCAACTAAGGTATCGAATTTCTGATCCAATCAACTGTTTAATATTTATCCTATTTTATTTAATTAATCACACACACATAATATAAAATATTTTTAATATTTTTATAAAATTAATTCTGGGAACATAGGGCCTCAAAATCATACGTTGTATCAACACCTATCTCTAGAATAATATTTAGATATATTTCAAAATATTATTAAAAAAGAACCGGGTGTCTACATTATCTATCCATCTTCGGTGCTATTTAGTTGTGAGATAAAATTCCCTATTTTCAGTTCATTCATATATTTTGTTAATTCCTTCCATTCTATCTCAAATTAAAGGATGAAAAAAGACGAGGAGAGAAACGCCAAGCTAATATAGGTGGTCTAGTACTTTTGACCTAAATTTGAGTCATTTTATATCATGTTATATCATGAAACACATCTAACTTTATGTGTGTTTCCAAAAACATATAATCTTACCTAATCTAAAATTTTACCCATGTTAAAAATGCCCTTATACACCCTTGTCCTCAATGGAGGATGCCCCCTTAAAATATTTCCACCCCTTATGGTGTGATCATAAAATGACCCTTAAATTTATAAGTGTTTATGTGACAAAGCTACCTCTAAGTGGGTTTTTCTAAGTTCCATAATGAAATTGATTATTACAATTCAATAGAAAGTAAGTGGTATGACCTCGTCACATGAATTATATATAAAGAATGGTTATTCCCTTGATTTAATAGAATGTTAATGATTACAAATCATGTATTGCATTGTATTAGAGCATGATTGAATATTATGATTGATTATGATACTAAGGAATGGCACACCATATATATGTGATACTCGAGCATGGAGTCCCATATACATGTGATACTTAGGTATGGCATCCCATACATTCTAATACTTGAGCATGGAATCCAATTGATTATGATACCCGAGCATGGAATCCCAATGATTATTATACTTGGGCATTGAATCCCCTATACATGTGATACTTGGGAAAGGATACCCATATGATTCATAATACTCGGGCATGGTATCCATTGTTACTCTATGAGAGCATTACAACTATCCATGGATGCCTAAGTTATGCCTCAGGTCCTAGCCAGTATTGGTATTTATATATATGTCTATATATGTCACTACATATATAGTCCATATATATACATAAATATCTATATCTATATATTTATACTGTCACATGTTTAGAGTTATCCTGACTTTGTCCAAAATTGGTAGTGTCAGTCTGGTGTCCTTTAGGAACCAGATACGATTCATTTTCATTTTACATTTCTTGTTTACACTAATATATCTGTACACTACCATTTTATATGAACCAATTGGTTCTTACTAGGCACCGTTGGTGGTCACCTACATAGTGTATCTCACACCCTATTTGGGACGTTGATTAGTCCTAAAATAGATCTTATTGATGTAGGTAGGGAAAAAGGGAATCATACAAGTTTGGATGCCTAATTATTTATGTACTAGGATATAGTACAGGAGTAAAGGACTGATATTATGCTCATGATACTAGTGAAGATAAATTTTGTTCTTTTTTCCATTTTTTTCAGCATGATTCGTATGCCTTTACCTCTGTATTACTTGTACTCGACCCTTTTTTGTATAGAATCAAGAAATTATTATCATTTTTTATATGATATTGATTCTATTTCCACCTATTTGTCACATATGAATGGTTTATACTTCCATAGTAGTTTATTATAATATTTTACTATTTATCATTATAGTATACCACTGCGTCACACTCTGATAATGGTGGTATAATCACCCCACTGTTCCTTAACAGACCCTAACTACTATTTAGCATCCTCTGGCATATGGGGAGGTGCAATTGAAGCCATGTGACCCACCGATTTGGATACTGTTATCAATTAAGTCAAATTGGGATGTTACAAAGTGGTATCCAAGGCATTTTTTCCTTTTTCTATCACTTTTTGGGTTGGTAGACAAGAGACTAGAAACGTTTTAGGATTTGGTCACAGGTTTATTCTTGGGAATAGCTAACCCATGTATAGGGAAAACAAAATTACCTAGGAAGGGAGTTAATAATCTGTTTCTTTTTTGTTATAGTTGTAATAATTTCACTATTGGGTGACACACATGATTTATGGATTTATTAATGTTATTATTATTATGATTATATTTTTTACTTTCCCTAGTATGGAAATGAGGTACCATTTCATGCATTATAATAGGTACCTAGGGATTCACATGTCATGAATTATTCTGTGACATATAGGTGTATCTCATTGCTTGCATTTCTTATGTTTAATATGATTTTTGTAAGTGACTTTTTAGTCATATTTGGAAATGTACTAACGTTTCTTAGAGGAATAGAATAATTGGATTAATTAAAGTGTCTGCATCAACCTAAATGGTGATTTACCATATAGATTGATGGTGGCACCTTAAATAACCAATTATGAAATTTTTGATCCATGGAACACTAGTCATATTGTATGAATCATTTTTTATTTAATTAATTGAATAATAATTGTAATTTATATAGCACGCCCTTTTATAAATTAGTAATGGTGATTCATCTAATCAATATTTTTATACAACCTGTTATACCCTGATACCAAATGTAAGGGTTGGGTCATAGTTACATGATGATATAATTACAACTTATAAAGATTATGCCTTTATAAGTTGAGAATGGTGAATCATATAACTATACCATGATACATATGTATATGAATGAGTACAAATTAAAATGAATTAAAATTAGAAAATAAAATGGTTATCGTTTAATATGGATGCCTATTTCAATTTAAAGGGTGTTTTCCTATATACCTTGAAATTGATACTCTATATACTGGGACCCCTTCTATGTGATGTGAGACCTTGACCCTAACTCAACCTTAGTAGTGGGAAGTAGGTGGTGTATCTTATGACCTTTAAAATATTCCTTATCACCTAGACCCAGATTTAGGTGTAGGAAGAGAGGTGTGACTTTTATATAGGAAGGCTATATACCTATACTTTTCTATAACTTGATACTTGTTCTACTATCAATTTCTATTCTGAGGTGTGTTCCTAGAAATTATAGATATATGCTTCCACCTCATCCTTGAGTTGTGTTCTAGGAGGGTGGTGAAGATCATGCTCTAGAGGTGGTGGGCCCTAAGACACCTGTATTACCCCCTATGGTGTTACATGAGGAACATAATTATATTCATAATTTCGGAACTGATTCTTAGTTCTGAGAGAGATTCCTATGATTTATATAGTCTATATAGGGATATTCATGGTCTGGCCCTACTATGGAAAAGTTGATGTGAGAATTTCAACAGCAACATCCTTCCACTTTATCTGGGGATGGTGGTCCTCACATTGTTGGGTAATGACTAGAAGATATGTTATCCATATTTGAGCATTTGGATATACCTTCAGAGAGTAGGGTTAATATCACAACTTACATTCTTTGTGATTTATCCAAGAGTTAGTGAGATGCGATTACTTAGGCTGATCTCCATCAGGGTATGGTCTAGGAAGATTTCCAAAGAGACTTATAAATAATTCTGACCAAAGATGATGATAATAGACCATTTTAGGGAATTTATACACCTATAATAGGTCTATATGTCTATAATGGAGTATTCATATCATTTTACTGAACTTTAGTTCTTTTCACCAACACTTACTGGAGATGAGTTGATGACAGTGAGATGGTTTAAAAATGGGATCATATATGCCATATGATCTTGAGTGAATTTCTTTCAATTGAACACCGTTTATAAGATAGTGAATAATGCCCTCATCATCAAGTGTAATATGAGGGAAGTTGATGGTGTGGGCTAGAATAGTTCCATGCCAAGATAGGGAAGTGGTTCATTGATCGACATGAAACGTCATTTCGAGTCTGCGCGTGGGGGTAACAATAGTATTATGACACCTAATTATAGTTATGTGGTGTGTCACCAATGCAAGAATATAAGGAATAAGAATCCCTAATGTCCTAAGGACCCCATTGAGTGCTGAGGGTGTAGTAGGTTGGGGCATCTTTATCATTTTTATAGGACCTTCCCATTTGTGCCCAGTGGGAGAGGATCCATACAAGCCTTTCCTTTAGGATCATGACCAGGATCAGTAGATCCTTTCTAGATAGGTATATGGAGTAATACTAGTCGATTAGGAAGAGGGGGTGGACCTAGCCAAGATAGTCAGACTTTAGATTTGTAGCACTAGTAGAATAGGCCTACCCAGGGTAGTCGGGTTGTATCTTAGGGCTACAGACCTAGCCATATTTATGCAGTGAATCCTACCCCATAGGAGTAGAGTTTTGGGCCTTATATAGTTTGATGTACTATTCTAGTATCCTATACTTTAGTATCTTTCTTATTCAATATAGGCGATTCACATTCCTTTATATCTATAGTACTTATCGAAAGTATGTTCCTATAGATAGAGTACTTATGTGGAGTAATGACACTCAACATGCCATTGGGGATCCAATATAAGAGTTTACACTAGTTTAAGGGATGTACCCTTAGGATACACGGTTTCCTTTTTGTGTGGCATCTATTCCTCCTTGAGATGATAGAATTTGATGTCATAATCTGGATGGATTGGTTAGTACACTATCCTGCTCAAATTTATTACTATCATTGAAGGATATCCTTCACATCACCTAAGGGAGGTACCTATCTTCACAAGGGAGAATGAGATGTCCAAGTTAGTAGAGCTAGACTAGAAGATCATGGCATTAATAGACTGAGATCCAAAATATCTAGTCTCTGTATGAGTGATCAAGGAGCACGCTATATGGAATTACCTATTATTTTGAATCATTTCATGGAATTTTTACCTAATAACTTTTCTAGATTACCTATTGTAAGAAAGGCGGAGTTCAACATTGAGATAATGTTAAGAGCAATACCAGTGTCTATCCCTCCTTATAGGATGGAACCTACCGAGCTCCAAGAACTCAAGAAGTAGCTGGATGATTTGGAAGTGAAGTTTTTCATATGACCCAGTATTTATCCATGAGGTTCACCTGTCCTTTTCACCAAGAAGGAGGATGGTACCCTTAGATTGTGTGTGGATTATCATAGGTTGAATCAGTTTATAATAAATAACCATGAAGTTCTAAAGGATCATTGAACAAATGAGGGGGGTGGGGGGTGGGGTTGAATCAGTTGTAACCTTTTTAAAATTTCAAACTCTAAGAAACTTAACTCCTATAACTTGTTAAAGTTTCTTCCTTATAAAATTTTAGTAAACTCAAATACATGAAAATAGGAAAGTAAACAAGGCACACAATATTTACAAGGTTCAGCATCATTGTGGGAACCTATATACTTTCCATAACCACTCTCATGGGTCTATGAAAACTCACTATAATGATTAAGTGAATAAAAATTCTGTCAAATCCTATTAGAAACCTTATATCTCCTAATATGAATGATTATAATGAATCCTTTCAGTTTAGAAATATTTTCTTAAAACATTAAAAAACAAAGAAAATGAAACATTGTAACTTTATACTCCACAAAGTTCACTCTAGAGACTCAGTCTGATTTACCTATATCCGATGGTCTCAATATAATTAACCCAATATAATAGCCTAAGTACAATTAACATTTACTTAATTTGAACTGGTTACAAAACTTTATGATCTATTTGTTTAACAAATATGCACTTCTCAAACTTCTACACAATAACTTAGTCTGATGCCCTCAATCTGGTAAGAAAGACTTTCTGCAACTTGATCTTATGACTAAAGATTTTGTTTTGAAATTTCTTATGAGATAAAAGATCTAAAACCTTATATTTTTTCCTCAATCTAAATAGTAAAAATTATGAATTTATTTCAAACATCTATTTATAGGTTCTTCAGTAGAAAAAAGTTATGAAATCAATTTCATTTTCCCGCTCACTCAAATTTCCTAACTCTAAATTTATTGTTCATTTGGACCTCATTTAATACTTCTTAAAACTTATCTAATATTATTAATTCTTATCAAAATTTAAGATTTCACATTTTTTAGAAAATTTGAGTGTTATAAAAGAAATCCAAAATGCCCGCCTGATGGAAGGACACTTCAATAAATCTTTGTTCTTCAAACTTCATAAAACTCCCTATCTAGTAAACCTTACTTTCCATAGCCCAATTTTCTTGACCCAGTTGAAATAACTCAAACCATTTACCATCAATACACTAAAAAAATAAATTATTTCTCACTATGATGATCCAAGCCAACTAAAAATGGTTGACTACATTATTACAATATCTAAATACATTAGAAACCTAAAATGACTATCCTCTAACAACTTCTATATTTTTTTTTACATTTTCATCCACATTATTCATATGATAATACTGTTCATCTTCTTTTCATTCCAATCATACTATGTCCAATAGAACTTGTCATCCAATGACTTATTGGTGTCAAATGCTCATTGGATAGATTCGTGTCAGCAACTTGTCCAATGAATCAGTAGAAACAACTCATCCAATGAACCCTTTATGAAAGGGTCATCTAATAGACTTTCTAATTCTTTTGATTTTTTCATAACTATATGCTCTCAATAATAACAACACTTTTGTTTTTTGAAAAATTATTTGTCTGATTATTTTCTCTTGATTCCTTGGATCAAAACCTCACTTTGTATAAAATAAGAAATTACCACCTATCCAAACAGATCTATTCGATAATAAACTTGAACTTTTCCATATTTCAATAACTTATTTATCTAATAAAATTATATAGTGAAAAAACTTCAAAAATCATCATATTTTTGTTGATATCAAAGATGATATCACCCTATATCTTTTCTTAGAAACTTAAATATAACATGTTGATTCTCTTTATATTTATTTCAAATTTGCAACCCCATAATAACTCAAAACTCAGAAACCATAAATCCAGACATTCCAAAAAAAGAAACGTATGATGGTTCATGTCTGGTTAGGTGTATCCAATGAACTACAAGTGATGATATGTGTTCGATAAAAAACTTTTCATTTATTCAGACTTTATCAAATTCATACTTATAGTCTTTTGATAACTTATACATCTAGTGATTTTTGGTCTGATGAGCTGTGTCTAAAAAAATTCAATAATGAAAACTCTAGAAATTCACATTTCCATTTTATTCTAGAAACTCCAACTTGTATCACGAATTCTTCATTATGTTTTAGGAAATTAAAATAACATCAAATAAACATCTATCTTCTTTTGTAAAGTTCTATGACTTTCTAACTTTTCAAGTCTCATAAATATAGAAACATTTCTAAATTCAATTTCTAGAAACTTCTGATTTTCCCTAAAAATCTTTGTCTGATGAATTTCATATTTGTAAAAACTCATATTTTCTTAGAAAAATGATATTTGATGAACTGTGTCCTATAGATCGTCCAATTTACAACTTTTCAAAACATTTTCTTTATCCATATTTTTAGAAAATCCATAAAAACCAAATTACAAACTTCCATCAATACATATTTCACTAGACATACAAAAACATTATTTAAAAAAAAAATTAGTTATTAATTTTTTTTTTAAAAAAACATAAAGGATCTTCAATATCCCCCTTTGTAATTGTTAAAAAACATCATTTTTCAATACTTATAATTTTTTCACTAATCATTTTTGAAAATTTACCAAAACACATCCTTTTCTAGAAGAGAGTTTCTTGACATCATACCACTAAATAAATTAATGTTTTGAAGGAATTAAATACATTGATAAAAAGAATAATTTTTTCCATGTTAGGATAAAGTCCCCATTACTTTTATTTTTTCCTCATACTTTTATTTCTCTCCCCTATTTTATGATGATCACAACTTAAAATTCATTTAAGTAAGAAAATTTATTTTTTCCCCATTATAAGAAAAATTCGTAAAAATTATATCCCTTTTCATCATAATACAAATCATAGTGAGAAACTTACTTAAGTTTTTTAGTAAGTCTTTAGTGGGGGATTAATAAGAAGTTTTAGCCTCAATTATTTAAATATTTATTTGGGAATTGATTTTGTGAGAATATTATCAATTTTATATTTCATTGAAATATATTCCAACCAAACATCTCCACCAAAAAATTTCTCTTTTATGACGTGAAACTTAATATCAATGTGTTTTGATCTTCAGTGTTGACAATATTTTTAGAATGATTAATTACACTGTGATTATCACAAAGTATCTTCAATGGTTTGTGAAATTCAACTTTCAAATATTCCAACCAAAATTTCATTTACAACATTGGAGGACAAACTTGTATAGGTGCAACATATTCTGATTTCCAACTCACACAACATTTCGCCCCCAAAAAATGTTCCTCTTGAATTTTATTTTTTATCATTAAAATCTCCAGACCAGTCAGTATTAGTATAACCATGAAAGTTCATATCAAAAATTATTTTTTATAATATCTCATGTGAAGTTATTCTTTTAACATATCTCAAAATTCTATTTTCCACCAGCATTTGATATTCTTTTGGATCACTTTAATATCTGGAATATAAAGTTACAATATAAACAATATCAGGTTTTTAATTTGGTAAATAAAGCAAACTTCCTATCAATTTTCAAAATTATTTCTCATTCACACCTTTTCTATCTTTATCTTTGCTCATATTCATCCCAACTGAAATAGAAGTAGAAACTTATTTTTATTTTTCCATACGAAAATTTTGTAAAAAATCTATGTCATACTTTACTTGAGATAGTAAAATGTATTTTTTTTTCTTTATTTGAACTTGTAAACCTAGGAAGAAAGTTAGGTCTCACAATATTGACATCTAAAAATTATTTTTCGTTTCTTAATTTTTTTACAAACCTTTTCTTTACCTCTATAAAAAATTATATCACCTACATACACAATTACAATCAGGGTGTTGGAGTTAACTTATTTCACATATAAGTTGCTATCAATCTACACTTTAGTAAAATTCAAAATTTTCAAGAAATTATCAAGTTTGGAGTACCAAGAATTTTGGGATTATTTTAACAAATAAATGTCATTATTTAATTTAAAAACCTTGATTCCATAGTTATTAAGTAGAAAACCGCTGGGTTTGTAAATGAAAAATTCTTCCTAAGTCTCACCATTATGGAAATCCAACTTTACATCCATTTGATAAAATTTATAATTTTGATGTGTATACACTTATAGAAACTTTCTAATAGTTTATAATCTTGCAATTGGGGAAAATGTTTCTTCAAAATCCACACCATACACATATGAATAGAGTTTTCAAACAAGTCTTACTTTGTTTCTCAAAACTTCTCCATATTCATTCAACTTGTTTCTGTACACCCATTTTGTTCCCAAGTTTTTTTACCAACTGGTCATAGAAAAGGTTCCCATGTTTCATTTTTCTCAATATTATCCAACTCTTTATTCAATAAATTCACCCATTATTTGTGTTTTACTACTTCTAAAACTGATTTCGATTCAACCTATGAGATAAGTGATGTATTATTTTCTAATCTCAAATTTCTTCTAGTTTTAACTAGAGATTTCTAATTTCTAATGATATTTTATGATTCTACTTGTTTCTGTAGAGTATGAAATTTTAGAGATCTTCTTCTTGTCTCATTTTCTTCATCACATGATTCATCTGATTCTTCATGTATCTATTTTTACTCACAATCATCTTCACTTTTTTTTATTATAGTTAGAAGACTTTAGTTTATCCTCCAAACCTTTTCAATATATTTTTTAAATAAGGTTAGATTATTGATAACTTTCACATCATATGGATCCACTAACTTTTTTGAATGTTTATTATAGTATTTTTAACTTCTTCCATTGGATTAATATCCCATGGAAGTTCCTTACTCATATTTTCCAAGGAAAAGATTTTTGGTTTTTCGTAGGCAAAGACTTCCAAAAACCTTGAAGTATTTCAATGAAGGTTTTTTATTTTACCACATTTCATAGGAAGTATTGTTTGATTATAGACTTATAAGACATTAGTTTTTTACATTTTCAATGATACTAATAGTTTATCTCTAGAAAAACTTAGAAATTTTATATTCTTCCAACATGATTATTCCCTTTTTCTACAAACTTCTGTTTCTATTTTCTAAAACTCCATTATATTGAGGAGTGTATGGAACACTCTACTAATTTTTAATTCCATATTTCTTCATTACATGTGTATTACTTTCCATTAACATTTCTCAACTTAATTATCTAAACACCCATTTATCTCTCAACTTCTCTTCTAAAAACTCTAAACATTTCTACTACCTATGAGTTGTGCTTTGTAAAAATAATATTGGTGATCCATATGATATTATCAATAAAAGTGATGAAGTATAAATATCCTTTTGTTGATTGATATCTCATCATCCCACATAAATCAGAGTGAATGAGTTCAGGAGGTTTGATAGATAGGATGTAAACTTTATTATGACTTTTAATAATCTTTTTTTATTTTTGGAAAGTTATAAAGACATCATCATCTCTTCTATTCAATGTTGAAAAATTTTGTATAGAATAATATTTATAAAGTATGTTCATATATTTCTATCCATGATGCCCAATATTTCTATGCCACAACTTTTTTTCATCGTTAACTCTTAAGTAATTTGAGTTGTAAAATTATCCTTTCTGAAAGAGGTTTCCATTGGTTATTTCTTTCTTATTTACAACTTTACTATCTTTCATAATTTTGATGATACAAGAATATTTTATAAATATCACTTCTTTTACATTGTCACAATGTTGAATCACACTAAGTAATTTATGTTTAATACCATAAATAAATACAACTTTCTTAGATTTTAGTTTTTGAGTTTTTATTTTAGTATTCTCTATTCCTCAGATTTTAGAGAAGTTATCATTTCTAAAAATAACTGCTATATTCCTCTGATTTTAGAGAAACTATCATTTGTAAAAGTAACTGCTCCACCATCATGATTTTCAACATTTTCAAGTTTTTTATATCTCCCATCATGTGTGAGGAACAATAATTATCAATAATCCATGGTTTGTTCTTTTTGATAGTTTTTAAAGTTGTATAAAAAAAGCTATTTCCTTAACTTTCTTCTTTTAAAATTCCTTACATTTTATACCATAATAAACTTGTCCCATAAGGATTTTAATATAGTTTTTAGAAAAGTGATCTAGTTAGTCACATATTCCATATCTTTCCTAAAGGTAATAAAACTATTTTTTTGAATATTTCTAACATCCTGAGTTTTACTTTTCTTACTTCCTATGGGTTAAGAGAGTTACACACTCCACTTCCACCATTTCTTTCACTTTATTCAAACCTCTTTTCTATAAGATATATATTATTCCAAAAGTTGTATGCTCTATGACCATAAATTCCAAAACACTAATAAAAATCATAAAATATTGGTTTTCTATTGAACTATGATCTTTTCATGTAATAAGATTGTTTATATTTATAAAATTTTTCAATTTTAGTTATCTTTAGGCATGTGGAAAGTTTTATATTAGAGTAATTTTCAACTTTTGTTGTTATGATGGATTTTTCAAATCCTTTCTCAACCCATGATTTTCCAAAAATTTTCTTAACACTTTCATTGTTAGAAAAATCGGATGAACTATCATATTTGGTGGGTGAGTATTTCACTTAATTCTTGATTTGAGCTTTATTAGAAACTTTAAAAGTCTCAGATTTTACATTTAAATCTTTTTTAAAGTTTTTATTAATCTTTATTAAGGTACTTTCAACCTCAATAATTTTTTATTGAGCTTTTTAAACCTCATACTATTTAGGAAAAACATTATTACAAGGACCATCTATCATATTTTCTGGTTATAAAACTTTTAATTTTAGATTATTAATTTCTTTAATGCATACATATTTTATTTTAAGAAGATATTTATTTATATAAAAATTTATTTCACAAAGTTTCTTCATTATTTTCATTTCCTTCTTGAGATTTGAATTTTTATCAATACGTGCTATACATTCTGATCTGAGACAATATTTTCTATAATTTTGTTCACCTCATAATTCTTATTCTTAACTATTTGAGTAATATTTTGTTTTCTCAACATTTTAAATGAGTGTTATGAACTTTTATAAAATTTCATCTTTTGAAGAATTATTTTTAATTGAGTCAGATTCATATTTCTTATGCATAATTCTTATTTTGTTTCCATGGAAATTATTCTTATATTTTTTAGATCGATTTTCTTCTTTATAATTTTTTCCACTTCTTACATCAATATTTTTTATCAGAATCATCTTGATATTCTATAACTTTCTTCTCCGGGAAATTAATAACAATTTTCCTAATTCTACCACACTTGAAACATTTTATAGGAAGTTCTTCTCCATATTTTCCTCTTTTTATTTGATAATTCTTGGAAATAATAGAAATTATTATTTAATTAAACTCATCCTACTCCTTATCTTTAAAATCATAAGGATAAATATTTTCAAAATCCTGAATTTTCATCTTTCTCATATATTTAAAATCTATTTCATATTTGATCTTATTTTTGAATTCTATATATTTCCTCATTTCATAGGCAATAAGAAAGTTATGCAATTCATCAAGAGATAAATTATCTTTATCTTCTAAAGTAGATATTTTAGAATCTAACTTGTCTAGAAAGTTTCTCATGAGTTTCTTAATAATTATAGAATATTCCAAGGTATCTTCAAAACTTATGATGTTTCAAATAACTTTATTTACTCTGGTGAAGTATTAATCAATATTTTCTTCATCACCTATCCTAAAATATTGAAACTTGATCTGCCATATTTGTATCTTTTCTTAATTCACTTTAGTATTTCCCTCAAAGATACTTTCATATTTTTCCTAAGTTTCTTTAGCTATTTTGAGACCCATCACCTTAATAAACACATTTTTTTGAAAAATACATTAGAATAGAATTTTTATATTTTCCATCAATTTCAATATTTCTTTTATCAGTAATTTTCATTGGTTAATCTTTCTCATGGGATTGAAAACCAACTTTTTCAACATCAATGACTTCCAAGACAAGATATAGGAGAAATAGAATCATTCTGTTTTTCTATACATGATAATTTTTTCTATAAAATGTAAAATCCATATACTATTGACATAATTTTTATTTTCCATGATAAGGATATAATAGGGGACCGTTACCTCTAATACCAATTAAATTTTCAAAGGATTGTAAAACAAATGAGGTGGGGGGGGGGGTGGTTAAATTAGTTTTTCCCTTTTTCAAATTTGAATATTTAGGAAACATAACCCCTATATCTTGTTAAAGTTTATTCCTTATCAAATTTTAGTAATCTCAAATTTATTTGAATTAGAAATTAAATAATGAACACAAGATTTATAGGGTTCAACCTCAGTGTGAGAACCTACATCAATTCCATGTCCACTCTCATGGGTCTATGTAAATTCACTATAATGAATAAGTGAATAAAACTTGTGTTAAATCCCATTGTAAACCTTCTATATTGAAGAGTATCCTTCAAATCACCTGAGGGATGTACCTACATTTACAAGGGATAATGTGATGTCTAGGTGAGTCAAGATGGACTAGAGAATCATGGTCTCAGTAGAGTGAGAGACTAGATATCTAGTCTCTGTATGAGTGATCAGGGAATATGAAATATTTAATTAACTCCTATTTTGAATTGTTTTTGGGATGTATTCCCTGATGAATTTTATGGATTACCTCCTATAAGAAAGGTGGAGTTCACCATTGATCTAGTGTCAGGATAATCACCAATATCTATCCATACTTATAGGATGAAACACACTAAGATCTAAGAACTCAAGAAGCTTATGGAGGATTTGAAATCAAAGAGTTTCATATGACTCAATACTTTTCCATGGGGTTCACCTATAATTTTCTCTAATAAGGGGGATGGTGACCTCATATTGTGCATGGATTACTAGAGGTTGAATCAGTTTACATTAAATAACTAGTATCCACTACCTCACATACATGACCTTTTTGACTAGCTTTGGGGAGATATAGTTTTCTACAAGATCGATTTGAGATCAGACTACCATTAGTTTTGAGTTAGACCTTCATACATTCCAAATATAGTGTTTCATAGCATATTTGGTCTTTATGAGTACCTAGTTATGATATTTGGTTTGAAAATCATGCTCATAGTTTTCATGGATCTAATGAATTGGGATTTCCATCCATATTTAGATTCATTTGTGATAGTATTCATGTATGATATCTTGGTGTATTCTTATACTCAACATTACCATGCTAGACATCTTGAGATCGTGTTTCATACACTAATAAAGCACTAACTATATGATAATATCACCAAATAAAACTTATGAACTGATAAAGTTCACTTTCGAGGTTACATAATCTCAGAGGAAGGAGTTTCTGTTAACCCATAGAAGGTGAGAGATATAGTTTCATGAGATCATCCCATGAACATATTTGATATACAAAGTTTATTTGGGATATACAATATTATAGGCATTTCATTTAGGGATTTTCATGCATATAAACACCTCTTATACGATTGAATAAGAAAGGGTTCAAGTTTAAATGGTCTGAATCATGAAGGAGATCCTTTATGGAGATGAAAGGAAGATTGAATTCAACACTGATCCTGATTCTTATGAAGTTAAGAATAAGTTACAAAGTTTACTGCGATACATCATGCATTGGGTTGGGAGTCGTTCCTATGTAGGTATATTGAGTAGTTCCATATGGGTCACAGTAGTTTAGGCCTCATGAGTATAATTACCCAACACATGACCATGAGTTAGTAGTTGTGGTTCATGCTTTATGATTCTAGAGGCACTATTTATTATGGGAATGATTCATCATTTACATGGACCACAAAAGTATGAAATACATTTCCATATAGTGTGACTTTAATTTCAGGTAGAAAAGGTGAGAAAATACCTATAATTGTTTGACTTTGAGCTTTCTTATACACCTGGGAAAGGCAATGTTGTTTCTGATTCTCTAAGCTAAAAGACTCATATGCAGGTAGTTCATGAGGCCAGTAGTGAGTGGCAGTTGATGACTATTTTTTCTAAGATACATCTAGAGGTTCAAAAGTATAACATACAACCTGTTTTGGAAGCCTTAGTAGTGAAATATTCTCTTCTTGAATGAGTAAAGATAAGAAATATTTATGATCCTGAGGGATTGGTCCTATGGAATAGTGTCTCAGGTAAGGACCCACTGTCTGGATGGGTCAATGACTAGGATGAGGTCTTTCACATTCATAGATGCGTCTAGGTTCATACAGATATATAGGAGGAGTTTATGTGGGAGTCTCATACCTATATTTGGGTAGTAAATACTATTTTTACCAATATGTATTATGACTTATGTTGGTATTATTAGTGGATAGCGATGAAGAGGAAGATAGTGGGTTTTATTACCCGGTGTTCCACCTATCAGTAGGTGAAGGTGGAGCACCAACGACCAGTGGGGATTTTACAAACATTTACCATTCCTAAGTGGAAATGGGATGAAATCACCATGAAATTTATGATGGGTTTACCTAGTTCATCTCAAGGTAGTGGCACTATATGGGTTATCGCTGATCGAATGGCCAATGTATCCTACTTCATACCTATTAGAGAGACCTTTCTGTGGATGAGATTAGGAGGATTTACATTCAAGATATTATATGCCTTAATGGTGTTCCACACTCCATTTTATTAGACAAGGATTCTTGTTTTACATTTCAGTTTTGGTAGGGTCTACAGAAGGACCTTAGTACCCAGGTGCTTTTGAGCACAACCTTTCACCCACAAACCAATGATAAATTTTAGAATACAATTCAGATATTAGAGGACTTGATCTAGGCATGTGTCATTTATTTTATATGTTATTGGGAAAAAAACTACAACATTATGATTTTTATTATGATAAAATATTTTAGGAAAATATTCTAATGGATCTATATGAGGCCCTATACAGTATGACATTCCATTCACCCCTATGTTGGCTAGTGGTAGGAGAGGCAGTGCTACTGGGAACTCATATCATTTAGGAGAAATCAAATATGGTGTAGCTTATCCAAAAGCATATGGATACAACTTATTATAGGAATAAATATTATACTGATGGTTTCCATTGACCTATGGAGTTTGAGATGGCACATTATGTCTTTCTATGAGTTTCACCTAGGTTGGGCCATTGATGGATTCAGAGACAGGGTAATCTATCACCTCATTACGTCGGCCCTTTCTAGATTTTTGGGATATTAGGGTTGGTAAACTATCAGTTAGCCTTACCTTAGAGGTATTGGTAAATTCCCGATGTCTTCCATATATCTCATATTTTCCATCTCCTTTCATACCTATCACATACTTTTGATTCTGAGGATGTTGAATTATAAGTTGATTCTTCCTTTAAGGAGTATCCTATTAGGATCATTGATCAGAGCACTAAGGATCTATGATGAAGTTTATTTACCCTAGTATGGGTGCTATGGTAGCACAATCGTGTACAAGACGAGACATGTGAGATAGATTCCAATGAAAATTCTCAGTGGCTGGAGCTATTCTCAGATGATCCTTTACCACCCTCAGAAGGACAACTCAAGAAAGAGTAGTTTTAAGGAGGAGATATTATAATATCCCATCTCTTTAATGAGGTATATTTCCATTTAAATTTTAGTAATTATTTTGTTTTTCAGTAATGAAAGTGCTTAATAGGACAAGGAGTAGTTCAGAAGCATATGGGGATTGTTCAGATCCCAAAGCTCCATATTTTGGAAAGGCAGACCAAGTCACATGATTAGAGCATGATTTTTGTTAGCTGTGTGACTCAAATATGTGGTGTGATTCAATAAACTATATAGGGTCACATAGTTTTTTCAAACTATGCACCTTAGACTACATGACCATGCAAGGTACTGAAATGAACTTAAGGGGGTTGAATGGTTTGCACAAAATGTACGCCTAGGGCTGCCCTCTTAGTTCCACTTAACCAGTATAGGTGCACAGTTTGTAACATGGTTTGTCAAACCATGTGGTCAAACCATATTCCATTTTAAAAGTTAGGTAAAATGACCATTTTTACATTTTTTCTATAAAAACCTCAAAAACCTCTTCTCTCTCTTTTTTCCCTCCAATAGCCGACCACATGAGAAGCTTCTCCTTCCCCTTTTTTAGGCTTTGAAGCCAATCCTCAGTATGAGCTCTAATTTCATTAACTTTTATCACATTGGAAGCATACCAATAATATATTTTATCCTCTACCTTCCTTAATCATTTTATATAACCATCTTTTATGGTATTTATGTGTGAGATAATATTCCCTATTTTAGGTATTTTTTTTATTTTTGTTGATTCCTTCCATTATAGCCTGAATTAAAGGATAAAAATGGATGAGGAGAGTACCAAAAAGATAAGGTTGGTGGTATAGTACATTTTAACTAAGTATGATCCATTTTATATCATGTTCCATTATTCTTAATGTTATAAATTCTACATGTTTCCCTAAAACTATAATTTTCCTTAATCTAAATTGTTACCCATGTTAGGAATGCCCTTATACACCCTTTTCCTCGATGAAGGATGAGAAACTTAGACTAGTTCCACCCCTTATGGTGTGATCCCAAGATTACCCTTAACTTACTAAGTGTACATGTGACTAAGCTACCTCTAAGTGATTTTTTATTGGTTCCCAAATGAAATAGCTGGTTAAAATTAAATAGAAAGTGAGTGGTATAACCTTATCACGCGACTTCTATATGAACAATAGTAATTCCCTTCATTAAATAGGATTTTATTGATTTTGAATAATATATTTGATTATATTAAAACATGGATACATCTTAAGATTTATTATGATACTCAGGTATAGAAACCCATATACATTTGTTACTCGGGCATGGAGTCCCATATACATGTTACACTCAGACATGGCATCCTGTACATTGTGATACCCGGGCATGATGTCCAATTGGTTATGATACTAGGTTATAGTGTCCCATTGATTATGATACTTGGGAATGGAGTCCCTTATACATGTGATACTCAATAATGGATACCCATACGATTCATGATACCCGAGCATGGAATCCCTTGTCACCTTATGAAACCGTTACGACAATCCATGGATGCCTAAGTTACGCATCAGGTCATGGATAATATTAATATATATATATATATGGATATATATTTTAATACGTATATAGTCCATATATAAATATAAATATAAATATAAATATATATATTTATATAGTTACATGTTTAGAGATATATTGGATTAGGTCGAAGCAGGTAGTGTCAAGACAATGTCCTTTAAGAATGAGAGCTGACTCATTTACAATTTTCATTTCCTATTTTACACTACTATATCTGCACACTAACATTATATATAAACAAGTTGAATCTTAATAGATATCATTGGTGGTGTCCTATTGAGTGTATATCACACCCTGTTCGGGCTTCCGATTAGTACCCGAAAAGATCTTATTGATACAGGTAGGGGAAAAGGGAAGAATTTAACTTTGGATGCCTGATTCTTTTTGTACTAAAACAGAATATGAGAGAAGAGGACTGAGATTATTCTCATGATTCCAGTGGAGATATATTTTAGTCCTTTTCCATTTTTAATCATTTTTATGCACCTATAGCTCTGTATTCCTTATACTTTTTTTGTATAACATCATGACATTATTATTATTTTGTATATTATATTGATTCTATTTATACATGTTCATCATGTATAAATAGTTTATTCTTTAGAAGTTGTTTATTAAATTTTTTCTTCTATTTAACATTATTTTATTCTACTACATTACACTATGATCAAGGGGTTATTGTTTCTTTACTATAATGTTATAGACCCTCACTGCTAGTTGGAATCATATGGTGTATGGGGAGTCATGCTAGAGGCCATGTGACCCATTGATCCAGCTACTATTATTGAGTAATTTAGTTTTGGAAGTTACATGAATGATATAATTTTATGGGACATTAATAATATAGGCTATTAGGGGTGGGGTCTCATAGGAATTTGAGGCATATTCTCATGGTGTATGGACTTGGTAATTTTTAGTGTAAGAGATTATGAGAACACAACTCACTAGTAAAAAATTAACATTCCTAAGTGTCATTATATTTTCCTATATATAGATATATTTATTGATCCTTATAATTTAATATTATTATCAATGGATATCATCAGTTACATACTTTTATGTATTGATAAAAACCATGATAATGTATATTTATGGTGATGTATGATATGTTGGGTGAATCACGAGTGATATGGTATTAATGAATAATACAAGAAATGATTTTTCCTTTCTATTATTTAATTAAAGTTTATATGTCATTCCCTTTTATGGTAATTAAATAACCTAAATAAATCAATATACATGGTGTTCTATGAGTATTTTTAAATATGGAAAGTCAAAGAAAGAGTTATCGAGCACATTGGTTGATGACACCGACATGAAACCTGTTTGATTAGAGATATCACAATTAAGAGATTATATTACACAATGAGCATTCATATGAGGTTTTATTACATTGATACATTAACTTCTTTCTCTATGGGTGACCTAGTGTGTGGCTAGATTCTAACCTTAAACTTTAGGTTGTTCTGCCTAATTCCACTGAGAAATTGGCCTAAAGGGTCACACACTAAGTGTATTTGAAATCTCTGTTAAATTCTATTTGATTTTAATAAGTTAGAATAAATATTATTACCACTTTATTGTTTAATAATTATTTGGGGTTGGTTGATTGATAAGATTTAATCACAAGTTATTTGGAAGAATAAATATGTGATTTAAATAATAATAAATATTTATTCACATGATTTAGTGAATATAATGTTAATTATAATTATTAGTGAATAATGTAGTAATATTAATTAATTAAATAAATATTCATTAATTAGGGTTCATTAAATGTCAAGGAGGGTTGATGACCGAGTTTAATTTTATGTATTGAAACAATATATTAAATATCATTTAAATAAAAAAATAATTATTTATTTAACAAATGATATTTATTTATCCATAGGTATTTCTCATGGAAAGTGAATAATAATATTATTTATAACATTATTAGAAATGATTTTTTTCTAAATAATAAGGAATTATCTATAGGCTTATGTGTAATTACCAACCCTAGATTAACTTTATAAATATGTGGTTATGTCACATTCTAGGGTTATCCTCTTGTTGTATACAACAAAACTAGAGAGAAATATCTCAATCCCTATAGAGAATCCTCTTAAGAATTTATTCAAGAACAAGAGAACCAATCCTCTTCCAATATTTCAAGCCTTTGATATGTATTTAAGAGTCCTTTATCCACTAAGATATTCTTCTTGTGATCAATGATGAATGACACAAGTGATCAGAATCAACAGTTCTAGTTCCTAGTGATTTTATAATGACATTTTAGGATTTTGGAGAACATGTGGATCACCATTTGAGGGATTTTCCCTTGGATACTACAATGCAACAATAGTACATTGAGAGAAGTCAACCAAATCATCAATTAATAAAGAATTAAAAGATAAGGTAATTATAAATATATCTATAAATTAATTATAAATTATTTGTGATGATCCTTCCTTCTATTTTTAGCATTAACAAGTCAATTAATCTTTGATTTAATTTCATTATTCATGACATTCTTCATCATTTCGATCTTATATTATTCATCGATTACACCAAAAAACTGATTTGGATATGATCATTTGGTGCTTCCGTTTTTCCTGAAATCATCAAGTGGTATCAAAGGGGTCATATAATTAATTTATAATTAATTATTAATCATTATTTGACCATGTGAATTTATTGACAGTTTTATTTCTGGATTATACATTCTTTAATTCCAAACATCAATTTTTTCTTTCCTACTTTTTTCTTAATCAGATAACCAAGAAAAAGTTAAATTAACATGAAGAAAAATCTATGAATCCATCAAGACATGCTAAGGGTTCTAAATAGATAACACAAGAGTACACAATGTGTAAACTAAAGGTACACGTCTTGTAGTTACGTTCAATGAAACAGAATGACTAATGTTAAAAGTGGACCATCATCTATTAAATAAACACAAAGTGCATTTAATACACACCATGAGTGACTAGAAAAAATTATCATGTGGTTTGACTAGACTACACACTGTGTAAATCACTTACATATTGTGTTGTCCACATGTTTTCCTAGAGTTAAAAATGGGTTTCCAAGTTGTGTCATGTATTTACTACATGACATGGGGAATAGAAAATTATGAGACTTTAAGATCACACAACATGTATTTAAAAGAAAGGTTATGTACCTTTTACACATCCATGGCCAAAAAACATTCACAATACCTAGGCATGTGTCGCAGACATGAGAATAAGAGGATACATGACGTATAACTCCCATATACTCAGTGTAACCTACTATACCTTTTTTAAATAATTTAACATGGAAAAATTAATGATACAATTAAACCTATTTATATATGTTTCGTGTGTCATTTATTTGATAGTACATTCCATGGGATAAGATTATTAATTATATATTAAATCAATTTCTATGTTAAATATTTAACTACAATATTTTTATGGTATTTACTTATAGTGTACTCTATATGTGTTAATAGTATCAAATGCCATATAATTTACATATGATCATGCTTCATTTATTGAAAAATTCAAACCTTATAATCATGAACCTCAAAATGTATATTGTATGCCATGTGAATACACAAAAAATAACCATACTGAGTAGTTTAGATAGGTACATTCCATTTCCTCATAGTACACTTGTTTAATTTGTTAATTTTAAATAAAATTAATTAATTTAATATGCTTAAAATTATGGATGACGGAAATTTCAGGAAAGTTCGGATGGATTTAAGATAAATTGAATTTATTAATTAATTATTTGATTAATTAGATTAATTTAAGGCATTGATCTTAATTAAAGAATTAATTAATGTAATTTTTAGCTAGATTACAAATGAATATTTTTTTCCTGTATATGGGTGATCATGAGCTTATATTAGACTTGTGTATATGATTGGTTTCCTTTTAATTTATTATTAATAATTAATTATATTGATAGCCCGTGTGTCATCCCCTACTCTCATTATATAAAGGATTTCTTGCTCATAGTTTCTATTATGAAATTACCCTAAACCAATCCTTTGGTTCCCCTCACCCACATGTGAGTAATTTTTTTTAACAAATGAATCTTCAAAGCGAGTTGAGGTGGTTCAAGTTCGGTTCCAAGGAAAAACCAATCTAGAAGGTTCACAGGATCATAGGTGTAATTTTTTACCTCAAACCAGTACAGGTTCAAGGAGTTATTCTTAAAAGGTTAGAGTTGGTTTATCATCAGCTAAATAAACCGACTATTAGATAAATCTCTTGGTCATACCTCTTTATTTATTTATTTTTGTTAGTTGCATGGTTAGTTATTTATTTGAATAGATGGTGTTCAAATTAAATAAATGAATTGAAAAAGCATGTAAGATGGAATTAAATAATTTTTTTATAATTTTATTGCTACATGGTTAATCAGTTAATTAAATTCACTTGAATGTTAAAATCATGTAATAAAGATAAAAATGAGAAATTTATGCATAAATTTAATGAAAGGACCAATGAGGATTTGTGTGATCATTGAGAGAGGGAGGGGTGAATCAATGATCTTCACTTTTTATTATTTATTACTTAATAAACAAAATTTTCCTCTAGTTAATGATGAATTAATATACTAGAAAACAAAAAACAAGAATAACCATAGGAGCATAGGTATTTATAAGGTTCACTACTCAATAAGAGTATCTAGTATTTGAAATTGGTTTGAAGTAATCCAAGACCACACAAACCACTAGAAAAAAAATCCTTTTGGATATTTATAGAAAGTAGGGAATATCCTTTCACTTGTGTAGAACTATAGTCAATAAATAATACATATGATCCCTAAAAAAATCAATGATATAAAAATGTATTTGTAAAAATAGTAAGAACCTTTACTCATAGTAATCAATGTTGTCACTATGATTATTTCTTAAAAAATTCTTTCCAATAAGTTATTCTCCCTCTTTACTTTATTACATAACTATGAGAAAGAAATTATCCCAAAAATTTTGTATGTAACTATCTGTACAATCACTTATCCATCTAGTATACTCAGTCTGATGAAAAATGGTCTAATCACTTATGTTCGACCGATTGATTCTGTTTGACCAATCACTTATTCTGAATGTTCTTCCAATACCTATCAAACTTGTTTATATTATTATTTCTTCACACCATTCATCTAATACCAATTGATAATAAATTTTTTATAGAATTGGTTAGACTGATTCCTCTCCACACTATTCATCTGATCATATCTTCACTTCTACAACACTTTATGTAACTGCTATAAAAAAACTCATCTTCTCGGTACACCAACCCCATTTATATAGGAATCACTTATTTATAACATAAAGGAGTATTTTGACATTAAAATTAAAATTACCCACTCAAAATTTGAATCATACCACTCAAACTTTCATTATTTAAAGATATGAGTTTTCAAAGGAAAATTTACTTAAATCTCAATGTCATCAATTATCTTCAATCATCCTAAAATCTAGGATAAAATCACAATCTTTACTTTATGATTGTTGAAATAATGAACATCCATCTAAACATAATCATATCAATGAATATACAAAAAATATTGAAAGGATCTTAGAACCTTCTGTCAGTAGAATCTTCATCCGACAATTATTTACAACCACATAGGAGAGACTTCATGAATATTTCATTAGACAATTCCTCTATCCAATAACATTCTCTGTAATAATTCAACCATTTCATTCACTAGGAAACCTCTGTTTGGAAAAATTTATATATTAAACTGTTGTAGAAAATTTCATCGGATCATTCTGTAACTTCTTCAATTCACATCTATGTACAATTTTGTTTTATATAATTTGTACAAACATAAGCATTATTCTATCCAATGAATATAAAAAAGTTTATTCAGAGGACTCACAAACTTTTTGTATAACTATTTATCTAATAAAATTGGTTCATCTAGTGGTCAATTTACTCTATATGATACTTCTGAAAAACTTCCTATGATTAGAATAATTCACACATTTCTAACCAATAACACTTTTTACCACCAAAACTTTATTTAGAAACATCAATCTGATGTACTTCAAAAAAGATTCATAGCACAAAATTTGTACAGATGAACCTCAATCTATAAAATTCTACTTAAAATTGGATCATGAGAAATTTTAGTAATCATGATGTTTATACTTTAAAGAAGAATAATATATCACCTTATTTTTTTTAAAAACATCTACATCCGATAAAACTTCTAAGAATAATTTGTTAAAACTTTAATGCCACACTTTTTTAGCTAGTCTCTGTCCTCTAGCCTTCATTTTGATGGACTCTTAAATATCTATCCACTTGACTCCACCTTCTACATCTAGTAATAATATATTCAGAAACACATTAAGGAAAAATCCTTAAGGAAAAATCATACTATTGATAACAAACATGATTCTCCAAACTTCAAGAACATGTTTGAGACATTAAGATAATCTCACTAATAGTCATAAGTGGTTTAGGTTTTCTAAAAAAAGGAAATAAAAAATAAAACCCACATTTTTAAAACCATATTATTGTTACCATAACAATGCCTCATAACCTCCTATCCTCAAAAATCTCCCCCTTTGTATTTTTTTTGGAAACCAAGGAATATAAATAATTGAAAATTTGAAACTAAAGTAATGTATTACTTATCTAACAATTCTAAGCCTATGTGACATAACTTTATGTTGGAAAAAAATAATCATTAACAACAATCCCATGTTTCCTTAATAAGTGAATTGAGAAACTTTTCTTAAAAACTTTTAAACTGTATTTTTTCACTTATAAATTTCATCATCAATACAAACTTCAACATGTAAAAAAACAACTTCTAACATCCACTTAAACAAACTACTATAATGATTCACACACACTAAAATCACAACTTATACCTTTTTAAAACCCCTAAATATATTATCATCCTAAAAAAGTAAATCAAATACCAATGGATAGATTTATGTTACATATTTTATCCCCCTTTGAAAACACTATCAAAAGATAAGATGAGATAGGAGATAGAAAATCACATACCTCATCCTTGAAGAGAGTGAAGTTATACACCCATGATCAACCTCAACTTATGAAATGTTTCCTTTAGCAATGATTTAGTGAAGATATTAAAAATTTGATCTATTATAGGAATAATTACAACTTTAGTTCATTTATTTACACATTATCTTTGATGAAGTGATATTTAATATTAATGGGATTAGAATGAGAATGTTGCACTAGATTCTTACTGAGATTTATAACACATTGATTATCACAACCCAAGAGAAAGGGAAACTTCACATCAATTAAAAAATCTTCTAAATGTGTCTTCATTCATATCAATTATATTGCATCTTGATTGGTGGATTCATACTCAAATTCTACAATGTTGAGGGTTATTTATTTTTTCTTATTTTTAAACAAACTCACACATCATTCTCCTAATAAGAAAACTCCAATAGATGTGGATCTTCTATCATTGACATGACCTACCCAATAAACATCTATATAACCAAACAAACCATTCTTTCCTATGATGTCATATTTTATTCCAAAATCAATTGTTCCTTTGATATATGTGGGAATTATTTTTTCATCCATAATATGAGATTCATTTGGATCACTTTGAAACCTTTCACAAAATGTAATAACATACACTAAATCTATCCTTGGAACTATTAGATATTACATGATTCCAATCAACTTTCTAAAATTTTTAGGATCAACATCCTTTACTTGCCAATATTTTTTCAACTTTGTTCCTATTGAAATGGGTGTGGAAATTGGCTTTGAATATTCCATTCCAAACTTAATTTCCTTAGAATATTTCTATTGAGATAGGAAAATGTAATTCTT
The DNA here is from genome assembly GCA_963277665.1 of Viscum album. Taxonomy (NCBI): domain Eukaryota; kingdom Viridiplantae; phylum Streptophyta; class Magnoliopsida; order Santalales; family Viscaceae; genus Viscum; species Viscum album. Next base: position 442,508,738 of record OY728120.1, on the reverse strand, counting down.
CTATTGAGAGATTTTTAATCCAATAAAGTATTTCATTTCTCATATTATGAACATTTCAAATAACTTCTTCAACTATTCAGAAAAAATATAACATATTTCTTTATCATTCCTTGGAAAATATGATATAATTAACAAAATAATCACAATGAGAGGCCCCTTTTTATTTTATTTTATGTATAAGTTTCTATAAAATCTTAATTTTTTAAAATTAAACTTATTTAAAAAATATCTAGCTTAGAGTACCAAGATCTTGGAGCTTATTTCAATACATAAAAATGTTTCTCTAATATGAAAACATAGATTTATTATTTACCAAGTAAGAAATGACTTGGTTTATTGATATAAACTTCTTCTTACAGATCCTCATTAAGAAAAACAGACTTGAAATCTATTTGAAATATATAATATTTTCACTATAAAGGAATTGAAAGAAATATTATGTTGGTTTTAAGTATCACTACTGGAGAAAATGTATCATTAAAATAAATGATTTCAACCTATGAGTAGAATTTAAAAACTAGTATTTATTTATTTTTTATGACTCAACCTACTTTATTCAACTTTTCTTGGAACACCCATTTTTTACCAATCATGTTTTTATCCTATAGTTTGGGTACATGTTCCCATGTATCATCCTTATAAATATAATCCTATTATTTATTCATGGAATCAATCCACTCTTGATTCTATAAATATTCATCAACATATCTTAGCTCAATATATTAATATAAGGAATTATGTAAAACTAACTTTGATGTTGTTCTGGTTTAAACCAGTTTCCCTTGGTCACCAATGATATTTTAGACCTCCACCTATTTTATCATTCTAGGATGAGATTAATGAGATTGATCATCATCACTTGAAATTGATGAATCAAAATATTCATCTTATTTAGTTTCAACATTATTACACCTATTAGAAACTTTGTTATGTTCCTTAATACTAAAAACTCCATCTTCACTTCCTTCTATATTTACATTTTCCTATGAAAAAATTATATTAGAATGTTCCAAGTCATTCAAATTTATTGAATCAATAATCTTTACTATATATTTATTATAGAACCCGTGTCCTATACCATTAGGAGGGTGGGAAAGAAATATTCCATCAACACCTCTTTGTTCAAACTTCCTAAGATTTTCACCTTTAACATTGATAATGAAGGGAATTCCAAACACCTTTAGGTATTTTAAACTTGGGTTTTATTTTTAATACATCTCATAAGATTAATATTATATTTTAGAATATATAAACCTCAATTATGAATATGAAATACTGCTCTAATAACTTTCCACAAAAATAATCAATAAGTATTATATTCTATCAATATAGTTTGTGCCATCTCAACCAAACTTCTATTTTTATTCTAGAAAAATCATTTTATTGTGGTGTGTATGGTGTAATAAATTCATGATAAATTCCATGATTTTTAAGATAATCTCTAAACTTACCATTTTTTTATTCAATAACATTATCAGTTTAAATATTTTTCAAGGAATAATCAAATTCCTTTTGATCACTTCTCCTGAAACAATTAAACATTTTCAGATCCTTTGACTTATGTTTCAAAAAAATAAAATAAAATAATTTCAAGTATAATAATAAATAAAGGAAATAAAGTATTTATATCAATTTTTTATTTCTTTATCATGGGACCACATATGTTAGAATGTATTATCTCCAAGGGATGAGTTGAATTTATCTCAACTTTCTTATGTATTGATTTTGTAATGTTACCTTTATAGAATATAGAACAATACCACTATCTTCTTCTTATCATGTAAGGGATATCATGAATAATTTTTCTCCTTTTCATATTTATCATATTTCGTGGATATGTATTCCTCAACCTCTTATTCCATAACTATTTTTCTTCCATAAAGATCAGATAACATAAACTCCGTGCATTACCAACTTGAAACAAGTTTCCATTGGGTTTTTTTCATTTAATAAAAACTATCCCATATTCAAAATATTTAACAACTAAACCATCTATCTTGAACACAAATTAATTTCCTTCATCATAGAGTTGTGAAAAGCTTAATAATTTGTGTTTTAGTCTATCAACAAATAAGTCTCTTTTGGATTTTAACTTTTATTTTCCAATGATATAAAATACAACACCTTTGATTACAAGAGACTCATCACTTCCAAAGGTCACTTCACATTCTTTATAATCTTTCACATTCTTCAAAAACTTCAAATCTATGGTCAAATGTGAAGAAAAACCACTATCCAGTATCTAAGGCTATTCTCCTTTTATAACTTTGAGAGAAGTTTCAACAAACAGGCCTTCTTCTATCATTTTCTTCCTTTAGATAAGGATTTGGAAATTTTTTATATAAACTTTTTTAGAAGGAAAAATAATGAGACATCATTTATAAAAATATCTAGACTGATCACATATTATATAGAAAGTTTCCATAGACTAAAATCAATTTTCAATATTAATTTTTTTCTAAGGTTGTCTTCTTTGTGTGGGTAGAATCCCCCTAAAAATCTACGTACAATTTATCCTATATTCATTGTAGTACCTGTGATTTAATTGGAACATGTTCTTCATATTCCCAAAACCTCCACAATACTATGAATATGCATAGAAATTATATTTTCCTCTATAACTTATATATTATTCATAACTATGTTCATGCTTTCCATTATCTATCTTACCCTCTACTTTAGAACTTTGTGGTATACCAAAGTCTTGATAACCTACCAATATCTTATTATTTAGCTTAGATTTATTCTTAGTATTAACAAGGTCTATATTAGTAGTAAATTTTGACTTATAATTTGAAACCTTATAAATTTCAATATTTTCAACTCTGCTTATTTTGGATATATACATGGTATTCTTAAATTTATTTTTCGTCTAAATATTTTCAACCATGCTATTAATATTTGAGGATGATTTTTATTTCTTATAACTTTCACCAACTTTTGAAACCATGTTTTTTAAATTTTTTACTCCTCACTCAACTTTAATAATTTTTTTGAACAAGATAAAATTATTTCTACTTTACCTTTATCTTTTCTTCAAGTTAGATGTTGAGGTTATTATCATAATAAAGTAACTTATTTAGATAATAAATCTCTTTTAACAACTTTGATTTTTCTTCAAGAAAAGATTATTATTTGGTTTCTAAAATATCTTATTTTTTCAAAATTTTTCTCTCTTTAAATTTTAAAAATATTTTAGATACATTATCTCAATTATTTTTTAATAATAAACACCACCCGAGTCTCTTTTTCTTCTTTAGAGATATTACTTTCATCACTGGTGAAATTTTAATCCATCAGTTTTATAATAAGTAATTTTTTAGTAGCATCATCATTGAATTTTTTATCTTCTACTTCACTATCATCATCATCTTTTACACACTTAGAAAAAAAATTATCCTTTTATATTTATATAACTTCTTATATTTTCCATTTAAATAGGACATTGATTTTTTATGCCTTTTTATTTAGAGTTTTTCTTGATCTTATATATTATTCATCACTTTATTAATTTTCCTTTCATTATAGAAAATTTTCTACAAAATATCCACTGGCTCCAAAAATAAAACACTATATTGCTTAATTTACTTTGTATTTACCAGTTTCTATTTTCACCATTTTCTAAAATAAAGAAATAAATTCATCATTTTTTATATACCTTATTTTTAGTGTTAGAGTGACTGATTTATTCATAAATAAATTTCTTATATTTTCAATACTTGAAAGATTTAAATAAATTTCTTGATCAAACCTTTCTTTGTTATCCAAAAATTTATTCCTTCTCATTTCATAAGTGATGATAATTATATATAGATCATCCTTAGATAGGGTTCCAATATCTATATATTATAATGATGATACATAAACATTAAATTTATCAAAAAAAATTCTTAGAATCCTTTCAGAAATAGATGAATCTTACAACTTATCACCAAAATATCCTATAGTTCTTAAATACCATTAAATCTTGTCAAAAATTCACCAAAAAGTTCATCACCACCCATTTTACCATCTTCGTACTTCAATCTCTATATCTATAAATTATCTTCCTTCACCTTCTTATTTTTTTCATACATGATCTTAAACTTGAACCAGATCCCATTTGATGTTCCAATACCTTTATCCATTATATATTCAATTTCAAAGAGGGGGGAAGGTATATAATTCTTAGATTATCCATCATTATTTAGATTCTTTTTGTCATCCCTTTTTAAGGGAATACCATCAATATGAATAGGGAAACCATCTATATAATCTTCAAGAAATTCATAGACAAGGGATATAAGATAAGGTAACATTCCATCATTACAGATATGTGATTTTTTCTATTAAAGATATGAATCTCCTTACTCTTCACCGAGTTCGGAACATCCCTGGAATACTACCATTTCTTCAGACTTCAACAAAGAGTCAGTAAATAAAACCTTCACTCTGATACCAATTTAAAGGACCAATCAGGATTGGTGTAATCACTGAGAGGGGGATGGGGTGAATCAATGATTTTTTTAAATTTTTATGATTTCTTACTTAATAAACAACATGCACCTACATTTAGTGAGAAATGAATTTTCTAGAATACAATAACAAAAAAAACCACAAGAACATATGAATTTATAAGGTTCTCTACTCAATAATTTTAGCTAGTCCCTCGAATGATTTGTAAGTAATAAAAATCCACACAAAACACTAGAAAAGAATCCTTTTGGGTGGTTAGAGAAAGATGGGAATATCCTTTCACTTGCATAACACTATAGTCAATCGATAGTGCATGTGTTACTCACATAGATAAATGATATAACAATATTTTTTGTAAAAACTATAAGAACCTTCACCAACAGGATTGAATATTTTCATCATTCTAATTTATTCAAACTTTCTTTCATAATAGTGACCAATAACTTCTTCTTGGAATTATATATGAAATTTTCTATCTAATCACTTATGTGTTCGATACACCCAATCTAATGAAACTTGGTTTGATTACTTATGCCTGGATGATATATTTTATTTGACTAGTCACTTATTCATAATTTTCTTCCAATTACCCTCCAACCCATTCATCTAATCATTTATACAAACCATTCATTCAATATTAATTGATATGAAACTTTGTTCGGTATCCATCACACTGACACCTTTCTATACTATTCTTTTGACCAACTCTTTAGTACTTCAACAATTTTACCAAATACCATAAAATTGACTCAGATTCTTGGTACACTAACTCCCTTTATATAGGAATCACTTATCCTTAACTTAAGGGAGGAGTGTGATCTTCAAATTCAAAAAACCCACTTAAACTTGGAATCATCCTATTAAAACTTTCATTGTTTGACTAAAATTAAAACTTACTTAAAGATAAGTTCTAAATATTCATAGGTAACCTTCCTTAAATCCCAATATCAACAATAATCTTAAAAAATACTATAATATCGGCTAGAATAAAAATATTTAATTTGTGATTATTGAATCATTTAACATCAATCTCAATATAATCACATTAATAACTTTACAAAAATAATTAAAAGATATTAGAACCTTCCATTATGAGAAAATTCATTTGATGCTCCTTTAAAAATTCGTAGAAAAAAATTTGGAATTATTTTTCAAACCAATTCCTCTATCTAATGGAATGACCTGAAATCATTTGACCATTTAATTCACCTGGAAACCTCTATTCATAAACATTTGTCCAATGATTATATATATAAACTTTAGTATGATCATTTTTTAGATTCTTCACTTTTAATATCTATAAAAGTCCATTTGATAGACTTTGTACACATAAAAACATTATTCTATCTGATTAATATATAAAAGTTTGTCTGGTGGGCTCACAACCTTTTCTTTGACTATCAATCTAATAAACTTTGATTCCTTAGGTGGAATTTGTTTGATGAAATTATCTTATTTCCTCTATATGGTACTTATTTAAACTTCCTCTAATAAAAAAAATTCAAAAATGTATGACTGATAACACTTTTTTACTGACACATATTTTTTGATAACATTAGTCTGATGTAGTTCACAAAAAATTTATAATACAAAATTTTTACATCCAAACTACAATATAAAATTTTGAACTTAAGCTTGGATCATGATAACTATTAGTAATCATGATGTTTGATACTTTAAAGAACAATAAAGAATTGTATGATTTTATTTATTAAATATCTCCATCTGATATAACTTTTAAGCATAATTTGATAAACCTTCATCACCTCACTCTATTCATTAAACTCTATAAGGTTGGACTCTATAATCTTCATCCATTCAGTTCCCCCTTCTCCATCTAGTAAAAATTTGTTCAGAAACATCTTAAGGAAAAATCCTTAAGAAAAATTCATACTGTTTATAAAAAACATTATTATCTAAACTTCAAGAACATTTTTGATACATTAATACCAACTCACTAATGGATATATGTTATTTAATTTTTCCAAAAAAAAATACAATACAAAAGTAAACCCACATTCTTCTTAACACGATTCTTTTTACCATAACAATGCCTCAAAACCTCTTGGCCTTAATTGTTAAAATCCCTCAAATCAATATATTAAGAAACTATAGACTTCCACTACTTAAGTTAAAATGAAACCAATTGTTAAAAGTTATTGATCATCCCAAGTTGGAGTGATTTTATTTATTTGGGAATTTTAGATAGAGTTTTGGGTTGACTTAAACTTAGTTCACATGAAAGGTTGATTTCCCAAGAAGAACTTAGTGTAACTAAGAGGTAGGACTTGATGAAATCCTTATATTGGATCTTAGGATTGTGGAGTATACTCAAAAGATCAAGGAATTATGAGTTAATGTTGTTGTTGAGTTATACCTTCCTAAAACCATTCAAATAGATTATAAGACCCAAGTATAGGTTATAGGAAGGGTAATATGGGCCCTTTCCACTAGAATATATATGAAACAAGATATTATAAAAAAATGGTGAGGGATATTAGGTTTCTAATAAAATATTGGGATATTAATAAATTTGAAATTTATATATCTAGTTTTTTAGTCTACCTAATGTACTAAAATCCTACTCTTAATTATTGTAGAAATGGAAAGTCACATTACATCAACTATATCACTTAGATCCATAGTAGTGAAGGATAAACTTCTCATTAAATCAAATTAATAGGAATGGTATATGAACCTACAAATTATACTACATCATGAAAAGAAATTATACATACTAGAAACCCCACTTCCCAAGTCACTTGAAAAAGAGGATAATGAGTAAAAAGTATCTCTCTACCTAAAACACATGTACAATTCCATTTATGTCCAATGTTTTGTGATATAATCTATGTCTAGGGAGATTTTAAAGAAACATGAGGGTATGGATGTGTATATATTATTGTCTCTCATTAATTATCTTTATCAAAATAAAGTAATACAAGAGAGATAAGAGATCTCAAATGGACTATTCACATGAAACCTTTGAGAGTTGGCACCGGTTGGTCCTCAAGTAGTCAAGATGACTAGCTACATAAAGTTCTTAAACATCTTCTGATTTAAGATCCTTGATGATCTATGCACATATCTAATTCTATCCTCATGACCTAATGGATTCTCTAGTTTAATTATGAATTATAGTATGAGAAATAACAAGAAGACTCTCTAAAAAATTCTTACTTTAATTTTCCAAGTTGATAAGGACATGGGGCATGAAAAACCTATGGTATTTATGGTGAATTGGAAAACAAAGATCCATAAAAAGGGATCTAAAACTCATTCTAAGTCTAAGGCTCCTGAGCACCATCCTTCTAAGAAGAAGAAGACCCAATGAAAAGTAAAGGAACAAAACGTGGTATATTTTTCATGTGGAAATCTAGAAAACAAGAAGAAGAACTACACCCAGATAAAGAAGAAATATGATTCTTCAGTTGTGTTCATTATTGCATGTAATATTTATATATATACATATTAGGTATTATATATATATATCTATTGGTGCTCACATCCATATCTAAATACAAGAACCAAGTATATTACATAATATTTCTAGTGGAAAGGTGGATCTTTGAGAAACCAATAGAGTATGTATTTCTTATTTGGATATAGGATACTACCACCTTATGTTTCCAACTGACATGATTTTGATTTTAAATAACTATTATTTTGTTCATAGTTTTACTAAGAACATCATCTCTGTTTATTTCTGTGGAATGGATGGATTTATTTTCAAATTTGGAAATAAAGAATGCCACTTTTACAATAATTTAATTTTTTATGGTATAACATAGACGAATAATGATATTTTTGTGTTAAATTTAAAAACTAAATATTGGAAATTTATAACTAATAAAATTTTCATGACTCAACTAACACCCAATTATGACATCACCATTTTAGTCATGTAAATGATAAGCATCTGAAAAAATAATTCAAGAAATTTATTTGGATTATTTTGAGCTAAAACCACTTGAAAGATGTCATTCTTATTTACAAGGAAAGATAAAAAAACCACCATTTAGTGGACATACTAAATGATCACCATAGATTCTATAATTGGTATACCCTGATGTGTATAGACTTTTTCTAGTAGAATCTAGAGGTAGGTATTCGTACTTTAAAACTTTTACTGATGACTTGAGTAGATATATTTATATTTACTTGAATAGGTATAAGTATGATTTGTTTGAGAAATTAAAAGAATTCAAGAATGAAGTAGAGAATAAACTTGAAAATAAGATAAAAAAGTTTCAATCTGATTGAGGTGGAAAATATCTCAACCAAGAGTTTATATATTTTCTATGGGAGTATGTGAGTCTATCTCAACTCACTCTACCTTATACACCAAAGTGGAATCATGTTTGTGAATAGAGGAACCCTACCTTTCCTAACATGGTGAGGTTATTGATGAGTCACACAAATATTCAATTATTATTTTAGGGATATGAATTACACACTAAATCATATATACTAAATTGAGTACCTAACAAGTGATAAATGAAATTCACTTTGAGTTACGGAGTATAAAGAAAACTGTTTTGTTACATACTCATGCATGGAAATGTGAGTCATTTCTTAAGGTCCACTTAGGAAAAAAACTAGCACATTGAGGTATGAATCATTTCTTTATAGGGTATCAAAAGGAAATAAGGTGATATTATCTATAAAACCCCTTAAAAAATAAGTTGGACATCACAAGATAAGCCATTTTTCTTGAGAGGGAGAACATCCTCAAGAAGGATAGTGGGAGCAAGATTGACTTCGATGAATTTGATGCTCAAAATACACAATGGTTGATAAAATAAAAAATTCCATAGGTCCCCATGGAAGTTGTTTTTCATGAAACAAAATAACTATTTATGAGAACTAAAGAGGTTATAAAACCATAGAGATATGTTTTTCTAGTCACCGATGATGGAGAATCATTATTTATTGAAAATAATGATCCTATTTTTTTATAAGGAGGTAGTAGAAATATCAAAAGATATAGGATTATAAGAAGGCATAAATTTTGAGTTAGATTCCATGTATCAAAACCATGTTTGGGTTTTATTTGATTATCTAATTAATGTAAAGCCAATTATGTGAAAATGTGTATTCAAGGGAAAACTGTACATGTAAGGTAAAGTGAATACTTATAAATCATGACTAGTGGAAAATAGGTTTAAACAACATCATTTCATTGACTATGGTAAAACCTGTTATCTGGTTTCCATGTTTACATCCATAAAAATTATACTTACTATAATAAATTTCCAGGACTATATGATTTGGAAAATGGATGTTAGAATTTATTTCCTTAATGGTAACCTTAATAAGATGTCCATATAACATAACCAAAAGGGTTTATGACTCTAAGTAATTAAAAAAAGGTATGTAATTTACAAAGATCAATTTATGGACTGAATCAGGTATCCAGGTCATAGAACATTTAGTTCAATGATGCCATAAATTTTTTTGTTTCATTAAGAATAAATGTGATCCATATATTTATAAATAGTTTAATAAGAGTACAATAATTATTTTTGTAGCATATGTCGATAATATATTACTTATCAAAAAAAACATACCATCCTTACAACCAATTAATGAATGATTGAACAAGTGATTTTCTATGAATGACTTAGGTGAAGAATCCTATATTATAGGGATCAAGATCATCCATGATAGATTAAAGAGGCTTCTTGTACTAATTAAATTTACATATATTTATTAGATAATAAAGATATTTAGTATATAACAACCCAAGAGGGTATTGGTTCCAATGTTCCATGCTATACATATTTCCAAAAAAATGTTTCCTTAGAAACAACATAAGAGAGATATAATGGGTAAGATACTATATGTTTCTATGATATGATCAATATTGTGTTCCATGTTATGTAATAGGCTTGATGATTACTATACCTTGAGCATAGTAGGTAGATATAAAACTGATCTTGGTGAACAACATTGGTATTCCGTTAAGTCTATCCATAAGCATCTAGGGTGAACTAAGGATATGTTCATAGTATATGGAGTGGATGAGGAGCTAGGAATAAGGGGTTATATAGATTTTAATTTTCAGATAAATCATAGTGATTTAAAGTCACAAACAGGATATGTATTCATTAACAATGGAGGAACACTGTGTTAAAATATTTCAAAGAAGCAAGTTTCTTCCATTTCTAAAGTAGAGTTTGAGTATATATAATCTTATGATGAAACCAAAAATCTATTTGGATACATAAATTTTTCCAATATCTTTATTTTTTTACTATAATTAAATACCCTATTATATTATATTATGATAATTCCATAGTAGTGGCTCTCATAAATGAGTCAAGGTTACACCAATGAACAAAGAACATACTTTATAAGTATCACCTATTGAGGGATTTTTAAATAAGGGGTGAATTTACAAAGAGTAGAGTTTACATGGAAAATAAAATGGTGGAACCCTTGAATAAAGTCTTATCTTAATAGAAGCATGAGTATGATGTAGGATTTAGTGGAATAAATGCTATTATCATTTGGCTCTAATGTAAATGAGAGTTTATTAGAGTTGGTGCCCTACCAACTTCTGTGTACTTTATGATTACTTGTATTCATTGTTTTGAATATTAATAAACTTCATATCACATCATGATTATTCTTCTGCATGACATAGTATGTGATAATATCCTAATAGTAACCGCCTCACTGAAAGAACATAACAATTCCCTACTATGATGATAACCTGGAAGTGCCACAAAATTATTCTTAAATAGATGTTATATAACTGGATGATATAATTTTATAGGACAAAAATTATATAGGTTATCAATTTTAGAGACTCATAGGACTTTGAGGCACTTTTTAATGGTGTATTCTCTTAGTAATTTCTAATTTAGGAGATTATTATAGCACACAATTCCAGTAATAAATCCATATTCATATGTTTCATTAGATTTTACTATCCAAAAATTAATGCATTGATCCTTATACATTAATTTAATTATTAATTAATATCATTAGTCATGTACTTTTATGTACTGATGAAAACCATAACAACATATGTTGACGGTGAATTAGGATAAATTTGGTTCATCACATGTGATATTGCATTAATGAATAATGTGATAAATATTTTTTCCATTATTTTATTTAACTAAATTTGTTATCTCAAGCCCTTATCATAATTGAATTGTCTAAATGAATCCATGGCCATGGTGTTCTATGGTAAAGTTTAATTTCATAAATTCAAAGAAAGATTTATCAATCAGATAGGTCGATAATAATAGTATACAACCTTCTCAATTAGAGATATCATGATAAATAGATTATATTATATAGTGAGTATTTTTATGAAATTTTATGTCATTCAAACATTAAATTATTTCTCTATGGGTTCCTTGGTGTGTTTCAAGATGCTAACCTTGGACTTAAGGTGGTTCTACCTAATGCTACTAAGAACGAGGCGTAGAAGTTCACACTCTAAGTGTATCCAAAATCTCATTTAAATTATATTTTAATTTAATAAGTTAAAATCCCCACTTTTTGGTTTAATAATAATTTTGGGTTGTTTGGCCACCAAGATTTAATCATGAGTTATTTGGAAGAATAAACATGTGAGTTAAATAATAATAAATATTTATTCATAAGACTTAGTAGATATAATTTTTATTATATTTATTGGTGAATAATACATTAATATTTATTTATTAAAAAATATCCATTCTTAAAAGTTTAGTAAATACTAAGGAGGGTTTTGAACAAAATTTTATTGTTTGGTTGGAAATGATATATTACATATCATTTAGATTAATATTTTTTTAAACAAATTATATTTATTTATCTGTAGGTGTTGCACATGTTAAAAGAATAATAATATTGTTTATATTATTATTAGACACGAGGTTCCCTAAGGAATGGGGAATTGACTAAGGTTCAATGTAAAATTACTAACCCTATCCTATATTTATAAATACCTGATTATATCACATTATAGGGTTAGCCGCTTGTTGTGAACAATAAACATAGAGACAATTCTCTTAATATATACAGATAATCATCTCATGAATGCTCTCAAGTGAAAGAGTTCCAATACTCTTAGAATATTTCAATAATTTGAGATATCCTTAAGAACCCTTCATCTATAAATATATTCTTCTTACAATCAATGAATAATGATGCAAGTGATCAGAATAAACTACGCTATAAACTGATGATTATGAAGAAATTTCAAGATTTTAGAGTATGTGTGGATCACTGATAGAGGGATTATACCCTTAGATCCTATGATGCAGTAATGATATGATGAAATCAGTCAACCAAATCATAAACAAAGAAATAATTAAAAGACAAGGTCATTCTAACTCTATCTATAAATTAATTATAAATTATATGTGATGATATTTACTTTTGGTTTTGGTTTTAACAAGTCAATTAATATTCAATTTAATTCCATTGATCATGATATTATTAATCATTTAAATATTGGATTATTCATTGATTATGAAAAAACAAAGTTTTTTATTCCCAATGGGCACTTTTTCTGCACCAATAACCTTCACCTTCGATATTCTTGATTGAGTAGGGAGGAAAAATTATCACTTGGAGCTTACACAAAACCTCTCCCAAGTTCCTGATGTATTCCAAGTATCTATTTTGAGGAATTAATTACCTATTACTTCACATGTACTTAACTTATAAGTCATACTACAATAAAATGATATTTATTATGAGTAAGAACTAGTAAAAATCTTGGATCATAGAGATAAAGAGATATGGAACAAGAAAACACACATGGTTAAGGTTCTCTAGATGAATTATAAATTCAAGGAAGATATATGGGAACTAGAGGAGGTAATGAGGTAGAGGTATCCTCATTATTTTCATTGGATTAATGTAATTTCAAGGATGAAATTATTATAAGGGGTAGAATGGAGCACCTTGAGATTTTAGAATATATTTCCCTTTAATAAATTTGATTCATTCAATAACTTGTGACACACACAACAATGAACATAAATGAATAATTATTTATAAAAAATATACAATTATAGAAACTAAGATATAGTTAAATTAAATTGATAAAATAAATGATATTGTAAAAAGGTTCAAAGTCCCTTAAGGAAATACCATCAATCCTAGAGAAACTATTGTGAATAGTTTTATTGAATTATGAATTTTTATTAAATTTAATACTTTTGAGGAATATTATAAGTAAAATTTAATGATAAAATTGAATTAAAAAAATAAAGTAATTACATTCATGAATTTTTTGAGAAATGATAATTAATGTTAGTCATGTAATTTTTGTCTAACAAAATGTTTTGTTTACAAACATTGTTTTTATCACACATTTTTTATCTAAAATTTAATTTATTATATTTTGAGTATTAAAATTATGGAAAAATATTTTTTACCCAGTTATAAAAATGAATTATAATTTATAATTTTTTATAAATTGATTAGAAATAAATATTAAAACATTTTAATTCAAAAAGTGATATATTTCAAAAAATTATTTTTATGCATGAGATATGTTTTTTATTATAATAAATTAAATTTATCTCTATTGATAAATTATTTTTATGATATTTTTATATAATATATTCAATAAAATATGTTAACATTAATCAAATGGTTTTTACTATGAAGGTAATGAGAAAAAAATTATTTTTATTGTTAAAATGGATTTTTTTTTAAAAATTGTTTTCATTGCATTTTGTATGCGGATCTTAAAATTAATTTTATCGGCTCTATATGTTGAATTTCATAAAATTATTTCCATATTTAAAATCATAATATTTAGTTTTTTAAGGTAAATTTTATTTTTGGTCATAATTAATAGTTACCATGGTAAAAATTAATTACTCCTATAAGGGTTATAAAGGTTAACAAGAGGGTTAAACTAAGATATAAGGCCTAAAATATCTATAAAACTTATATAAATTTTATTTAATTAGTGTATTTAGATATTAAAATATCTTATCTATGAATATTTTTCCATTTGGTTTCACTTTCTCAAGAAAATGACTTTATATTATTTTAAATTTCTTAATATTTATAAGGATGCACTCCCCTCACTTATAAAAGGGTAAATCCTCTACTCAATTATTCACAAACTTTGATCACTATATCTTAGACAATAACTACTCAAATATTTAAAAAACTTTTCTTCCCATGTCTTATAGGCCATGTAATCACCAAAATACTATCCTAGGAAGGATTAATGTATTAGCCAAAGGAAGATACTCAAAAAAGCGGTAATTGTCTTAATCGAGTTCTTTCAAGTTTACTTCTTCTTCCACATAATTAAAATATATTATATACATAATAATATAATGATATTAGTATCATAAATATACTAAAATATTATTATTCTTATGGAATAACCATCATATATATCTCATCTATCCAATGAAAAATGAAAGCGCCACCCATCTGTATATACAGACTATCATCTCCAAGAAGCGACATGTTTTATTTTTCACCACCACCTCATATGGATAGTTATATTGATGGATTTAATGAATATATATTATATATATGATATAATTATGGTTTTTTAAATATAAATTATTATTTACCTTTTTTTATTTCTATTCACTGAAAAATGAAAGCATCACCCGAGCATAAGTGCAAACTACTATCTCCACGAAGTGATGTAATTAATTTTTCATCACCAACTCACATAGATTTTTCTAAAAGTGTATATACTAAATAAATATTATATTTATGAAATAATTAATATTATGGATATTATAAAATCATGGAAAAAGTTCATGGACCAAAATCTCCAAACTGAAATATGCATGAGAAATGAAATAGTTAACACCCATAATAATGATTCTAGTAGAGAATTATTAATAAATGGAAAATTGGAAATTATAAATGAATCATATATGATAAGATAAGTGTGAATATGGTTATTATATAAATTTATAATAAATTTAAATTTATTATATATGAGGTTAGATCATGTACGAATAAAGTCGGGACACAAGGTAAGAATTTATGTTTCAATCTCATTTTTAATGGGGTTTGTTCATGTTTAAATATAAATTGGGGAAGTTATATAGTCTCTCTATATATATTAAACTTTAATACCCTAGAATACCTTGAGAGGGGCAGGGTGAATCAGGGTGTAAATTTTTTATTTCAATGAGTTGGATCTTGTACCCATGTTTTTAGGAACTTGTTAAACATATCTAATGAAATCATACATATATTAGACACCCATATGCATAGATAGAAAAATGAAACAACTGTTTTAATTAGTTCACCACTAAGGACTAGTCCATTTAGGATATACCAAAAATGTTTTATTCATACTTTAATCTACTAATCCTCATTAAATTTTGTGGATTAAAAAAGATCAGACATGGTCACTTCACTCCAGGATCACTAACTTTACAATAATTTTTGGGATAACACATTGCCTCCCTCAGATCACTTCCACAAAATGCCCCCTGCTCACTTCCTTGGGTGAAGTCTTACTCAGTTTATTGACTTTATGTTCACATTAGTAGATTGGGCACATAAGTCTTTTTCCCTAATTATTATGAGAATTTTCTTTCACCATAGTCCTCAATTGATGCACTTGAATACACTGTTCACTCAAACAAGATGTTCAACCTTACTATTCATGAATATCCCAACCTTCATGAAACCCACTTTTTATTTAAAATATATTTCATATTTCATAAATATATATACTTCTGTGAAGCTCCCAACCTTCTCAGATCTCCCAACCATAAAAAAATCCTAGCCTTCATGAATCTCACAGCTTTTGTGAAACTGCTAACATTCATGAAGCTCACAAACTTCCAGAAAATCCGAACTATTAAAAAGCTCTCAATATTCATGAAACTACATTTTATAAAATTCTTTAGTGTCAATTAGTTATTAACTATTATTTTTTCTATGCTTTTTATCATGAATATTTTTTTATTTTTGATGAATTACCATCTTGTAAGAGCTTTATGAAATTAGAGAAATTCACCTTTTTCTAAATTCTATCAATGCTTTAAATGAAACATGTTTTACTATTTATAAGAAAAAACTATTTTTTGAAGATCCCAAGACTGAAATGGATTTTTTTTGAATCTATTGATTTATATTCATGAAGATCCTTTTCCTCAAAAAGCCTCAATTAAATTTCTCAGTTCGCGAAGCTTCTTGTAGTCACATATCGTATCGTCTTTTCATCATGCCCCAATAATTTTTCTAAAATACTCATTAAAAAACCTTAAAACCATCATGAAACTAATTTCTTTCATGATTATCCATATATTATAGAAACTCTAACCTCCACAAAATCCATCCCTTTTCCAAATTTTCAAAAGATTCAGTCATAGAAATCCATATTTAGTGAATATTTCTCCTTACTCCTAATTTTAAGCTCCAATAATTTAGAAACACTAGGAAATGAAACCAAATTCTACATTTAATCCACATGTACCATATGATCACTTATCCATAAATCTCTATGATCAGTCCAGTTTGGATTGACAACAAAGACACATAAAATACATTTTTATCTTTCAAAAACCTTGGTTCAAAAAATATACCCCTTTGGGTTTGTTGGAAATCATAAAATAAATTAAATAAAGCATCATACTTGAAAGAATCCTAATAGTAATGGAATAACTCATCCATAACTATAAGTATATGTGAGAAAATATCAGTGTAAAAAACAAGAGTGGAAAAAATAAATTTTTATTCATTGAGATACCACCGTCCAATCTTGAAAACCTACAATTAATTGAATTTTATCCCCCCTTTGGAAATTAACCCAAATGACTAGTATTGTGACCTTATTATGAAAAAAATCCCCTAGATAATATCTTCCCCATATACCTGTAGTATATCTATAAATAGATTAAAATAGTTAACACAAATGGGGAGAGGGGATAAACCATAACCTCATCATAAAATGAGAGGAGGATAAACACCAAGGATTAAATGAAATTTATTGAACATTTGTGCTACCAAAGTCTTATTTAGGATGTAATCCACTTGATCATTATTTACAACATGGTCCATTTTAATCACAAACTATTCCAATTTTTCTTTGATAAAGTGATATCTGATCTCAATATTTTTTGTACAAGAGTTTTGAACCATATTTTTCATAATATTGATTGCGATCTTGTTGTCACAGTGAATCACCATCAATTGTTTCACCTAATCACCAATATAATTTAGTTGTTTCTTCAACCATATTAGTTAAGTGTATGCATTTTTTATAGATATATACTCTACTTAATTCATACTAAGAGAATTTCTTTCTTGTTTCTTTCTCAACCAGCCCACATATTTGTTTCCCATGAAGAATGCACCTACACTTATGGAATTTTGATCCACCACATCTCTAGCCTAGTCAGAATCAGAAAATGGTGATACTTCATTATCTATTCCCATTACAAAGTATTATCCATAGTTTTTATTACCTTGATTATATCTCATGATTCTTTTAACCACTACAAAATATGTCTCATTAATATTACTTTGTAAGAGAGTCTCTAAACATATTATAAAGATTATATATTTCTAGGTTGTGGTCAAGTATAATAATTTTACAATTATCCTCCTATTTAAGGTTATATCCAAATTTACCATCCTCATTATTTCTATATTTTTTCCCAAACATAATTAAATTTGACATTGGTTTAGAGTTATGCATGCTAAATTTATTCAAAATTTCTCTTGCATACTTTGCCTGATAAATCAAGGTGCAGTCCTTTTGAATCACCTATAGCCCCATAAAATAATAAACATCAATCATGGGAAATTAAAATTATGATTTCATGTGATTAGAAAATTAATCACTAAATCTATGCCTACTTCCACCAAATATAATATCATCCACATAAACAAGAACCATAAATTGATCTCATTAAGTATTATTCACATATACATTATGATCGACACCTCTCTTTTTAAATTATAGCTCCATCAGATAAGAATCCAGTCAATAATACCATGCTCATGATGCCTATTTGAGACTATAAAGAGCCTTATTTATTCTATAAACCTTTTTTTTCATCATTTACAATCATAAACCCCACTAGTTATTTAATATAAAATTCTTCTTCAAGAACACCATTTTAGAATTCCACTTACATATGCATATGATAAAATGTGTACCCTCTTTGAATTACCATGGATAGGAAGATACTAATAGACACCAGTTGACCTATTGGAGAAAAAATTTCTTTAATATCAATGCCTTCAATCTGTGCATAGAATTTACACACCAAGCATGCCTTGTTTTTTTTATCAAATTTCCCAACTCATTGAATTTGTTTTTGAAGATCTGTTTTTTCTAATCACATTGTGATTTTATAGTCACTTTAAAAGATACAAATTCTGTTTTTTTAAATTCTTATCCTATTATTAATTCATTTACTTTACCCATGATTCATCCTTTGATGATTTTTTAAATGAGGTTGGTTTAAAAAGTTTCAAGAGAGTAGAACATTCTTCATTCCTCATTCTCCTTATCTTTTTAGGTACAGTCCAATCCACAATGTTATTATCTGGTTAAAATTAGAATCTTCTATTTATCCCATGAGGTTATTATAGAGTTTCTTTAGAAATGGTTTACTATTATGATTCTACTTCTGAATATTCATAATTTTGAAAACCCTAAATGTTAGGAAAACCTTCTATAATATCTGTATTTGAATCAGTTCCTCTTTCACTTTCTTCTTCATATTAAATCATATCAACATATGATATCCTCATGTTATTCAAAGTTTTAACCCAAATGATCTTGAAATAATTTCTTTCAACAACCTTTCTAAGATTATTATTCTATCATTAGTATGATTTAATATCCATTGAGTATCCAAGGAACATTAACTCATCTACAAAATCATCATACTTACCTTGATTTCCTTATTTGTTTCAGATGAAACTTTTAATTCTAAAAACATGAAAAATACTTTAGAGAGGTATTCCTTACATGCTATATCTCATATGGTGTCCTTTACTCTCCTATAAACAACCCTATTTTATTTTGAGTGTACACCGTAACTTGAACACCCTCTTTACAGTAATGATGAGAAGAACCAATTTCAATCTACATAGTTCTATGAATTTATTCACATGCTGATTTTGGAATTAAAAGAGACCATTTTGTTGAGGTGTTTTCACTAATGTCACCTCATGTTTGATCCCATGTTTTTTGAGGTAATTTTCAAATTCTATGGATTGGAATTATATTCCATTATATGATTGTAATATATTGATTGTGCAGTCAGTCTCATTCTCAACTGTTAAGAGATATTTCTTCACGTAGTCAATCAATTTCCATTTATGCTGCATAAAAATCAAACATTATATTCTATTATAATCATAAATAAAAATAATGAATTACCTCTCTCTATATGTGCAAAACACATTCATTGGACCACACACATCTGCAAGGATAATATCAGACAGATTTGATTCCCTTTTGTTCCTTGGATGATAAGAATTCTGAATGGTCATTCCTCCTATGAAATCATCACATGTCTTTTCTTGATCAAGATTTAGATTGGGAATTCCGACAATAGACTTTATATTGGATATGTTTTCTATGATCCATTGATTAATGTGACCCAACCTATAGTGCTATAAGCTATTTTCCTCTTCAGTTATTAAATAAAAAATGTTTTCTTTACTCTCTACGTCTTATAAATTACCATTTTTTTGAAACCTTTCATGATAGAATTACCTATATTCCATTTGATGGTATACCCCTTCAAATTTAATGTCACTAACAATCCTAATTCATAGAGTTTATTAACACTTAGGAGATTGTGATGAAAACTACCCACATAGAGTACTTATATTTTCATTACCTCATCAGTTTCTAATTCTGTATTTCTAATGCCTTTGATTTTTAAGGCACCATAGTTATTGAATATCACTATTACATCAATACGTTTCTTAACATTTTTCAGCAAATCTTTATTTCCTATTATATGGGATGTGTATCCACCACCAAGAATCTAGGTTCTATATTTCTTTGTAGCTTTGAGAGTGATTAATATAAGGTTAGATTTCTCATTATTCTTATTTTCCTTCCATGAGATACCTAATTGAGTGGAGGAAAAATATAGTCTTTTCAATCTATTTTTGACAAGTATGGTTGAATCATACTTATATTCTTCTTTTAGAGTAGAATACCTATTTTCAAGGGTAATTCTTCTTGGTTGACCGGTATTGACTTGTCTTGATGTTCTGTAGTAATTTTTCCCACCTTTCCTTTTCCTATAATGAATAGATTTATGGCCAAATTTATAATATTGAAAACAATATCAATAGAAATTATTTCTTCTATATGATGAAGGATATAGTCTCATTCCCCTTTTTTGACTTCTAAGTTCTTCCTCATCTAGATAAGTCCTTGATTCTTTTCATTAAGACATGGTATGGCCCAAAAATCCACAAAATTGACATTTCATAAGAGGAAATATCTTATCACTTCCAATCCTCTACATGAAACCTTATTTTGTATAGGTATTTTACTGGTGAACCTATCTTGATAATTGAGGATTATTTTTAGTTATCTTCTCTATTTTATTCAAAGCTATATCTGTTAGGACATTAGGTGCCTTTTTGATATTTCTAAATTTATGCTTCTCTTTTCTTTGGATCATCCCATTTATAGCCTTTTTTATTTACATATAATATCCAATTACACTTTTCCCTATAAATTTAGATCTTTGATCATTCAAGGTTCTTTTCACTCCTTCAAAACCATGTTTAACTCTTCCTAAAAGATCTGTATATGAAAAAAATTCCAAACTATATCTTCTTCTTCATTTCCCTTAATTTTGATTCAATTTATAGTTTAATTATTAAAGAAATGATTTCTTATTCAAGGTCCTCAACTATATTATCCTTTTAATTTTGTCTTGATATAATTTCATTTATGACTTTTTATTTATCTTCAATCTCGAGTTTAAAATCCACAATGTATTCAGAGCTTTCATGTGTTGTCAAATGTTCTTTTGACTCTCATTATAGTCGATCAGTATCTGCTTCAAGTTTATCTACATACTATGATTACTCTTTCAACAGAGATCCCATATTTCTATTTTTATTTCTTCGAATGTTAGTATCATTAAGAGAACCCTCAAGTTCCACCTTTATATCCACAACACCATTTGACTAATTGTATTTATCTTTTATAGGTTCTACCTTTTCAACTATAGCTATTATGGACTCTTAAATATCAGATTTAAACTCTAGTTATACATCCTCCAAAAAGTCATTATTATCTTGTTTATCTCTATAGATGAAGCTTTTTATATGTAAAATTTTCCTTATTTTAAGTCTCTCTTTTGCGATAACTTCCTCTAATATATGTATATTATTTTTACTAATGAAAAAAATCCAATGGAATTTTTCTTCAAATATACCTTTTCCTATATTTATTTTTTTAGCAAAAAGAGAAAGATTTATATCACCCACATCATCTCTATATTCACTAAATTTGGAAATGTCAAGTTTTTCCATAGATTTGAATTCCATTTCCTTGCTTGCTCGAATTTTTTAATATTCCAGTTTGAATCTCATTTCACAAGACACCATAATTATTAAAAGATCATCAAGATAAAGCTTAGAAAATTATCTTTCCTTAAGGGAAAAATCTTTTGGATTTTATAGAGGTGGGATCATTCTCAATATTTTCTTCACAATGTCATTATCCTTGATTTATTGTCTAATTCCTCAAATAACTCCAAAAACTTTCGTATTGTGATTAAATAAACTATATTTATTTTTATCTCGATTAATTTTTAGATCATCAAATTAATTGTGAAAAAACTTGAAGTTTGGATTCATTCACTTTGTTATCACCTTTTTATATATTTTATAGTTTCTACCACATGGACTTGTATGAAGTGAAACTCATCAACTTCAAATAGTTTTGATAAGATAGTGCTGTAGTAAGGGAATTTTGAGCTTTATATATGAATCAAGAAATTTACTATCTATTTTAGTCATAGAAATATTTATCACGTTACTGACCTAAATCTATGGAACTATATAAAAGATAAATTCCATTCTAAGAGATCATAGATGAGGTCTTATTATATTCTTCCAAATCTGGAAGTTACTTCCATAAAAAACAAGAACTCCCATAACCTTCACTAAATTTTCCATGAAAACAACAACAAAGGGAAAATTTAACAACTATAACTAGCCTCTGATACCACTTTTAGGACCCTAGAACACCCTGAGAGGGGAAGGGTGAATCAGAGTGTTAACTTTTTCTTTCAATGAGTCATATATTTTCATCAAATTTTTTTGGAACTTGTTAAACCTATATGATGGAACCATGTAGATATTAAAAACCCATATGCATAGATATAAACATGACACAACAATTATACTTGGTTCACCACTAAGGGATAGTCCATGGATTATATGCTTATAGTGTGTTAGTCATAACTGAATCCACTAAGCTTCACTAGATGTTGTGGATTAAAAAATATAATACATGGTCACTCTGTTCTAGGATCAATTAATTTACAAGAATTTTTGGGATAACAAAATGCCTCCCTTGAATCACTTTTGTTGACTCCCCATTTATCATTTCCTTGGGTGAAGTCTCACTCAGCTTATCAACTTATAGGTCACCTTAGTAGATTAGGAACATAATTCTTTTTCCTTGATTATAATGATACACTTCTTACACCATAGTTCTGAATTGATGCAGTTCAATGCACTATTCAATCAAACTAGATGTTCAAGACTACTATTTGTGAAGCTCCCTATCTTCCCCAAACCCATTTTTTATTTCAAAGATATTTAATATTTCTCAAATCTACACACTTTCACAAAGTTATCTACCTTATTGAAGCTACTTGACTTCATGGAACTCCTAGACTTCATAAAATCATATACTTCGAATAACTACTAACCTTTGGGAAGCTCAAAGCCTTTACAGAACTATGAACTTTTACAAAACTCTGAGTCTTCATGAAACTCCGTTTTTTGAAAGGCCTAAGTTTCAATTAGTTCTTGACTATTCTTTTAGTGATGCTTCCACACATGAAGAGTTACTAATTTGTGAATAATTACCTTCTCATAATAGCTTCATGAAATCAGAAAAATTCAACCTTTTTCCAAACTCTCTATATACCTCAAATGACACATGGTTCTCTATTTATAGGCAATACCTCTTTCACAAAACTCTTAGGCTCACCAAGTATTTTTTCACTAATCTCTTCATTTATGCTAATGAATCTACTTTTCCTCATGATTACTTAGTGAAATTTGTCTATTTATAAAGATTCTAATAGTCTCATACCAAAACTTATTTTCATCATGCCTCATCCATTCTTCATGAATCCTCATTGGAAAACCTTCAATCCTTTGGGACACCATATTCCTTCACGATGCTCCATATCTTTGTGAAACTGTAGCCTTTGTGAAATCCATTACTTTTCTATATTTTTAATGATTTAGTCCTAAAAATATATATTAGAAAATATTTCTCCTTTTTCTTAATTTTAAGCTCCAATTTTTTTTGAAAAAACTAAAAATGACTCCAACTTCCACACTAAATCCACCTGCACTATATGATGACTCAGCTTGCAAACTCCTTGATCATACCAGTGTGGATTGAAAAGAAACACAAAGAAATCCATTTACAGCTATGAAAAATAATGGTTCTAATATAAAAAACATCTATTTTATTCACCACTAGTTATTTATAGGATTTTCAAGTATTATTTCCATTTCCCCCCTCTTTGGTACTCAAAATAATGAAAGAATTTTTTTAAGAAAATATGATATTATTGATTCTTTTAGGTCTGTTTTATTCTTATTCCATATCTATGTTATTTAAAATGTTTCAAGAATATTATATTCAGTTATAAAATTATTGTGTAAATTCATTTTAAACCATATTTAACTTTATATGAAAAGGTTTAAAAAGGAATATTTATAATGTTTTCCAAACAGGTTATATTTTACTTTTTTAAAAGTATGAAAATAATCTTTTTTAACATTTACTGAATGAAAATATTTCCCCCTTCATGAATTTTATTTTTTCTTAATATTACTTTTTAATTTTCCTTAGTTTTATAAAGAAATTAAAATTTCAATTTTTCTATGAATTTTTAGTTTTTTAAAAATTTACCAAAATAATAGGATGTTTTCTCTTGTTTTTCAATGAATATTTATAATAAATTTACAAATTTATTTCTCATATATGTTAACATACTTTAAGGAATATTATTATTCAGTATAAATATTATCTAATGATACCATCCACTTTCTTTCTATGGATGGATTATGATAATGATTTTTTAATTATGTTTTTATAAAACATGTTTCTTTCCTATGAGTTAATTAATCTATGAGGAAATCATGAATGTTTTTATGATCTTGTCATAAACATATGTATTATTATCATTATGTTATATGTGGTCCTAGAATTATATATACCTCTAGTTCATTGGGTAAATATTTATATCTCATGAGACAATATAAAAGGGAATTAGGAGTAAACCCAATCCAATACGATACTCTATCCACCATGAATGAAAATGGAATGGGTAGTGAATCCATTCCACTATAGGACCCTGTACACTATGTTATGGTAGTATTTATAGTGAAAATTGACCAATGAAATGATTTTATATACTTGTGGTTGTGCCACACACTCCTATGACATGTTCTTATACGTATGATATGTTCTCATACTTGATGGTTTCGATTGTAGAAGAAGCGCATATTAAGACTTTGGCCGACTTGAATTTTGTTATATTCAATGGATAATCCATAATTTACATGATGTGAACATCATGAACAATGAAAATTTTCAAAATAATATTAAAAAATGTTTTCACTGGAACTATTATAGAGGATATTTTTCACATTAATTTATAATTAATTTAATAACAAGAAGAAATAAGTTAGTCATGAGTTATTTCTTCTATGTAGATATTGATTGCCTAAATAATATTTAGTATTATTTTCATTTAATTTATAATGAACCAAAGTGGATACATGCTAGTAGTGATCCAAACATGCTCCTTTGATCTTAAAGCATCATCGGTGGTACCCCAGATGCTAGCATGGTGGTACCGATCATCTAGAATTGGTCTCTTGATCGCTACCACAATCCCTTCAGTATTTAAGGATTATATCTTGATATCTCTTTCTTGAGAGGAAGGGAATAGTGAAGAGAGAATCCCTTGAGCTAGAAAGAAAACCGTATAAAATTTATTCATTGAGAGAGAATTCTCTTGAGAGGAGAGTGTTGAGTATAATGACCAATCACTCAATATTCTCACAATTTTCTCTTTATAGACACATGGTTAGGGTTTTATATTAATTAATTGCACAAATTATGTTAATAAAATGTTAATACAATAATGAAGCCTATTCCATGTAAAATATTAATAATAATATCATTTTATTCTATGGTGAGCATTAACCCACGCAACGATAAATATTAGTTAGAGTTTGGTAAATAAATATTTATCATTGGTCTAATAACTGGGTCCTCTCATCATTCTTTAAATTTATTGACTTTGTGAATAAATATTTATATATCATAAATAAATATTATATTCATGGTTTGGTGAATAAAACATTTATTTTAATATCTACTTAATTAAATAATTTATTTATTACCCTACGAATAACAAAAGATAAATATTATACATTCAATAAATAAATAAATATTATATCCACAGTCTGGAGAATGAAATATTTATTTTAATATTCACATAATTAAATAATTTTAAAAAAATAAATAAATAATAATTTATTACCTTGAGAATAAAAAGAGATAAATAAATATTATATATTCCCACATAATCAAACAATTACCTTACAAATAAATATTTATTTAATATTTTTGATCAATTAATAATGAATAAATGTTCCTTCTTGGTATGGAGAATAATATTTATTCCAACTATTACATATAAATAATATTTAACTAATATCAATGGAAACACTTTGTGTGTGAACATCTAGGCTTCTTCCTTAGAGGAATTAGGCAGAATTGCGTAATGTCTAAGAATATTATCTAGCAATGGGTCAATGAACCCATAGAGAAAGAATATATGTCACAATGAAAAAAAACATAAATTCTCATTGTGTAATATTTTCTAATTATTATGATATCTCACCAAGCTAGTTTCACACCAGTGACATCAACCTGTATGGTTGATATGTCTTTATTTTACTATCATAAATAAACTAGTCACTACACCGTGGTCCTAAAATTTAGTGTGATAGTTTCATTTCAATCAAAGGGTCAAGAAGTTGAATTACATAAAGATGAATGAGATAGATCCTTCTTTGACTTATTCATTAATAACATATCATTTATGACACACCCAATGTAAGCTACTTACCATGAACATATGACATCACAGTTTTGGTCAGTACATCAAAGTACATAGGTCATGACATGAATTAATAATAATATTAAAGTATAAGGATCATTACACACACTCATATAAAGTAATATGCAATAAAAAACACACATATATAATTCCCAATGGAGGGTTTTTATCATAATATACTATCTTGAAAATTACCAAGTTAGAACTTCATGAGATGAATTCTTATCTGCTTATGATTAATTGAATCTAAAAATAAATATACTATGTGTCCCATCATAAAATGTTATCCTACCACAGAACTAAGTTTATGAATATTTTAATTACATATCAAAGTTCTCATAATAAAGGGTAATTTCATATGACCTTTTCAATGAGACATATATTCTAGGAAATTAACACATTAATGTTATAAAAGAAAAAAATAAATATGAGATAAGGTATTTATTAATATTAAAATATTTGAATATTTAGGAAATATAAAGTATAAAGTAGCTGGTTCTAGGAAACTAAATCCAACAGAGTCACACTTACACTAGATCCAACTACTAATGACTGGTTAGTTCTCACATGTTAAACATGCTTCTGTTGAGTATGTATATAAACGATGAGGCTACCACATTTCCATGTCTAGGGTTGATATTGCCACATTACTATATATATAATCTACTTATTGTGATATCACTGTTTTAAGAAAATACCTCAAGTAATAATATAACTGAGTATTAACCTCATGTTCCATTATTAGAAACCTAAAATCTTGAATAATTCCATAGTTAAATATTATCATAATAATGATAAAACTCTTACTTTTGGTATAACCTAAAATCATAACTGGACATTGCTAAACTAATTCTTAAGTTTAATTATAAACCACAACATACTTGTATATTATAGATATAGCATCCACTAGCTGTAATAAGTTTGTATTGTATATTAATATATCATTACTATAATACTAGATAAAATTGAACTAAATATAGGAAAGTGTTCAATTACCCTGATCACTTGTATTTATACTTCTCTAAGCACTAGAAACTCTCTAGTTCTACTTTTTCAAGTAATTTTAGATAGATCAAACTGTAAGTTAGTGTAGTTATATCAGATCTGTTTGATATTCACCTACCATACATCATGCATTAGATAAATTCCTATAACACAAGACTTTTAAATTATTTTAATCTCAATAATCACTTCCTATGACCATGCATGTTCTACTAGAAATATTATATGCCTACAATAATTGGGTTTTGAATTATTTCAAATTGTATTTTTCAATACTTTGATAATATATTCACTATGAATTTATTTAGAAAACCCATGGTCCTATTTTTTAGATCGTGTTCCCTAGAACATAGTTTCTACTTTAAGTTACTCTTAGAGAAATTCATTCATTTTTCTTAAAAAACTGGTAATACATAACTTCTGTTTTCTATATATTATCAACATATCTATCTTGAAAACTATAGTGCTTCCACTAACTTGTTGGAGAAAAATGACACTTTCATTTTTAAAGGAATATTTTATGATTAATATGCCTTATTTATCAATAAATTAATTTATATAATCTATATATATTATTTTCATTTGTTGATGTCACCAAATTTTTCTAGTTATTCCTTATAGAAATACACCATAGGTTCTTCTTTTGGTTACATAATATAGATATATTCCATAATATTTCCTCTAAAGTAGATGAAATTGATAATAAATAGTCTAATATAATGATTTTAGAAGTATTCTTAGACAATTATAATTCAAAAATATTTTATTCATGATGATTGGTGTATAGGTTTTTTCATATACTAAACCTTTAAATAATCAATCATGCTTTATTGGAACCAACTAGTGCCATCAATGTCTAGTTTATCTTAAATATTCCCCAGTAGTATCAAGCCTTTGAAATATACAAAATACAGAGTCCTTAAATTATGATACATGAAATCCATTACTAAATTCATATATACTTTTAAATCTTATCATCTTTTAATTTACAGATTATTTATAAGAATCATTATTCTATAGAATAATATATGTATCACAAACTATTGCGAACATAAAATATATCTTTGGTTGTATATTTATACAAAATATTTTTCTCTGGAACTACTCCCACTAATCTTAGTGGAGTATATCATTCCTATTCCAACACATGTGCATCTAGATCCTTAACACATAGAAGTTAAGTCTAATCCCACTATTCTAAAATATATGGTTTTCTCTTATACAAATATAGTAGGTATTGAATAGACATTAATATCCTTAGTGGATATAGGATTATTAATCTAGATGCATAAGGTTTTTTATGTTCATTTATAGATAAAAACAACTTTTAGAATACAATTTTAAATAAACACTTGAATTTTAGACCTAATATATTCTTATCATATCACAATTATAATATCTATTAGTCAACATGATTGGTGTATGGTTAGTTTTTTTCAATTATATTTTCAAAACTTGTATTGGAAGAAGTTATTAAAGTCTTTCATTACATATAAGACTCATAATTGATCTTCATTTTACTATCATTGATATATTGATGTATATAAGGAAATATAAGTTTAAGAATACCTTTAATCCACCTTTATATGATCAATCATTACCTGGATAAGATGTTATCTACTAACATAGCTTGGAAGTTCCTCTATATTCACCAAGTGAACTCATTTTCTTCACTATGAATTTCTAAAATTTCTTAAAGGAATCATATAGAGTATATGAATTCACCTCTAGTATTAAAATAGTTCATGTGTCCTTGCTAAACTAACTCTAAAATCTATGTGGTGTATCTTTATTTCTAAAGGTTTTTATATATAAAACACGATAATTAGTTTTT
The DNA here is from genome assembly GCA_963277665.1 of Viscum album. NCBI lineage: Eukaryota > Viridiplantae > Streptophyta > Magnoliopsida > Santalales > Viscaceae > Viscum > Viscum album. Next base: position 442,479,110 of record OY728120.1, on the reverse strand, counting down.
TTATTATACCTAGTATCTTATCTCAACGGATACTAAAAAACTTATATGGATATAAAAAAATTAAATACTATTAATTTATCTTGAAAAATAATTATATTTACAACATAAGGTAATTAAGTCTTATATTATTCATCACATATTTTTGACTAGATATTTAAGATTCTAGAAATATTAAACTATTTGTCAATCTAGTATGAAATACCATAACAACATATATTTAAAATATGAAATAATGTCTTATTGTGTCTAAAATAGACACTACAACAAAAGTTTTTGGTAATAATCAATACAAAATAATAATTTAACTTGAATCATTACACCATGAAATCTAGAAGTTTTTTGCTTCTTATTACTAATATAGAAATTTCCCTTATTTAGTTCCTTTGAGAATACACCTTACTTCTTATAATATTTCTATACTTACTTGGTTCCTATATTTTTCAAAAATTGAAAACATATAATCTAACACCCCAAGATTTTATGAGATAGATTCTTTTAATGTCTTTGATGACTTGTGTTGTACGATACACCAAGATTATATTTCTCTATACGCAACACCATATTATCTTGTAGTATACGCAACACTATTCTTGGCTTGTGTTGCACATAATTTCAAGTTCCTTTGATAGAATTCATTTCACACAACACTGAGTATAGATTTTGTTCAATGTATAAATGAACTAAGTTTGGATTATGTTATACGCAACACCAAAGGAAGCTTTTAATACATGCAACACTGACTTGGCTTACGTTACATGCAAGAACGAACTTCCTCGATAGGTTGCATTGTACGCAATACCGAGTTTCACTAAACAACAATATATTATTGAAATATTATATAAATATCTGTTATGAATAGTATTAACCAAATTTTTAATTTTATAGAACATTATAATTCATCTTACACATTTTCTGGAACATGATATGAGAACAAAATAATTTTTTCTGATAAAAGAAGTATTTTTCAAAAAAATACAGTTTTACCGCCTTTTGATGGCCCATCTATTTTAAATATAGTTTTTGATAATTTTATAAGCTAAATTTGACAAAATAAACTTATTATTTTAAAAAGGGACATAAAAATTTACTTTTTTTGAATTTTTGGTATTTTTATAATAAAATTAAACTTTTAATGAATAGTAAAAAATATAGCATTTTAACTCAAAAATACATTTTTATATAATTTATTTATATAGTTAGATTATATTTTTAATTGGTTTTAAAGCATAATTGAATTATATGTTTATCATATAATCCAATTTTGGTCATTGGAAGTAATTTTACTTTTTGATCATAGTCATATATCATATATGACTGACTAAAAATTAAATTTTTTATTTCAAAAACACTTTTAAGGAAAAAGTGAGAAACCGCACAAGAACCACATACGAGACAACCTGCCCAAGGGGATCCACCATTGCAGACATGAGTCAAAACAAACCCATAGATCACTTTTATGGTTGAGTGAGAACTGCAAGTTAAACCCAAAAATCATCCTCAAACATACCTTCAGAATCATCATGTTCCCTCTCTGAATCAAGATCTGACTCAGACACGAGACCAGATTGGTGGCTGATGGAGCGAGTGTGAATCCTACCCAACCTGCCTCCCACCTCATATCTGCCAATGAACTGTGAGGAAACACCTAAGTTGAAGAGTTCCCTTTCCCTCCCCTGTATTTTTGGCTTTCCTTTTGGTTGATTGACGTTCCCAAGGATATCAAACTTGTTATGGATGGCCACTAGGGCATCCAATCCAGCTTGAATCCCCACACCACCAATCCGCCCATCATTAGGAAAGTGGGTCATAGAGACAACCACCACTTGTTCCCCAGCCGAACCGACAACAACAGTGACACTACCTTTGGCTCCATCGACCATTAGGATACTTTGTGATGTTGGGTCATCTCTTCTATTCATCAGGAGCAGCCATCACACCATGAAAAATATTCGTATAAGAAGGACCGTCACTACCATAAACCACAACAGTGATGCCCTTACCTTTCTTATCTCCCCCAGACTTGATCGATTTCGGCACAAAGGGATATGCATGAGCAGTGGAACCTGGTAGGATAAAAGTATATGAGGAGGGTTTGCCAGGGCTTGAAGTGGAAGCCTGTTGGATGCCCAAAGGGGAGTGATGACCACCGAACAATCTTGGACTAATCCCGAACATAGACTGAGGAATTCCAATAGCAACCTAGGGGACTGTGGGAGCAAGGGTGTCATTAGGCTGAGTCGCTGATCCTTTGTGACCTCGCCTCCCACGTCGATAACAGAAAGAGGCCCAATGGCCTTGTCGACAACAAAGAGAACAAAAACCAAAAGTTTCCTAATAATGAATGCGTTTCCAAAAACCAAACAAAACTTCTATTTGGAGATGAAGACGATTCGGGAGAGCCACCGATAGGTCCATCTCAACACAAAGGCGAGAAAAACTGAGTTGCTTCATGAAAAGAGTATCATCATCAATTCGGAGAAAACAACTGATCTTATCACCGATGCCTTTGAGGACATATGGGTTCTAAAAAAGGAGTGGAAGGCGAGGAAGTCGAATCCACACTGCCGCACGCTTGCAATCATGACCACGATCGAAGTCAACTATCCAACGAAAGAGAAGGAAGTGTCTATTATCACACAAGCGCGACTCTGACGACCAAGCATGGGAAAAATCATCATCAGAAAAAAGGTGGATGCTCAGATGTCTTTGATCCAAAGTTCCCACTGCTGCCCGGGAATGAAGACCCCACATTGAGTTGATGAAACCTTCAAACAACTCCGACGAAGGTCGATCTCTACCAAATATGGCCACAAGGGTTCTGGAGTGAAAGGCTGCAGCATACTCAAACTCTGATGTAGATAAATAAATTGTTGAGGATCCCTTAAATGAAGATGGTTCTTTTTGAGAAATGGGGATCAGAGGAATTATAGGAAAAGGAACTAGAGCAAGAACATCTGGGGGAAGGGGGTGCGGTAAATCTGAAGCAAACGACTGGAGAGGTTTCGTCAGCCTGATATTCTCCCTGCAAGTATAAAAAGATCCAAATCTGACGCCTGGATCTGGCTGAGTAGGGGTTTCACCTCACTCCTCATCCCACAACACATCCTGATAGAGGTTTCCTGCATGAGGAAAACACCTACACCTCGTGATGTCGCCCTCCTGAGTGCCACGCCGACCTTCTCCACCCACGTCCCGCCTGAGATCATCACCGACCCGAGGCTCCCAGTCGATTGGGGTTCCATGCCGCGCCTCACACCTCGACCCGACACTCTATTCCATCTCCATTCACTCATCATAATTTCACTTTTAAATTGGACATAAGCACATGCCAATATTTTGATAGTTATTACTTCTTTAAAACCCACTATTTGGTTTTGACAACGTGACTTAATTTTAAATTAATTAATAAAACTTATGTGTTTTGAATTTGAAAAAATAGATTCTATATTTGGAATCAGAAGGTTCAAATTGTGTAAATAGGTAACTATTATTATGAATAGTAACTTCAAAAATTATTTTATTTATCATGGTTAAAGGGTAAATATGGTAAATATGGGTAAAAAATAATATTATAATAATATTAAAATACCATAAATCATGTCCTAATCCTATTGGATTAGACATTTATGACCATGAGAATCCTTGGGTTGATTTTGGGACCCATGGATTAACTTGGATGTAAAAATGACATTTTATAACAATTAATTTAAAGTAAAGATAATTATAACCTAAACATATATCTTTTACTAAATCAATTTTAATATAGGGTTATATAATTGATATATATGTCTATAAATAGTCATTATAAAGTTAAAAATATTTCCTAAATCATGGTATTATATTAAAAAATTTTATAAATTAAATTAATAAATTTAATAATGACACAATGATGATGCGGTGATTGCTTCATTAATAAAGGATTCAAATAAATGATATTATAAAATATAAAATAAATGTAATTTAGTTATTTTTATGTCATAAAAGAATTTTATGGATGATATTTTTCATATTATCTTTGAGTTAATGCCTTATGTTTAAAGGAATCATGTTGTTATAAATTTAAAAAAAAATCCAAGTATGAATAGTTTTCAAAATTGACATAATTCATAAATTAAAACATAAAATAGTTTATCAAATGATATTAAATTCATAAAAATATAATATTTGAAAAAATAGTTAATATAAGTCCAAATATGTCATAAATAACTTTATTTGGGTCGTTCTACATGATATGGTAATTACATTAACCCACAATGCGTAAATAATATGATATCACAGTAAGATTAAAAAGGGTAAAATAAGGCTTAAACCAAAAAGAAAAGGATAAAAAATATTCAAAGCATGTCTAAAAATTATTGGATTATGATTATTTGTACCAATATCATCTTATCTTAGAATTAAATAAGTTTTGGACCATTTTTAATCAAAATTTAATTTATAATAAATTAATATTTTGATAGTTTCCTAAAGTGCCCCTCTCCTCTTTTATAAAAGGGAACCTGATCCATCTCATCTTCACTCCATTTTGTGTCTGAAATCTTGGAAAAATGATGAAAATTTCTCTTTTAAACTTACCTAGTTATATTTAGAGGTTCTGGTCTTCTCAAAAGACAAACTCTAGTGCCCTAAGAGGAAATTTAATGGAGGCATGTTGAAGAAGAGGTAATCTTTTCTACCAATTCTTTCAAATTTATTTCTTCTTATACTTCCTATTATTTATTTGTTTCATTATAAATTAATAACATAAGTATCACTCATATAATGATATTTTATTATAAATATTAAACAACCCTATTTCACCTTATATCCATCCTATGAAAAACAAAATCATTGCATGTGCGTACGTACGACTTACCATCTCCACGCCGTGGTGTAATCTATTTTTCACCACTGGCTTACTTGGATGGGTATAATGGTGGAAATAATAACTATATTTGATTATTATAACATGATAATAATTTTGATATATTATACACCATCCAATTCAATACCATTCAACAAACATAAGAACAATATCGTCGCTCGTGCATACGTACGATTTACCATCTCCATGATGCGATGAGATTCATTCTCCACGTTAAGCATTCAAGAATAATTATAAATTATATATAATAAATAATCATGAAATATAAGAAATAATAATTATATTGGATATATATATATATATATACATGTGTGTTTTATTTACTTCTATTCAATTCAATAAGGAAACGAAAATAGTGTTCATGCGTACGTACGACCTACCGTCTCCATGAACAATGTTTTCTATTTCATTTATCTATCTATTATATATATATATTTATATAATTAATATATATGATATATAAATAATGTTTTACATTCTGGAAGTAAGTAAATCAGGATCTAAGTAATAATATCAAGAATAAAAAGTCTAAACATGTACAACAAATGAAACGATTATTACCCAAAACGTTGCTTTAACATGGAATTGACAAATAAATGAGTAATATAAAGTCATAAGTGAATCATATATGATATCATAAATATTATTATAGTTTTGTTACAAGTTAATAATATTTTTAAAACCACCATACATAAGTTTCATACACATGCAAAAGAAATCAGATCTAAGGTAAGGGATAATTTTTCAATCTAATTTTTATCCGAAATTGTTTATTTGTATATATTTAATAGGGGTATATTTATCATCCATGTCCATGTTTTCAAAAAATATGTTCATAAAATGTTTACTATTATTCTATGTATGTTTAAAGTCATTTTTACCCATTTTTTACTTTTAATATATGGTATGGAAGGAATCTTTTTTTTACCATACAAGGTACTTTTTGACTTTTCTAACAAAAGTAAGAAGAGAATGTTTTTTAACTAATACGGAATGAATAGATTTTTACAGTTTCACGATTTCTTATTTTAAAAAAGTTTCCTATACAATATTTTAAGTTTATTTTCATATAAATTATTTTCTTTTAAAATTGCATGGAATTTTGAGAAAAGAAAAAAAATTTTAATAAGAAAGGATATTTTCCTCAGGAATTAAGTTCAAGTGTTTTATCAAAAAAAATTCCATCTAAGATGACATAGGGTAATGTTTCTATCCATATTATTACTTTGATTTGATTGTGTTTATTATGGAATTATTTTTATGAAGTATATTTATCTTATATGGGTTATGTTATGATGAAATGATGTTTAAGAATCCCATTTTATTTCATGGGTTATTCTATGATGAATGATTTAAGTTTTTGTTTCACATGTAAGAATGATTTCATTATGAGATGGGTTGGATATATATCTCCCTCCAATGCATTAGGTAAATATTTTTATCTCATGAGATAGAAATGACTAGGACAACAGGTAAATCCAGTTCAGTAATACAGGGCTGGAACGATAAGTAAATCCACTTTAGTAATACATAGTTGGAATGACAAGTAAACCCAGTTCAGTAATGGACATTGTCCACTATGATGGTATTGGAAACAATGCCTTGGATACTATGGAAATAATATTATGTGATTATAAGTTAAATTTGACAAAATAAAATTCTCCTTTTTAATTGGTACATAAAAAATTATTTTTGTTGAATTTTTGGTATTTTTCTAAAAAAATTAAAATTTTAATGAATAGCGAAAAAATACAGCATTTTAACTCGAAACTGAATTTTTATCTAATTTATTTATATAGTTAGATTATACTTTTAATTAGTTTTAAATATTAATTGTATTATATTTTTTTCATATAATCGAATGTTGGACCTTGGAAGTAATTTCAATTTTAAATTGGATATAAACACATGTCAATATTTTGATAGTTATTATTTCTTAAAAAACTGCTTTTTGGTTTTGACAATAGAACATAATTTTTAATTAATTACTGAAACTTATATATTTTGAATTTGGAAAAATTAATTCCATATTTAGTATCAAAATGTTCAAATTGTATGAATAGGTACCTTTTATTATGAATAATAACTTCAGTAATTATTCTATTTACCATGGTAAAAAGGTAAATCTAGTAAATAAGGGTAAAAAATAATATTATAATAATATTAAACTACTCTAAAACATGTACTAATCCTATTGGATGAGATATTTCCAACCATGGGAATACTTGGGTCTATTTTGGGACCCCATGGATTCACTTGGATGTGAAAATGACATTTTATAAGAATTAATTTAAAGTAAAGATAATTATAACCTAAACATATATATTTTACTAAATTGATTTTAATATAGGATTATATAACTGATCTATGTGTATATAAATAGTAATTAAAAATCTAAAAATACTTTCTACATCATGGTATTTTATTCATAATTTTTAGAAATTAAATTTATAAATTAAATAATGACACAATGATGATGGAGTGATTGCTTCATTAATAAAGGATTCAAATAAATGATATTATAAAAGTTAAAATAAATATAATTAGGTTATTTATATGTCATACACAAATTTTATAGATAATATTTACATATTATCTTTGAGTTAATGCCTTAGGTTCAAATGAATCGGGTTTTTATGAATTTTTAAAAAATTCAAGTATCAATAGTGTCCAAAATTGACATAATTCATAACTTAAAACATAAAATAGTTTATCAAATGATATTAAATTCATAAAACTATAATATTAGGTAAAATGGTTAATATAATTACAAATATGTCATAAATAAAATTTTTTGGGTCATTTTACCTGATATGTTAATTACATTAACCCACAATGTGTAAATAACATGATATCACAGTAAGATTAAAAAAGGTAAAATAAGAGTTAAACAAAAAATATAAGTATAAAAAATATTCAAAACTTGTCTAAAAAATATTTTATGATGAGTATTAGAACCAAAATCATATTATATTATAATTAAATAAGTTTTGGACCATTTTTAATTGAAATTTAATTTATAATAAATTAATATTTTGAGAGTTTCCTAAAGTGCCCCTATCCTCTTTTATAGAAGGGAACCTCCTCCCTCTCTTCTTCACTCCATTTTGAGTCTTAGATATCGACCAAACCCTAACCATTTCTCTTATAAAATTTCTTAGTTACCTTCTGGAGGTTCTGGTATTCTCAAAAGACCAACTCTAGTGCCCTAAGAGGAAATTTAAAGGAGGCACGTTGAGGAAGAGGTAATCTATTCTACCGATTCTTTTAAATTTATTTCTTCTTCTACTTACTATTATTTAGTTGTTTCATTATAAAGTAATAAAATCAGTATATATAATATATTTATATTTTATTATAAATATTAAACAACCCTATTTCACCTTCTATCCATCATACAGAAAAAAAATTACCGCACATGCATACATACGACTTACCGTCTCCACGCTGTGGTGTAATCCGTTTTTCACCACCACCTTACTTGGATGGGTATAATTGTGGAAATAATAACTATATATGATTATTATAACATGATACTAATTCTGAGATATTATACACCATCTACTTCAATACCATTCCAAAATTATGGGAATAATATCATTGCTCGTGTGTACGTACGACTTACAGACTCTACAATGTGATGGGATTCATTCCCCATATTAAGCATTTAAGAATGATTATAATGTATATATAATAAATAATGATGAAATATAAGACATAATAATTCTAATGGATATATATATATTTCATTTAATTACTTCCATTCAATTCAATAAATAAATGAAAACAACGTTCATATGTACGTATGACCTACTGTCTCTATAAACGGTGTTTTACATTTCATTTATCTATCTATTATATATATATATATATATATTTATATACTGAATATATATAATATAAAAATCATGTTTTACATTATGGAAGTAAATAAATCATGATCTAAGAAATAATATCAGGAATAACAATTCCAAAAATGTACGATAAATGAAATGATTATTACCCAAAATGTTACTTTAACACGGAATTGACAAATGAACGGGTAATATAAAGTCATAAGTGAATAATATATGATATCATAAATATTATTACAGTTCTATTAGAAGTTAATAATATGTCTAAACCCACTATACAAAAGTTTCAGATACATACATGAGAAATCCGACCTAAGGTAAGGGATAATTTTGCAATCTCATTTTTATCTGAGATTGTTTATTCTTAGGTATTTACTGAGGGTATATTATCATCCATGTCCATATTTTCTAAAAATATGTTCATAAAATGTTTAATATTATTATATGTATTTTTAATGTCATTTTTACCCATTTTTTACTTTTACTATATGGCATGGAAGGAATCTTTCTTTTGTTTACCACATAAGGTACTTTTTGACTTTTCCGAAAAAAGTACGAGGAGAATGTTTTTTAACTTATAAGACATGAATTGATTTTTATAGTTTCATGAAACCTTATTTTCAAAAATATTCATCTACACTATTTCAAGTTTACTTTAAACTAAATTATTTTCTTTTAAAATTTCATGGCATTTTGAGAAAAGAAAATTTTTTTGAAGAAGAAATGATATTTTCCTCAAGAATTAAGTTCAAGTGTTTTATCAAAATTTTATTCAATATAATATGACGTAGGGTTATTTTTATATCCCTATTATTTATTTTATTTGATTGTTTTTATGATGGAATTATTTTTATGAAGTCTATTTATCTTATATAGATTATTTTATGATGAAAAAATGTTTAATAATCCAATTTTATTTCATGGGTTATTCTATGACAAATGATTTATGTTTTTGTAGAACATGTAAGAATGATTTCATTATGATATGGGTGATACCTATATCTCCATCCAATTAATTAGGTAAATATTTAAATATCATGAGATAGACATGACTTGAATGACAAGTAAATCCGGTTCAGTAATACAGGGTTGGAATAACAAGTAAATCTAGTTCAGTAATACATTGCTGGAACGACATGTAAACCTAATTCAGTAATGGACTTTTTCCACTATAATGTTATTGGAAATAATTCCTTGGATAGTATAGAAATCATATTATGTGATTATTATATTTCCATAATTACATGTTTTATGCCAATTCTATTCGATCATGGTTAATGTTCATTTATGATCCATGTCTTACATACTGCCAAGATTTATTTCATGAATCTTGATTTTGATGTTTAAAATTTATGTTCATGTTTTTATATTAAAATTTTTATGGTTTGTTTTATGTTTTCCTTGTTTAACCTTAATGAGAATTTGATCTCACCCTTTCTATGTTTTATTTTCCCCAACATTTAAAGAATGGTTTTAGGTTGGAAAAAGGGGAAGATCTTTATGGGAGACATTAAAGATCTTTCACAAAGTTAGAATATTATGTTCCAAATTTCCAAAGACACTAAAATAATACAATCTTTGGGTGTCTATTTGTGTCATGTATTAAATAATCTTCAAAAGAAATGTAATGTCCATGTACGTCAAGATTGGGTCTCTACAGTTAGTACCAGAGCGAAGGTTTAATTAACCTTTGGAAACTAGGATGTGAAAACTATAGTGAGATCCCTAGAGATATTTATGAGGTATATCTAGGGATTTACATAAGGTTAAGTATAACTATAGGTTATAGTCCTAGAATTATGTCAATGATCATAAATATCTTAGGGTGAACCTAAGGTGTCATGGATGAAATAAGGTGTCATAAGTTAGACATCTTATAAGTGAATTTTTATGATTGTGTGGTTCCTAATTATTTTAACTGTTTATTACACTATGGTTTATGGTTTTAGTCAATGGAGGGAACCAGAAGGAATTGAGTTAACATTGAATCTGATAGAAAAATTGGTGGCTATGATCATTGAAATTTCATAATGCCTATAGAGAAAGATATTGTGATTATTATGAATCAGTCATCACGATATATGATTAACAAGATGAACTTTAGTGATATTCTTGTCACGAACCAGCCCGAGTCAACCCTAAACCGGTCACCCAGGCCAACCCGCGACCAGTCCCGAGAGGTGTTCCCGATCCTCCCAGGATGGAGACAAGCACCAAAGGCATCAATAGAGTACACAAGGGAACAATTTCACCCATATATAAACAGTCAAACAAACTGTGGAAAGAAATGGACAACCCAACATACATTTATATAAAAATTAAACTGAACATTATTTGTACAAGAAACTAAAAGTACAACTAAACCAAAAAATCAACTGACCAAACCAGTTAACCAACTAACTATACTTGACCCCGCTAGTCACAATCCAACAAAATGATCACACGTAGCCCAAGGCCATCAAACTCGAGCTAAAACCTGTACAAGGTCTAAAAACAGAAGAAGACTATAGGCGTGAGTATTAAAACTCAGTAGGTTAGCCCGATATTCTATTCACAATTCACTTCCTTTAAAATAAAAGAAACATGAATTTATAGTTTTAAATAAAGTACATAAAATTATGTTTTTCAAATGAGGTTTGATGCTATAATAATTATCAGACAAAAACAGGCATGTTTAATAAACAAAAATGCAAGTAACAATTTTTCAAAGAGGTGAAACTTCAAAATGAAAATAGTTTTCCAGAGGGATGCTTCAAATAATGTACACATTTAAATAAATAACACACACTACTGAATTTACCTACCAAACACACCAAATACCGATGGTGAGTACAAAATATCCAATGAGCACAACTCACAGGAACACCCCTAGGCACTAGTTAGTTGTGAGCCCCAGGTACCTCGTATCTCGGTGAAAGTAACCATAATAAATATCCATTCTCATGCACCCAAGACACTACTAGGGAGAATAACCATAACCTAGTGGTCCCCCAACACCATTATAATCATAGTTTAGTTAGTCTGTCATCATCAAACTTGCTACGTGAAACAGGGGCCAAACCCCACAAAATCACTAGCATACTAGTACATGTCTGCCCACCTAGATACCCGGGATTCCCTTTAGTTCTCAATAAAGTTACACATATTATCAAATACACATTTCACATCAAAATTCCATTCCCAAACCATATAATCACAAACATCCCATAAAATTTCTTCACATTTCTTTCACGAATCAACAAACCACTACAAATTTTCGTAAAACAATTTCAAGGAGTGTATTGAGGCTTTGCACATAAAACTCATTCAAAAACACTATTTGAATTATAAACACACAACAAGACCATACCCAAAAATATTTTTCTTCCATAAAATCATTTAATAAAATCATTTCATGGATTATAAAACAATCCCAATTGACACAACATGGTATATACAAGAAAAATACTCATTCTTTATTTTTAGGAAATGCCAAACATGCCTTTAAACATTTTCCCAAAACTAACATTTGAAAAATTTATGAATTTAAATTTATTTAATGATGTGTATACACAACATATTCATCATTAAGAAACATTCATAAATCCCATAAAACACTCAGGTTACATATTCAAAACACAACCATTTTCATAAGAATGTGAAACATGCCATTTTCCGGCAACTCGGGCCAAAACATGTTGTAAACCAAAACCCATTTATTTGTAAAACCAAATACAAATTGGAAAGCCATGATTGGATCCCAAAATAATTTTTTACATCCTCCTAATGTATTTATAAATCCAAACAAATCATTTTAAATTGCAATAGACACATAAAATCCAATCAGGTAATTTACCGAACACGTGGCATGCACTCTTTAACAAAACAACTTATGTTAATCACTTAAAAAGGGATAAAATACCATTTTAATTCCATAAAGTTATTAAAGATACTGAAAAATATTCAAAATACCATAAACCAAGTGTGTAATCTCATGGAATAATTTATAAAACAAGAGGAGTGCACATTTTTACCAAAACAACTATATTTTTAACAAAATAAGTCATAAAACATAATTTTCACACAAAACCTTTAAAAACAAGGTTTCAAATAAGAACATATCATATAAATAAGGTTATAATAGTATGATAATTATGAAACATAAATGATAAAGTCTTGTTCAAGGGACATCCTACCTCAAATCCTTAGCGTAATGGAAACACACACCCAAAATCACCATCCGAGGGTTTACAAACCCTAAAACTATGACGACCAGACCCAAATGAATAAAAAAACCATAAAAAATCATGGAATAACAGAACCCTATGTTGAAAAGGAATATGGGATATTATAAAATCAATAAATAATGAAAGGAGGAAGAAGAGGAAGGATAATGGAGAAGGAATCTCACCTTTTCAACTAAAAAACTATTCGTATTATATTAGATCTGCACCCTTAGATAAAAGGTAATGTCTTGGAACTTATTTGAGATACTACTAAGGTCTGGAAGAACCTGTTAAAGAATATTGGTGGCAAAAATAGTAAAAATTAAATTACTTATGAATGATACAATTTACCTTGTCAATTCTGGACGATTTGAGAGACATTGATAATGTTTCCACACTCTGAGACTATTATGAGCTTCAAAGAGGGAAAATCGATAATGGGGGTGATGATAGGGATATTTGATTCTGGTGAGATGTGGAATAACCGAAAAATATTAAACATTTAATAAGATATAAAAAAAAACTATTTGTTTAAAACTGGAAATAGACCCTTGGACTGGCCCAATACCTAAATAAGTAACCACAATTCACCATGTTTATGAATTTATAAGGGGTCCACAAGGATATGGTAGTATTAATATGTCAGTGGAAGAAAAGTGGGAAGTATAATTAATGAAAAATATTGAAAAACAAATGAGTTATTAAAGAAACAAATTTTGGTTTTTAAAACTGCAAATGGGCTCACGGTTGGCCCAAATCAGGAAAAAATCACCCTTTCTCCAAAAACTCCTAAACAAGAAATGGGGAACCCAAATTAGGGTGATTAGACATATATGGAAGTTAAAAACTCAAAATTAATCTCACTAAAAACCCAAGAAAAGGAATGGTATTTTAAATGAATCGGATCAAAACCCTGACATGAAAAGAAAAAAAGCGGGTGTGACAATTCTCCCCACCATTAAAGCTTTCTGCCCCCAGAAAGACATACCAATTTACAACTGAAAGATAAACACCTAAGGATTCCTTATCAAAATGATCCAACATATCAATCTAGTGAAATATCATTTTCCATCAACATAACTTAATCCTCTTTCCCAAAAAAAAACACCCACTCACAACAACTTTGTGAAAATCAATTGAAATATCAAGCCACCGCCTCCACAACCAAGATAAGAACCTGATTGTTGGGATTTGTCCCAATGAACCCAACAATAACCCAAACTAAATAGAACTCAAGAAAACAAAATAATCCAGGTGAGTATAGAATGGAATCCCCACCCTTAATGAACAACTAACACTAGACAAGTTCTTAGGATGAAAAATCAACGAGACCTCTGGTGGGTCTCCCCACCATTAGAACCCAACTAGAAATGAAAAAAAGAACTAAACATTGACTAGAATTGGGACTCATGTTCACAAGTACAAAAAAAAACTCTCCCAAAACAACCTACCAACAAAAGTTAATAGGGTTATAACATGAACATCTGAACCACCCACTTCCGAACGGAGGGGTCAAGAACTGGGTCGACACTTTCTGCATGGATCCAAACCCCCACCACTCGGGGAGGGGAGTGAAGGGGAACAAATCATTATTCTAATTAAACCACAAAAGAAACAAAGGATCTATGAAAAATTATCCACCTATGAACAGGTAATACCAAGACTACACTCGATTTACTTAGGAGGTGCACACAGGGACATTGAACGGAAACCCGCATCCATGAAGGCATAACCATAGACACTGTGTGAGGGGTAAGTCCACCACACTTGTTGTGACAAATGGAAATTCACAGTAATGAGGAACCAAAATATTGAAATAGAAACTAACTTACCAAAATGGTGGAGGTAGGAGCCTGGTAAATCTCCACACACCTCTGTAGATTTCCTGACTGTGTGAAAAGCTTCACTCTAAGGCCTATGGCTGGAGCCCTGAATCTTGAAGCATCTGCTGCACCGCAGTCAGGTTCTAAGAACCACACCACTAAAAAAACTCACTTTATCAACAAAAAAACTTCATCTAAATAAGAACTCATATATATATATATATCAAAATTCTCTCTCACTCAGAATGAGGAGCAGGATGGACAACGAATATGAAGAAATGCCTCAACATCAACAAACACAACAGTTATGTCCACAAGAATTATCACAAACTGGAAGCACTTTAAATCGATCCCAAACATCTATCTATTTAAACTAACGGGATGATGAATTATTTTAGGAGGTGGATCTAGCTTGTGAAACATGAGAAAGAATCCTTAGTTTTATCAATTGGAAATATTGCAAACATAGAACCAATTGTGGCCACATCACAACATCCAACACTTCTTTAGAAACCCACTAGACATTACTCCAAAAACGAGCAACCAACAAGATCCCATCTCAAGATGAAACAAGAGTATGAATTATAGATCATAAAGAATCATAATTAATAGAAAAAACTTATAAGACATAGGATAAACCATCCACATAACCGTAGGTTCAAAACAAACACCATAATTTTTCAGATAAAAACACTTTTGAAAAAAACTAACTTGGTGGATTTTCACATTCATCAATGGTGTTTCATCAAGTCTCACTCAAATGAACATTTACATGCCACCCTAGGCACTCAAAAACCATTCCATATAGTCCATCCTTCCAGATATCAATAAAACCATGCATGTGAGAACCCATGAAAACACTAAAGGCTAAAACAAAACAACATCATTCCAAAAATCATGTACCGTCAAAAGGAACACCAACCACCAAGTCAAAAATGCTTTTCATATTCCCCAAAAAAACCACACTTCATTAAGAACCATTTGATTAAAAAAACAATCCATTTCACTTAATATAAATAACAAAAACAACCATTCTATTCTAAATATCCCTTTCCCATTTTTTAAAAAATTCAGCAAGGTCTCTTTTCATAATCGGACAACCACAAGGGAGAAAACCCCTTTCCAGAAAAACACTAGCCACTCAAAACTAAATTTCCAAAACCTATTCATCAGATTCAAACACTTTTCAACATCCCAAAACACCCCATTTAAAACAAAGTTTCATAATTACTTTAAAATGATTCACACTTTCAAAAAAATTTATTTCAACAAACCACAAGTTTAGATTAGGGAGAATCTAATCCCGTTAAATAATTTCCACTTCCTCCCCAAAATTTGTTTAAAAAAACACAACCTTCCCAAAACCATTCTTATTTTTAATTTTTGAAAACCCCTTTTCCACTTTTCCAAATCCAATCCTTCCTTTAAAACCCATTTCCATAATTCTCACACAATGATTTTCAAACCAAAAATTCAGAATTCATGAAAGGTCCAATAAACCCACAAAAGGGATCTAGTGTTAATGGGTGACTTGAACATATGGTTGGTGGCCATATGTCAAACACAACACCAACATGAAGAGACTTATTAGGACCATTCCCCGACTACACATGGCCTACCAGGACCTGTGAGCTCACGAAGGCCATTAGTCAGACTCCCATTATCATATCCCAACACCAAACAATCAACAAGAACAAAATACACTAACAAAACCGAACTTCCTATGGAAACCCAAGGATTAGAACAAGAAAGAGTTCACGACGCTCTTCATGCAATTACCCATCAATTCCAAAAAAATCCTACTCCATATACCTTGACATCCCCCAAATAACAAGGGTGCTCTAAAAAGAAAGGCCTGATAAGAGCCGACCTCCTCTGATACCATTTTGTCACGAACCAGCCCGAGTCAACCCTGAACCAGTCACCCAGGACAGCCCGCGACAAGTCCCAAGAGGCATTACCGATCCTCCTAGGATGGATACAAGAACCAAGGGAATAAATATAGTACACAAGGGAATGATTTCTCCCATATATAAACAATCAAACAAACAGAAAAAATAAATAGACATCCCAAAATACATATATATAAAAATTGAACTGAACATTATTTGTACAAGAAACTGAAAGTAAAACTAATCCAAAAACTCAACTAACCAAACCAATTAACCAACTAACTCGATGTGACCCCACCATTCACTCTCCAAAAAAATTATCACACATCACCCAAGGTGATCAAAATCGAGCTAAAACCTACACAAGGGCTAAAAATAGAAGAAGACTATAGGTGTGAGTATTAAAACTCAGTAGGTTAGCCTAATATTCTATTCCCAATGCACTTCCTTTAAAATAAAAGAAACATAAATTTATAGTTTTAAATACAAGATATAAAAGTATGTTTTTCAAATGTGTTCCATTCTATAATAATTATCAGACAAAAACATGCATGTTTAATAAACAAAAATGCAAGTAACAATTTTTCAAAGAGGTGCAACTTAAAAATGAAAATAGTTTTCAAGAGGGATGCTTCAAAGAATGTACAATTTTAAATAAATAAAACAGACTACTGAATTTACCAACCAAACACACCGTATGCCGATGGTGAGTACAAAATAGCCAATGAGCACAACTCAGGGGAACACCCCTAGGCACTAGTTAGTTGTGAGCCCCAGGTACCTTGTATCTCGGTGAAAGTAACCATAATAAATATCCATTATCATCCACACGAGCCACTAGTTAGGAGAATAAACATAAACTAGTAGTCCCCCAACATCATCATCATCATAGTTTAGTTAGTGTTGTCATCGTCAAACTTTCTACGTGAAACAGGGGCCAAACCCCACAGAATCACTAGCATACTAATACACGTCTGCCCACCTAGATACTCGGGGTTCCCTTTAGTTCTAAATCAAGTTACACATATTTTAAAATACACATTTCACATAAAAATTCCATTCCCAAACCATAAAATCACAAACATACCATAAAATTTCTTCACATTTCTTTCACGAATCAACAAACCACAACAAATTTTCGTAAAACAATTTCAAGGAGTGTATTGAGGATTTGCACATAAAACTGATTCAAAAAACACTATTTGAATTATAAAAACACAAAAAGACCATACCCAACCATATTTAGAAGCCCTAAAAACATTTATGGAAATCATTTCATGGATGATAGAATAATCTCAATTGAAATAACATGGTATATACAAGTAAAACACTCATTCTTCATTTTTAGAAAAGGCCAAACAGGCCTTTATACATTTTCCAAAAACTAACATTTGAAAAAGTTATGAATTTAAATTTTTTAATGAGGTGTATAAAAACCATATAAAGAATAAAACCACATTCATAAATCCCATAAAACACTCAGGTTACATATTCAAAACACAACTATTTTCATAAGAATGTGAAACTTTCCATTTTATGGAAACTCGGCCCAAAACATATTGTGAACCAAAACCCATTTATTTTTAAAACCAAATAAAAATTGGAAAGCCATAAAAGGATCCCAAAATAATTTTTTAAATGCTTCTATTATATTTATAAATCCAAACAAATCATTTTAAATTGCACTAGACACATAAAAGACAACCAGGAAATTTACCGAACACGTGGCATGCACTCTTTAACAAAACAACTTATGTTAATCACTTAAAAAGGGATAAAATACCATTTTCATGCCATAAAGTTATCAAAGATACTGAAACATATTCAAAATACCATAAACCAAGTGTGAAAGCTCATTGAATAATTTATCAAACAAGAGGAGTGCACATTTATACCAAAACAACTATATTTTTAACAAAATAAGTCATAAAAAATAATTTGCACACAAAACCTTTAAAACCTAGGTTTCGCAGAATCACATATCATATAAATAAGGTTATAAAAGTATTATAATGATGAAACTTAAATGATAAAGGTTTTCTAAAGGGACATCCTACCTCAAATCCTTGGCGTAATGGAAACGCACGCCCAAAATCACCATCTAAGGGTTTACAAACCCTAAAACTATGACGACCAGACAAAAATGAATAAAAAACCAATAAAAATCATGGAATAATAGAACCCTAGGTCAAACAGGACTATGGGAGATTATAAAATCAAGAAATAATGAAAGGAGGAAGAAGAGGAAGGATAATGGAGAAGGAATCTCACTTTTTCAACTAGAAAACTATTCGTATTATATTAGATCTAAACACTTAGATAAAAGGTAATGTATTGGAACTTCTTTGAGATACTCATAAGGTCTTGAAGAACCTGGTAAAGATTATTGGTGGAAAAAAAATTACGAATTAAATTACTTATGAATGATACAATTTACCTTGTCAATTCTGGACGATTTGAGAGACATTGAAAATGTTTCCACACTCTGAGACTATTATGAGCTCCAAAGAGAGAAAATTGATAATGGGAGCGAGGATAGGGGTATTTTATTTGGTTGGGATTTAGAATAAATGAAAAATATTAAAAATTGAATTAGATATAAAATAAACAAATTATTTCCTTAAAACTGGAAATGGGCCCTTGGGCAGGCCCAGTACCTAAATAAGTAACCCCAATTAACCATGTTTATGAATTTATAAGGGGTAAAAAAGGATATGGTAGTATTAGTATGTCAGTGGAGTCCATGTGGGAAGTGGAAGTAATGAAAAATGTTGAAAAACAAAAGATTTATTAAAGAAACAAATTTTGGTTTTTAAAACTGCAAATTGGCTCACGGTTGGCCCAAATCATGAAAAAACAACCCTTTCTCCAAAAAATACTAAACAAGAAATGGGGAACCCAAATTAGGGTGATTAGACATATATGTAATTTAAAAACTCAAAATTAATCTCACCAAACACCCAAGAAAAGGAATGATATTTTAAATGAATCGGATCAAAACACTGACATGAAAAGAAAAAAAACGGGTGTGACAATTCCTAAGTCATAAAATAAGAGGAAGATGAAATTTAATGCATGTTCTCATGGTGATGAACATAGAGTAAGAAATATTATGCTTTCTACATATCATGAATAAGGTAAGAAGAACCTTTAGGAATACATAAAATAGAGGGGAAGATGTTATCTGTGTGGGGAAAGGGTCATAGAGTGAAAAACTGTCATGAAGTTCAATGTCTTATATGTGGAGAACACGGGCATTAACCAACTCAATGCCCCGACCTAAGAGGTTACTTCTAAATCGAGAAATCACCTATTCCATGGAAATAATTGAAGAGTATGGATTGAAGTGTTTATGTATTGGTATTCAAGAATAATTTTTTAGAGGTACTTTTATGGTATTATGGAATATTGGAATATCTGTGGTCCATTATGGTTTTCCATAATAATATGGTACTGGTAACCATGAAAAGTGATTGAAATATTTTTTAAAAGCAAATGATACGTTCATAATGAAGGGATAAGAAGATAATGGGATTTTTTCTAGTATTCATGACCTCATGAATGATATAAGGACAAAGTGATATAATGGTTTGAGTATATAGAATTTTTGGTATTTTTGAGTATGAAAAGAGTTAATTTTGATAGAATGCATGTTTTCACAATGTTTATATGGTAATTCATGTTATTATCATATTTCAAGAGAATACATGATTAAGGTATTCACTTGTTTGGAATGTGACAACAAAGGATTACCAAATGAGATATGGGAGACAAATGTTAAGTCGATTTAGTTCACCACCTCCTAATGTTTTATATTTTCAGTTTTTGGAAGGATTGTAATTTTATCTATTTATGGACAGTATAAGTTATTTTATGTTTTATGTTTTTTATATTAATGTATTATCTCACTATAGGTTGAATTATGTGTATTTTATTACATGTTCTAACCTTTTATTAGGACTAATGGAATGACCAATCATTTTATCACATGATATGCTAAAACTTCAAGAATAAAAAATTAAACTTCATTTATTTAAATAAGATATGTAGTGGAAATTGTTTAGGGAATGATCAATGGCGAGATTTTTTTAAAATTGTGTAAGTATTTCTCATCATGTAAAAATTCATCAACTTTAGGAAAAAGATCATGAAACCAAAATTGTTATCCTAGTACCTTCTTATCTGATGAATCATATGGTCCCTTAAATCATCATAGATTTATGGATTTCTAGTAGTTAATTTTCTACAACCCTTATTCTCTATCATTATCCATCAGAACTTGATCGTTAGATTTCTCTTCCATATCCATGTTTTAACTTCCCACATATGTTCTCCTATGTGGAAACCCAATGATGAGTTACTTTGGGTAACTGTTATATTTTTAACTTTCCTTTTTAAAATAAATTTTTAGTATTCCTTTTTATTATGTGAGTTTCCATGAAAGAAACTTTCAAGTTGTAAACCATTTATAACCCTGATGAATTTCGAGGGTGAAATTCATTTTAAGGGGGTTAAAATGTAACCCCCTGAGATTTTATGAGATATATTATTTTAATGAATTTGATGAATTGTGTTTTATGATAAACCAAGATTATCTTGCACTATATGAAACACCGTATTAGCTTTCAGTATACGCAACACTGTTCTTGGATTGTGTTGCACATAATTTCAAGTTCCTTTGATAAAATTAATTTCACGCAACACTGAGTATATATTTTGTTCAATGTATAAATTAAATACGTTTGGATTATGTTATACATATCACCAAAGTAATCTTGAACTACATGCAATACTGACTTGGCTTACGTTACATGCAAGAGCTACCTTCCTCGATAGTTTGTGTTGTACGCAATACCGAGTTTCGCTAAACAAAAATTTATTATTAAAATATTATATAATTAGACATTATCAGCAGTATTAAACACATTTTGAATTTTATATAACATTAGAATTCATATTACACATTTTCTAGAATATGATATGATAACAAAATCAATTTTTCGGATAAAATAAGTATTCATAAAAAAATGCAGTTTTACCGCCTTTTGATGGAACACCCATTTTAAATCTAGTTTTTACACTTTTATAAGTTAAATTTGAAAAAATAAACTTTTTATTTGGAATAGGAACATAAAAATTTATGTTTTATTTTGTTTTTTGGTATTTTTTTAATAAAATTAAAAATTTAATGAATAGTGAAAAATACTGCATTTTAACTCGAAATTGCATTTTTATCTAATTTATTTATATAGTTATATTATATTTTTAATTGGTTTTAAAGTGTAATTGGATCATATTTTTATAATATAATCCATTTTTTGTCATTTTAAGTAATTTTAATTTTAAATTGGACATAAACACATGTCAGTCTTTTGATAGTTATTACTTCTTAAAAACCCGCTTTTTTTTGACAACAGGACTTAATTTTAAAATAATTTCTGCAATTTATGTGTTTTGAATTTTGAAAAATGGATTCCATATTTGGAATAATAAGGTTAAAATTGTGTAAATAGATACCTTTTATTATGAATACTAACTTTATTAATTATTTTATTTACCGTGGTTACAAGGTAAATCTGGTAAATAGGTGTAAACAATAATATTATAATAATATTAAACTACCCTAAAACATGTCTTAATCCTATTATATGAGATATTTATGACCATGGTAATCCTTGGGTTTATTTTGAGACCCCATGGATTTTATTTTACATAAAAATGAAATTTTATAAAAATTAATTTAATGTAAAGATAATTATAACCTAAACATATTTTTTTTACTAAATCGATTTTAATATAGGGTTATATAAATGATATATATATATATATATATTAATTAGAAATATAAAATTATTTTTCTACATCATGGTATTTTATTCATAATTTTTATAAAATAAATTAATAAATTTAATAATGACATAATGATGATGCAATGATTGCTTCATTAATAAAGGATTTAAATAAATGATATTATAAAAGTTAAAATAAATGTAATTTGGTTATTTTTATGTCATCCATGAATTTTTTGGATAACATTGACATATTATATTTAGGTTAATTCTTTATCTTCAAATGAATCATGTTGTTATGAATTTTAAAAAAATTCAAGTTTGAATAGTGTCTGAAATTGACATAATTCATAACTTAAAACATAAAATAGTTTATCAAATGATATTAAATTCTGAAAAACCTAATATTTGATAAAATAGTTAATATAAGTCCAAATATGTCATAAATAATTTTTTTTGTGTTTTTTACATGATATTTTAATTGCATTAACCCATAATGTGTAGATAACATGATATCACGGTAAGACTAAAAAGGGTAAAATAAGGGTTAAACAAAAAATATAAGGATAAAAAATATTCAAAACTTGTCTAAAAATTATTTTATGATGGTTATTAGAACAAAAATAATATTATATTATAATTAAATAAATTTTGGACCATTTTTAATATAAATTGAATTTATAATAAATTAATATTTTGAGAGTTTTCTAAAGTACCCCTCTCCTCTTTTATAAATGGGAACCTCCTACCTCTCCTCTTCACTCCATTTAGTGTCTTAAATATCGAAAAAACTTGGAAATTTTATCTTCTAAACTTTCCTAGTTACATTATAGAGGTTATGGTATTCTCAAAAGACCAACTCTAGTGGCCTAAGAGGAAATTTAAAGGAGGCATGTTGAGGAAGAGGTTATATCTTCTACCGATTCTTTCAAATTTATTTCTTCTTCTAATTAATCTTCTTTATATTTTTCATTATAAATTAATAACATAAGTATCAATCATATAATTATATTTTATTATAAATATTAAACAAACCTATTTCACCTTCTATCCATCCTACGAAAAAATAAATTACTGCGTGTGCGTATGTATGACTTACCGTCTCTACACCGTGGTGTAATCTGTTTTTCACCACCACCTTACTTGGAAGGGTATAATGGTGGAAATAAAAACTATATATGATTATTATAACATTATACTTATTTTAAAATATTATACACCTTCCAATTTAGTACCATTCAATAATTATAGGAACGATATCGTCGCTCGTGTGTACGTACGACTTACCGTCTCCACAACGGGATGAGATTCATTCTCCATGTTA
Source organism: Viscum album (assembly GCA_963277665.1). Lineage (NCBI taxonomy): Eukaryota > Viridiplantae > Streptophyta > Magnoliopsida > Santalales > Viscaceae > Viscum > Viscum album. The sequence continues at coordinate 442,455,359 of OY728120.1, read as the reverse complement.
AGAATTAAAGAATGATTATAAAGTATATATAATAAATAATAATTAAATATAAGACATAATAATTCTATTGGATATATATATATATATATATATTTCATTTAATTACTTCCATTCAATTCAATAAGGAAACAAAAACAACATTCATGCGTACGTACGACCTACTGTCTCCATGAATGGTGTTTTACATTTCATTTATCTATCTATTATATATATATATATATATATTTATATACTGAATATATATGATATATAAATCATTTTTTACTTTTTTTAGGAAATTAAATCATGATCTAATTAATAATATCAATAATAACAAGTCCAAACATGTACGATAAATGAAACAATTATTACCCAAAACGTTGCTTTAACAGGGAATTGACAAATGAACGGTAATATAAAGTCATAATTGAATCATATATGATATCATAAATATTATTATGGTTATATTAGAAGTTAATAATATGTTTAAACCCACTGTAAAGATGTTTCAAACACATGCAAAAGAAATTGGACCTAAGGTAAGGGATAATTTTGCAATCTCATTTTTATCTGAGATTGTTTATTCATAAGTATTTACTGGGGGTATATTTATAATACATGTCCACTTTTTCTAAAACCATATTCATAAAATGTTTAATATTATTCTATGTATGTTTAAATTAATTTTTACCCATTTTTTACTTTTACTATATGGTATGGAAGGAATCTTTATTTTATTTACCATATGAGGTACTTTTTGACTTTTTCGAAAAAAGTGTGAGGAATTTTTTTTAACTTATATAGAATGAATGGATTTTTACGGTTTCATGACACCTTATTTTCACAAAGCTTCCTCTAAACTATTTAAAGTTTATTTTCAACTAAATTCATTTCTTTTAAAATTGCATGGCATTTTGAGAAAAGAAAACATTTTTAAGGAAGAAATGATATTTTCCTCAGGAATTAAGTTCAAGTGTTTTATCAAAATTATTTTCCATATAAGATAACATATGGTTATGTTTATATCCCTATTATTAATTTTATTTGATTGTGTTTATGATGGAATTATTTTTATGAAGCCCATTTATCTTATATGGATTATTTTATGATGAAATGTTGTTTAAGAATTCCATTTTATTTCATGGGTTATTCTATAAATAATGATTTATGTTTTTGTGGAAAATGTAAGAATGATTTCATTATGAGATGGGTGGGACCTATATATCCCTCCAATTAATTGGGTAAAGATTTATATCTCATGAGATATACATTATTGGAATGACAAGTAAATCCAGTTCATTAATACAGGGTTGGAATGACAAGTAAATCCAATTTATTAATACTTGGATGGAACTGAAAGTAAACCCAGTTCAGTTATGGAATTTTTACACTATGATGGTCTTGAAAAAAATGCCTTGGATACTATAGAAATCATATTATTTTCTTATTATATTTCTAAAAGTACATGTTTTATTCCAATATTATTCTATCATGGTTAATGTTCCTTTATGATCCATGCCTTACGTACTATGAAGATTTATTTCATGACTCAAGATTTTGATGTTTAAACTTTATGTTCATGTTTTTATGTTCAAATGTTTATGGTTTCTTTTATGTTATCCATGTTTACCCTTACTATGAATTTGAGCTCACCCTTTCTATGATTTCTTTCCCCCAAGATATAAATAAATGTTTTAAGTAGGAAACAAAAGGGGAATATATTTATGGGGGATTTTGAAGATATTTTACAAAGTTAGAAGATTATGTTCCGAGTTTACAAAGACTATAAAATAATACAATATTTGGGCATCTGTTTGTGTCATGTATTAAGTAATCTGTAAAAGAAATTTAATGACCATGTTCATCAATCTTGGGTCTCTACATATACTCAATAAGTATACACAAAAAATTACAAGAAATGATGAATATACTTTAAGTAGAATATTTTATTTCTTCTTATTTAATTATAATTAATATTCTAATGAACTTTCTTTACAAATGAGAATAAAATAACCTCCAATTTATTTCTTTTCCCTTTAATCTCTATCACTTAAAAGAACTTTGTATAGGAACCATTAATATTGAAATGGATATGGGATTATCGACCTTGTCATTGGATTTTTTTAATAAGGAATGAGGAAAAAATTCCATAAAAAACTTATCTATCCAATAAAGCAAAGTCAAAATATTATTGAGAGATTTATCCTCAATGTTAATCTGGTCTTAGATGAATAAGTTTAAATTTGGTAATAAGGATGATAATACGAGATTAATGAATAATTTTTTATCCAAGTGAAAACCTAATATTACTAATATATCAATGTTCTCTAGCATTTTGAAGAAATGATTAGTATCCAATTTTCCTTCTTTTAGTTTACACTGATTAAGTGAAATAAAAATATCATTTATTTAAAGTCTCTTATTTTGTATTTTTAGATCAAGAAGATAAGACTTAATGGTGCAATAATTCACGTCCTTATGTTTCATTATCACCTCTTCGTACATAATTGATAGTATGATGTAATGGAAATAAGAATAATCCTCTAAAAATCTCATATATACATCCTTCTCACTATCACATGCTTACTAAGCTAATATATTAGGAATAATAATTCCAACACATAATATAAATTCCCTAATACTAAAGTTGTGAAAATTATCTATGCCACTTTGAGAAATTTTTTCTTATGAGTACATGCCCTCAGTTAAGGAATGTTCATAATACTTTTTTTGGTTTTTATTTCTATTTTTGTATAATAACTAAAAAAGATAAATAACAATTTACCTAATTATAAAATAACTGAGATAAAATAATTTAAATATTTTATTAAGTCTTCCACTATTTTATCAATTCCTAACATCCCTCGCCATTGAAATCAAAATATCCTATCACATGGACATTATAGTGTCTAGGACCTATATTCACCTTTTAATAACCCAAGAAATGTATTTTTCAATTAATAAAAGGTATTTTGATATAAGGTCATTCCAACCGTGGGTATGAATCTCCTAGATCTGTTAAGTGGACTCCAAACTCCTGAAATCTTGACTCAAATTTCCTCGACACTTACCTCCAAGATACATCAATTATATTAAAGACTTCTCATCTTGATTTTAACTTGGTTAAGTCAACTCAAAACCATCATTATAACTCCCTGATAAAAGAATGTTCCCTCAAAACGGTCAGTAAAACACTTATTTCTATGTTTTCATTCAAAATATAACAATGGAAGGTAATTTTGACATAATATTTTACTGAGGGATTTTGGTTTATTATATGTAAAATTTCTTATTTTATCCGCTTACACATATTTTTAATATTAAGTAGATTTTTCTTAAGTGACCAACTATGTTTCAATAAAACATTTACTCATAATTATTTTATTTTAATTTCATATTTCCACTTTAATTAATTTATTTATATGATCATGATCTGACATCTATAAAATAAATTATGAAACAAATAGAAATAAAATAAATAAAACATGGAATTATCCTGATATTTAACTAGATATATGTTTATTGAGCATAAAATAATAAAACTGTTGACCCAAGGTAAAAATATCCTTGAGCTAGTATAGGCCCGAGTTGTAGGATTCCACCTATATCTTGTATATCTCCTTGATTTGGTTTCATATCACCTACATCTTTAACTAAACCCATGCACCTGAGAGCTCTATCATTACAATGATTTTACTTGACACATAAGTAAAGGGAAACATAAGGGGGTTTTACATAAAACAAACCATGGGAAAATATATCCCACATATAATAAGGAGAGAGTGATGAATCACAAACCATTATTTTAATTTAATAATAATAATTGAAAAAACAAATTCAATAATTAAATAAAAATAATCCACACACTTGAATAGTTTGGACTAATCTCACGATAATCCACTTGTGCAAAAAATATTTATTTAAAATAAACATCATTCATATATTTTGATTTTTTCTTTTATTAAGATAAAACAAATATGAATTAATCTGACTAATTATTTTCTTAATTAGTTAATTCAATTTATCTTAATCTCCATCCAATATATCTTGTAGATACTCATTCGCAATGATTTTAAATAAATTAAATAAATTGATATTATTTAAAATTTAATAAAATAAGTACATATCTTGTAATTGGAAGCAACTCGACGAGTACCTGTTTGAACTACTCAACATGTATTGAGATTTTATATATTATACCCATGCAGCACATATAATACAATTTTTTCCAAGTAATTACATGGATTATATGAGAAAATAAATAAAATATAGACTACATGTTAATTATTATAGCATATACTACTTTTAATGCGTGTGGAGTAGTCGACGTATTATGATTATATACAGTTTGTAGTTCAAAAGTTTACACTAAAATTAATTAATCATTTAATATCATATAAAACCTATCATATAGCATGTATGATTCAATAAATGACACAAAGAACACATAATGTTGATGTTTATAGAGTAATAAATTAATTTTAATTTTTCTCATAAACTGGTTGGGTACATGGCATGTACATCCAACTACATAACATGTATCTTACTCATTGTATGTCTATGATACATATCGAGAGACTAAGAGTGTATTTATACATAGTTATTTATAAGGTACATGATGTGTATAGCTGGTACATATCATGTAACCTCCTTGTTACATGACTTTAAATCCTTATATGTTGTGTAATTAATACACTATGAATATTTGAACATGCATTTTACACAGTGAAAACATGCGTACTAAAATGTGTGTAACCTAGTTACATGATGTGTAGTTCGACGTGTCATGTTCTTACATATTTTGGCCAATAAAAAGAGTGTATTATATATATATGTTTTTCATTATTACACGATGACCCATAAAAATCAAGGTTCTTCCTGGTGTAATGTATTTGGATACACAATGTAAACTTTCATGATACACACTATATACTCTTATACTATCCATCCAGAATGTATGGGACCTTTAGATGGGTTCTTAAAATGTTATTCATTAAATATTAATTGGATATGGTTTTTATAAGGGATAAACAAAGAGGAGAATAATATATTTCAATAATTTTATTATAATAACGAATTTATTGACATGAAAAATAAATTTTAAATATATAAATTGATCAAAAATCAATAAAAAATTATAAATTGAACACGAGGGATATGATACCACTTGATGGTTCAGGGTGTAGAAGAATCACCTATTGGGCCTATGGACAACTCAACTTTTATCAGATTCAATGGACACTCTATAATGAATATGACATAAATGTCATGGACAATTTTTTTTTGAAGAATATTGAAAAATATTTTCACCAGAACCTAGAGAGAGAATCTTTTTCATATTAATTTATAATTAATTAAACATAAATAATAAATACATCAATATTTAGTTCTTTCTTTGATGAATATATTTATTGTATGAATTCCATTCAATTGTTTTTTCATTGTGTTGATGAGGAAGAAAAGTAGATCCCCTATGTTAGTGATCCACACATTCTCCTTTGATCTTAGATCCATTGATCATTACAATGACCCCTTCTGTCTAGAAGGATCATCTATTGATATATTTGGATTTATAGGAAGAGAATTAGGAAGGTTGAATCTCTATATCTAGAGTGAAAACCCTATAGATGTTTTTTATTGAGAGAAGATTATCTAGGGAGGAGAATGTTGAGCATGATAACCAACCACTCATAATTCTCATAATTGTCTATTTATAGACCTAGATTCAGGGTTTCATATTAATTAAACACACAAAGGCCCTTGATAATATGTTAAAACCATAATAAATCCCATTCCATGTAAAATAATAGTAATAATAATATTTTATTCCATGGAATGCACTGACCCACACAATAATAAAAACTAATCATAGTTTGAAAAATAAATATTTATCATTAGACCAATAATTGGATCTTCTCTTCCTCCTTGACATTTATTTAATTTATAAATAAATAATTATATATCATAAAAACATATTATATTCACATTCGGATAAATAAAATAGTTATTTTAATATTCTCATAATTTAGTAATTTATTTATTAATAAATAATTATTTATTTCCTTATAAATAAAAAAATATAAATATTTTACATCTAATAAATAAATAATTATTATGTTTAAATTTTAGTGAGTAAAATATTTATTTTAATATTCATTTAATTAAATAAATTATTTATTAAAAAATAAATAATTATTTATTACCTTGTGAATAACAAGAGATAAATAAATATTATATTTACCTGTGTAATCCAATAATCACCTTATGAATAAATATTTATTTAATACTTATGATCAATTAATCTTAAATAAATATTACGTATCAGTTTGGAGAATAATATTTATTCCAACTATTAAATAAAAAAATATTTATCTGAGATCAATATAAACACTTTTTTGTGTAACCCTCTAGGCTTCTTCCTTATTGAAATTAAGTGAGCTTACCTAAAGTCTAAGATTAATTTCTAGTAATGGGACAAGACACCCATAGATGGATAAGATTTTTTGCAACGTCAGCAACCACATAAAAAAACTCATTGTGTAATATAATCCCTTTGTCATGATGCTTCATCAATCTGGTTGCACACTCAATTCATAAACTTATATGCTTGGTACATCTTTCTTTGACTACCTAAAATAAAAATTGCTGGTTGAATTAGAAATGGAAATAGGGGGTGTGAATTTCATTTTTAAAAAATAAAATTAAAACAATAAATGAAAAGGGATAAAAATACATGATGGAGGAGGGATAGAATAAACTTCCAACCCTCAGTGGCGACCAGGTTGACCTAGCCCACCCAAGATCCTTAAACCTATTCTCCTATGATTCTCGACATCAGTTCATCTCTCAGATTTTGAATGTTTTGACAAAGGTGCATAAATTTGATGAACATATAAGAAAATTTTACTCTTCAGGTATCCTCACTGGTTCTTTTGTATTATCGGAAAATCGTATCCCACAATGTATCATTAGAAAGGAAACTAGAACACTTGTTTCAGCTTCAGATGGAGTAATTTAGGAATGATTAAATGTTTTCAAGAACTTGTTCATTTCTTGAATATATTTATCTAAAGGTATGCAACCTTGGAAAATTTCTGACCTTTTTGCTCGATTATCTGATATTTTGGGTTTTAATGAGTTCAAATGTGTTTCTCTAGGGAGAGGTTTTTTCCACTTGTTGTTTCCCACTGCTGACATAAAAGGTCAAGCTTAGAGCTTTGGTTCTATAAATCTAAATCTAGTAACTCTTAGGATCTATGAATGTAATCCAAATTTTAGCCTCTATGATTTCAAAGACTCATTCTCTCAAGTTGGGATTAAGATATATGTTTTAAATTGGGTTTTGTGGCATTTTGAAATATTTTATGATATCATATCTGTAATATGTATTACAATCTGGTTAGATTTGGCTACTGAAAAAGCTAATTTTTATTACTTTTCCAGAATTTTAGTCAAAATAAATTTAGGTTCTTCTTAGATTAATAAGGTGGTTCTTTCAACCCCTCATGATGAAATTAGTCTAAGAGTTGTGTATAAAAATATGACTTTGTATTGTGATGTGTGTTGTATTATTGGACACTATAGGTCCAACTATCATTCAAAAATTATATATACTAAATTCATGATGAAGGGACATGATGAGGATCATTATAAAATGAAGGAAGTATACAACCCCCAAGAGAATTTTGTTCAATCTTTGATGTAAGACATAAATGGGGATCCTCATGATTCTCCCAACAAATTATTCATCTCTAAAAAATTTCAAGATGAGATGTTGATGCAAGCTGAGTAGCAAGTTAGGGGTAGTAGTAAAATCATCAAACAAGATTCCACCCATGTCTCACAGAAGTATGATTAACCAAATGCACTTCAACTTGATAGGAACAATGTCATTTGGGCTGATCTCGCTGAAGTAGTTAGCCTAGATGAAGTGGGTCCTTATTTCAAGGATGTGCTGATTAAGTGCATGGATGTTAATCAAATGGAGTCAGACTCAGATGATAGCCAAATAGAGAAAGATCTATCAGCACAAGCTAAGGCCGATGATAGAATTAGGAAGGATCATCATGCTTCAAAAGGTAGAAAAGGGAAGATTGTGTTAGAGGCTACAACTTTAGTGAAGATTAAGAGTAAATGTGTTTGAAAAGGTAAATAAAAAAATAGATCATCACCAGATAATGGTTCTATAAAGGATCCTTTCCCTCCCAAGTACAATGAATATGTTAAAAATGATGTTCATGTTGGACCTTCCACTGGGTTATTGTTAACAAAATATCCCTCAAGGTATTCTTCTGCTCAGTGTACAAATAGAGATACACAGGCATCATGAAGTGAACCTTACTCCCAACAAGGAAAAGGTATGTCTTCCAATTATTTTTCTACTCTGACATCTAAAACAATTGTGGGTGAATCTTATGCTATATTAAATCCTACTGTATCTAATAATTCACTAAAAAAATATATGCCTACATCTAAAACAATGATAACTTCAGGTGTGGTGAACACCTTTACTTCTTTAAAATATGGCAAACAGGTTCTTGGAATCCTGAGTTATGATATCTCTAAATTACATTCTAAAGCATCTACTAGAGTTCACAACATGGTGGTCCTACCCACTGGTAAGGTATCCAGCCAAAGGAAGGATACTGTGGCAAAGCCTGGACCCAAGCATATTTCTCCCATCCAAATTTCAGATGATCCCAAAATCAATGAATACTTTACATATCCCCTGATGAGTCTCCATATCAATGTGGGATAAGTGAGTAAAATTTAAGATAAATACTTTTTTAATATATAAAAGTGGATAATGTGAAGGTAAGCACACATAATACTTTTGAACTGGTTGCATTCGTGAGCAGTGAAGAAGAGGGACATAACAGTGATGGTGTGCTTGAAGCTGATGAAGCACATGAAGATGTTGACATTGGGGTTATGGATTATGGTGGGGGTACATGGATGATAGTTAATACTTGAAAAAGGGATCTTCAATCATGCAGTAGGGGTGGGATCTCCTTTTGTCATAGCATGTGCACTCGCTCTCGAGTTTCTTGAGGTTCTTATTTTCTATCCTGTGAGATGTTACTCTTACTCTATACTTTATTTTCTATATCAATAAATGGGGACTTTTTGCCTCTACCGGTTTAAAAAAATAAATTAAAAGGAAATTTAAAATTCAAAACAAAATGATATTGAAATGATAAAGTGATTAAAGTAATAAAATTGATAGAGTGATAAATGATAAATTCATTTCGTAAAATAAATTTAATATCATAGTTAATTAAGTGAGAGTTCAAAGTTTAAAGAATATGAATCAAATTTATGAAATTTATATGTATCAATATCGAATTATGTAATGCATAAAATAAATGACATATCAAACACAATTTGATAAGGAGTTCAGAAATAGCTCGGTGTGAAGCCATACATCTCCACCCCTTGAATTGAGAGATATGTATTATTAGACTCTTTATTTTAATGTATATCAGGTAACTAATACTTACCTTTATTTGTGATAGATATGACAAGAAACCAAATCCTCCCTCTCTGTTTTAACAGATATAGAAAAAAACCAACTTCCCTTGCTTCTTGACAAAAATAACAAGAAACCAAAGGTCTAAATTATGATGATAAGAGAATATTTTCTTAGATTAAATTGTAAAGATATCAAACCTAGTAGCCTAAATTCAATGGTTACTTTATTTTATTGGTATTAGATATAAGAGATCATATTTTAACGGACCAAATAGTTTAGTAGTATTAGTAAACTAGATACATACTTGAATCTCACATTACATTTAAAAACATAAAATATTAGAAATAATGAAAGTAAATATTAAACATACTTGAACTAATTCAAATATTACTTATTTCTTTCTCGAGGAAAGAAAAAAAATAAGGATGGTCTTATATTCTTAGTAAGGGTTACATATAATAGAATATATCTTGACAAAATAAGAAAAAAATCCATATGAAAAGGTAAATAAATGAGAAAACATGACATTGAATCAATAACTTGAGCACATAATGCATCCATGGATAATACTAATGCAGTAATATCATCAATAATAAGAAAGAAATTATAAATGAAGTAAATTATTAACATTAAACTTTATGACATCAGACACCATGATATTTGTACCGTTAAATCCTTGTTTCATGACATTTTAATTGATGGGTAGGTATACACCAAAATCCCATTTAATTCTAGCTTATCGATTTGTCTCATGAGACATGTCGATGCATCTATGGGATATATATAACTAGTCCCCATCCATCATTTCTGTCCAATGTATTCCTCATATATTTAATTATTAATTTAATTTATAATCAATATTTCTTATCAATAAATTTATGTATCGAGTAAAGAATATAAATTTATAAATATTTTTATTATTCAATCAAATAAATTTTATATTAAAATACCGTATATAAAAATGGTATATGGTTTAGGTAATAATCATAACTAAGATATAAAAAATATAGATATTTAATAGAAATGTAATGTTTAATGATCCCAATATGGTGAATATTTCAAGATAAAGTTAATGAAAAAAAATTAATTAAAAAAGTAAATATACATACTTTCCCTGGTCAAAATAATTATAAAAAATCTAGATAAATATTAAGGGTGGTATCATTACAATATATACCCAATGGAGTATAAGTAAAATAAAGGGTTATTGTTTTTTATAAATATAAATAAAAATATCAGTAAAAATATTATTGAGGAAAATACCCTTTTCACTTATTAAATCAATTTTAAAAAATAAAAACTTCTAGAATATTAGTGAAAACATTTTCTTTTAAATAACCTTATAAAATTGTAAAGTAATATTAAAATCAATGAGTAGTCGTAATGGAGGAAAAATTCCATTCATTCTCAGTACATTAAAATGAAGATTCCTTTCAAATTTTTTGGTAAAAAGTTAAAAAGTACCTTATTCGGAAAATTATAAGAAGAATAATTTTAAAACATTCTGTGTAAAGTCAAACATGGTTAATTTTATTTAATAAATCATTGGATACTATTAAAATATTATTTAAAACATTTTAAGGAAAATATGGATATGGAATAAAATGATCCCCGACCGAGTTGGAATACATGTCGGTTTTCCTTAAAAACATGATTTCAGTATCTTAAGTACTTAAAAAGTGGAAAATGAAATGAAAAAATATAATTTATATTAATAGACAAAGGAGAATAAAATAGATTTGTCTTAAGATATAGTGTTCAAATAATTTCCCACGTGGATACTTAAAGATAAAAAATCCCGAGTAATGATGAGATTGTGAAATAAACCCTTAACCGATTTGGTAACTTTGAAATTGTAACCCCCATGAAAGAAATAAATTCAAATGAAACATTAAATACCATTAATATAACAAGATTCATGTTATAAAATATAAAAGGGGTTCTAGATACACCTCATAAAAATAAACAGCTGTATAATACCAAATATGTCTCAATAGAGCGAAAATTGAGATGAAATCTATTACAAAGATCATACCATTGAAGTGAGAATTAATAAAAAATTGATTATGTGTATCATATGTAAAACCAAATTAAAAATAAAAAATACTATGTAAGATAATAAAAATTTATTACACAAATAATATTATAATATCAAAGACAATGAATAAGTAATATAACCCAATGAAAAGAAATTGAGTTAGTAATCCCCTTACCACTTGATAACTTTCAAGTAAAAAACCCTTAGAAGAAATAATTTTAATTAAAAACTAAAATACCATTAAGTGTGATGGTTTTTTTGATATAACATGTAAAATTTCAGTATATAAACCATAAAGAATAAATTGGTTCATAATATTAAAATTTTCATCCATGAAAGGAAATTGAGACAAAATCCCTTACCATTGGTCCGACTCATCACATGCGTTCTTTATCTTCATGAATAATAAAATTATGATAATTATTTACTTAAGATTTTTTTCCATGTTTATTATTTCTCTTATTTTATTTTTTACCATATTATATTTATTTACTTAATCAATTAAGTTTAAGTCGGATGTTTTGATAATATTCAGTTCATATGTCCAAAATGACTTTGTTAGTTTAACTATGGTAAAATAGGATATTTTTCATAATCTAGAGAATTATAATAATGAAATAATTATAATTTTTATACATAAATTATAAATTATACACCAAACATGATATAAGGTTATGAAAAATGAACTACATTACGATCATGGAAATGGTAAGCCGTACGTACGCATGAGTAACATATCTTTTTTTCAAAGATCGTGATAGAAATAACATAAGCACTATTTTATATTTATATAATGATAATTATAATATAAATATAGTATTATTTATTTTAAAACAATTATATTTGTAATTGATACGAAATAGTTATAAAAAATGAATCACATCGCTTCATGGAGGTGGTAATCCACATGTATAACAGAACAACATTATCATTTTAAAATAAATGGAATGGTAAGAAATTATATTATATATAATCTTTAAAAAATATAAATATTTCATAAATAATATATATATATATATATATAGTAAATCCATAATTAAAACCATCTGTGAGTTGTGGTGATGGAAACCAAGTTATATCAGTTCGCGAGAAGGTAGTTCGCCATACACAAGAACGATGATTTCACTTCCCATTTGATGAAAGTAGAGAAAAATATAGGATATTAAAAAAATATAGAAACATATAAGTATATGTTATATACTTATTTTATTATATTATCACGGTTTAATAATATTTTAAGGAGTTTGAATAAGAAATAAATAAAAAACGATCGGTTAAGAATGATACCTCTTCTTTGGAAAACCTCTTTAGGTTTACAAAAAAACCTTATTATGAGGGTTTTATAATAAAAAAATTAATTCAAGATGTGTTAAGGAAATTAAGGAATGTATTTTACAAATTAAAATGTTTTTTAAGGGTGAATAAAATAGGATAAGAGGTTACCTTTTTATATGTGAGGGGATAGACACTTTTTCAATTTCTTAAAATGTTTAATTAATATAAATTATTTTTCATAGAAAAGAGGTTGAAACCTAATATAATTAGACTATAGTATTATTAAGGGAATAAATAATATTTTATAATAAAATTTGGATAAGTTTAGATTAGGTTTTCACCCATATCTCTTTGTTTTAACCCGTGTTAATCCTTTTTGACAATTACCACGATAACAAATGTTTTACAATTTATCGATAAATATAGTTACTATACAAGGAAAATTTGTATGTAAATAGAAAATAATTGATATTTTTAAATAAAAACCAATAAATTTTACAAATATAAATTTTATAGAAATTTTTAATCATTTAATAAAATATTATTTATTATAAAAAACATCAATTTCAATTTTTTAACTATTCAATTAATTTGAATTTGAAAAAAATATGAAAATAATGGAATTAAAATATAATCCATTAAAACACCCCTAAAATTATATTTTTATATAAAAAATTCATGTAACATAATAATTCATTCAAATTATATTACTTTTAACATTTTTAAAGTCATTTATTTTATTTTTTGGTTAATTTTATAAATACTCTGTCAGCATAGCATAATCATTTAAGATTAATTTTTCATCTATAAAAATTTTAAAAAAATTACCATCATTAAAATAATTTTATTATAAAAAAATAATAATTAATATTAATTTAAAACATGCTCTTATCCCTACGTGAACACAAAAAATATATAAAAAAATAGAGTGACATTTTGTCTTTTTCTTTACTTAAATTGTTGTAGAGGAAATTTTTAAGGAAAACCGTCCTATAAATAATTAAATATATTAAATGAGTTTATTATTATTTAAATTAAATCATTAAATATGATTAAATATTAAAAATTATGGCCTTATCACTTATTTTTAACATAGGTTAATCTGATTTACATTTTTACCTTTGTGACAAATTTTTATTGTTTTTACTTTTCATTATGATGAAAAATTAAGTTGAAATTATTAAATAATATTAATTTTTATGATTAAAAATATGGATGCATTTTATCAAATTAATTTTCTATAAGTGTTGTAAATTCATTTTATAGGTATCCCGCAAAGTGTGGCGAAATGCATTTTTTCAGTAATATACATTTTTCAAGGAGAAGATGATTTTACTTTAACTCTATGACTAGAAATATTCATTATAATAATTTTAATTAATATGGATAGAAATATAAACTATAAATTTCATTTAAATAATTAATCATTAGGTTTTATTTTAATTAATTAAAATGAAAAAACATTATGCATTTAAAAACAGTTTAAAAAAATGCGTTTTAAGCCTAAAAATAGATTTATAAAAAAATAATGAAAATTGATGATTAAAATTAAATTAATTAAATTATCCAAATAAAATGAATCATATGAAACTTTAATAAAAAATAAAAAGTATAATTGGAAATTAAATTACTTTATTTATTGAAAAGAAATATCTGTTTTATAAAAATTGATATTTTCACTATTCATTGAAAAACCAATATTTTTAGAAAATTCCAAAAAATTCACACTAATATATTTTTTATATTATCATGTAAAAAATTATAATATTTTTATAAAATATTATTACTAAAATTGGTAGAAATTAATTATATTATCCGCTCACAAAAATCAATAAAAATCATTTTTGAAGAAAATGTATTTTTCAAGCATAAAGTGACTTTAAATTAAAATGAGTACTTATTTATTTTGAATAAATAAATAAATTTATATTATATAAAACCTTTAGAGATATTTTTAATAATATATTTATTTCTATTTATATCTCTAATTTTAATTGTCACGTTTAAATAATAATATTTTAATAGTATATCATAGTTCATTTAAACCCAATGTTGTGTGTGACACAAGCTGTCAAACATAATGTTATTTTTTTAAAATCTCAAGGTGTTACAATATAAACACCTTTAATAAACTAAATTATTTTAATTTAAAATTTTTCTTGGAAAATAATGGTTTTATATTTATAAATTCCTTTATAAAAAACCCACATCCTAAAAGGGTTAATAAAACTTCCACTTAAAAAGAGGGAAAGGGAAATGAAAAGTTCATCTATAATAACATAAAATCATGTTTGACCCTAGGCATAGCCCCATAATCCCCCGATCTAGGGAAATACAACAACAAGTTAAAAAAAATATAAAGAAAATTTCCTCAATTTTACCCTTTTTATTGTACCTCACTATAAAATCAAGGGAAAAAATTCTGATGTTGGTATTGATAATTAGAATTTACTAGGAAGTTATTGCATAAAACCATATTTCCAAATAGAATAAAATTAATGGGAAGTGAAAATATGTACATGTAGGAGAACGCTAATTCCCAAGGAATAAAATAGAGTGATAAGGAATATGGTCAAGATAAATTTAAAAATCATAAAACCATAAATTAGTGATGGTTCAAATGAAAAACAACTCATAAAAAATGATTGTAATAGGACAATTTTTAGTTTCAAGATCTTTTTCCTAGAGTTAATTAATTCCTTTACCTTATAAAATAAGAACATTAGAAAATATACCTACTTGATACCTTTATATTTTATAATCTTAATTGCATCCTTTGGTTGTGCTTTGATAAATTTTCACTTCATTTAAACTAATCTCTTTGTTGCTAAAACTCAAAGATTTTTAAACCTATAATTCACCCCCCTCTTGTATTGTTCCATCTAATATACATATATATACATATATTCGATCCAACAATTGGTATCAGAGGAGTTTTTCCACTGATTTGTATTACTAGCTTTACTTCTTATTACTATCTTGAATACTTACTACACTAACGTGTGGAGTGGAAAAGTTGTTTTTGTTGTATTAGATGGCAGGAATGAATATCGGATCAATAGATAATATGAATCCTTCTAGACCACCAATCTTTGATGGGAATGATTATGAGTATTGGAGAGATCGTATGAAGACTTTCGTTATCAATACTGGTGTAGACAATTTTATTATGCTTACTGGGGGTTACAAAATTCCTGACAAAGAAGTTAGCACTTTCACCAACCAAGAAAAGCAAGAATATCAACTGAATTACAAGGTACGCAATACTTTATTATGCTCTATGACCAGGAATATATATAGTCAGATATCTTCATGTGAAGCAGCCAACTGTATTTGGAAGAAATTATAAGTCACTCATTTTGGTACATCCAAAGTTATAGAAACAAGGAGAGCAATGCTTCGAGCAGAGTATCATGGATTTGTTTTTCTTTATGGAGAACCTGTATGTAAAGTGCAACAAAGGTTTATGACAATTGTCAACAGCTTACAATCTATGGGAGAAAAAGGACTTGATGATGAAGCTCTTGTTGATAAGATTATAGATATTATGCCAAATGAATGGGAGTCGAAAAGGACAGCTATTGATGAAAATAGAAAAGTTTCCCAGATTACTCTTGATGAACTCTTTGGAACTCTTCTACAGCATGAGACAAGAATGAAGAGAGATGCTGATTTCAATAAGAAGAAGAATGGGAATGGAAGTGTAGCTTTTGCATCTAAAGCTAAAACACCTGAAAGGCTTACAAGGTCTAAATCCAAGAAAGTTGTTATATCTGATTCAAGTGATTGTAATATTTCGGATAATGAGTTATCCAATCTTGCTCGAAGGATGAACAAGATTGTGGGAAAGAAAGATTTTCAATATAGATTCAAAAAGAAAGACAGGAAAGATAGGAAAGATTCAGAGGTAACTTGTTATGAATGCAAGAAAGAAGGACATATAAGGCCTGATTGTCCTTTACTGAAGAGGAAAGATAGAAAAGAGAAACACTCTAAAAGAAACAAGAAAAGGTTTTATAAGACAAAGAAAGGCTTGAAAGCAAATGATACGTGGAGTACAAGTGGTAGTGATTCCTCAAATGATTCTTCAGAATATGAGACATCAGGACAAATAAATATTGGACTTCTAGCCAGACTACCAATCGAAGATCATTGTCTCATGGCTAAGTTACATAATGCTGAAGCTGTTACAATTGTCTCTTTAAATGCAAATTATGTTGATAATAGATATTATGAATCTTCAAATGATGAACCCTCATCATCAGAAGATGATACTTTACCTTCTTTTGAAGAAGTCTCTAGATTTGCTAAGTTACTTGAAAATGAAAATTCTAAACTCAAAAAGAGATTTGAAAAAGAAAATTCTAGAATTTCTATTTTGACTAAAGAAGTATCAGATCTTTATAAAGATCTTGATGAGAAAACTTCTGATTTTGAAAGTATTTTAAAAACCCTTGAGAAAGTCAAATCTGATAAGGATAAACTTTCTAAGGATCTTGAAACTGTAATTTCAAAGAAAAATATTTTAGAGTCTAACTCTAGTTCAAATTCAAATGTTTTAGAAAACAAGAATTTGGTTTTAAAACTAAAGTCAGAGATTTTATCTTTGAAAAAGTGTTTGTCAAATTTTACTCATGGAAAAGAAAACTTTGATAGGATGTATTCTCAAATTAGACCTTTGAGAAATCGTTCTGGTCTTGGTTATAATTATTCCAAACCTGTTTTTAGCAATAACTATTTTGTTCCTCAAAAAACCATTTTCTGTTCCAAGTGTCAATGTGGTGGACATTGGAGAAGAGATTGTTCTCTTAACAAAACTCAATCCTTAGGATTTCATAAAGCTCATTTTGCAAAACAAATGTGGATTCCTAAAATTCTTTTATCTAACCCTTCTGGATCCAAACAAGTTTGGATTCCGAAAATCTAATTGTTTCTTTTTCAGGAAAACGAGAAGTGTATCAATAAGAACATTTGGTACATGGATAGTGGTTGTTCTCGACATATGATTGGAAACAAAGATCTCTTTGAAAAGGTTATCAAAACAAAAGGTGGAAAAGTTATATTCGGAGATAATGCTCAAGGAATGATTGTTGGTATATGTAATATTGTTTCAAATATTTTTTTTGTAAAAGGAGATATTATTTTACGATTCATCGGAACGCAAGAACAACTTGCTGAAATTTTTACAAAACCTTTACCTTCCGATAGATTTGAATTTATAAAACAGAAGCTAGGAATGATTACATTAAAATAATCATTCATATCTACTTCCTGTTTTACATCTCTCCTAATAGTAAGAAACTCCTCGTAGAAAGGGGGAGAACATTTCTTTCTATGTTTCTCACTTTATTTCATTTTATCTTATGATTTTAATTTTTTTTCCTTGCTATGTCTTTTCTTTTTATCGTATTGAAAATTTTACTTTTCTGTTTATCGTATTGACAATTTTAGTTTTCTGTTTATTGTATTGACAATTTCAGTTTTTCTGTTTATCGTATTGACAGTTTTATCGTTTCATTCATTTTTTTTTCTGTTTATCGTATTGACAGTTTTATAGTATCATTTACTATCGACCGATGATGGTATTTAATTTCTTTTCCATCGTACCAATCAATCTTGGTATTGTATCGACCGATGATGGTATTGAATTTCTTTTCCATCGTACCAATCAATCTTGGTATTGTATCGACCGATGATGGTATTGAATTTCTTTTCCATCGTACCAATCAATCTTGGTATTGTATCGACCGATGATGGTATTGAATTTCTTTCCCATCGTACCAATCAATCTTGGTATTGTATCGACCGATGATAGTATTGAAATTCTTTTCCATCGTATCATTCAATAGTTTTGAATCGACCGATGATAGTATTGAAATTCTTTTCCATCGTATCATTCAATAGTTTTGTATCGACCGATGATGGTATTGAGATTGTTTTCCATCGTACTGTCAGTTCATGGTAACAAGATTATTTTCCATCGTACGGTCCGATCATAGTAATAACTTTGTTTTCCATCGGCATCATATTTTTCTCCTTACGATTGTATTTTCTTTTGATTCTTACCAAAACCAACAATCACCTTATGTTCTCCGACAGGTATCTTTTTCATTTTTTTTTTATTTTTTTTCTTTCTTTGTTTTAATCCTAACCATTGATCTGGTTTTCTCTAATCCTGACCGTAGAATATCAACGGTCACCCTTTTTCGACCGTAGAATATCAACGGTCATCTCTTTATCGCCTA
This sequence comes from Viscum album, assembly GCA_963277665.1. Taxonomy (NCBI): domain Eukaryota; kingdom Viridiplantae; phylum Streptophyta; class Magnoliopsida; order Santalales; family Viscaceae; genus Viscum; species Viscum album. Next base: position 442,436,350 of record OY728120.1, on the reverse strand, counting down.
TAAATACCCCCTCCCCTCCCCAAACCCACATTGGTTTTTCAGGATTTGAGGCGCAGCTCTGCTCCACTAGCTATATATCATCGTACGATCTTATCAATCGACATCACCTTTATGTCTCAATCCTCTGCTAACACTCCCGCCGAAATGTCTTCAAAGACTTTTACAGAGAAAGACTTTAACAGAGAAAGGTTAGTATCCCGAGACTTTTCCGATACGTACGATTCTACAATCAGGAGGATCATTTTGTTTCAAGAATGGGAACATCTGTGTGTTAAAAAGCCTGATATTCAAGATCCAGTTCTTTTTGATGAAGTTTGTCAGTTTTACAAAACCGTTTCTTTCGATAAAGATATGACTATAAACTTCGCTGTGTACGATAGAAAATTGTCTATGTCTGTGAAACAAGCGGCACATTTTCTGAATGTTTCTGTAGAAGGAGATTCTTTTTGTCCATCTCACAAACTACCAGAGGAAGTTGGTATGTTTAATAGAGAAAATGCTGAAAAGTCTTTGTTTCTTATTAATTAGGAAAAGAGGAAAGTGTCTCATCTTTCACCGGACAATCGTTTTGTCACTTTATGGATGCAAGGTTTTCTTATCCCAAGGAAAGGGGATAGAGAAACTCTTAAAGTTTCTGATATATTCATGCTCGACTATCTTGTAAATATGAGAAAAGTAAATCTCATGGGGTATATTTTTGAAACCATCAAGAATGTCAAGACGGGAGGGATTAAGTCCCAGATGATTATGTATCCAGCCATCCTTACGAAGTTCATTTTTGAAAGTATGAAGTTTTGTAACATTCCTTTGAAAGGAAAACCCATGGATTTGAGGCCATCTTGGATTAGTAAGAGTACGATGAAAAAGCTGAATGTTTGTTTTGATTCAAATTCAAAACTTTTTGTCAGAGATGTAGAAGCTGAATTGGCTCAGAATCAATCGGCACCTATGCCAGCCAAGGACATTCAATCCACCGGTGTTACTCAAAAGTCTGATCCGCAAACCAGTTCGAAGCCGAAGAAGAAGCCAAGGTACAGTAAGGAGGTTGTAGCAAAATGGAGAAAAGATAAGGAACAGAGAAGAGAAGGTGATCCGAAGTTTGGTCTTGACCCTGCTGAGGCTTTTGCAGAAAGAATAAGGGTAGAAGAAACCCTTCAGGCTGAAAAGAAAAAGAAGGTTCTTTTGAAAAGGAAGGCTCAGGACTTTGATGTCTCTAAATTCTTGAAAGCAGTTGAAGATGCTAGTGCTCAACTAACTGAAGAAGTGCACCAAGAGCCCATCGTACAGAGTCTTCCTGAGAAAGAAAAAGGAAAACAAGTGATGGAAGAAATATAAGAAGAAGAAGAAGGAGACTTTCTTTTATAATTTCTTCAAAACTCAAAGAAGAGTAGAGAGGAATCGGTTCAAAAGCCGAGTGAAGGTGTTCAACAAATCCTTCATGCCGATCAAGCACAATCTCCGGACAGAATGTCTTTTCAAGAAAGGCAAGGTAATCAATATTCTCATTCTGATAAAGTTGTTGTCATTAGTGACAAAGTGGAAGAAGAAAGAAAACAGAAAGAAAAAGCGAAAGGGAAACAACCAGTTGTTGAATCAAGCAAATCGTATGAACTACCATCGTATGATGAGGATACTGATTCAGAGCATACAATCTCTCTCAAGAAGGGTGATTACATTGTTCATGTTTTGATAAGGGTGGAGAAAACCATTCCTTATTTCCCGAGGTTGGAAGGGAAGATTGATTTTATTACTGAAAATCAAAGGAAGAAGTTTGGCTCTGTAAAAGAATTGAGGAAGAAAGTTTTGTCAGTAGAAGCCGATTTGAAAGTTCTTTCAGAAAGATCGGTTGCTCATAAGAAGGCTTGCAATAAGATGACCAAGTGGTTGTACAAAACAGAGAGCTCAATCAATGATCATGAAATAGCTATTGAAGATATAAGGAGGTTATCAAATGAGCTTGCAATTGCTTTCAACAAACTTGATAGAGAAACGGTTGAAAGGCTGAATCTTTTGTCTTCTCAAAGAGCCGATGTTCCTTCATTGAAAGACTTGCAAGAAAGAATGAATGTTTTCCAATCTGAATTCTCAAAGGTTTCATCTTTCAAAGATGAAATGGTTTTACTGAAGAATCAAAATTCTGTGTTATCCAAAGACAACAAGAATTTGCAAAACAGGATTGATACCCTTGAAGAAGTAATCAGAGTCCAGGAGGAGACCATCAGAAATCAAGATCAGATTTTTCCGGATCAACAAGAGCTTCTCAAAACTCAGGGTGAATCAATTTCTAAAGACAAGAAGGAGATCAAGAAGATGAAAGCTGTTCTTCACGAGCTTATAAAGAAGGAGAAGGAAAGAGAAAACAAATGATTGTTGTATTTGTTTCTTTTGGAACTTGTCTTTGTTTTGTAATAACTCTTATGATCCTTTTTTCTTTTATCCATTGTCTTGTATTGCTTCACTAACTCTTTCAGACAATTCAAGATTACTCCTTTCTTTTTGTAAATCACAAAGGGGGAGAATATTTACAAAGCAAAGATTGTTTTACAAAGGGGGAGAATGCTTTAAAATTCTCTTAAGGAAAATCTACGAATAAAATCCTTAGGAAAGTCCATACCTAAGGGGGAGTTAGTTGTATTCAATTTCTTATTCAGAAGAGTTTTCAATAACTCAGGGGGAGATAAGTATTTCTTGTTACATTTACTTTGTGTGTTGTGCTTTCCAAAAAGGGGGAGATTGTTAAGTCAAAAGTCTTCTTTTGACTTCTATATCATGTTTTGGAAATCACAAATGTATTCTATCATATGTTTGTAAATTACAATTGTCTTTTATCATGTTTATCATATCGTACGATGTTGATCGTACCGACCAAATCGTATCGTACTGACTCTGTCAATCGTATCGTACTGACTCTGTCAATTGTATCGTATTGACTCTGTCAATCGTATCGTACTAACTCTGTCAATAGTATCGTACTGACTCTGCTATTCAGATGATAATTAGTTGTTTTGGTACTTTGTCAAAAACACTCACTACATATGAATCGTACTCTTGTTTTTCATTTCTATATATTTCTTGTCCTAACAAAACGATGTCGTTGAGTTAGTTACAAACTAATCAAAACGATGTCGTGCTTTCTGTTTCAATATGACCGTTGGAGGCAATATGACCGTTGGAACCCAAGGCCTATAAATAGGAGGTCATTTGAAGTTGAGAGAACAACGATGAACGAAGAGAACGAATGAAGAGACTCTGTGAACTACCAAGATTCTAGAGAGAGACACTGTGACTTCTCTCATCAGCCTTGTGCGTCCGATCATCGTATCGAGGGCATTCAAGTAATTGAAAGACAGAGGTGCCGATTACCTGCAAAATCGAGGGCTGCCGGGGATAGGTAGACAGACGTGCCGATCATCGTATCGAGGGCTGCCGGGGATAGGCAGACAGACGTGCCGATCATCGTATCGAGGGCTGCCGGGGATAGGCAGACAGACGTGCCGATCATCGTATCGAGGGCTGCCAGGGATAGGCAGACAGACGTGCCGATCATCGTATCGAGGGCTCACCAAGGTATTGGTGAGACAGACCTTTTATCCTAGGTGAAAGGATAACCCTTCTCTTTGGGTTAAAAGAATTGTAATACTTTTACATTTCCGCTGTTATATTAGAAAGTGATTTGTATTGTTTCCTTTCTTCTTTACATATTCAATTGTAATTGTTTCAATTAAAATCATTCTATTACATTTTGTATTGATTGATTCTATACGCTTTAAGGTAGAATCATTCATCTTTGTATTACTCTGATTATTGTGTTCACATTGAATACAATCGTTTTACATTACATTAGTATTACAATACATCATACCTTTTATATTCAATACAATTGTGGGTGTTTGTATTTGTATTAGTTTAAGATCATTTAAACTAATCTCTTTGTTGCTAAAACTCAAAGATTTTTAAACCTACAATTCACCCCCCCTCTTGTATTGTTCCATCTAATAGACATATATATACATATATTCGATCCAATAAATTCTATGTTAATTAACCCAAGGTTTTCTAAATCTTGTTCCCAAGGTTTCTAAAAAACTTTACCTGATACCAACTATAAATACCTCGAAAAAAGTATCCAGAAGATGATAGTTAATTTATTACATGATACTAGATAAAATCAATCACATACCAAAGGACCAAATAGTTTAGTAGTGTTAGTAAACTAGATACATACTTGAATATCACATTACATTTTAAAACATAAAATACAAAATGTAGAGAAAGTAAATATTTTGAATCCTTGAAATAATTAAAAGATTCTTTTTTCATATCCTATAGAAAGGAAAAAAATAAGGGTGACATTAGATGCTTATTAGGGGTTACATGAAATAGAATCCATCATGAGAAAATAAAGAATAGTCAATATGTAATGGTAAATAACTCAGAACACATTCTATTTAATTAATAACTTGAGCGAGAAATGCATACATGGATAATATCAATGTATTAATCTCATGGATAATAATAAATTAATTCTTATTGAAGGAAATTCAAATTTTGGATTTCATGATTTTAAACATCACGATATCTATAGCGTCAAATCCTTGTTCCAAGATAGTTTAATCTATGGGTATGTATAAACCAAAACCCATTTAATGCTAGCCTTATGATTTTTATTATGAGAAATATCGATGCATCAAGGGGTTATCTATAACTGGGACCCACCTATCACTTCATATCTAATTAATTCCTCATATATTTAATGATCAATCTAATTCATGAATAATATTCCTTATTAATAAATATCCATATCAAGTAAAGAATATAGAATTATCTAGATTTTTTGGAGTTAATCAAATAACTTTCATGGTAAAACAACATATGTAAAAATGGTATATTTTTTAGTAAATAATCATATCCATGATAAAAATAATATGTATTTTTAAGATAAATGTAATGTTAAATGATTACAATAAAGTGAATGTTTCAAGAGAAAGTTAATGACCATAAAATTAATCAAGAAAGTGAATATCAATACTTACCCTGGTCAAACTGATCATAAAACATATGGAGAAATAATAATGATGGTATAATTATAAAATGTTCAAATTTTATTATAATTAAAATAAAGGGTTTATTTTATTGATGAATAAAAATACCATAAAATGGTCATTAAAATTATTATTGAGGAAAAACCCATTTTCACTTAGAAAATCACTTTCAAAAACTAAAAAATTATAGAATATTAGGGAAAAAATTTATTTGAAAAAAACCTTATAAAATTTTAAAGTAATATTAAAATAAATTAGTGGTCATGATGGTGGAAAAATTCTATTCATGTTGAGTACGCTAAAATGAAGATTCCTTTCAAATTTTCATTAAAAAGTCAAAACGTACCTTGTTCAGAAAATGAAAAGAAGATTTATTTTAAACCATTACGTAAAAATTCAAAAATGGGTAAAAATTTATTTAATAAATAATTGGATATTATTAAAAATATTATTTAAAACATTTTATTGAAAATATGGATATGAAAGAAAAAGATCCTCAATCGAGTTTAAAAACAAATAGGTTTTTCTTAAAAACAATATTTCAGTATCTTGAGTACTTAAAGAGTGTAAAATGAAAGTAAAACTTATAATTTCTAGAAATAAAAATAATATATAAAAATATATTGGTTTTAAGATATAAATTTCAAATAATTTCCTAATTGGAGACTTAAACATAAATAATCTAGAATAATTATGAGACTGTGAAATAAACCCTTACCGCTTTGGTAAATTTTAAATAATAACCCCCATGAAAGAAAAAAATTAAAACGTCATATTAAATAACATGAATTTAAATAGATCCATGATATGAAATATCAAAGGGGAAATATATACACCTCATAAAAATAAATAGGTGCATAATAACAAATATGTCCCAATAGATTGGAAATTGAGGTGAAATATTATATAAAGATCATACCATTGAAGTGAGAATTAATCAATGAGTTGATTAAGTGTATAAAATTTAAATCCAAATAAAAAAATGTAAATAAAATATAAAATAATCAAAAGTTATTGCATAAATAATATTATAATATTAAAGACAATGGAGAAGTAATATAACCCAATGAAAAGAAATTGAGTTATGAAATCCCGAACCACTTACTAATTTTCAAGTAAAATCCCCATGGATGAAATAATTTTAAAAGAAACTTAAAATACCATTAGGTATGAAGGATTCATGATTTAATATATAAAATTTATTTATATACACCATATAAAATAAGTTAGTGAATAACATTAAAATATACCTCAATGAAAGGAAATTGAGATAAAATCTAATACGGTTGGTCGAAATCATCACGTATGTTATTTATATTGATAAATAATAAAATTATATTAATTATTTAATTACTTAATAAAATTTTCAAGTTTATTAATCCTTTTATTTAATTTATTACTATGTTATATTTATTTATTGGATCATTTAAGTTCACATCAGACGTTTCGATGATATTCAGTTCATATGTCCAAAATGACTTTGGTAGTTTGAATATGGTAAAATTTTTCATTATTACATCACATATAGAATTATAAGAATTCAATAATTATCATTTTTATACATAAATTATACTTTTTAAACCAATCATTAAATATTATTATGAAAGATAAACTACGATAAAATCATTGAGACCGTAAGACGTATATATGTATGAGTAATGTATCCATTAGTCAATGATCATGATGGAAAGAACATAAGGATTATTTTAACTTTATATAATTATAATTATATAATAAATATAATATTACTTCTTTAAAGACATTTATATATAATATTCATGTGACGTGGTTATGAAAATCAAATTACATCACTTCATGGAGGTGGTAATCCACATGTACGCATGAACGACATTATCATTTTAATGAATGGAAATGTAAGAAATTATATGATATATTATATTTAAAAAATGATAAATATGTCATAAATATCATATATATAGTAAATTAATTATTAAAATAATCTATGAATGATGGTTATGGAAAACAAATTAAATCAGTGAGTAAGGCAGTAGTCCGCATTACACATAAATGATAGTTTCATTTACCATTTGATGGAAGAGGAGATGGATATAGGATATGAATATAAAATAAAAACATTTAAGTGTATGGGAGATACTAATGTTATTATATTATCATGGTTGAATAATATTTTAATAATTTTTAAGAAGAAATAAAACAAAAATGCTTGGTTAAGAATGATACCACTTATTTAGAAAACCTCTTTAGGTTTAAACTAAAAAACTTCCTTGGGTGGTTTTATAATCAAACCAAGGATTTTATGATGTGAGAAGGGAAGTAATGAATGGATTTGGGTAGGTATTAGATGAACAAAAAGGTTTTTGAAGCTTGTATGAGAGAGGAGAGTAAGTTCCCTTTTATAAGTGAGGGGATTGGAAATTTTTTTAATTTCTAAAAACATTAAATTAATATAAATTAATTTTCATGGGAAAAAAAATAAAAACTGATATAATTCAAAGACAAGATGAATATGGGTTAACATCAATAATCTAATAAAATTTTTTTAATTTTAAATTAGGATTTTACCGTTATCTCTTTGTTTTAACGCACATTAACCCTTTTTGATAATTACTGCAAAAACAAATCTTTTACTATTTAGGGATCAATATAGTTACTATAAATGAAAAATTGGCCCAAAAATAGACAATAATTTCTTTTTTTAAACAAATACCAATTCTTCCTTGAAATTCAATTTTTTTAATTTATAATGATTCCATTTTTTTAGTTAATTAGAAACCTCACACATGCATTCCAAACACACCATTCATCCCAAAACAAACCATGATCCAAAATTCAAAATTAAAAATCAAAAAATTCAAAATTCAAATAAAAAAAGTATCTAGGGTTGGGATATAATTGAAGATAACTCATGAATGATGATTTTTCCTGACACTTATCGCATTCTGGGAACCTACCCCATCCCATCGCTCAAGCATGAGGAAAATCAACCCATGTTCCATCGCCACATAAACCACTAACCAAAGAAAAAAATAAAACCAATGATCCCACAGAAAATCTCCAAAATTGAGAAACCCCCCATTGAATTCATCAAAGAAACGTATAGAAAACTGTTCACATCATGAAACAAAGACCATCATCCTTAAGTGAGGGACCACTAAACAAATTCAATCATAAACAATAGAAATACACAGTTAAATAGACCACCAAAAAATTTTGTGAAGATACACAGGGGGTACCACTGATCATAGTATAAGAACATCATGAGGAACCTAACAATATTCACAAACAAGGATGAAGGATGACAGAGTCACTAAAAATAACATTAATCTTCAATGAAGAGTAAACCACCAGGAAGGTAGACCACCAAAAAAACTAGAAACAACCATCAATGACCAACCGTACTCCTAGGATACCGATGAAAGCTACACTAACACATCCCAAACTACCACCCTGAAGTAACTAGTGTGTGAGACCATGATGAGCTTGGATTGTAATATTCAGATAGTAAGAGAAGAGGAAGATCCAATGAAGACTTCAAAATTACAAAGAACCTAAACATTCTTATCATCCAAATCTACTCAAATACCTATAACACTCAACCAAGATTGGGTATAGTGTGAATGTAAGGTAAAAAAGAGTTGAGTGGGAAGTGAGAGCTATAACGTGAAGACCATTTCCCCAGGAGAGTGATTGGGAGGGAGAAAACTAGAATGGAAGTTGATGGATCAGGAACCCAAAACCATCAAGAGAGTAGCCACGAGTAAGTGAGGAGGATCATAAGAAGTAGAAATCAAAAGGGGGAGAAGGACGAAAGGTGGAGATAATGCAAAGAAGCAGTGTTTGGGCCTCCCCCTCTGATTCGTTACAAAAAAATCCCTAGCCAAGAGAGTGTAGAAAAATACACCACTCTGAGGAACCAAACAAATATTAAACAAATACCAATCATATGTCTAAATATTATATTTTTAAGAATTTTTAATCATTTAACAAAATATTAATTATTATAAAATAATATTAATGTCACTTTTGGAAGTTTTCAATTAATTTGACTTTGAAAAAAAACATGAAAATAATTTAATTAGAATATAATTCATTCAAACATAATTAATATGTTATTTTTATCTAAAACATTCATGGAACACAATAATTAATTCAAATTATATTAATTTTAACACTTTTAAAATCATTTATTTTATTTTTCTAAAAATTGAAGAAATAATGTGGTAGTGTTTCATACACATTTAAGGTAATTATTTCATCCCTAAAAATTAAAAATACATTAACATCATGATTTTTTTTATTATGATAAAAAAACAATGATTATTCATTCAAAACATGATTTTATCCCTATGTAAACACATAAGAGATATTTAAAATCAAGAGAGCGACATTCTGTCTTTTTCTTTACTTAAATTATTATATAGTTAATTTTCAAGGACAAGTGTCCCATAAAAAATTAAATATTAATTATAAGTTGATAAGGTTATAAATCCCCTCATCCAATAATATTTAAGATGAAAAATGGTGTCTTTATCACTTAGTTTTAACCTAGGTTAAACTGATTTATCCTTTTACCTTGGTGACAAAATTTTAATGTTTTTACTATTCATTATGAAAAAAATTAAATTGAACATATTAAATAATGTTAATTGTTTTGATAAAATATATGGAATATATTTTTCCAAATTCAACCTCTATAAGTGATATTAATTTATTTTAAAAGTATCCCACAAAGTACGATGAAAAGCAGTTTTTCAAGAAATTGCATTTTTCATGGAAAAGATGATTTTACATTAACTATATGACTATTAATCTTCATTATATGAATTTTAATTCATATAAATATATATAATCTATAAATTTCATTTAAATAATTCCTTATTAGTGGTTATTTAAATTAATTAAAATAAAAAAACATTATGTATTTAATAATAGTTTTCATAAAAAATGTGTTTTAAGAATACAAATAGATTTATACCAAAATCATGAATATCACTGATTAAAATAAAAGTACTTAAAATATTAAAAATAAAATAGATCATATTTCACTTTAATATTAAGTTCAAAATATAATTATACTTTAAATTACTTGATTTAATGAAAATAAATGATAGTTTTACAGAAATTGATATTTTACACTATTTTCTAAAAAACCAATCTTTTAGAAAAGAATAAAAATTTAACCCTAAGATAATTTTGATATGTTGATTTAAAAAATGATATATTTTTTATAAAATAACATTACTAAAATTGTAAAAAATTAATTATGTTATCCTCTCGAAAAAATATATAAAAATTATTTTTAAAGAAAACATATTTTTGAAGCATAAAATGACTTAACTATAAATTGAGTACTGATTTAGTATTAATTAATAAATACATTTAATTTATATAAAAACTTTAGATATATTTTTAATAATATTATTATTCCTATTAATATCATCAATTTTAATGTCTACATTTAAATAATAATATTTTAATAGTATATCACGGTTCGTTTAAACTCAGTGTTGCGTGTGACAGAAGCTATTAAACATAATGTTATTCTTTTAAAATCATAAGGCATTACATAAATCTATTACAATTTTTTCTCACATCTCTCTATAAATATTTAAAAAGCTGAGTAAAATAGAGATAGAGAAAAATGTGTGAGCCTATGAGATTTAGAAATGTAGAATGTGTCTTAGAGAGAGGGTTTGAATATTGAGAGAGAATAGCTAGAGATTCATCATTAAATCATTAAAATTCAACCAAATTTGATTATTAAGATCCAAGATTCCAAAGTAATCTATTTATATAATTTATAGGAGTTGGATAGGTCTTGAGTCAAGATGAGGCATTAAAGAGACAAGTCAATCCATTTAAGACCTTATTAAATGAACCCTAGAAGATTATAAAATGATGCTAACAACTAGACACCTCATGAAACTAGATAGTCAATAGGAATTATGAAGTTTACTAGGTACTTAATCTACTGGTTAGCTAAAGCTCCTCCACTAGGTTCTTGGTGATCTCTTGGAGCTTGAAGAAGATTCTATCCATTCCACCAGCAGGATGATACTGTCTGCTTCATTCTTATGTTTAACTTGATCCCCCTCAACATCCTTCAAATGTATTTTATCTGTATTCTATCTTCATTAAAACATCTTAAATCATGGTTTTATACTATTCAAATCCTTTAAAAATATCATCAATTCCACTTAAAATACTTCAAATTATTTGTCAAGGAATCTTTAAATTCTATTAAATATAAATTGAAATCACATAAATGAAAATGTTAGATACATAAGTGAGTGTTTGTAATTATAAAAACACCATGAGAGAGAGATATAGAGTTAAAAAAATCTCTCTCATTTTTATGATAAAAACACTTAATATAAAAAGTTAAATTAAGTGTAAATAAAGAGTGAAAAAATATATTCAAATTAAATCAAGATATTAGAGATTAAAATATATAACATTCTTAAGAGATTAACTAAAATATATTAAATATATTAAATATATTAACTAAAATATATTCAACATGCTAAAGCTTAAAACAAAATTCTCCCAAAAAACAAAGAAAAATATCCCCCTTTGAAATAAAATATTTTCTTCCCCAGTTTGACCCAATATTATATCAGACTTTGTGATTATCAAAAAGGAAACAAAGAAGAGAATAAAAATATAATTTATAAAAAATAAGGAAATTTCACATGATATAAATCAAAAGAGACATGAAATACTAACTCCCCCTCAATTATTAATATAAAATTAAAAAAAGATATGATAATAAGACATTTTAAGTGTAAAAAATACATAAGGTTGAAAGAAGTAAATAACATGATAAGATTTAATGATAAGAGTGAATATTAATATTTCAAAAATATTAAAAGATATTTAAAAATAAATTTAAAAAATAAAATAAGTCTAAAAAAGATAAGAAAATTAAAAAAAAAAGAATAAATTTGAAAAAAAATTAAAAAAAATTAAAAATTTTATAATATTAAAAATATTGATTTGAGAATAATTTTAAGAGAAAGAAAGAATAAAAAAGATTAAAAAATAAAAGTTAAAAAACATAGCATCTTCCTTTTAATAATAAGAAAACATAGTGAGATAAAAGAGAGATCTAGAAATGAAGTTAATTAAGGAATTTTAAAAAATAGATTGTAAAACCTATTCCCATGTATATAATCCCACAACTTTATAGGATAAGGAAAATTCATGCTCCCCTAAAATTTTTTAATTTAATAAAGAGATCAAGAGGAAAGTTTTGATCAATAATTTCAAGATTTTAGAAAGCTATTTTTTAGATAATCCATCATATGATAAGAAAGTGAATTTCAGTGGTGTATCCCTATAAAAATTTAAAAGTATATGTCTTTTGTTACACTTTTAAAATTGGGTCTAAAGATATTAACTAATAAATATTGAGATGAATAAACAATCTTGGGTTTACTAAGATTAGATAATAGAGATTTAAGAGCCCAAAACTTGTTTATAAAGAGAATTTATTTTATAAATTTTAGAATAAAGTTTAATGGATTCTGGTCTTCTATATCTTTAATTTTTGAAATTTAATTCATAAATTACATTACCAACTTTATAACAGTAATTAAAAAATTATTTTTAGAAAATCCTTTTAAAAAGTTGATTTTTCAGAGAGCCGTATTTATTTGAAAAACCAAAACCATAATTATTTATTTTAACACATTGAGAACCAAGGATCATGTAAAGAATTTTTTCACCTTGGGTGAATTTTTAAAGATATATTTTAGGATCATTGATTTCATATTTTAAAACTTCAACATTCAGTTTATTTTTCAATTTCAAAATAAAATCATATTTTTTTTAGTAGAATATATTTTTATTTAAAAAAATTATTTTTCTCATTAAAAACTTGTTTATATTTCTCTTGTAATATATTAATATTTATAAATAAGTTCTTTAAAAAAACTATAAATTTCATATTTTTGATAAGAAGAGAAAGAATAAGGGGATTAAAGTGATGAATAAGATAAATGATAAGGTGAGTGAGAAATAGTAGAACTAACTACTTCAACTACCTTATCTTTATCCATGAAACTTGATTCTATCGATTCATTTATTAAAATATAATACTCACTATATTTATAGGTTAAAAATTTTAAATCCCTATTACTTTGATTCTTCTCTTTATACTTTTTTATAAGGGAAAATCCAGCTTTATGTGACCATTCATTTTTCAACTGAAGCAAGTTACCTCCAGAATGCCAATTTGATTTTTCTTTTTGGATTAGTTGAAAGATTTATTCTTCTTGTTCAATATTATTATCAATTGTTCAATATTTTATTCATTATTAGATTAATATCCATTATTAATATCTTTGAAGGAAATTGTTCTTTTGGATTCTCTGGATTATTTTTCTTATTTAAATTCTTCATCAGCTTGTATCTTCATTGCTATTTCGTATGTCATAAGTTGACCGATTAGTTCTTGGAGTGAAATACTTTTATGTATTTTTCCTCTTTTATAGGCATCACCTTTGAAGAAAAATATCTTATAAAGAACTATAGGTTATTTTTTACTAAATTTTCTATAGAAAAGTCATCACAAAGAGACTTTTATCTATTGAAAATATGAGAAAAATGGGTAAAAATGTTTGAAATTTCTTAATTTAAAGGAATGGTAAAGATTTAAAATTATTTTATAAACATATATAATTTTTTTTCTTTAAAATTATTCACATATTCATGTTTGAATTATAATGGTCCATTTTCCAGAATAAATATGATGATATTTATTTTTTCCCAGCCTGTAAAGGATAGCGTTTATGGATTTTATATTTAGTTCAAAACCATAAGTATCTTAAGGAGTATGTTTATTTTATGATTATTTTGTAGGAGTGTATCCATACATAAAAATTCTCTAAATAGGATAACCTATTATACTAAGATAGTTAGGCATGTGTTTTTTTCAATAAGATTAATTAGAACCATTAATAAAGGAGCTCGTCCCAAGGAAAGTACTTCATGATCATTTTGAAAATAATTATCCATTAAAAAAATATATAACTTCGAAATTGGATAGGATTTTTAAAATTAAAAATAATTTTAAAAACATGTAATTTTAAGAAAAAAACATATATCTCCTCTAATACCAAATATTTTTCAGAGTATAAATGAAGAGAGGGGGGAGGGTGAATTACCTTTAAAAAAATAAAATTTAAAAAATAAATACAAATTAATGGTAATATTAAAATAAAAATAATATTGAAATGATAAATAGATCAATTCAATGAATTAAATTGAGTAATAAATAATAAATTCAATATTTAAAATAAAGTTAATATAAAAGTTAATTATAATAGAGTGCACAATGGAAAGAATAAGAATCAAATTTATGCAATTTATGTGTATTGAGAATAGATAATTCAATGCACAAAATAAATGAGAGTGAAAACAAAATTTGATAAGGAGTTAGGAAATAACTTAATGTGATCTCCTATGTATCCACCCCTTAAATTAAGAGATATTTATTATTAGAACCTTGATTTTAATGGAGATAAAGCAACTAAAACTTTATTTAATTTTTGAAGGAGATAAAAATAAACCAAATCCTACCTTTCGTTTTAATATAGAAAACAGGAAATCAACTTCCATTAATTTTTCATAGAGATAAAAAGAAACCAAAGGTATATGATAGTATGAGAAGACAATATTTTCTTAGTGAAAATCCATTACAATTTTGGTCTTGTATCTCTCTATAAATATTGAATAAATTGAGATAAAGAGAAATAGAGACAAAGGAGAGAGCCTTTTACATTTGAAAAAAATAATGTATCTTTGAGATACGACTTATAGATTGAGATAGAATGGATATATATTCATCATTGAAATGTTCCTATTCCACTATAATTATGTTATGAGATCCAATCCACCCAAATACTGTATTTCTAGGTGTTATAGAAGATTGAAAGGTATTAGGTAGATCTAGGGAATTGATGACCTAATTTAAGAAATTTAATACCTCATTAAATATAACCCATAAGGTTATATAATAGTACCACCAGCTTGCCACCTGATGAAAACGGCTAGCATGTAGGCTTTCTAGAGTTTCCTGGGTACTTTATACCTTTATTAGCTAGCCGGCGCTCCTCCACTGGATGATCTATGGTATCACAGAGCTTTAAGAAGCTTCTTTCCTTTCCATCAAATGGCTGGTGCTGATTTCTACATTTGTATCTTTAACTAGAGACCCATCCACTTAATTAAAAGGTATTATACTAGTCTTTTAACTTCATTTAAGGATTATTAAGTTTGAATTTAGACTAGTCCAATACTTTAACAAGACCAAAAATTACTCTTAAAATTCTTAAATTGATTTATCAAGGAATATTCAGTGTTTGTTAAATAAAATACGAATCACTTAAAATGAAATTTTTAGATAATTAGGTGAGTGTTTGTGATCATGAAAAATCCATTAGAGAGAGAGAGAGGTATGAAAAACCTATCGCTAGACTATGTTAATGAAATTTAATGTGAAAATTTTATTTCAATCAAATGGAATAGATATCAAATTATATAAATATGGAAGGGGAAAATCCTTACTTGACTTATTCGTTAATAACATATCATTCATGACACATCCAACTTACCATACTTCTATTAAATATATTGTGTCAAAGTTTTGGTAAGTACATCAAAGTATGCTAGTTATGACATATATTAATAATAATATTAATGTTTAAGTATCATTACACGTACTCAAAAAATATATATCCAATGACATGAAAACATGTGGAATTCCTATTGGCGGGTTTATTATTATAATCTCCCATATTAAAGATTACCAAATGAGAACTTTATGAGATAAAGTCTCACTTGATTACGAGTACTCACACTTGATAGTCATCATATTATATATCCCATTAAATAATGTTATCTTATCATAGAATTAATTTTAAGTATATTGTTATTCAATATTAATGGTTCACATTCTAGTGGTTAACTTCATAAGACCTTTTCAATGTGAAAAATATTCTATAATATTATCACATTAATGTTACATAGTAGAATAATAAATATGTGATATAATATTTTTCAATATTCAAATCCATGAATATTCATGAAATATAAAGTAAAAAGTAGTTGGTTCTATGTAACTAAATCTAACACTAATGGATTATGAGATATTATGGATGATTCCATACTATTATGAATCATGTATTTTTGTTTTATCACAAATAGTTAGGTCATGAATAACTATTTATGTTCTATGAATTATTCAGTATGTTTTTGTAAGTTATGATCATGTTCTTATAATATTATATTTATCTTATTATAACTTATAAAAATCGATTGATATCTCCCATGTTTAAAATTACTAAGAATATGAGCTCAAAGATTATTATTTTTCCATTTCCCCTAGTTCTGAAGAAAGTTTTCAAGTAAGATATGTATAAGAAGGGTACTGTATGAAAAGAAATTTGTGGGAGCTGTTGAATGTATTTTATGAAATAATTTTATTATGCATCTAGTATCCAAATATAGAAAACCTTTAAAGTTACGGGGAATGAATTATTGTTTAATATATTAATTTTTCCTATAAAATGGTGATATATATATATATTATTCTCAGGTCACATCAGAAATAAATATAGATAATAAATCATGATTTATGGCATAATACTTTGGGTATAAATTTAGAAATGAGATGTTTGAAATTGGAAACATGATTCAATAATCATGAACCATAAAATAATAAAATTTTCATAAGAATATGGAATATACACAAGATTATAAAACTATTACTTATGTTGAGTCTCACTACCAATACCATCATTACACAGTGGACAAAGTCCTATAGTGAATTATATTCCCTCTCCATTCCTATAAACATAGTGGATAGAGTCCCATAGTAGAATGGGTTAACTCCCCAATCCCATAAATGTTATCTAATAAGATATAAAGTTTTACCAAATATATTTGAGGGTTATAACAGAACCACCAATCATATAATGATAAACCATGCATATGTGTTCCATATGATAATTAAAACATTATAATTTCGTAATAGCTTAATTAAACCATGAAAAATAAATGGGTATCATGAAAACATTAAAATAAAATAATCATAATCCATCCTGAGAAATAAGGTAGATTTTATCATTAAATAATATACCCAATTAAGCATTAAAAACATTAAAGTATTCCAATATATATCAAAACCCCTTTTAAAATATGATTAAAAAATTGATTTGAAAAACAAGAAGAAATATCCTTTAATTTTAAATTTTTTTATTTAAAATAAAAAATTCACAAAATAATGGGAGTATATATTACATAAGAAAACTTTTAAAAATTATATAGGAATCCTAATTATGAAAAACAATTATAAAAACAGGAAAAAGAATTCATGAATAAATCATTAAAAAATTAATATACTTTTCAAACTTTTATAAAGAGAGTCAAGGTTGGTGGAAAATAGTTAAAATATTAAAAGGAAACTCCTTTTGTAAATAAAGTAAATTAAATTGAAAAAAATTAAGCAATCGTATAAGTAGATGTACAAACATTTATAAAACAATATAAATAATATGGACATAGTGGTGAATGATTCCTGACTAAAAAGAAGAGATATAGGTAACTCTTATTAAAAATGTCATTCTAGTCCAATTATTAATAAAATGGAGTTGAAATAGTAATAATACATTAAAAAACCCGGAATAACCATAGGAGAATAAAATATATGTGTTTTAAATAAAATAACATATAATTTTCTTATATGGAAGTTCAAATATAAGAAATCTTAATTTTAACATGATATTGGTAAATAAACCCTTAGGGATTTGGTAACTTTTGAATTCAAAATCCATTGAAAGAAAGGACATGATATGGATTCATATATCCAATGAATTACACTAAAAATATGGTATAATAAATTCATATATAAATATATACATCACATAAATAATGAAGGTGGCGAATATAAAACATATCTCAATGAGAGAAAATTGAGATGAGAAAACCCTTACATTTACTCCCGACTTCCACAAAAGTTTTGTAACCTCCTATTTAATAAACATAATCATCCAAGTTTTTTATTTCATAACCATATTAATACCTATTATGTTTTATAAACTTCAATTATAATCATTCATTACACATATATTAGTTAGTTAAAGTTTTTTTTCATCATTGTATTTTAGTAATATTAAGTATTCCATACATTTTTCATAATAGAGATGTAGATCCTCATTATTTGAAACCAATATCATCATTACCATATTATTCAAGGTAGTATAATAATTGTTTTCTATTGATTTATGTAGTCCCCTATTAATTCGATAAAAATTATTGGTATGGATTGTGATAATGGAATCTATGAAGAACATTTTTCAGGTACTTTACCGATAACAATGAGTTACTTAATATCGATCATTAATTTTTTAATCATCCATTAAAAACAATATTCAAAAAATATATTAATAATTAGTTTGATATATTAATTTTTATTAATGTATTGATACTTATTCATGGTGAAAATGAGGATGTTTTTTAACATCATTCATGTAGGTGGTTGAACCAACCCAAACAAGAACATGTTATACCAGTGAATGGGTAAGAGTTTTCAGTTAAATAATAGTATTATATTTTTATTAGAAGAATACTTATATTAATATAACATCATTAAAATGGATAGTAATCTTTATAAATAGTGTATATGAGAAGTTAATTGAAATTGTTAGAGAAGAACTTAGATACTTGATGAATTTTCTTTCTCTCAACACAAATTCCTTTGGAATGAAGGATTTAGGCTTCCTTATTGGAAATGAAAGATTTAAAAATTCTATAAAGGATTTGGTAGAGGTAAAATGGGAAGATATTCAAGAGATAAATTAATGGTTTGAGTGGTTTGGGATAATTAGAGTACGGGTCCTTTTATAAGTGAGTTTTGAGTTGTATTTATATAAATATTCATTTTTAATGTACAAGGTTGTCATTTTAAAAATAAATTAGATAAAAATTAGAAAACAATAGAGGTAGGATAACTTTTAGTCAATAATTCCTTTATCCATACATTTTTATATGGGGTTTTATGACATTTTATGCCTTTACCACTTAGTTTATTCATCGTTTACATCATTTTACCTTTACTTTGGAAACTCAAATTTTACCTTAGTGACTTATTTTATGTTGAAAAATAAAATTGAACTCCTTAATTAATTTAAATGTGATAATTAAAAATTTAAACTCCATTTTATCTAATTTAATTTCTAAATATTTGAAATTTATCTTTTAATTAAAACATTAAATAAATAAAAACTATTTTTATAGAAAAATAAATTTTAAAACTTTATGTGTTCTTAATCCAATTTTTTATCAATTAAATGAGTGTTAAAATATTTTTTTCATTTAAAATTATATTTTATTAATTATTTAAAAATAATCAATTTAATTTATTAAGATAAAAATGAACAATACTTTTAAACAAATAGTTCTTTAAAAACTATCATTTTTTTAGTATTAAATAATTTCAACCACATCCTATTAAAATCTAATATTAATCTTCTAAAAATTTTATTTTATCAATAGATTGGTATTAAAATATTTATTTTATTTTATAAATACATAAATAATTTTAATAATAATTATTATAATAATATCTAGCACATAAAAAATATAAAAATATTTTAATTAAATACTATCTTTTTATTTCATTCTAGAATTATAAATTATTTTATTTTCAGTTGCACAACTTACCCATTGAATGTACCCAATGATTATATATCCAATGATCATTTTTACAATGTATATAAATCCAACAACCATGTATATAACATTCATATTTCATTCCTATATATAACCTTACATACATTCTTAGAATCATATATCTTATTCATTTACTTTTGTCTCAACATGTATATTATATTTCTAATTATTTACCTTATTTCCATAGTGACGATTGGGGTTATTATCTTCATGGAAGACTATGAGGATAAGAATTTTATGTTCACAAAATTTTTATTTACTTATAGTTTTATTCCTCTTGTAATTTTATTAATGTTGTTTTATATTGAATTCTCATAATCAATTAATGTTTATATTATATTGTAATATTTTATGTAAAAAAATTTATCACAATTTGTTTTAGTTTGGTGTTGTGTGTGAAAAAATATATTAAATACATATTATTATTTAAAGGAAAAAATAAATATTAAAATCATGGGGTGTTACATCCTACCCCTTAAAATAATTTCACCCTAAAAATTTCATTCCTATGATGAAAAAAATGAGGGTACTTCTACCTCATTACATATTTCGGTTACTTTGTTGCTTCCTAAAACTTATGTTTTATCTAGAAGACTTTAACTAGATGTGTGGTTTTTTTAATTGAACTTTATATTTATGATTCTATATTTATATAAATTTTACCTCATAAGAGAGATCATTTTATAGTTTTAATACATCCGAGTTCAGTACATGTAAAGGTTTAGACATATACTTCCTCAAAAGTGAAATATAGAAAACATCGTGGACTTGAGAGAGGTTTGGTGGAAGTTTAAGATGATAATATACCATAACAACATGATTGACTATTTATAAGGGGATAACATATAATGAATCTATCCTTTTACAAATATTATTACATGATTCTTAATATAAACATCCAATAAACACAACCTAAAGATCGTGGGGCCTAGTGTCCTTTTAAGACTAGGTTCATAATAGATAAAAAAGAAGCCAAATCACCAAATATATATTTTGTTTTCCATAAAGATCTCATAAATCCATTTTATCTCCTAAAAATCCATAGGACAACCAAGGGGATACATAAAAGAAAGGGGTGATATACAAATCCTAGTAAGGGAATAAACATTGAAATAAAGCATAAAATATGAGTCAAATGGCATAAAATGAAATAATAAAATACAAGGCTCATGTATAATAATATAGATTAATAACATAAAGAACATTTAATCTTAATATCATGGAAACATAATAATTTGGAAGCAATATAGAACATAATATAATAATAAGTTAAGGCTAAATTTCAAGGTAACATCACATGGTGGACAAAGTCCCATCATGGATTATGTTTACTTCTTAATCCTATACATACCATATCATGAGAAAAAATGTCACGAACCAGCCCGGGTCAACCCTGAACCGGTCACCCGAGCCGGTCCACAGCAAGTCCCGAGGGGCGTTCCAGATCCCCCCTGGATGACAACTAGTGTCGGGAATCAAGATCTAGTTGTTGGGAATGGTTTTTATCCCAAAAAAACCCAGGATCAAAATAGAATATATATTAAACAAAATAGACAAACACTAACAATAGAAATAAAATAAAAGTTACGTGACTAACGTGCCTCCACGTGACCTCGCAGGTTACCACCCAAACAAGGGACAAACCCCGCTCCAACACTGAACGATGCAAACCAAGAAAACCTGAACAAAGGATGCTGCATCTAAAATGGTGAAGGATAGGCATGAGTACAACAAGTACTCAGTAGGCGAGCCCAACAAAAAATCCCAAAGCACTGCCAATAAATAAAGAATTCACAAATTCCAGGTTTGAACTACAATGTATAAAAGTAAGCTCCCATAATATTTCACTTGTAAAATCAAAACACGAGACATTACCCTTATTCTTTTTCAAAAGTTGGATTCCTTTTATTAGTGCCAAACTCATTCTAAAAGGGAAAGCAGTGTTACATCTTCAAATTTTACACAAAGAGAATAAAGCATTTTCATTTGAAAACCATTTTCACAAAGTAGAATAGTATAAGCTATAAAGGACAACTGAGAGTAAACAAGCAAGGAAAGACAAGTAACCATGGGTGATCCTAAACATCCCTAGAAAACCCTTGTACGTACTCGGGTTCAGACTACCTACCAAAATGGTAATCCATAGTCAGTAACCAACTGGACGCCCTAACAGCCAACCAATGGCACGCCCCATAAGGCCTTACCTACAAAGGGGGGACCAACCCGTCTAATCGGTGTTAGCCAGCAACCGTCACTCGATTCTCTAAAATACTCCCAGGAACCCACAGTGGTTTTAATAATACTGTGTAAGTGGGAGGCCCTCGCACATGTGACTCATCTCACCACACTTTCCAACCCCTTACACGGACATCGCTACACGACAACCCTCAAAGGGAAGTCCCCCTATAGAGATGCCCCATAAGTATGTATGTATATATATATATAATCACTTCAAATTTCATAAAGTGCCAACTGGGCCGCCATATCATTCATCATTTAAACCATTAGAAACCAAGGAGTTTCCAAACATACATAACACATGCCATCACGTTGAAAACCATAAACTCATTTAGAAACCCATTTAAGGAAAACCAAACCACCACAGACAAATTCCAAAAATCCAGCTCAAAGGCCAAATGGGCCTTTAATCATTTTTTTGAAGGAACACTGTTTCTCAAATGAAATTCAAAATTTTATTCACACGTCAAAGGAAAACATTTCTCAAAAACAAAAGGTCCACACTTGAAGTTTCCAAAAACAAGTTTAAAGGCCAAACAAGTATTTTCTCTATTCAAGGTTTTAAAAGAACACCACTTTCCATAAACAATACACCTGCCATTTTAGACACACCAAAACCATTTATAGTCACACTTCAACATGTCTTGCACATATTAAAAAGAACTCATTTAACCATATCACAATAAAACCACACAATTAAGTCCAAGAAAAATGCTTCCAGTGCAATGCAAGAGTTAAACAGATTTAATTTTCAGCAGGTCACCGCACTAAGCCTAACTATTTAATACTACATTAAATTTACTGGAATTCAATAAAAATAAAATGAATAAGTAAATTCTAAAGTTAAAGGTAAGTTAAATGGGAGACCTACCTCATCTTGCAATCCAAATGCAACGGTGTGTCGCACCCCACACAAACGCACAAACACGCGCACGTCGACGACCATAGTATCGCGAGGTTATCTGGAAAACGCGCTGCAACAAATGCACAATAACTGAAATTACACCAAAAAAGCCTTAAAACAACCCAAACGAACAAACAACGTGAAAGAAACACCTCGAAACATTTTCAAAACATCACTCACACCATCGACATTATTTACAAAACCACTTTTTAAGACTAAACATGCTTTTGACACCACCAAAATGTCAGCTTCACTACATCACTTTCAAAAACACAACTGCACAAATTATCGGCGTTGATAAACAACCCAAAGTGAGTTTTCAAAAATAATACATACACTAACACCACCTAAACATAACACTATCAAATCAAGCGCCCAATGAACCAACTCAAAAAAAATTCGCATCATGCAAAACAATACACAATTGTTCCAAATTAATTTAATAAGCAAGATTGGAACTTAAATAAGAATATCGGCGCATACGCAAGAAGACGTAAACCAAAAACTAACTCAAACATATTTTTAACAACTTCAAAAAAAATTTAAGAACACTATACATGACTAATTAAGAGTGTAACAAAGCTTCGAATCAAGATTAAAAATTAAATGAAAGAACACAAGTATTAATAGAGTGCTTAGGAAACGAATTAATCGAATTCACCTACCTCAAACAAAGCACGGATGCGATGCCGCTTCAGCGGAAGGGAGGACAACATCCATGAATCAACCGCACACCTAAAGCAACGTGAAAAATGCATGACGCTCAACCCGGACACTAGGTTTTAATGAATCTAGAAAAAAAGGAACAAACCAAAGCAACAAAACACTGAAGGGGGGGGGGGGGGTCGGGTCGGAGGAGACCCGTCGGAGGAGGTCGCGGCCGGCCGGAGGAGGCAGCCGGTGGCCGGAGTGGCGAGGCGACGAGGATGTGGGGCGCGAGGCGGTGAGGGTGCGGGTCGGCGAGGCGACGGAGGTGCGCCGGAGTGGCCTGGACGACGGGGGCTGGAGTGGCCTAGACGGTGTGCAGGAGCTCGGAGGAGGCCGGAGGCAAGGGAGGCGACGGGGGGGGGGGGGGGGGTGCGGACGGGGCGCAGGAAAAGGGAGAACCAGGGAAGGGGGCGGCTGGCCTCACGCGGGCAGAAGAGAGGAGCATGGGGGGTTCGCCCGCGGGATTAGGGTTAGGCTTAGTATTTTTTTTCATTCAATTACATTAATAAAAATAGAATTAGTAATAATAATAATAATAATAATAATAAAACTAGAATAATAATAATAATAAAATGAATAACAATATTAATAATAATAATACCCTAAAATAATAACCATAATAATAATAAAAATATAAATAGTAATAATAATATAACAATAATAAAAATTAATAAAAATAACCATTTAATAATAATGCGAGCCAAACCAAATTAAAATAATAATAAAAAATATATGAAAAAAGGAGAGGACTTTCCCGACACCCAGGCCAACTGCGCGGTGACCGCCAACAGTGCGGCAGCCGTGCACGGGTCTGAAACCCAGAAAAAGCATCAAACGACAAAAATTTTAATCCGGGGCGCAGCCCACACTGCGGAACGGACACTCGGAATAAATAAATAATAAAAATAAATAAATATAAAAGGTAGTTGTGACAATTCTCCCCACAACAGACACTTTCTGCCCCCAAAAAGTCACCAAGCTGAACACTAGACAAAACAAGAAACCATGCCCGATTGAAACCGAAAGAAACCACAATACAAGAGAATGGGAGAACATGAAAGGGTTCTCCCCACCACAAGAACTCAGCTAGCACAGAATTTTAACACCCAACCATAGCACCACAGGAAGGAGGGCGACGCGGGAACTCCCAACCGATCCAGACTATCCTCTATAGCAATAGGGAACACCCCCACTGAACCTTGAAACTCTCGACCCATACCAATAGCCCCAAAAACTAGAGAGAAACCTCTGAGAAGAACTTAACCCACGAAGAAAACTCGAGCATTACCACAAACATCAATCCTTCCATAGGCACTTACATCTCCAAACAAACACAGTCAAACTGAGATTAACCCACACAAGGTCCAAACACACTTTTAAGAAAAGCGCACGATTCAGAAAACCACGTCCACACAAACAGAACTGCTTGGATTATAATAGGACAAGTCCATCATAACTCAACAACGAAACAATGAACTCACAACAACGCCAAAACTTTAACCAGTAGAAAAACAAAGAATGGAAAGACTTTAAATATCCCACCTCCAACACAGAACACAAAAACCGAACCGAGGCTTCACACCCCCGGAAACTTCTAACTGTGCACGAGCTTCACCCCGAGACCTGTGGCTGGAGCTCTGATGGCTGAAGCATCTCCTGCCTCACAGTCAGGCACTGAATTTCTCTGATCATAGCGTCCTCTTCAAGAGACGCTTCCTGCAAAACTTCTCTAAATGATCCAGATAACTACAATGATGACATGTCATTGAAGGGGTGTGACATGAAGACTTTGTATACCCTAAACATCCATACTGACAGTACACCATTTGACGTTCTGATGAACTGAAAGTCAGACCCACTGTAGAGGACTCTTTGGGAACAGATCCATCTGACACCCTCTGCTTGTCAGATGGGAGACCTTCACGAGCAACTGAATACGGTGAATTGCCAATCATTTGCACTCTGGAGACCAACTCAGCTAAGAACACCTCATGCACCAACTTCTCAAAAGTGATGCTCCCAAAAAGGGGGACTCACTTCTTGATCTCTGGACAAAGAACCCTGATGAAGGGAGAAGTCTTCATCCAGTCTTGCGACACTACCCCCATAAAAAGAGATAAAAGAACCTTGAAATGTTCAACATACACTTTCACCGTCTACTGGCGATGTTGAACACGCATGAGATCTTCCACTTTCATCGTCTTTCCCTCTTCAAGTATGAACCATTGAACAAAGACGGCTTTAAAGACATAACACATCATCCCAACTTGCAGTGATGGTAGGCGAAAAACTCTCACTCATCTGAAGCTGAACCCTCGAACAAACTCAAAACAACATGCACTCAAACAGCGTCGGGAGTTCCTAATACCCCGAAGATGCGCTCGACCTCTTCAAGTCACTCTACTATCTCTAACAGACTCAAATCACCAAGAAGGGTAGATAACATCCAAGAAGGACCAAAGACTGGGCATGACTCATCAAAACTTTGGGGACCTTTCTGGACTGAATTTATGAACAACATATAAAACCCCAAGCCGAAACCGATATCAATTGAAGAAACCTCAAAGAAATAGGCTTCATCCAAAACAACCAGCTCAAGAGAAACAAACAACCACAAACACAAACCAAAATTCCCCATTCAAAATTCCCATTTCATTTTAGATTCCAAAACCACCCCCTTTTTTTCAAAACTGCTTTCTTTCAAGACCACTTTCCAAATACCAAATCCACTTTTTCAAACCAAAATCACTTTCCAAAACCATTTCCCCTTTAAAAACCAAATTCAGAAAACAAGGTCAAACCCCTTATTTCAAATACGTACCCAGGTAATCCCATGAATCGTTGCACATGTCTTCATCCACTTTCCATTCATACGCACACCAATAGGCCCTTTCCATACATTCTCACACATGTGCAAACGTTCATAAAGAGGACCTGGGGTTTCACCCCAAACCATTCTTGACCAATTTCCAAGCAAACAACTAATTTCCAAATCAAGAGCTTCCAGTTTTAAAACCCATTTCATACGTTTAAAATCATCTAAAAGAAATTATCCCCATTTTCAAAACCCTTTTTTTTCATTTCCAAAAACACACTTACACCAACCCAAACGAAAACAACACTCAACTTGAATCAAACTATCGGAGTGAGGGACTAGCAATCACACTTAACCTGGCGACATGGTAGTGGGTCATGCCCCAAGTAAGCATCAAAAACTAGGAGGAATTCAAACCGTGTACCCAAACTCCACATGGGTCAGTACTCCATGTGAGATCACGATGTAACATTGGTTTAACTCCATTGTCATCCCTCAATCCAAAACAAACCAGAATGAAATGAAAACTCAATTCTCGGACTACCCCAGGTGGCTCGAGGTGCGGATCGGGTGAGGGTTCTGGACATCCTTCCCATACCTACCACTCGAGTCCCGACAGTCCAAAACTCAACCTACCGGACAACCCAAATAACCACCTACCGGACAACCCAAATAACAAGAACCTCCTCTGATACCATTTTTTCACGAACCAGCCTGGGTCAACCCTAAACTGGTCACCCGATCCAGTCCGCGGTAAGTCCTGAGGAGCGTTCCCGATCCCCCTAAGATGGAAACTAGTGTCGGGTATCATGATCTAGTTGTTGGGAACAATTTTTAGCCCAAAAAAACCTAGGATCAAAATAGAATAGAAATTAAACAAAAAAAACAAACACTAACAACATAAATAAAATAAAAGTTACGCGAGTAACGTACCTCCACCTGACCTCACAGGTCACCACCCAAACAAGGGACCAACCCAGCTCCAACACTGAACGACGCAAACCAAGAAAACCTGAACAAAGGACCCGACATCTGAAATGGTGAATGATAGGCGTGAGTACAATAAGTACTCAGTAGGTGAGCCCAAAAGAAATCCCAAAGTACTGCCAATTAATAAAGAATTCAAAAATTCTATGTTTGAACTACAATGTATAAAAGTAAGCTCCCATAATATTTAACTTGTAAAACCAAAACACGAGACATTAACCTTATTCTTTTTCAAAAATTGGATTCCTTTTATTAGTTCCAAACTCATTATAAAAGGGAAAGAAGTGTTACATCTTCAAATTTTACATGAAGAGAATAAAGCGTTTTCATTTGAAAACCATTTTCACAAAGTAGAATAGTGTAAGCTGTAAAGGACAACTAAGAGTAAACAAGCAAGGAAAGACAAGTAACCATGGGTGATCCTAAACATCCCTAGAAAACCCCTGGACATACTCGGGTTCAGACTACCTACTGGAATTGTAATCCATAGTCAGTAACCAACTGGCCACCCTAATAGCCAACCAGTGGCATGCCCCACAAGGCCTTAACTACCAAGGGGGGACCAACCCGTCTAATCGGGGTTAGCCAGCAACCGTCACTCGATTCTCTAAAAGACGCCCAGGAACCCACGATGGTTTTAATAATACTGTGTAAGTGGGAGGCCCCCGCACACGTGACTCATCTCACCGCACTTGCCAACCCCTTACATGGAAACCTCTACACAACAACCCTCAAAGGGAAGTCCCCCTGTAGAGATGCCCCATAAGTATGTATGTATATATATATAATCACTTCACATTTTATAAAGTGCCAACCAGGCCGCCATATCATTCATCATTTAAACCATTAGACACTAAGGCATTTCCAAACATACATAACACACGACATCACATTGAAAACTAGAAACTCATTTAGAAACCGATTTAAGGAAAACCAAACCACCATAGGCAAATTCCAAAATCCATCTCAAAGGCCAAATAGGCCTTTAATCATTTTTTTGAAGGAACGCTGTTTCTCAAATGAAATCCGAAATTTTATTAATGCATCAAAGGAAAAAAATTCTCAACAACAAAAGGTCCACACTTGAAGTTTCAAAAAACAAGTTTAAAGCCCAAACAAGCATTTTCTCTATTCAAGGTTTTAAGAGAACACCACTTTCCATAAACAATACACCTACCATTTTACACACACCAAAAACATTTCCAATCACACTTTAACATGTCTTGCACATCTTAAAAAGAACTCATTTAACCATATCACAAGAAAACCACACAATTAAGTCCAAGAAAAATGCTTCCAGTGCAATAAAAGAGTTAAACAGATTTTGTTTTCAGTAGGTCACCACACTAAGCATAACTATTTAATACTACTTTAAATTTACTGGAATTCAATAAAAAGACAAGGAATTAGTAAATTCTAAAGTTAAAGGCAAGTGTAGTGGGAGACCTACCTCAGGTTGCACTCCAAACGCAACGGTGTGTTGCGCCCTGCACAAATGCACAAACACGCGCATGTTAACGACCACAGTATCGTGAGGTTATCTCGCAAACGCACTGCAACAAAAGAAAAATAACTGAAATTACACCAAAAAAGCCTTAAAACAACCCAAACGAGCAAAAAACACGAAAGAAACACCTCGACACATTTTCAAAATATCACTCGCACCATCGAAATTATTTACAAAACCACTTTTTAAGACTAAACACACTTTTTACACCACCAAAATGTCAACTGCACCACAACACTTTCAAAAACACAATTGCACAAATTATCGGCACTGATAAAAAACCCAAAGTGAGTTTTCAAAAAGAATACGTACACTAACACCACCTAAACATAACACTAAAAAATCAAATGCCCAATGAACCAAATAAAAACAAATTCGCATCATGAAAAATAATACACAATTGTTCCAAATTAATTTAATAAGAAAGATTGGAACTTAAACAAGAATATCGGTGCAGACGCAAGAAGATGTAAACCAGGAACTAACTCAAACATATTTTTAACAACTTCAAAAAAATTTTAAGAACACTATACAAGACTAATTAAGAGTGTAAAGAAGCTGAGAATCAAGATTAAAAATTAAATGAAAGAACAAAAGTATTAATAGAGTTCTTAGGAAATGAATTAATCGAATTCACCTACCTCAAACAAAGCACAGATACGATGTTACTTCAGTGGAAGGGAGGAAAACGCCCGCGAATCAACCACACACCTAAATCAACATGAAAAATGCATGACGCTCAACCTGGACACTAGGGTTTAATGAATCTAGAAAAAAAGGCACAAACCAAAGCATCAACACACCTAAGGGGGGGGGGGGGGTAGGGCCGGAGGAGACCCGCCAGAGGAGGTCGCGACCAGCTGGAGGAGTCGGTTGGTGGCTGGAGCGGCGAGGCGACGAGGATGCGGGGCGCGAGGTGGCGATGGTGGGGGTTGGCGAGGCAACAGAGGTGCGCCGGAGTGGCCTGGATGACGGGGGCTGGAGTGGCCTGGATGGCGCGTGAGAGCTCGGAGGAGGCCGGAGGTGAGGGAGGTGATGGGGGGGGGTGCGGACGGGGCATGGGTGAAGGGAGAACCAGGGAAGGGGGTGGCTGGCCTTGCACGGGCAGAAGAGAGGAGCATGGGTGTTCGCCCGCAGGATTAGGGTTTGGCTTAGTATTTTTTTTCATTCAATTACATTACTAAAAATAGAATTAGTAATGATAATAATAATAATAATAATAATAATAATAATAAAACTAGAATAATAATAATAATAATAATTATAATAATAATAATAAAATGAATAACAATAATAATAATAATAATACCCCAAAATAATAACCATAATAATAATAATATAAATAGTAATAATAATATAACATTAATAAAAATTAATAAAAATAACCATTTAATAATAACGCGAGACAAACCAAATTAAAATAATAATAAAAAGTTATATGAAAAAAAGGAGAGCACTTTCCCGACACCCGAGCCAACTGCGTGGCGACCGCCAACCGCGCGGCGGCCGGGCACGGGTCCGAAACCCAGAAAAAGCATCAAATGACAAATATTTTAATCTGGGGCATAGCTCGGACCACGACGCGGACACTCGGAACCAAGAAATAATAAAAATAAATAAATAGAAATGGCAGTTGTGACAAAAAACATTACCCAATGCATTAAATCAATATCTAGGTGAACCCATCATAACATGTTGATGTTTATGTTTTCTACAAAATGAAATCAATAATAAGGAATAAACATAATAATTACCCATGAAAATAAATGGGTTTCATAATCTTGCCTCATATTATAATGAAAGGGTATTTCATAAAGATTATAAAGAGAAAAATTAATTAAATATTATGTATGTTCATATCTGAGTATATAATAATAGGTCACAAATATGGTGTTCATTGAGAAAAAAATCATGATCAAGGTTAGATAATTGGGTATAGAAATGAACTTTCAAAATTGTGTTTTAAGGAACCAGTTAAATACTTTTAGAGAAAGAGTAAGTATGGATTTTTTTTAAACCTAAAATAAACTAGAATGGTTATTCCTAAAATATATATTTTTTAATGGAATCATGAATAGGAATAAAGACTTTAAATGAGTGTTAAATAAAATGATTAAGGGATGGAAAAGTTCTTATTAATCGAGTTTGATTTTAAATAATGCATTTAAGAAATGAATTTAAGGAATGTATAACCCCATCAAAGTAAAGTAGAATAAGATTCATATATATGTAATAGAAATATATATAGAGTTTATAATCATTAAATAACATAAAATAGAAAGAGAAAGTGATTTAGAGAGAGTAATTTCATAACCCAAAGAAAAAGGGTGGTTTAGAGAGATCCCATACCTTATGTTCTAGAATATTTATGCACATGCACTTAATATCCATAATAATCAAATTAACTTCATTAATTATTTAATTAAGAAAATTTTACATCTATATTTTATTGTCTATAAATTTATGATGTTCATTTATAACCATTTCAATGAGATGTAATGTTTAATTTCATTATTTTGAGGGCATTCATTTCATGGTTCATAGGTCAGATCACTTATGGATAATTATCGAAGTTCTTATAAAATGAGAGTACAAATACATAAGTGAAATGAAATAGATTTAATGTAATACCAAAATCTTAAATATTTACAAATATCCTTTTGTGTTCTAACATAGGGATGATTCATTTAGTAAAAATGTTAATGATATATGACTAGTTCATTTAGGTGGTTTTACCGACCATCATGAAATAATCTCATTTTATTTAATATTATGAATATATATTAATTCTAGAATATTAAATAATTTTTAATATACTTATTATAATCTTATTTAACTATAATAATATTTTTATGATCCACCATGAAGGCGGTGGAGATAAATGAATTACATTGTTCATAGAGGCAGCGAGCCAACCATATTGTAAACAACATTTTTGTTTTAGAATCTAAATAAGGGAGGGTAAAATATTTATATTCAAACATAAAAATAACGTAAAAATATATATATTATATTTATGTTACTATGTATATGTGTATTTAAATCATAATGGAGTGGTAGGATAAGAATAAAATTGAAAGAGGTTAGTTGAGAATTTTACGTCTTTCTTTGGTTGTCTCTTATTAGGATACCCTTTAAGGATCCTTGAAATGGTACTTGGATGATATAATAAGTAATAGGATGTGGGGGAGAGGATTATTAATGGAATTGGATATAAATTTTTTAAGTTACATGGCTTATAATTTGCGACGAGAAGGGTTGGTGAGGGGTGGTATTTATAAGGGGAGGATATTGGTGTTTTTGAATATGATAATAATTAGTTTATTGTTTTGGCTAAAGACTAAAAATTATGATGAATATTGTGACCATATAAAGTAAATGGTGTATTTGAGTTATAAATAATAGTTTATTACATCATCAATGACTCAAAAACTCATGCATTTAGCTTATAATGTTAAATATCATATTTTTCCGCATTTTACTATTCACAAAAAATTGAACTATTTTTGAAAAATAAAAAAAATTCAACCAAACCATTTATAAATGTTTAGATTCCAAAAATCAAATTCATTTTAGGAAAATAATTATCTAAATATGATTTTTTTTAAAAATCCTTATTTATTTGAAAAATAACAATTTTAATATTATGATCACTTTTGGACCTTATGAAAAAGTACTTATGGTATCATAAAATTATATTATAATTATAATACAACTTAATTTTAATTTATAAACCGATTCTATAAGAATGAAATTTCTATAAAATCTATTTTTTTTAATTTAAATGAAAATAAAATATTTATGTTTTACAAAAAATATACACTTATTTTATCATTTAAAACATTTATTAACTTGCATCATGATTTAAATATGTTATATTCTCATTTTTTATGATAAATAAATATTATATTTCATTTCCATAGGTGATATTACTATTCTAATAGCCAAGTTACTATTCATAATGGTTATATTACTATTCCAATATTCATATTACTTTTCCAATGGTCATATTACTATTCCAATGGTCAAATTTGTAATGGTAATATGGGTTCCCTAATTATTATAAATACCTCATATTTTATTCATTTTTAATTCACTTATATTTTCTCTCATGGTTTTATATTTTCATTTTCAAAATGTATATTGTATTATTTATATTATGTTTCATTTTTATAGTGTTGTTCATGAGTGTGATTATTCAGAGGGATCAAGCATATCCAAATTTTCCTATTATTATTATTATCTTATTTTCTATTTTTTTCCATTGTAATACTTTAAATTATTATGATCATTTTTATTCTCTAAATGTAATGTTTAAATTAATATAATAAAATGTAGTTAGTTTCATCATGTGTGGCATCTGCATTATATAATATTATTTTACTAAATATGACATAATTATATATTCATAAGGGAAACTCCATTGATAAAATTTTGAGTCATTACATTCTTCCCCCATTAATAATTTTTTTCCTTTAAATTTTGTTTTACATACTGAGGTGAAAAAAGTTCAGGGTAATTATACTTCCTGACTTCCCCCAATTCTAATGTTTCCTACTTGTAATTTTGGTTTAACCATAGTACTTTGACTAGTTGAGGTGTATTATTGCTTATAACTTTATCTCTACGATTCAATATATTCACGGATTACTCCTCATAGGAGAGATCATTTTCCAGTCATACCACCTCTGACTTCAGTACATGTGAGTGATCTAGTTTTTATTTCCTTAATAGGGATGCATATAATATGTTATGTACTTGAGAAAATGTCAGTGGGAGTGCTAGTTGATATGCCACAACTTTGATGAAATTGATAATCCCAAAGGCTTGATGTACCTGGGACTTAGATTTACCTTCTTCCAAAATTTCATGACTCTCTTTCAAATAGATATATAAAGGAACACTTTATCTCAAACCTCAAAGACTAGGTATCATTGATGATTTTCAACATAGATCTTCTATTGACTTTGATCATACTTGATGTGCTACTGCATGAGCTTGATCTTTTCTACCATTTATTCAACTATTTTAGGCCTCAAAATCTTATATTCACCAACTTCATCCCAACACATAGATGTTTTACATTTCTTCCCATAAAGATATTCATATAGTACCATTTTATAGTTGAGTGGAAAATAATTTTGGAAGAGAATTTAACTAGAGGAATATGTTGATCCCATACTCCTCTAAAGTCCATCAAGCATGATCTCAACACATCCTAATGTGTTTGGATAGTTTGTTCAGATTGGCCATCAGTTTTGAGGTGATAATACGTATTGAAGTTCAAATCAGTTTTTAGATTATATTGGACACTTTTCCAAAACTTTGATCTTGATTGGATACAATATATAGTAGTGTTCCATGAAGCCTCTCCACTTATTTGATGTATATCCTTATAATTTTATTAAG
The DNA here is from genome assembly GCA_963277665.1 of Viscum album. NCBI lineage: Eukaryota > Viridiplantae > Streptophyta > Magnoliopsida > Santalales > Viscaceae > Viscum > Viscum album. The sequence goes on along the minus strand of OY728120.1, from coordinate 442,402,025 downwards.
TGAGAAGTCATATCAAGTTGAATTAAAGTAATATATCTTTGTAAGATGATCCACCACAACCCATACTGTATTATTTACTCTTAATTTATTCAAAAGACATGTGAAAAATTACATTTTTATGTTTTCCCATTTCCATGTAGATATGGGTAATGGTTTTATCATCCCCTTGTAATTTTCTATTTTATACTTCACCTACCGACATATTGGAAATTTTAATTTATATTTTGTGTTTTTTTTCTTTATATTTTCCCACTAATTTTTATCTCAAAGATATTGATATATCTTTATCCTTTCTTGGTATATGTATAAGGTTGATCAATATTCATCATTCAACATCTCTTTATTTAACTAAGTATTTTATGGTACACATAGTTATGAACCAAATATTACAATCCCTTCTTCATCAATTTTTAACTCTAAGGCTTTACTTTTTCTTATAGCTTCCACATTCTTCTATATTTACACATCATCTATTTTAGAATCCTTTATATTCTCTATAAGGGATGGTTGAGTGATAAATTGAGAAAGGAATGATGATGTTACTTCCTTTATGATACCCATTTCCATCCTTTACAAGTTAAAGAACATTGGATCCATATCAATTCTCATAATTGATAAGGTTTCTGAATCCTTTTTACATAGAGTATCTACCAATTTATTTTATTTCCCAAGATGGCAGTGGATTGAGAAGTCATATTCCTTGATCATTTCTAACCATCTTCATTGGTTCATATTAATATCTTTAAATATGAATATATATTTTCGGCTCTTATGATCTATGTATATTTCACACTTATCCCCATAAATATAATGTCCACAAATCTTTAATGCAAAGATCACTACATCCATCTTCAGGTCATGAATTGGACAGTTCTATGCATACACTTTCAACTAACTCTAGGTGTATGATATCACTTTGTAATTTTTCATTAAATATATCTTAATCCTATATTTGAATCATCACTATATACCATGAAAGGTTCCTCACTTATGGGTAGTGTAAGTATTGGTGCAGTGATAAGCCTCTTTTTGAATTCCTTGATGCTCTCTTCAAATTCATTAGTCTAGAAATACCTTATTCCCTTCCAAGATATGTTGGTAAGTGGGTTTTAAAATCACAGGTTGTTTCATTCAAATCATTAGTCATACCTAGATAGTGCAAAAAAACTATGGATATTTATTAAAAATATTGGTTTGGACCACTCCTCAATTTCCTTTTTCTAAGAAGGATCCTTAGATATCCCTTTTCTGGTTATAACATGCCCCAATAATGATACTTTCTCCATCCAGAACTCACATTTACTATAATTTTAATATATATTTTCATTTCACAAAGATTTTATCTTAGTATTCAATTTCTCCTCATGCTTATACTTGCTTTTGGACTATATTAAAATATAATATATAAAGAATAAAAAAATGTATTGAGGTAATCTATAAAGAATCTATTCATTAATTCCATAAATATTTCTGAAGAATTAGTGAGTCTAAATATTATTACTATGAACTCATAGTGTCCATATGTTGTTCGAAATAAAGTATTGGGAATATCTTCCTTATTCACATTTAATTGGGGATATATTTACCAAGGGTCCACCTTAGAAAACACTAGGCCCCACATAGTAGATTAAATATGTAATATATCCATAGAAGGGGATAATTTTTATTTATCATGATTTTTTAAGCTCGTGATAATCAATGTTGAGGCACATTGACCCATCGTTCTTCTTGATGAAGAGGACTTGTATACCCACAATTAAGCACTTGAGCATATATAAGCCTTCCCCATATTCACTTATAACTAATTCTTTAGTTCTTACTACTTAATGGTGGCTATTATATAGGGTGCATTGGATATGGTAAGAGATATAAGTATAAGTTCAGTTGAGAACTCAAACTCTCATCCAATAGGAAGAACAAACAACACTTATTAGAATACATTAGTATAATACCCCATAAAGGGCATGTCTTTACATATGATTCTATCCTTGGTCTCAATCAGCTAAGCTAGATATGATTTCTCTATGGAAATAATATCCACACTTAACAGGAATATTCCAAAGGATATATATTCTCCTCCTTACACTTGTACAGAATCATAAGATGACTCTGGATATGAAGAGTGATCTCCCTCTCTCAACAAATGATGTTGGATTTCTATAAGGATAACTAATCCATGCCCAATATGGCATCAAACTCCACTTAAGTAAGTATGAAAATATTTTTATGGGAGGTTAAATCCACAAACATTAACTAGGGATGAGTTATATACTTGGTATAAAAAAATTTCTCTATTTTCGGTTCTCACAGATAGCTCAACCCCTATATTTTGAGGTGATTTTTGAATAGTTCTACTAAACTTTGAAGGAATGAAATAATTTTTAAAACTAGAATAAAAAAGTATGTTCACAATTATGTAATTAATAACTAGAATTATTGTCACCACATAATTGTTGGAATCCACCTTAGAAGTTGTGATAACATTTTCCCATCCTTTCTCTTTAGGCATTAAAGGTTGTTTTGTTGATTGTCTCTGAAAACCCATTTCATAGGACATTAGCTACTATAATCCCCATGTTCCTTTCAGTTGAAATAGTACACCATATGTTTATTTTTGATCTGGATCTTCTTCTCTTCCATTACATTAGTGGGTTTCTTGATCTATATTTAACATTGATTATCCTAACATCTCTCTTTTACACTCTTGAATAATCTCCTGATTCCCTTGAGATAGTTTCATGGATTCTTATTCCCATATTTTTGACATGTTGGAATTTAGGTTTTCTTTAATCTATGAGATTTATCCATAGATCCTATAGAAGAAAAATCCATTTAATACTTGTTATCTCCCACCACATGAGACCACTAAGTGTCACTAATCTCCATTTTTACCTTAGGGGAACAACAAAAAATATATTTATAGGTATCAAAGTCTCGAATAAAAAAATATTTTCATATACTAAACTTTAATACACTAAATAAATATTCCACCTTAATTTTGGTGTTGACAAAAAAGCTAAATAATTATCATGAAATCCTTGTGAATTTTTCCTCATACACGTCGATAAACTCATCTTCCTTTTGATTCATTCTAAGGAACACCCTATCCATTTTAAGATGAAGATTTTAAGGAAAATATTTATTGAAAAATATTTACTTAAATGAGTCCCATTTCATGAAATCAATTTTTTCTTAGGACTGCATAAGTGTCCACCATTGATCAACTTCCCCCTCCACATGATAAAAATCCAACAAAAATTTCTCTTACTCTAATAATTGGAGGATAAAAATCCACTAAAGGTAGGAGGCCTTTATCACATAAATTAATCAATCATAAATTTATCTTTATTAGGGGAAGGATGGTGTTCCACATGATTTAATTTATTATTCATAACATGAGTTAGCTGAGCTAGTACTACCATGAATTTCTTATCTACCACTCCCATAAGTCAAGGCATCTCATTAGGTCATCACATTTCTTATCACGTTGGTTGTTTTAATGGTTACTCCTATTTCCTTCCATTAAATAAAATAAAATAAGCTTGGTAATACTCATACTAAAAATTTTGTAAAAAGAGAAACTATAAACAAATAATTAATAACTTATAAATGACACATAAATCCTAACTTATGAGTCTCTTGGTTTCAATCAAGGTTATCCATGGTAATTTCACTTTAAAATTTTCCAACCTAACAATCTAATCAAGTCCTTAATAATAGTTCATAAAAAGTTTTTAAATTTTACAAATTTTAAAATCAAGACATTATCATAGTATGAAACATTAAAATTTTTATTTTAATACTTTGACCTTTAAAAATTATTCATGAGGATAAAAGAGATCTTGGGTGTGTCCAGGGCTTGTTTGAAGCCTAAATCACCGAAAATATGGAAGGTAGAATGGGCTGTGCAGTTGTCTAGAACCACCCGACCCAGGGTACATGCCTATGTGGCATATTGTGGGTTCCGATAAGTTGATAGATTCATGATTTTCATGTGGTTATTTAAGTTGTGCGCCTTTCCCGTGCACATTTTTTTTTTGTGTATAGAAAAATAAAATAGGGTTCCTCCCTTTCATTTTTTTATTTTATTTCCTCTTATTTTATTTTTTATTCTATTTTTCTTTTATTTAATTTTTTATTTCCTTTTATTTTTTCCCTTTCTCATTTTCCTTCCTTCCACTCTTCATCCCTTCTACACATGGCCTCCCTCCTCTCTTGGGTGTGGTGGCTTCCTCCTCAATGCATATCATGGTGTTTTTGATCTTGCACCCCTAAAATATCCCCCATTTTCATCACCGTCAGATGCATTGTAAAGATCTTGGTAATATCTATATTCCGAACTCATTTATTTATTAGTTCCTCCACTTATTGTTGTGCTATTTTTACATATAAGGTTTTGTTCCCTATTTTGGAGGTTATTTCTAAATCTCTTGATTTCATCTGTTTTAGGTTGAATCAATGGTTGATATCAAAAGTGTGGAGAATTATGACCACATGGTAGGGAATATATTATTTTTACCACAAATTTCATGAATTTTTAGGCATCACGCCATTGTGATACTCATTGGAACATTTTAATGAAGCTTGATGTCACGTATTAAATTAATTTGAATGCATTGTAATGACCAAAGTGACCCTCTTATATGGTAAAACCCATTCCTAGGGTGTTTGATTCACCTTTGGCCACCCTTTGGCATCACACCATTGTGCTTCTAGCCATAACCTTCTAATGAAGTTTTGTTATCACATATTAAAATTAAGGGAAGTGTTTTTCCATGTCTTTAATGATCATATCTTATGTTGAAACCCATTGATTGGGTGTTTGACTTGGCTTTGGCCACCCCTTTGGGTGTACCCAACCTAAATGGTCTATTTTTCCCATTATTGAACACATGAAAGTCACCTTGTGTGCGTGCATCGCCTTGGTTTAATGAATTAAATTTATTAATGGGTTTAGAATGAGAAATGAACCATGAATTGGGTTCCTAAACTTGATGATAATTAACTGGACTTTGTGTAATTCCATATACCTTGGTATTCTTGAAGTTACACTTTCAAAATATTTTTCTTTGTTTTTAATTAGTCATTTAAGTGGAAAATCCCTTATACAAGTTGATTAAATGTTTATTCTTCATGAAATGTTCCTTGCTTAGTGGTATTGTACTCAAATGCCCATGCTTATTCCTTGTGCACTGTGTTAATGCGTTGTGCCATGTTTAAAGACTTGAATTGTTTTTTGGAAATCTTGTTAGCTTGTGAGTTTGGAATGTCATTAATACATGTAAACAATATAATTTTTCATTCCATGTTTAGTGGATTGAGATATAAACGTGACGCTTTGGTAAGCTCCTTGGCATGTGATATTGAAGTGTTAGTGATGACATGTGATTAACCACATTCTATACTTGACGCTTATGCCTTGAGATATTTACTTGTATTTAATTAGTTCAAAATGAGTTTAGAATAAATTTTAATATATTTAAATGAATTGTTTGATTATGAAATGTCATGTTTTTATAATAAAACCCCTCCAACAGAGGTGTTCTGTCTTCTAAATTAAAAATACTGTTTAGTGTTATTAGACATACTTGGTTGCCTTGATATATAAATTATTCCATTGTTTTTTGGATTAAATTGAAAATATTTATTAAATGATAAGCTTTATAGCTTGTTATATTAAATTTCATGTGATTAAATTAAATTGTTTAAATGTTATACTTGTCACTTATTCCATATTTATGAGAAATAGTTGTTACCTTGAAATATGAATTTTTCCATGGTTTATTTTATTATACTATATATCTTGATTATATTGTAAGAATGTAACATAAATATGCTTATTTGTTAGCATAAAATTATAAATACATTTCCATGAGTTATATGCCTTGCTTGATATGGATCATTCGATATGGGACGAGAGAGGATATGAATCCCATGTTAAGGATTTAATTGATGGAATATCCATGCTCAATAGGTTACTACTCAATGAACTAGGATATATACTTTGGATTTCTAGGTACAGACTTGTCAGGTTGGATTTATTATGCTCGTGAGTGAGGATGGTTCCCTAGGGGAGAAAATGAGGACAGAACTGTTGGAAAGATGGTTATACCATGCCTTAGGTGAGACCCAGTCCTCTATGTGATATATTCGTCATGGACTCAGAGTTCACCATGACTCACAATGATACTTGGGATACAGATAGGGTCACCTTGGATGGTCTCGGTGGTATTAGTCTACATCAGATGTACTATTGGAACACATGAGATTCTTCTTAGATCACCACAGATGGGCTTAGAATACACTATTGAAATTGACATACTTGTTTGAATTTATTAAATTTCATGAGATGTATTTATTAATATTTCATAGATTTTTCTTATGCTTTTGTGATACCACTCTTTGTCATTTTATCACACTTGGATGATGACATATTAATTAGACCCCAAGCCAAAACACAAGCTTTGGGGTATAACTTCTTGGATTTTCATGTTTACTTTGGCCCTTGTACATGTATTCTTCCTTGCATCAGTACCCAATTAAAACATCCAGCTTAAGCCGAAGAAGGTGTTATGGGAATAGTGTCCACTCTGGAACCCAGAACAATTTTCTCTTATTATATTTATTTAACTGTTTGAATATTATTATATATTGGAATAATTCTTTTGTTATTGCATGAAATGGAAAGTTCTAGACACTGTGGGTGCTGGCCTACATGTATTTATATATCACACCCTTCTCTAGTGCTGTTGAGTACCCAAGTAGAATCTATTCTCGCAGGTACATATAAAGGGAAGCATGATGCTTCTGATTCTTGAGTGTATTATTGCTTTTTAGGATAGAGATTGGGGGAAGAGGACCGAAACTATGCTCAAGATGTTATTATAGAATTTTTTTCAATTTTTTTTTCTATTTTGATAGCATGATATATATTCTTGTACCCCTGTTCCCTTACACTCTGATTTTTCTATCAACTCATGATATGAAATCATTATTATATCTGTTATGATTATTCACCTATTTCTAGTTGTTCCATTATATTTCAATGATTATTTGTTTTACTTTTGCTGCTGTCTAATGAAATTATTACTTCCACTATTTAATTTATATTTTTTACCACTATTTTAGACATAATCCTATGAGGTCATAGTCTCCCCAAAGACACACCTAAGTCCCTCTCTGCTAGTCAGTAGCCTCTGGATTTTGGGGAGATGCACTTGAGGTCATGTGGCCCACCGTCTCGGGGATCGGTTCAATGGAACTTGGGGTGGGATGCTACATAGTGGTATCTAACCTTATTTTCCTTTTTTATTACTGTTTGGGTTAGACAGGAAACTAGAAAATAGTAATTTGGAATTTACCTTATACATGGATGCAGATAAGCCATGTACTGGGGAACCCCAAATTTATATGGGATGGGAATTGTAGCTATTTATTATTCCATTTATGGTTGATATGACTTCACCATTTGGTGACACACATGTTTTTTTTTATTATTGATATTAGTATTATTGAGATAATGATTTATATTACTTTAGCCTAATGATACGAGGTCTCTTCATATATGCATCATACTAGGAATCATAGGAATTAAAATGTCATGAATATTATCATGACATATCTATTTTTAGGGTGCATTTCCTATTTTCCTGTGATTACTGTTATGACTAGTTGTTATATCTTGCATTTTTTACTTTATTATAAATATATAAATGTACTAGTTTATTATGAAGGAGCTTGTTATAAGTTAAATTAAGTAGAAATCCAATTTAAATTTATAAGGTATATGGTCCCTTATAAATTGGTGTGATGATCCACCTAATTAAATATGTTTAAAGAAAATTAAATGTTTAAATTATTTAAATTAATACCACATTTTTAGAAATGAAATGGCCATTTGAAATGTGAGACCTTAACTTGATCCTTACTTAGGAAATGGGCGGTAGGCTGTGACTTAGTGATCCTTCTGAGGTCTCCATTCCTTATTATCTAGACCTGCCTCTTGGACCATGTTGTCTGTTGTATTATTCTTAGAGGTAGGTTATATACCTATCCTCTTTATAAATTTCCTATATACTGTGTCATGTTTTAGGGAGGCCTTACACCTTCACTTATTACTATTACTTTACCTTCTTTACTTATTTTTATAAAACTTTTTTATGGTATACACTTGGTAGTTTTAAATCTATACCACCATGATGTCCTTGTTCTATACACCAAGAGAGGGGATAATGAGCACATTCTAGTGGTGGTGGGCCTTGATCAACCCGTTATACCTCTTGTATTTCCACTTGAGGAACCTCATGCTAATCTTATACTAGGCACCAATTCTCAGTTTAGAGATAGTTTTATTAGGTTTATTCAGTATGTTAAAAGTGTTCCCAAGCCTTACCCTTATATGAAAGATATTACATGAGACTTTCAGAAGTATAATCCTCCCACCTTCTTAAAAGATGGTGGTCATCATGCTCCAGTTTCATGGATAGAGGATATGATATCCATCTTCAACCATATTGAGACACCTCCAAAATGGAGGTTCAATATTGTAGTATATATTCTTTGTGACTCCTCCAAATGTTGTTGAGATTTTTTTTTCTAGTCAAAAACATTACTAGGATATGGTTTGGGAAAACTTCCAGCCGTCCTTCTATGATCAATTATTTCTAAAAACACTGAGAGTGTATTACACCAAGGGAGCATAGTTTAGGGCCATCTATAGTTATAGTAACTATTTTGGCGGCCTCTATGTCAGTTTAAACCCTTATTAAGTGATTTTCTTGGTATTAACCTCTTCTATTAGGGTCTATTCATGGTAGGTTTCACCCTAAAATCATTAAAACCCATGCTTGTTTCTTGTGAATAGTTTTCCTTAAGTTGTACAATTTGGGTGCCATAGTCCCATGTTGGACTTTTGGTTTGAAAATGGCGGCCTTTTTTTGATGGGTGGTTATGTATTTTGGTCTTTCTCCAAATATCATATTTTCTAAATTATTGGTTCTAGCAGTCTGGGCATGCCAAGGGAAAATTTGACCACTTAGTAATTCATGTTACCCTTCCTTTCCTATCTTTTCAATGAAAGATTACTTGAGAGATCACCGATTTGTTTTTTAGTCATACGAGTAATGAAAGTCTTTGGTTAATCTTTTCCATGGACCATCAAATACTTGAATTGAAATGGTAGATAAACCTACGGATAATATTAAGTATGTGAATTTTTTAATGTATTATTGGGGTAGTATGTGTCAATATACACAGTACCCATTGTCCTGTTAAATGGTGCATTGAACCATTCAAGTTTATGGCTAACCATATACTCTGATGTTGTTATGATTTTAATAGAGACCAGATTAGGGGTAGAGTGACTTGGGAATTGATAAGGGTACCTAATAATCAAAATATTTTCGATGATGTTTTAAAAAGAATCATGTGTTTGAAACACTATTCCATTGTTTTGAATTTTTGTTCTAATCCCTTTTCGTGTGGGAACATGAACCAGGATTCATCATGGGTTTATATTGGTGTGAACATGCTCTATAATTATTGATTCCGTAGGTGTATCTAAGCGCTTTTAAGAAATTCAACTTTTAATGGTTTGACTATCCTTCCTTTTACCTTTCCAGGGTTGGTTTGAAAATGTTTGGAGCACTACACCCTTCTTATGGAGAAAGTGTCTCAGATCCTTTTTGGAGGTCATTTAAACCTCTTAGTGTACTCTCAGATTTAAGGCAACCATGTCCCCTATCTTGGTATCATTTGGGTACATTGAGAGAGTTTTGGTATTACACCATACTAACATTTTAAAAATATGTTAGTCTTGTTCTAGTGGTTTTGATCAAAGTCACTCTCCAGAAGATTGGTTGTTTTAAAGGTCTACTTGATCCTAAGTGATACTTGGTTTTTCCCATGTAGGAACACCTGAGATAAAATCATGGAAACTAGATGTTCTCCTCTTGAATTTACTATCAGGAGGTTGCCTCTTGGGGTTCAGTCAATGTTCTTACGGTAATGTGTTTGGCCTATACCGACGTCTCGATCATAAGTGATGAATGTGGTTTTCCTTGGATGAGCTCCTTGGATTTTAGTTGTTGACTCCGAGGTTACCCTATTTTTCAGATGGGCTTATAAGGGGGTGTTTTAACCATGGTGATTCAAATGTGTTTTCTAATGGGATGTTTCTATAATCACACTGAGGCACAACAGATTGTGCAACCTTTTGGTTAGAGATTTCAACAGAATCCGGTTGTGAGCTTCAGTGAGTGTGCTCTGAGAAAATCCCAAGATACTTTTGTTTAAAATGTTATGAGTTTAAATTTTGGTATGTGCTAGTCTTATAAGATGAGAATTTCAAGAGTAGTCAACTGGTAGTGGCTTGACATATCTTCCTCTAGTTTTCTTAAAAGGATTCATCTTTGACTTGACCCTTCGATCAGACCGTGTTTCATATTATGTGCCGCAAGCATTGTTGGAACACTATAGTCATGTGTTACAAGACAACTCTAAAGATGAGGATACCATGGTTCAGAATTGGAATTTAATTCCATAACCTATGGTGAAGATCCATAGGTCAGTTTGATGAAGAGACTATGCTGTCATCGTATCTCTAGTATGATGAACTCGAAAAATATCTATATCCATGCTTCAGTTAGAGTTTGGGTGTTGGTTGGAGTTCTACATATTACGTGCCATGTGTTAAATTGAAGCTTGAATTTGTGTTGGGAATTTTAAAATGTAAATCAACCATTTGAATGAAACTTCACGACCATAGTAGGTTGAGTGATTTTTTTTGTAGTTCCCAAAGGCTTCTTAGGGATGAGAAGTTCTAAGGTGGGGAGGTTGTAACATCCCAACTTTATCCCAATATGGAGAGTTTAAAATTTTTATTTTAACAACTTAAAAAGGCCCTTTAAAAATCATTCGTAAAGATAAAAGATATCTGGGGTGTGTCCAGGGCTTGTTTATAGCCCGACACACTGAAAATATGGAAGGAAGACTGACCCGCCCGGTTGACTAGAACTGCGTGACCCATGGCGCATGCACATGTAGCCTATTGTAGGTTTCAAGAAGTGTCCAAATTGATGGTTTTCATGCAGTAATTCAATATGTGCGCCTTTCCCATGCATAATATTTTTTTACTGAACAGAAAAATAAAATAGGGTTCCTCCCTTTTATTTTATTTCCCCTAATATTATTTTCTTTTATACTATTTTTTTATTTTATTTTTTATTTACTTTTCTTTTATTACCTTTATTTTTTTCCTTCCTTCCACTCTTCCTCCCTTCCACACATGGCCTCACTCCCCTCTTGGGCATGGTGGCTTCCTCCTCTACATATCTCATGGGGTTTTGATCTTGCACCCCTCAAATCACCTCCATTTTTTTCACTGTCGTATGTGCTCGAAAGATCTCGGTAAGCTATACATTCCACAATCCTTTATTTCTTGGTTCCTTCAATTCTTATTTCACTATTTTGGCATGGATGTTTCTGTGCCATATTTTGGGGGTTTTACTAAATCTCTCTATTGTATATATTTTAGGTTGAATCAAGGGTTGATATTGGATATGTGGAATAATATGACCATGAGGTAGGGTGTCTATTATTTTTACCACTTGTTTCATCCATTTTTAGGTGTCAAGATATTGGGATGCTCGTCATAACCTTCTGGTGGAGCTTTATATCACATATTAAATTAATTTAAATTCTTTTCAGTGTTTTTAATGACCCTGGCATGTGGTGAAACCCATTCATGGGGTGTTCGCTTCACCTTTGGCCACCCTTTGGAATCATACTATTTTGATAATAGATGGAACCTTATGGAGAATCTTTATTATCACATTTTAAAATTAAGTGGAGTGTTTTCCCACATCTATAATGATCATAACTTATAGAGAAACCCATTAACTGGGTGTTTTCCTTGTATTCGAACACCCCTTTGAGTGTACCCAACCTAAATCGTCTATGTTTCACATTTTTGAACACATGGAAGTTACCTTGGGTGTTTTTGGAATCCTGGATAATTCATTAAATTGATTAATGGGTTTAGAGTGAGAAATTAACCATGAATTGGGTCCCCCTTGGAAATTCCTAATCTTGATGATAATTAATTGGACATTTTTAATCCCATATAATATATTATGCTTGAAGTTGCACTTTAAAAATATTTTTTCATATTTTTAATTACTCATGAAAGAGAAAAATCTCTTATGCAAATTGTTTAAATGTTTATGCTTCATGACTTGTTCCTTGATTAGTGGTGTTGTACACAAATTCCCATGCTTATTCCTTATGAACTATGTTAATGATTTGTTCTATGTTTAAAAACTTGGATTGTTTTTTGGAAAGATTGTTAGCCTGTGAGTTTGGAGTTTCTTTAATGACATGTGAAAAATATAATTTTTCTTGCCTTGTTTAGTGGATTGAACTATAAGTATGATGCTTTCATAATCTCCTTGGATTGTGATATTCAAATTTTAGTGATTACATGTGATTGACCACATGCTATTCTTGACATTTATTCCTTGAGATATTTCCTTGTATTTAATTAGTGCTGAATGAGTTTAGAATAAATGTCAATACATTTAATTGAATTGTTTTATTAATAAATTTCATGTTTTTAAAATAAATCATCTCCAATGTAGGTGCACTATCTTCTAAAATAAAAATAGTGTTTTGTGTTGTTAGACATGCTTGGTTTCCTTACTATATAAATTATTCCATTATTGCTTGGATTAAATTTTAAAGCTTTATTAAATGATAAGCTTTCTATCTTGTTATATTAAATTTCATATGATGACATAAAATTGTTTAAATGCTATGTTTTTCACTTATTCCCTAATTATGAGAAATGGTTATTACCATGTAATGTTAATTGTTCCATGCTTTATTTTATTAAACTACATAGCTTGATTATATTGTAAGCATGTGACATGGTGATGTTTCTTTGTTAGCATTGAATTATAAATGAATTGTCATATGTTATATTCCCTGATTGATATGGATCATTTGATATAGTCCGGGATAGGATATGAATACTGAGTTAAGTATTTCCTGGATAGACTCTCCATGCTCAATGGGTTACTAATCGATTCACCAAGAGCGATAATTTAGATTTCTAGGTACGAGTTTGCTGGTTTGGATTTATTATGCTCGTTAGTGAGGCCAGTTCCCTAGGGGAGAAACTGAGGAAGGACCTCTTGGCAAGATGGTTATACCATGCGTTAGGTGAGACTCAGTCCCCTATGTGAGATATTTGGCATTTACTCAGAGTTCACCAAGCCTCATAGTGATACTTGGTATGCTGATAGGGTTACCTTGGGTGGGCTCAATGGTATTATTCTATATCGGATGTACCATAAAGACACTTGGGATTATTCTTAGATCTCCAGGGATGAGCTCATACTCTACCACTGGAATTTATGTACTTATTTTAATTTCTTGAATTTCATGAGATGGATTTATTAATATTGTATAGAGTTTGATTATGATTTTGTGATACCTCTCTTTTTTTAACATGCTTGGATGATGACATATGATTTAGACCCCAATCCAAAGAATAATCCTGGGGGTATGCCTTCTTGGATTGTCATGTTTACTTTGGCCCTTGTATATGTATTCTGCCTTGCATAGGTACCCAATTACGACTTCCATATTAGGCCAAACCTGGTGGTATGGTATGAGTATTCAGTCTGGAACCCGAACCAAGTTGTAGTTATTATATTTATTTAACTTCTCACATCATATTATATATTGTCACGCTATATTTTTTATAATACGAAATCGAATGGTATAGACACCATGGGTTTCGGCCTACTAGGATTCATATCTCACACCCTGCCCGGGAACCATTTAGTACCCGTGTAGAATCTATGATCATAGGTACGGATAAATGGAAGCGTGCTACTTCTGATTTTTGAGTGTTTATTTATTTTTAGGATGGAGATTGGGGGTAGAGGACTGAGCCTATGCTTAAGATATTGTTGTATCATTTTTTTCCATTTTTTTGCACTTTTGATATCATGATATATTTGATTGTAACCATGTTACCTTTCACTCCTATTTATGTATCGACTCTTTACATGACATCATTATTATGTCTATTATGATTATTCTGCTTCCGCTAGTTGCCCCATTATATTTCACTACTTATTTTTTTTACTTCCACTGTTGTCTTATGATCTTATTTCTTACTCTAATTAATTTATATTGTTTACCATTATGTTATACCTAATATTATGAGGGAATAGTCTCCCCACAGACACACCTAAGGCCCTCACTATTAGTCTAAATCCTTAGGCATTCGGGGAGATGCACTTGAGGTCATGTGGCCCACTGTGTCGAGGCTCGGTTTAATGGAACTCGGGGTAGGATGCTACACAAATCACATCCACCTAGAGTGTAAAACCATGTGTAAAACATGTACTAATTGTTATAAACTAGGTGAAGATCTATTTAATACCCACACACCATTTTTTGGGTTATTACCCCTAGGAACAACTATATGAGAGCCATGTCCACTTGTAGTAGCCAGAAAGAGATGTAATTTCTTGGAAACCACTCACTCTATACTTCAGCAAAATTCATGGATATTATCCTAAACCTATACTTATCCCTAGGATTCTCACTAAATTATTCTAGTATTAATCCCACAAAATTATTAGAACTTCCTATGATACCAACTATAGTAACCCAATTCCTTTACACATATTATCACATGATTTTTAACATAAACATCCAATAAACACAACCTAAAGATCACAAGGCCAGTTTTATTTAGAAGACTAGTTTTATAATACTTTAAAAAGAAAACCATATAAAAAATATTTATTTTAGACTCCATAATGAGATCCTAAATACTTTTTATCTCCTAAAATTTCATAGCAAGACCTGAGGAATATATAAAATAAAGGGGTGAACTATAAATCCCGGTAAGGGAATAAATATGGCAGTGAAACATAGCATATGAGTCAGAAGGCATAACATGATATCATAAAATAAAAGGATCATGTATAATCATATGGAGGAATAAAATAAAAAACATAGAATCATAAGTTCATGGAAACATAGGAATGTGTTATAAATATAAAACATGAAATAAGCCTATGTCAAGAAAAACTAACAAGACAACATTACATGGTGTACAAAGTCCCATCATGGACTAGGTTTACTCCTTAATCCCATAGATACAATCTAAAAAGAAAAAAAATTACCCAATACAGTAGAGTTCTATCTAGGTTCACCAATCATAACATGTACATGCTTATGTGTTCCACAAAATGACATCAATCATAAGGTTTAAACATAAGACTTGCCTATGGAAAGAAATGGGTTTCAAAATATTGAATCATATCATAATAAAATGGGATTTCATGAAGATTAAAAAGATAAGAAGGAATTAAATATTTTGAACATTTATATCTGATTACATAATAATAGGACTAAAAATATTGTGTTCAATTGAAAAAAAACATCATGAGAAAGGGTAGTGAATTGGGTATAAAAATGAACTTTCATAATAGTGTTTTAAGGAATTAGTTAAAGAATTTTCGAGAAAGAGTTTGTATAGAATTTTATTTTAAAACTATAGGTAAAATATAATGTTTATAACTAAAATAAAATTTATTTAATGAAATCATGAATGGAAATAAATAATTTAAATGGTAGTTACATAAAATTACCAAGGGATATAAAAGTTACCCTTAATCAGGTTTGGTTTTGAAGAAGGCATTTGAGAATTGAAATTAAGGAATGCATTACCCCATTAAAGGAAGATGAAATAATCTTGGTATATATTTAATATAAATATATACAAAATTTAAAATCATTACATATCTTAAAATAGATATATAAAGTGATTTAGAGAGAAAAAGGTTATAACCCAATGAAAAAGGGTGGTTCAAAGAGATCCCTTAAATTATGTTTTAGAATTGCTCTATATTAGCACTTAATGTCCTGAATAATAAAATTAACCTCATTAATTACTTAATTAAGAAAATTTTCCATTTATATTTGATTTAATATAATTTTATTATGTTCATTTATAACTATTTCAATGATATATAATGTTTAATTTCATTGTTCCAAGGGGATTCACATCATGGTTTTAAGGTCAAATAACTTGTGGATAACTATCGATGTTATTGTAAAATGGGAATACAACTATAGAAGTGAAATTAAGTGGTATTAATGTACTTAAATAAATTTAAATAGTCTCAAATATCCTTTTGTGTTATGAAATAGGTATGATTCCTTTTGAAAAAATGTTAACATTATACAGTTAGTTCACTTAGGCAGTTTTACCGACCATTCCGAATTAGTTTTGTTTTATTTAATATTATGTATAAATATTCATTAAAAAAATATTCAATAAGTTTTAATATACATATTATCATATTATTTAATCATAATAATATTTTTATGATCATCCTTGAAGGAAGTGGAGAAAAACTAAGTACATTATTCATGGATGTGGTGAACCAACCATATTGTAAACAAAAATTTCATTTTACAATATAAAGAAGGGAGGGTAGAAGATGGATACTACATTATAATAAAAATATATCAGTATATTTAATATACTGATATTACTATGACTATGTAGATGTAAAACATAAGGGGGTGGTAGAAGAAGAATAAAATTGAAAGAGTCGAGTCGATAACTTTACTTCTTCCTTTGGTTGTCTCTTCTCAGGATACCCCTTAAGGATTATTGAAATGGTATTTGGATTACAATAGTATCACTAGAAAATGGTGAAGAGGATTATTAAGGTAAATGAGTATATATTTTTCAATCTCTAGGTATTATAAGTTGTGAGGAGTCTGGGAGGTGAGGGGTGGTATTTTTAAGTGGAGGAGAGTGGTGTTTTTGAATATTATAATCATTAGTTTATTATTTTGGATCAAGAATACAAATAGTGATTAATATTATGACTATTTATAGTAAATATTTCATGTGATTTTTAACTAATTTTTTATTACATCATCTATGACTAAAAAATCATCTATTTTTCTTATAATGCTAAATATCATATTTTTCGGTATTTCATTATTCACAAAAAATTCAAATATTTTAGAAAAATACAAAAAATTTACCCTAATAATTTTTGATGTGTATATTATAAAAATAAAATCCATTTTACGAAATAATTTTCAAAATATGATAAATTTAGCTTTTAAATAAAATTTTAATTTATTTGAAAATACCAATTTTATTATTATGATCAATTTTTAGAACCATTGAAAAATTATTTATAGTCTCATAAAATTATACTATAATTATAATAAAACATAATATTAATTTATAAAACCATTTTAAGTGAATAAAAATTATTTTAAATCTTTATATTGGTTATAAGAATGAAAATAAAACATTTTTATTTTATAAAAATATGAACACTTATTTTATCATTTAAAGCCTTTATTTACTCATATCATGATATAGATATGTCATATTATCATTTTATAATATACTTAAATATTGTTTTATATTTCCATATGTGTTTTTACTATTTTAACAACCAAGTTACTATTCCTAATAGTCCGAATACCATTCCAATGATCAGATTACTATTCCAACGACCAGATTGCTATTCCAACAATAAAATTCGTAACAATCATATGAGTTCCATAATTATTATAAATATAAAACATTTAATTCATTATTAATTCAGTTATATTTTCTCTCAAGGTTTTATATTTTCATTTTCAAAATTCATGTTGCATTATTAATATCCTACTTCATTTTTATAGTGTTGTTTGTGAGTGCGATTGGGGGATCAAGTAGATCCAAAATTTCCCTCTATTGTTATCTTATTTTCTATTTTTTCCCTATTGTAATAATTTCAATTATTTTATCCATTTTATTCTCTAAATGTAATTATAAAATTAACATAATATATTGTAGTTTGTTTTATCATTTGGTGTGTGTGCGTTATATAATATTATATCACTAAATATGAAAAAACTATATATTTAGAAGAGAAACTCCATAGATAAAATATTTGTTCATTATAAAATTTATCTAGGGAAAAACTTTCCTTTATTCTTTAATCTCATAACCCTTTTCTATAGTGATATTCAAAGGAATACCTTGTCTCTAACACCATATCCTAAATCCCAATGATGATTTTCAGCATAGATCCTTTATCAAATTTGTTCAATTTTAATGTGACACCGAATAATATAAATATTCTATGTAATTTCATGATCAATATCTAGTCCCATCAGTTTATGATTTATAATTTCATCACAACATGTTGGATTTTTTCACCTATTCCCATAAAGAGCCTCATATAGTTTCATTTGAAAACTAGAATATAAACTTTTATTATACAATAACTCCACTATAGGAAGGTGTTTATACCAACCTACTTTATAATAAATTGAGAATGATCTCTACGCATAATCTGGAGTCTGAATAGTCCTTTAATATTAATCATCAATATAAAGATGATAAAAAGTACTGAGGTTTAACTCTTTATCCAATTCTTGTGAATACTTCTCTATAAATATTTGGTAAACCTTAGATATTGATTAGATAAAATTGAGAGTGGTACCCCATATAGCCTTACCACCACCTTTATGTATATATTTTCTAGTTGATCAAGAGAAAAACCCTATCAAATAAAAATTAAGTGTGATGAGTTTGTAAGGCGATCAACTATAACCCAAATGAAATTATAACTTATATAATTTTAAGGGATACCTATAATGAAATCCATTATGACACTCTACCATTTCCATAGAGGTATGGGTAATAATTCAATCATTCCGTTATAATTTTTTCATTCCACTTTAACTTAATGGAATACCTATCATTGAGATACATACTCTATAATCTCCCTCTTTATATTGTACCACCAAAAATCATTGTTGAGTTCTCTATACATCTTTTTTCTTCTAAGATGGATAGAGAATGACGATCCATGTGAATCATACAATATATGTTTCTTTATATTTGGTATTTATGGAACCCATATTAATTTCACAAATATCAAAATTACATCATTATCAAAGTTTATTTCTAGAATATTAGAAACCTTATTTTTTAGCACCATATCCACCTTGTTTACCTCATTGATATTTATATGGATGGATGATTAAGATTTAATTTGGGAAATATATGATTTATCCCCTTCCCTCAGAATTTCAGGGTCCATAATTTAAAAATACATGATTATTGGGTCTATTTAAATCCGCATCCTGGATAAGGTATCATGATTATTCTTACTTAGACCATAAACAACCTTATTTTCCTTCTAAGGGTGGTAATGCATCAAGCGGTCATAGTCCTTGATCATTTCTAACCATTTAAATTGTCTTATATCTTACTCCTTATGTTTGAATATATAATTTATGATCTTTTAACCAGTATATATTTTAAAATTTTCATCATATAAATAATCCCTCTATATATTCAATGAAAATATGACCACGGTTATCTCTAAATCAAGCACTAGATAACTTTTCTCATGAATCTTTAATTAACATGATGTATAATCTACCACCATGTCATTATGCACGAGGAAACATCCCAATTACTTATTTGATCAATAATTTTATATTAAAAACCCTTCTCCACTATAGGGTAACGTGAGTATAGGTGTAATGACCAACCTTTTCTTGAGATCCTTGAAATTTTCATCACCTTCATTTGTCCATAGGAATTAGACTCCCTTCTGAGTTAACTTGGATTGAAGATTTTATTTTAATAATAAATTTATCAAAAAGTGTTGATAATATACAACCAAACAAATAAATCTAAATATATCCATTATAGTGGTTTGTATGGGCTATTATTCAGTCAAATATATCTTTTAAGGATCCACATATGTATCTTCAATTATGATTACAAGACCCAAAAATGACACTTTTTACAGTTAGAATTCATACTTGCTAAATTTTCCATACAATTTATCGTTCCTCAAGGTACATAGCATAATACTTAGATTATATTGATAATACTACTGAATATTAGAATATATGATAATATCATCTATAAAGACTAAAAAAAATTGATCATGGTAATCTCTAAAGTCTTTATTAATTAGATCCATGTATATAATGAGGGAATTTATGAATCCAAATGAAATTAATATGAATTAATCAGGCCTATATCTTGTATGAAATGTTTTCTTGATTATATGCTCTATTTTCAAACTTAAGTAATGATATATTGATCAAAGGTTAATCTTTGAGAAGTACCAATCCTTTTAAAGATGATTGAATAACCCATTAATATGGGGTAGGGGATACTTGTTTTTTATTATGATTTATTTTGGTTTATGATAATAAATGTAGAGAAATATTGATCCATATTTATTATTAATAAATATAACTAGTGTACCCCATGGTGAAGAACTTGGGAATATAAAACTCATATCCAAATTCTATTAAATCCCCTCTTTCAATTCCTCCAATTCAATATGGTCCCTTATTTTAGTGATTTTTTGAGATAGGCATAAAAATAGGTATGATTTATACTAAAAATAAATATAAAAATCCATAGGAATACTAGGAAACCCTTACAAAAATATATATACATATCATCAAGCAATTATAATATCTTCAATATCATGTTTTTTCCCAAAATTTTGAAGCTAAATACCATTCTTGATTGGGTATTAATACCCATATAATGAAAGTAATTTCCATAGGGAGTTCATGGTGATATTTTCAGTGATAGATGATCATAGTTTTATTCAATATATGTAATGAGACTTCCTATCCTAAAAATTATCATTGTATATATGTATATAGATCTAATTCATGCTCAAAATTACATCAAATTATATTGAATGGAGAATAATAATATTTGCATGAAGTACATCCCAAGAAAATTCTTTTGGGGAGGAGTGATATACTTGGTATAAAATCATTACACCACTAGGATTTCTCACCAATAAATAAATATCTATCCATTGGGGATATGAATTAATAGTTGTAAATAATTTTCAAGATTTAGAATAATTTATAGAAATTGTCTCAAATAATATGTTTTCAAAAATGGGTGTACCTGTCACTACCCCAATTTCATAATTTTATCTTCCATACCTTACTAAAAAAATGGTTAGAATGAGTACCATGAAATAATAATCATAAGAAACCAAGTAAAATCAATCCTAATATTCCCTAAATTATCACACCTTTATTTAAACTATGACATTTTAGGTTAACCTGACACCACTTTTAGTTCAACATAGGCTGTTTAATTTTTATTACCCTTTTCTTAATATCTTAATACCTAAAAATTACTAAACCCCACTATGATTCCAATTGAATCAATCCAAAATCAATATACATAAATATATTTCATTATTTTACATGGATATTCATTATATCTCATAATAAATCACACCCCATAACCTAATGATTTAGCGTCTTTAGAGATTATATATATAACCAATTTTTTTACTACATTTCAACATCTCCCAAAAATAGTCTTATCACATAATACCATTTTAGAAACAAAATACATAATATCATTCTTCATAACTTGGGGAATGGAAGAATAAGAAAGGGTGAGCTCAGATACTCTGTAAGGGTAAACATAAGAGAGATCAATTGAAGATCATAATTGAGTATATGATTAGCATGTGGGAATGAGAACATAATAAAGTTACATAGTCATAAAATAGAATAATAATAACCAAACAAACATAAATCATAAATCAGGAGTCATAAAAATGTATTTTTTTCTAACTTCAGAAATGAGATGTATGAAAGTGGAAACGTGATTCAATAATAAAGATCCACAAAAACATAACATAGGAATAAGAATATTCCACATAAATAAGTATAGAAAATAATTTCTTATGTCATGGATAATTTTCAAGACCATTATAAAATATTGTAATATAATATCTCAAAACTCACACAACTAGATCCAGTGTTTAAAACATAATCTTTACATTTATAGCTTTGATTTAAAAAAAATCAAAACCCAATTTTAGTCATCTGAAACTTACACATCGTTGGAAAATTTTGGATCACTTATATACCCAAGGAACTTTTAGGTTTATATTTTTTGATAATTAGGAAAAAATCTTTCAAAGTGGACATTTCCACATAATATCAATTTTTTCCCACAAAACTAGTTCTTTATAAAGACATTTTTGCTTCATTAAAGGTAACTTTTATATATAGAAGTAGGAATTTATTAACTAATATACTCATCCTTTATACCTATGAAAAATAATTTGAAAATGTGGAATGAGAATAAAAAAACAAGTAAGGGATATATAGAAAAAGAAAATAAATCCATTAGCACATTTAAAAACCAGAAGGCCATATAAGAGAGTTTTACCTTTAGAATAATAAAATTTGATCTCAAATAATCACTTATTTACACATGAAATAAACTATACTTCAAAAATATTTTCATAAACAATTTATAAGAAAAAATAAATTCCAAATCATAATCATGTGAGTTACTTAGAAAACATGATAACCCTTGAATTATTTTCTTAAAAACATTCCTTTTTACCCAAAAAAGGCATAATCATTCATTTTTAAATAAAAGATCATTAAATTACCTTGGGAAATAAAAATATTTTCATTAAAAATATTTATTAAGAATAGAAAAATCATGTAGGTAACTTGAGACATCATTTTCATAACCCTATTATAATCAATCTTACAAATGTAATAATCTACCTGGTAAATTCCAATAATATATTAGGAGAAAACTATAACTAGTTAACTCTTCTCCTTTACCTAATGAATTGAAGAGATATATTGGGATAACCTATTATCATGAACTATATTTGGCTTACCAGTCATAAAAAACAATTCAAAAATACCATAAAATGTATAAAACACATGAAAGTTTTCATTTTCATCATCACACTCATAAAAATATTACTTTGATCTACAATCAGAAACATTTCGAGATATTGAAATATCCTTTAATTTTTAAAAATACATTTTGAAAACTAAATACCCAAAAAAGGGGAAAACGGTTTTTATTTGAAAAAAATGGTCACATTTAAAGAAATAAAAATATAAAATAATGGTTATATTGGTATGAAAATCCATTTATGTTTTATATGTTATAATATATTTTTTTTCCTTTTGTACATAATGTCAAAACATTTTATATAAGATATATAAAAATATTCCTTTGGAAAAACAAAGAAAGAAAGAAAAAAGTTACATAAAATTTCATTTATAATCAATTGGTTTCTATATAAATACATTCATAAAAATATTTTTAAGAATATGGGCATGGAATAAGAATATTTATAAAATTAATCTTTAAAACATTTAAAATGAGGTTTTAAGGAAAGGTTTCCCTTATGACTTTTGTAACTTTTTAAACAAAAGGATTTTGAATAAGAGAACATTAAATCGATTTGAAATCCTGATTTTTAATAAAATATTGATAAAAAATATCCATAAGGTAGTTTAGAAACCAAACAGAATAAAAAATGTGATGAAAATGGAATAATTATCAATGAAAATAATTTGAGATGAGAAATCCCTTACATTGATTTTTATTTGTCAAATATGTTATTTAAAGACTATATAATAAAATTTTATTAATTATTTACATTTAAATTAAATTTTATAGGTTTTTTAAATTAACATTAAAAAATTCATTTATTTAAATGTCATATTTATTACCTAATTGGTTAAGTTTGAGTCATATTTTTTAGGATGATTGGTTCATTGTTGTAAAAAAACATCCTTATGTTGACCATGGTAAAAGTGGTAATTGATCCATAATCTACAAAATAATATTCCTGATATAATTATCATTTTTATTCATTATATAAAATTTTATTACCATAAATTAAATTCATACATGGAAAATGAATCTCATCACTTCGTGGCGGTGGTATTCAACACGTACGCATGAACGACATTATCATTTTCTAATGAATTGATGGGTAATAAAATAGATTATATATCATATTTAAATAATGACAATTATTTCATTAATATAATATATATATATATATATATTAAATCCATCACTATAAAAATCCATGAGGGGCATTGAAGGAAAATGAAACATATTTATTCATGAAGGTGGTAGTCCACACATAAGCAAAAACGATGTTTTTATTACCCATTTGATGAAAAATGAGATGAAAAATACTTTTACCATATTAATAATAAATTAAAAATATATTTTAGATATTTATGTTATTATATAATCATGGTTTAAGATTATTTTAATAATTTATAAGAAGAAATAAACTTCAAAATAGGTCAGTTAGAACTTATACTTTCTTCTCAGAAAAACCCTTTTCCTTACACCTTAAGCATTCTAGGATTGGTATTTTGGTAATAAAATAACCTATAGGATGTGGGAAAGGATATTTGGGAGAGACTTTGGGAGGTATTTTCTAAACTGGAGTGCTCAAAAAATTTTATAAATATAAGAGAGGGGGTGTACTTTTATAAATGAGGGTAGTAGTACTCTTTGAATTACTTAAATAATTAAATTAATATTAATTAATTTTCATGTAAAAGTGGTGAAAATTGATATATTTTGTATATAGAATGTGTATGAATCAAAATAATCTCATATAATAAATTTTAGAAATTTTTAGATGATTTTTTCATCCTAATCTCTTAGTTTAAACCCGATTGACCCTTTTGATGATTACCACGATATGAAAGTTCTTTTACTATTTAGAGGTTTAGAAAGTTACTATAAAATGATAAGTGAAAAATAAATGGAAAATGGTTGATATTTTATACCTTATATAATTAAATATTATAAATATAGGATTTTTATAAATTTTAAATCCTTCAATAAAATATTTTTTATTATAAAATATCATTAATGTCATTTTTAGAACTCTTCATTTAATTTGACTTTAAATTCATCAATAGAACAATGGAATTTTAATATAATAAATTTTAACATAAATAATAAATTATTATTAAGTATAAAATTCATGGGGAACTATAATTCATACCAAATAAATTACTTTTAAGGTTCTTAAAATTATTTACTTTGATTTTCCACTCCTTGCACAAGAATTGTGTCAGTGCTGTATAAGTGTTTAAGGGAATTATATAATCACTAAAAATTAGAAATAAATTTCCATAAAAAATATAATTTAATTATTATCAAAATAACCTTTAATATTAATTCACAACTTGTTTTTATCCATATGAGAACATATAAGATATAATTAAAATCTACAGAGTGACATTTTTTATTTTTCTTTACTTAAAATAATTTATAGGTCATTATAAAAAAAGGACCCAATTGGACATAAATTAAAAACATATATGACTATGGATGAAATAAAATCCTAAAATATGGTAAATTCAAGTGTTAGGTAGATTTTAAATCCCTTTTACATTAGTTTTAACCTTAATTAACATGACTTACCCTTTACTATGGATATAATTATTTACTATAGTTACTATTCATTATGACAAAAAATAAAGCTGAAATATTTAATTTTTTTTTTAAATTATGATTCAAAATATGGAATATATTTTATCAAATTCATATATTATTTGGTAGAAATTAAATTTAATATAAGTATTCAAAATTAATGAAGAACAATTTTTAGGATAATACCCGATTTAAGCATATAAATAATTTCACATTAAAAAAATTAATTAGTTGTTTTATAAGATTTTTTTCTTAAATAATAACAAATTAATGTTTTTATATTTTTGGTTAAATAAAAAACTTTATGGAACCTTCTAACCATACCATTAATTGAAAATACCCAAAACACTATTTTATTTGAAAAAATATAATTTATGTTCATAAAAGTAAATCATGGTTCCAATATTATTAATAATGTTTCAAAGTGTTTTATTTAACTCTTTAAACATATAATTTTTCAAGAAAAGGTTCATTCTTACATAAAAATATCATAAAAGTGAAAATATTTGAAACATCAATATTTTCACTATCCACCTAAAAATGAATCTTTTTAGAAAAATAAAAAATAATCACCCTATGATAATATTTACATGATTATTTTTAAAATGATATAATTTTTATCAAATAAAATTTCTAAAAGTGGAATAAATTAATTATTTGTTCACTCACAAAAATAAATAAAGACTATTTTTGAAGAAAGCATACTTTTGAAGCATAAATTGACTTTATAGAAAATGGAGTGCTTATTTACTAAGAATTAATTAGCACATTTTTATTGAGTAGGAACATCATATATATATATATATATATCATAATTTTGTTACTCCTATTCATACCCATAAATTCAATGACTAGGTTATAATAGTTATATTTAAATAATAATTTTATATGTCTATTAAATCTGTGTGTTATGTGTCATGTACACTATCAAACATAGTCTTGTTTTAAAATATCAGGATATTACATAGACATAGTCCTATAGTGGATTTGGTTCACTCACCATTTCCATAATCATAGTTTATAGTTTCCCATAATTGATTTTGTAACGACTTAAACATTTATAAATAAAATTCCATTTTTAAATGATTGAATACCTTATTAAGAAATGTATTTATAGAAAACACATGTAATACTTTGGTTATTTTGGACTATTATAAGTTATATCCTATAAAATTTAAAATAACATTAAGAATCACAACCTAGGTTAATATATATATTATATAGTGAAAATTATGATTAGTATATATTAAGGGTTATAAAGTCCAATTGACACAGATAGAAGAAGCGATGACCTCGACCAGTAAGATCAAACCTTATGAATCCAGTTTATCAAAACCCCCAAGGCAGATGGAATAAATGTCATTTTACCTTGACCAACCCGAAGATGATATTAAATAACTAAATTATGAGAAAAACCATTTATGGGATAAGTTCATCCTTATTAAGATCATGACCCAAACTATGTTTGTCATACCACACAAAAAAAATATAACAATTTCACACCTTACCCTTAGGCCACACACTAGTGTAATAAGGGGTTATGTATCTAAATCTAAAAATATGAGTTTTTATATTTTTTATTTTTTAATAATAATAATAATATTTATCCCTTTTTATTATTACTTTATAAATTATTAAATAATGTGTTTGATAAAAATTAGATTTTGATACGATTAAACTGGAATTGTATTTTTGGGAAATATATAGTTTCAATTAAGACACAATTTTTGATGAATTAAATATTTTTATTAAATAAATTTTATTTTAATAAAATATTACTATTAAACAAAATTTAATTAAATATAAATGATAATAAATTGCATGATGTCAAATGTAATTTTTATAAGGGTCAAAAAACTGTTATTGTATAAAAAATGGTATTTTTTGATAAATCGAGATTGTTGATTTAAATGTGTAAATTATCATATTAATATAATTATTTTTATGAAATAAATATTTTTTTTTTGAATCATCATGTTTAAATTATGCAATATTATCTTTTTATAATTTTCTAAGACATTTTAATTTTTGGGTAAGAGTTAAATACATTAGAATTATATGGTATGTAATATGACATCATAAAAGACCAAACATGATGTAATAAATACTATAAAGAGTATAAAAGACCAAAATTATGTTTAACCTACAAAATAATGTGTTTTTGAAGTTATTTTATTAATTTTATAAAGCCTAATGGATCCTCCAAAACCTATATTATATTTTAAGGTTTTAAAATAAATTCTTTATAAACATTACTCACTTCTATATCACTAAGGGTATTATTTTAATGAGTTAGGTTACTATACTTATAAAATAATTAAAACTACTCCTCTTTGTTAAAATACCTTAGAAAAAATATTTTAAAGTTTTATGGTTTTGATTACTTTATCATATACAGTCCAAAACCTAAGTTTGGAAATTAATAAAGAATTCTCCATTCTTTGGATATAAAACCCCACCCCCTCTCACATTCATATTTACTAAAAAAAATTGAAGCATGAAGTTACTATAAAATATATATATAAATCCCTCCTAAGGTGTCCCCAATCTCTTAAGAAGAACCCCCTAATCTTTTAGAAGTTCCCTTTAAAGATAAGGGGTCCTCTCCTTCACCTCTTTATTCAAGAACCTTCTTTATATTATGCCTTTTAATTCCCAATTGTTCATATTGGTATATGTTTTTACCCATAACTATGAATTTAATTATAATGTAAAAGTTACTAAAGACCCATTTATCTATCATTAAGTCTTATAATAATATTTATATACCACCGTTATGTTTCCAAAATTATCCTGTGATTTTTCATGAAAAAAAAAGTGTAGTTATAGTGACCCAGGCTTATCATAGATAGATATTAGATACCTTTTTTCTGAATATTAATTACATTAAATAAAGACATGATTTAGGATCATAATATTTTAGTGTATTTTGAAACTTTAAAACACAAATAATTGGTCTATAGGTAAACTAAATAATTTACCATAAAGTCCTTCATATTTAGAACCCTTCTTACCTATATCATACAAAATACATTTCTTCATAACCTAGGGAAAGGAAACATAAGAAATGATGATCTAGATAACTAGTAAGGGTAAACAAAAAAATATATAAGAATAATGTAATCATAAGGATACGAGAACATTAGAATAAAATTTAAAAACCAGTCTCTCCATATCAAAGATAAAAATCTTAAGTCATGGTATAAAGATTGGAAGTTAATAAGATACGAATAATAAGATAATCAAACATAGGATCATAACATTAGAATAATACATAGTTTTATGGAATAAAATAATCATATAAAATCATTTCCAAATTTTTCAAATATCATTTCCAGGGATATCATAGTAGAATGATTTTACTCCCCAAACCATCATAGTAGTCAAGGTTCACTTCTAAGACCATCATAGTGGAAAAAGTCTCTTATTGAACCGTGTCCACTCCCCATTACATTCCTGTATATCTCATGAGATATTAATCTTTACCCAATACATTTGAGGGAGATATAGGTCCCACATATCTCATAATGAAAACCATATTTATATGAAACACAAGATCATAAAACATTCATCATATCATAACCCATGAAATGAGATGGGTTTCAGAAACATTTCATCATATCATAACCTGTAAAAAAGGAAGGTTTCAAAATCATTTAATAATTTCATAATAGTATAAACCTTGGAAATAGGAGTGGGTTTCATAATAATTTTATCATGGTTTAACCTGTAGAAGAGAAATGAGTTTCATAAACACCATTCCATCATAAGAATAAACCATTCAGAGAAAGAATAAAAATGGTATCATTGAATCATATCCCTAATAAAGCATAAGTAACCTCAAAGGATGTCATCTTAGATGGATACAGATTTGAAAGAAAATCACTTGGACCATTTCTTGGGGAAAATAACCTTTACCTGACAATCAATTTTTAAAACATAAGACATTTATTGAAGAAAATATTCTTTCATATTTTATAAGAACCTTTTAAAATTTTAAAAAAATTTAAAATAATTTTATTTGGAAATTACCATGAAAAATTATAATAATAAAATAATGGTCATGACTATGGGAAGTTTTATTTATTCCATACCTGACAAAACAAAGATTCCTTTTAAATTTTCAGCAAAAGACAATTGAGAATTATTTCGAAAATGACATGAAGATTCCATTAATTTTTTTTTTGTAAAAAGTAAAATGTAGTTGAAAATGTTTTTTAAAAATCATATAATAAAGATAAAACATTTTTTGAAACCTTTTTAGAAAACATGGTTTTGGAATAGAATGGATTTCCTACCAAAGAGAGAAATAAAGTTGGATTTTATTAAAAAAAATTCTAAATTATTTTAAGAAAAAAGTTTGGAAAAATGGTAATATTACTTTAAAATATCTTGAATAAACTTAGGATAATAGAATTCAATGATTTCATTGAGAAATTTACCATAAGTTTTTATCATCAGAAACATAATCATAAACAATCCTGATAAACAATTAGATTCTAACATAAAATCCTTACCTCTTTGGTATCATTGAATCGTAAGTCCCATGAAGGAATAAAATAAAATGGAATATAAAATGTCATGAATATAAATAAATTCATGATATTACACTTCAAATTCATGTATATACACCCCATGAAAGAATATAGGTTTATAACATGACATACGTCTCAAAGAAGTCAAATTGAGAAAAAAATACCTCACCTTAAGTCTTGAATTCTATAGTACTCATTAAAAGTTCATGTATAATAAATACAATTTTATTGTAAATTTATTTAAGGAAAATATTTATATATATCATACCGTATATTATTTTTATGACTTTTTATTAACCAATTATAAATAATTCCATGTTAAATTCATGTTTCTGGCAACAACTGCTTTGTTTTTTATATACGTTTTGACTTTTTATTTTTGGTCCTCTTACTTAGATCATGGTTTAATAATATAAAAATGTAAACCATGATATAAATATAATATATATTCAGTATATATATATTTAGAGTAATCCATAAAATTTAGTAAGAGGAAATTAAATACACCGTTCATGGAGATGGTAGACTGTACGTACGCATCAACGCAATTTCCATTTTTCTTATCATATTGAAAGAAAAGAAAGTAAATGATATATATTATCATTACATGATTATTTTAATAATAATTATATCATATAATTTCATTAAACCCATCTTTAACACCATCCATGTAAATTATGAATGTATCACATCGCTTCGCGTGGCGGTAGTATGCCGTACACACGAGTGATGTTATTGTATTCCCATAGAATGAAAAGTATGAATGTATATGTGATATAATAACTAAAAAGGAATAATGATATCATAAATATCATATAAAAATAATAAATCTATAATTATTTTTATCCTTTATAGGTGGTAATAGATATTTGAATGACATCGGTTCGTGAGGCGGTAGTCCACTACACACACAAATGATGATTTCATAACCCATTTAATAGAGCAGAGATAGTTTTAGGTCATGAACTAAACATAAAAACATATTTGTATATGTAAGATAATTTTTTTTATCACATCATAATGTAATAATTATAATTTATGGATGTGGGGGATGAAATAAAACAAAAATGATCATTTATGAATGTTACCTATTCTTTAGGTATCCTCCTTAGGTTTGCACCAAAATACATACTTGGTATGATTTATGTCTAAAATAAGGATTCTAGAATAAGATAAGGTAATTTATTTAGTTAATTATTTTATGAACCAAAAGGGTTTTAATGTGTGAATAATTTTGGAAAGTGTGTGGCCTTTTATAAGTGGGAGAGAGGGCACACTTGGTATTTTTTAAAAGAATTAGGTGTGCCCACATTTTTCACATGACACAGGGGGTCCAAAATAAGTAATTATCAAAACTTGGAGTTTTAAAGGTCTAAATATGGATATAAAATATTTTTTAGAAATTTTTATAGGTTATTTTAACCCTTATTAGTTTTTTTAAACCCTCAATAAACCCATTTTTACATTAATCACAGTAATTAATTTTTAATGTTTTTACTATTCATTTTGAAAAAAATTAAGTTGAACTTATCAGATAATATAAATTATTCTGATTAAAATTATGGAATCCATTTTTCCAAATTCAATTTACATAATTGGTAAAATATAATTTAATATTAATCCCATAGACACGATGAAAAAACGAGTTTTTAAAGGGAAAATGTTCAAAAGGTTATAAAGATTTTATATCAAAATTCAACATGAAATTGATTCCAATAAGATATATTATATTAATGGAGGTATAATTAAACAAATTTTACTTTAAAACCAATTTAAAATATAATATTATATTTATTAATAAATTATACAAAATGAAAATTTTCAATTAAAATTCAGTGCTTTTCATTATTCATCAAAAAATGAAACTTTTTAGAAAAATACAAAAAAATCACCCTAATATAATTTTTTCATGATGATTTCAAAAATGAATTTTATTTTATAAAATTAATTTTATAAAATTATTAAAAATTAATTTTATAAATTTTTCAAAATTAATTTTATTATTATGTACAAAAATAAATAATTATCATTTTTTTGAAAAAATAATATTTTTAAAACATATAAAGAGTTTTATAAAAATTAGGTACATTTTTATGAGTATGTTTTATTTATATAAAACCATTATACATAGTATTTTAAAGTTATTTATTACTATTAATATCACTAATTATAATGGATAGGTTATAACAGTCACATTTGAATTAAAATATTAATAATATATCCTGATTTTTTCAAAACTCAGTGATGTGTGTAGTGAAAGATAACCCATGGTTTCATGTAATGAAACATTAACCTGCTGTTGTGTATAATGAAATATATTAAGAAATTTAATTTATTTGAAAAAAAAATCATAAAAAATTCTCATGTTACATTCTACCCTCCTTAAAATGATTTTTTCCCATGAAATTCGTCACTTTGATATAAAAAAATAAAGATAATTTTGCCTCATCAGATCCTCATGTTCCCACATAGCTTCCTAAAACTGGTGGTTTCACTACAAAACTTTGAGCAGGTGAGTGGTGTTGTTTCATATAACTTTCTCTGTATGATCTATAATCTCTACTGGTTGTTCCTTATAACAAGGATCTTGCTCTAGTGGTATGACCTTTGAGTTAAATACATGTGAAGGGATAGGTATATACTTCATCATGAGAGATACATGGAACAAGTCATGGAATTGAGAGAGGTTTGGTCGAAGTTCCAAGTGATAAGATACCATCCTGATATGATCAATAATTTCAAAGGAAATAATATACCTAGGGATTATTTTCCTTTTCTTCCCAAATCTCATAGCCTTCTTCCATGGAGGATTTCTTAGACACACCTTGTCACTATATTAAAATTATAGGTCACACCAGTGATTTTTAATATAACTTTTCTACCAACTTTGAGATTCCTTGATTTGTTTATTAATAGGTCTAACCTTCTCTGCCATTTCTTCATCTATATTAGGTCTAATAAATTTATTTCTCCAAATTCATTCCAGCACATGGAAGTTTTAAATTTCTTTATATATAGGGATTTATAAAGAGCCATGTAAATTCTTGAGTGAAATATATTGTTGTAATAAAACTCAACTAGAGTAAGGTGTTGATCCCAACCACCTTTTAAATCCAAATAACAAGATATCAATATATCCTCTAGGGTTTTATTTTTTCTATCAAACTAACCATATATATAAGGACAATACATAGTGCTAAAACAAAACTATATCAAGTTATTACTGAAGAATTCACCAGAACATTGAGATAAACCTTAGATCCTAATCAGTTCTAATAGAATGTGGTACTCTATGCAACCTTACCACTTACTTAATGTATATCCTATAAAGCTAATATAGAGATAAGTCTTCTCTGATAGTGATTGAGTGTGCTGAATTAGTAAGGTGATCGACTAAAACCCATATAAAATTATTCCCTTTAGATGTTTTGGGGAGTGAAATGAAAAAATACATGGTGATATTTTCCCACTTCCATTTTGGTGTGTGTAATATATATAACACCCCGTTTGAATTTTGTCTTTTATAATTAACTTTCTAACATATAAAGCACTGAGATTCAAACGTTGTGATATATCTCTTCATACCATACCACCAAAAATATGATTTCAAACCTCTATACATCTTCATACTTATAGGATGAATAGAGAAGGAATAATTTTTTTCCTCTATCAACGCCTTCATAAAATATTGTATGAATGGAATGCATACAAGTTTTCTGAAACTTATCATTCCATCATGATTATGGTTAAAATCCGGAACATTTCTTACCTTCTTTTCTAGATCTATATCTTCCTTATACACCTCTTTAATCCTCACTTGGATAGATGTTTGAACATTCAATTGAGAAATATAACATTTTTCCCCTTCCTTCATGATTTCCAAATCCATCATTTGAAAATACAAAAATATTGGTTATTTTTTAATTCTCATCATAGATAGGCTAACATGATCCTTTATAATCAAATCACTAGCCACCTTGTTAACTTTCATAGGGTAGTAATGTATCTACCAGTCATAGTATTTAATTATATCTGACCATCTTCTCTGGTGCATATTTAGCTCCTTATATGAGAGCATATACTTTAAAATTTTATGATTGGAATATATATCAAAAAAAATTTGTAAGGATAATTCCTCTATATATTTAATGCTAAAATTTATACAGCTAACTCCAAACCATGAGTTGGGTAATTTTTCTCATGAATCTTCAATTTTCGTGATGCATAGGATATAACAATTTCATTCTGCATAATAATACATCCCAATACCTTCCTTAATTAATCACTATAGATTAAAAATATTTATCCACTATGGGGTAATGTAAGAATAGGTTTATTGACTAACCTTATCTTCAGTTCCTTGAAATTTATCTCACAGTCATTTGTCCATAGGAACTTTGATCCATTCCGAGTTAACTTGGTTAGAGGATTATATAGTCATGATAGATTATAAAAAACTATCTATAATATCCAGGTGAACTAAGAAAACTATAGATCTCAATCACCATTGTTGGTCTAGGACAATATTCAATATCCTCCATCTTGGATGGATCTATTAATATACACTCTCTTGAGATTATATGACCAAAAAATGAAAACTTTTTCATCCAAAATTCACACTTTGTAAATTTTTCATATAGTTTAACTTTCCTTAGGGTATTTAATATAATTCTCATGTGATCTTGATGTTATTCCTTTTTATTTGAATAGATATGAATATCATCTATAAAGACTATCACAGAATATTCAGGGAAATATCTAGAGACTCTATTTATTAAATCCATGAAGTTAGTGGGGGAAATTAGTAATAACTAATTACATCACTATATATTCATAGTGTCCATACCTTGTATGGAATGATTTATTAGGTAAATACTACTTATTAACCCTTAGTTGATGACATCCAGAACAAAGGTAAATCTTGTAAAAGTATTGAGCTACGTGCAGTTGATCAAACGAGTCATTGATATGGGGAATAATATAATCATTCTTAATTATGATCTTTTTCAGCTCTTTTTAATCAATATAGAGTCAACTTGATCCATATTTATTTTTAATAAAAAGAACAGGTTCACCCCAAGGTGACACACTTGGCCAAATGAATCCCTTGTCAAGTTTTTCCTAGAGTCACTTATTCAATTATCTCAACTCAATCAAGGCCATTCTACAGGGTTTCTTTAAAATTAGTATGACACTATGTATGAGTTATGTTAAGAAATAAACTTCATGTTTTGGTGTAAGTCTAGGAAAATCTTCTAGGAAGAAATTAATAAATTCCCACATAATAGGAATATCATCAATGTCAAGTTTCTCCCCTAACATTTGAGATAAACACCCATTATAAATGGAAATTAAGACCCATGCAATGGATGTGATCTCTATTGGTAGTTCATACTTATCATCACATTGATAGATGATCATAGTTTGGTTTGGAATATAAAATAGAACCTACCTTCCTTGATGATTTATGTGGTATTTATCTACAAAAATATAATCCATGCCCAAGATAGCAACAAATTCAACCAAATGAAGAATGAAAAGATTTTAAGGAAGCACATTACCACCAATGTAAACTAGAGAGGAATCATATAATTGAGATGTGATCATTATAACATTAGGGGTTTTCACTAATAATTCCACATCCAGTCGGTTGGGTGTCATCATGATACCCTTATAAAATTATTCATATATGAAAGAATGAATATATTCAAAGTCAAATAAGACACTAGAAGTTATAGAGTGGGTGGTAATTGTACCCTTCACAATATCGTTATCACATCCCTTGTAAGAAATAGTGATTGTATGATATTTCCCCTTTTTTCATGGATTAGTATGCTACTGAAATCAATTATTATCATTAACCTTTGGATTTCGGCATTGGTTAACATAGTTACCAGACTCCTTGCATTTGAAATACTAGAGTTTGGGTAGTGAATTCTATGAAGATTTATCTTTATTTGCATCATTATATAACTTATTCCCATCAATTTTTGAAATTAATTTCTATATAAACATAACTTTTACTCTTAAAAATTTAATAGACCCCTTAATACATTTTCCTCTATACTTCTTCCCACACTTTGAGTATAAAGGAAAGATCATCTTTTTCTATCCATGGTTCTTAGATTTTTCTTTTAATTATATTTTTCTATTCTTATCAAAACCTTGACATTGATAAGTAATTATAAACTCAATTTACACATTGATAGAATATTCCACAATCTCTTTATAGCTAATGAGTCTCTTATGGATAATGCACTTCAGAGGCTTTCTTTTAAGCCAATTAAGAATCAATCAACATTACTTTAA
Source organism: Viscum album (assembly GCA_963277665.1). Taxonomy (NCBI): domain Eukaryota; kingdom Viridiplantae; phylum Streptophyta; class Magnoliopsida; order Santalales; family Viscaceae; genus Viscum; species Viscum album. Next base: position 442,365,827 of record OY728120.1, on the reverse strand, counting down.
AGTTGGATAACAATACTAGATGTATACCTCCCAAGTCTTATAAAATTTTCCTCATAGGTGCTGATGGATTCATTATCCATTTTCTTTAACTAAAGGAAATAATTCTCCACATTTGTATAGAGAATATGAGGAAATTAATTATTAAAAAATAATTTATTGAACTCATCCCAATATAGGGAGTAAATTTCAATCTATTTCATCGTATTATTGATAAGATTCCACTATTTATCTTCTTCACCCTTCAAAAGGTAGACAACCAAAATGGATTTTTTATTTTCTAAAAACTAGAGAATGGAAAATATCTTTTCAGTGGTGCTGATACATTTCTCAACAACTAGTGGATCAACTGTTCCACTGAAACAAGGTTGATGTTGCATCATGATTATCTTAACAGAATGTTTTTACCTTCTATGTTTATTTGGAATTCCAATATTATTCATAGATTAAGAATGTAGTGTGGTCATAAAAAAATTTCATTACATATCCCATAATTTGTGGCTGATTAGGTGGATAATCATTACATTGTCTGTCACAATCAATATTAACAAAGTTCCTTTGGGTTCTAAACACTGACTAAAACCAAAAATCATAGTGTAAGAAACAATAATCATGATGGAGAACCATATAATCATGAAAAATCAATAATAGGATGCCTAAATCCTGAAAAATTATTTAATATATGACACCTTAAGTTTATCCTAGGTCATTCATGGTCACCATCTATTTAAATTCTTCACGATTGTTCATAAATAGTTTTTGAATTTATAAAGAAGATCCCCTTTTAGTGTCAAACTAGGTGTGAAGAAAGACCCCTTTTCATGCACTAGGTGATGATTAAGTCTAGCTCAATGCACCCTGTTTAGAGTTATTACCCCTAGGTATCTATGCTCCATATCAAAATCCACTTATAGTGTCCTTATAGGGATGTAATTTCTTCAAAACCACTCACTCCATCTTTTACCAAAATTCTATGAAATTTTCCTATACTTTGACTCATCCTTAGAGTTGCCCTTATAAATTTACTTAGGAATATCACTATGGTTTTCTAATAATAGGTTATAAAGGTTTAATGAACCTATTATCTTATAATAACTATAGAAACCCAATATTATCATACATAGATATTACATCATTTTTTATGAATATTCATTAAATTACACAAACACATGCCTAAGGACCGTAATAGTTTAGTGTATTTGGAAACTTAGAAACACAAATAACTTGTCCATTGATAAAATAAATTTTCTCCCAACAAGTACTCCGTATCGATAACCCTTCTTATTTATATCATACATAACATATTTATTCTAACCTAAGGAAAAGAAACATAAGAACGAGTGAGAAATATGATCATTAAGGGTAAAAAGGGAGATACATAATAATAACATGAACATAAGGGTATGGTAACATGATAATAATATTTGAAAACCATACCCTATGTATCAAAGATAAAAATCTTGATTCATGGAATAAATATTGGAAGTTTATAATACATAAATCATAAGATAATCAAAGAACATGATCCATGAGACCATAACATTGGAATAAGACATATATTTTTTTGTATACACATAAGAATGTATGATTATTTACATATTAGTAAAGGATAATTTCCATGGTTATCATAGTAGAATGAGTTCACTCCAAAAACCATCATTGTAGTCAAGGTTCACTCCCAAGACCATCATAGTGTAAAATTCCCTTACTAAACTGGGTTCACTCCTCATTCTAATCCTCTCTATCTCATGAGATATAAATATTTAACCAATGAATTAGAGGGAGATATTGGTCCCAACATCCTAATAATGAAAACCATATTTATTTGTGCTAAAATATAATAAAACATTGATCATATCATAACCCATGAAATGAAATTGGTTTTATAAACATTTCATCATATCACAACCTATAGAAAATAGATAGATTTCAAAATAATTTCATCATTTCATCATAGAATAACCCACAAAAAAGGAGAGGGTTTTATAATAATTTTATCACGGTATAACCCATGGAATAGAAATAAATTTCATAAGAATCATGCCATCAAAAACATAAACAATTCAAATAAATAATAATAATGGTATCTGATAAGCCTAATTTATATATACATTTTACTATAATTTTTTTTATATTTTTTCATTAAATTACTTGATAATTCACATGGTATGCATCTAATTTTTTAGTAATAAAAGCTTCATAAGATTACAAGGAGGATAGGTTGAAAAAGTCTCAAAATGTACAAGTACATATCATGTACCTAAATATCACTTCCTACCCCAAGCCGTGAAGCCATGCCATGACCATGCCGCGAAGCCTGAAGGAAAAATTCACCACACATCATGTACACCTAGGAAACCTCATGATTCTAGTAAAACCAGTTAGCAAGAAATCCATGAGGATCCCACACATAAGACAGCTGGATGCAGGGTACATGTCGTGAACACCCAGGACACGACATGTACCTGGTCAAACCTCTCAAATTTGTGAAATTACATGTGCCATGATGGAGATCCAAAATCCAAGGAAAATGATGCAGATCGAAGCTACACAATGTGTCCTTTAGGCACACATCATGATGATTTTTTCCAATATAATCATAAGAGAGGAAGAGAATTTGAGACACATTCAGATGAGCTTTTCCACTCCCTTTTGTTTCTATGTGAACTATTTATCCCTGTACCCCCTTCCAAACCCCAAATCCTTAGTGTTTTTAAATTTTCATTAATCTAAGAGTTGTAGAGATTCCTTTATTCAATGCTTTCCGATTCCATTTTGAAATCCAATTCAACTTCATTATTCTCTCTCAAGTAAGCATTTTGTTCATAATTATGATTTACATTAGGCATGTTTTATCCTCTTTTAAATCCCTGAACCCTGGTATGATTTCACATCAAATAATTAACATGTCAAACATGCTTTGTTTTGTTTATTTAAGTGATTCTCCTTCTCTAATTAGTATCTAAATTTCATGGGGGGGGGGGAATCAAGCCCGATGTATCTGTACAATTAAATAAACCTTTAATTCTAAACTTGGAAAGTCTAATTGAATTTGTAATTAGGATATAAACCAAGGGTATATCCCATTTTTTTGAATGTTCTTGACCATGATATAATCAATAAAATGAACCTATCATAATTTAAGTAGACTAAGATATGATTACTATCCCAAGACACTATCTTCCCTAAAAATCCAAACTTCATGCACCTAGGTTGTCGCTATCTCTCAATCATGGAATAATTACTTTCTAGGTAGAAATAGGTGGATAAGACCAAAGCTGACTGGTGACCTCTGTTTGATTCATAGACTAAGACATAGGATCTTGCCAAGATTAGAGTTAAAATCCATCCTTCACCCAGATACATGACTTGATTTCGACCCCTCATTCATATCATTTAAAGTAACCCTAAATTAGAAAGTAGATCAAACTCCCAAATAATGAATACTTCTTAAAGGGACTCACAAAAGAGTCTAGAATCCAGAATTCCCTAATCAAACAACGTTCTCTCTGTGGTTTAGACCCCATAATCCCACCACATTATGCCCTTGTAGTTAGAGAATGTTTTGGATAAATTTTAAATTCTAATTTGACTCATGCCTAGAGGAAGTAATGACAACAATGGGGCCACATCAGTATCCTTGGGTCATATCCCCAATAAAACATAAGAAAATTTAAAGTATGTCATCATAAATGGAGAAGGATTTTGAAAGAAAAATAACCTATAATGTTTCTTGAGGAAAATAAATTTTCTTTGAAAATTAAATTTTAAAACATAAAATGTTTTCAAAATATTTTTTTTTGAAAATAACATTGAAAACTTATAATGGAATATTTAAAAATCATTTAAAATATTTCTTAAGAAAAATAACTTTTCCTATTTGAAAATCACTTTTAATAGAATAAAACATTTTGAAATTACTTTTATTGAAAATAAACTTTAAAAATTATAAATTAATATTCAAAGTAAATAATTTTCATGATGACAGGAAGTTTTATTCATATTTCACATGTCAAAACAAATATTCCTTACACATTTTTGGTAAAATACAAATTGGAATTAGTTGGAATATGACATGAAGATTCCTTAATTTTCTTTTGTAAAAATTCAAACATGGGTAAAATTTTCTTTTAAAAAACATATAATAATAAAAAAAATTGAAAACCTTTTTAGAAAACATGGTTTTGGAAGAAAATAGATTTCCGCCCAAAGAGAGAAATAAAGTCAGATTTTATTAAAAACATTTTTTCAATTATTTTAAGTACCAAAGAGTGGAGAAAATTTTATTATTAATTTAAAATATCATGAATAACCAATGGATAATAAAATTCATGAGTTTGTTGAGAAATTTATCATATGGTTTTATTATCAAAAAGATAATCATAAACAATCCCGATAAACAATTATATTGTAACATAAAGTCCTTACCACTTTGTTAACTTTCAATCGTAAACCCATTGAAGGAATATAATAAAATGGAACTTAAAATATAATGAGGATAAATAAATATATTATATTACTTGTAAAATGGGATTTATATAGACCCTATAAATAATATAGGTTCATAACATAACATACGTCTCAAAGAAGGAAAATTGAGACAAAAATACATTACCTTAAGTTTTGACTTCAATCGTACTCATTAAAAATTAATACATAATAAATATAAGTTTATTATACATATATTATAGAACCATATTTATGTATATCATACCATATATTATTTTCTTATGACCTTTTATTACCTTTTTATTAACAATTCCATGTTAAATCCATATTTCGAGAAATAAATAATTTGTTTTTCAAGTATTTTTTGACCTGTTATTTTTGATAAAATTACTTAGATCATGGTTTTATCATCTCAAAAATATAAAAAATGATATAAATATCTTATATATTCATTATATATTTAACTATATTAATTGATAAAATTTAGTGATAGAAAATAAAATACACCGTTCATGGAGATAGTGAGTCGTACATACGCATGAATACTATTTACATTTTCTTATAATATTGAAAGAAAGAAAAGTAAATGAGATATATTATAATTATAGAAAAATTTATATTTAAAATATATCACATATATTAATTAAACCCATCCATAATACCTTCCAAGTAAGGCGTGAATGAATCACATCGCTTTGCGAGGTGGTAGTCCACTGTACACACGAGTGACGTTATCATATTTCCATAGAATATAAATTATGAAGGTATGTGTGATATAATAATTCAAAAAGAGTAATAATATCATAAATATAATATTTAAATAATAAATCTATTATTATTCTATCCTTTAGAGGTATTAATAGATAAACTAATGACATTAGTTTGTGAGGTGATAGTCCACCATACACATGAACGATGATTTCGTAACCCATTTGATGAAAGTGGAGGTTGATTTAGGTTGTTCCATTAACATAAAAACATATCAGTATATGGAATATACTAAGGTTATCATATCATAATGGTATAATAATAATTTAATTATGTGGAGGAATAAATAAAACAAAACCACTTGTTGATGAACGTTACCTCTTCTTCGGGTATCCTCCTTAGGTTTGCACCAAAATACTTCTTTGGTTGGATTTATGTAAGGAATAAATATTATAGGATTATATTAGGTAATTTGAAAATTTATTTGGGTAGTTATTGGAAAAAATGGTTTTATGGTGTGAATAAGAGAGAATAGGTGGTGTCTTATTATAAGTAGGGGAGAGGACACACTTGGTTGTTTTGAAAATAATTAAGTGCTCCATTGATTTTCACATGTTAAAAGGATAAAAAATGGACCATTATCAAACCTTAGAGGTTTAATGGTCAAAATATGTCCAAAAAATAGTTTTTATACATGTTTATAGGTCATTTAACCCTTATCTTTTTAGTTTAACCCTCAATAAACCCATTTTCACCTTAATTGTAGTAATTAGTTTTTACTATTTTCACTATTCATTTTGGTCAAAAATTAAATTAGAATTATTAGATAATATAAATTATGATAATTAAAAATATGGAATAAAAATTTCCAAATTCAATTCACACAAGTGAAAAGAATTAATTTAAAATTTATCCCATAGGCGCGATGAAAAAGTGTATTTTTAAAGAGAAAATATTTAAATGTTTAAAAATATTTTATATCAAAATTACAAATAAAATTGATTAAAATGACCTATATTATATTAATTGATTTATAATTAAACTAATTTTACTTTAAAACCAATTTAAAATACAATTTAACTTTATAAATAAATTAAATGGAAAGGCGGTTTTTAATTAAAATTCAATATTTTTTACTATTCATTAGAGAAAGAAACATTTTAGAAATTCACAAAAATTCACCCTAAGATAATATTGATATTATGATTTAAAAAATTAAGGTTTTTTTTTATCAAATTAATTTTATAAAAGTATCAAAAAATAATTTTATTATTGTGTAAAAAATAAATAAAAATCATTTGTTTTTGAGAAAATAGTAATTTCAAAACTTATAAATAATTTTGAAAAAATTAAGTACCTTTTTAAAAAAATGTTTTATTTATATAAAAATAATATAATTAATATTTAAATTTTATTTATTACTATTCATATATTTATTTTTAATTTCATGGTTAAAACAGTCGCATTTGAATAATAATATTAATAATATATCCCAGTTTTGTTAAAACTTAGTGTCGTGTGTAGTGGAAGATAACCCAATATTGAATGTAACACAATCATAAATGGAGAAGGATTTTGAAATAAAAATAACCTATAATGTTTCTTGAGGAAAATAAATTTTCTTTGAAAATTACGTTTTAAAACATAAAATGTTTTCAAAATCATTTTCTTTGAAAAAAACATTAAAAACTTATAAAGGAATATTTAAAAATCATTTAAAACATTTCTTAAGAAAAATAACTTTTCCTCTTTGAAAATCACTTTTAATAGAATAAAACATTTTGAAACTAATTTTCATTGAAAATAAACTTTAGAAATTATAAATTAATATTAAAAGTAAATAATGTTCATGATGACAGGAAGTTTCATTCATATTGCACATGTCAAAGCAAATATTCCTTTCCCATTTTTGGTAAAATACAAATTGGAATTAGTTGGAAAATGACATGAAGATTCCTTAATTTTCTTTTGTAAAAATTAAAACATGGGTAAAAATTTCTTTTAAAAAACATATAATAATAAAAAAAATTGAAAACCTTTTTAGAAGACATGGTTTTCGAAGAAAATAGATTTCCGTCCAAAGAGAGAAATAAAGTCGGATTTTATTAAAAACATTTTCTCAATTATTTTAAGTACCAAAGAGTGGATAAAATGGTATTATTATTTTAAAATATCATGAATAAACAATGGATAGTAAAATTTATGAGTTTATTGTGAAATGTATCATATGGTTTTATTATCAAAAACATAATCATAAACAATCCTAATAAACAATTATATTGTAACATAAAGTCCTTACCACTTTGGTAACTTTCAATCGTAAACCCATTAAAGGAATATAATAAAATGGTACTTAAAATATAATGAGGATAAATAAATAAATTATATTACATATAAAATGAGATTTATATAGACCCTATGAAATAATATAGGTTCATAACATAACATACGTCTCAAAGAAGGAAAAGTGAGACAAAAATCCATTTACTTAAGTTTTGACTTCCATCGTACTCATTAAAAATTAATACATAATAAATATAAGTTTATTATACATATATTATAGAACCATATTTATGTATATCATACCATATATGATTTTCTTATGAATTTTTATTACCCTTTTATTAACAATTCCATGTTAAATCCATATTTAGAGAAATAAATAATTTGTTTTTCAAGTATGTTTTGACTTGTTATTTTTGATAATCTTACTTAGATCATGGTTTTATCATCTCAAAAATGTAAAAAATGATATAAATATCTTATATATTCATTATATATTTAACTATATTAATTGATAAAATTTAGTGATAGAAAATAAAATACATCGTTCATGGAGATAGTGAGTCGTACGTACGCATGAATACTATTTACATTTTCTTATAATATTGAAAGAAAGAAAAGTAAATGAGATATATTATAATTATAGAAAAATTTATATTTAAAAAATATCACATATATTAATTAAACTCATCCTTAATACCTTACAATTAAAGCGTGAATGAATCACATCGCTTTGTGAGGTGGTAGTCCACTGTACACACAAGTGACGTTATCGTATTTCCACAGAATATAAATTATGAAGGTATGCATGATATAATAATTCAAAAAGATTAATAATATCATAAATATAATATTTGAATAATAAATCTATTATTATTCTATCCTTTAGAGGTATTAATAGAGAAACTAATGACATCAGTTTGTGAGGTGGTAGTCCACCATACACATGAACGATGATTTCGTGACCCATTTGATGGAAGTGGAGATGGTTTTAGGTTGTTCCATTAACATAGAAAATATCAGTATATGGAATATACTAAGTTTATCATATCATATTGGTATAATAATAATTTAATTATGTGGAGGAATAAATAAAACAAAACTACTCATTGATGAACATTACCTCTTCTTCGGGTATCCTCCTTAGGTTTGCACCAAAATACTTCTTTGGTTAGATTTATGTAAAGAATAAATATTATAGGATTATATTAGGTAATTTGAGCAAGTTATTTGGGTATTTATTGGAAAAAAATGGTTTTATGGTGTGAAGAAGAGAGAATAGGTGGTGTCTTATTATAAGTAGGGGAGAGGACACACTTGGTAGTTTTGAAAATAATTAAGTGCTCCATTGATTTTCACATGTTAAAAGGATAAAAAATCGACAATTATCAAACCTTAGAGGTTTTATGGTCAAAATATGTCCAAAAAATAGTTTTTATACTTTTTTATAGGTCATTTAACCCTTATCTTTTTAGTTTAACCCTCAATAAACCCATTTTCACCATAACTATAGTAATTAATTTTTACTATTTTCACTATTCATTTTGGTCAAAAATTAATTTGGAATTATTAGATAATATAAATTATGATAATTAAAAATTTGGAATAAAAATATCCAAATTCAATTCACACAAGTGAAAGGAATTAATTTAAAATTTATCCCGTAGGCGCGATGAAAAAGTGTATTTTTAAAGAGAAAATATTTAAAAGTTTATGAAGATTTTATATCAAAATTACAAATAAAATTGATTAAAATGACCTATATTGGATTAATTAATTTATAATTAAAATAATTTTACTTTAAAACCAATTTAAAATATAATTTAACTTTATAAATTAATTAAATTGAAAGGCGGTTTTTAATTAAAATTCAATATTTTTTACTATTCATCAGAGAAAGAAACATTTTAGAAATTCACAAAAATTAACCCTAAGATAATATTGATATTATGATTTCAAAAATTAAGGTTTTTTTTATCAAATTAAATTTCTAAAAGTATCAAAAATTAATTTTATTATTGTGTAAAAAATAAATAAAAATCATTTGTTTTTGAGAAAATAGTAATTTCAAAACTTATAAATACTTTTCAAAAAATTAGGTACCTTTTTATAAAAATGTTTTCTTTATATAAAACTAATATAATTAATATTTAAATTTTATTTATTACTATTCATATATTTATGTTTAATGGCATGGCTATAACAATCACATTTGAATAATATTATTAATAATATATCCCAGTTTTGTTAAAACTTAATGTCGTGTGTAGTGGAAGATAACCCAATATTGTGTGTAACAAAATCTTAACTTGGTGTTTTATATAACTCAAGATATAATGAAATTTATTTTATTTTAAAAAAATCATAAAAACTTAAGGTTCTATACTAGTAAATACCCATACCCATTTCCACTCAAGTGTATTCACCTAGATGTACCCATCCTTCATTGATTAGGGATTTCCATGCATGCATCTTACACTCCTGAATCATGGGATTAAAAGTGATGAAATAATTCCTTATGTTTAATGATATATATGGCACACTTATGAATGAAAATGACATGATTATGATGGGTTGGAGCAAAATTATATATCCCTCCAATGCATTGGGTAATGTTTTTGTCTCATGGTACATTATTTATGGGATTAAGGAGTGAACCTAATCCATTATGATACTTTTTACACTATGTGATGTTGTGTTGGAATTTAGCCTTGAATTCTGATTAAGTCATGTAATATGTTGTTTCTACATTCCTATATTTCCTTGATTTTATCACAATACATCATACCTCATTTTTCAAGGTTATGATTCTAACACATTTTGTGTCTCGTTGATATTCTTATTTAGTCACATGTATTAATTTAATTATGTTTTACTTTTATTATTACCTTACTAGGCTTTATAGCTCACCCAATTCTTATATACATCCCCATGTTATCCCATCAAGTTTTAGAAGATCCATAGAATATATTCACATGTTATAGAGTTTTTAAATAATATATTTTCTTTCATTTTTCAAGTTATTATGTTACATACCTAAATACCCAAAGACACTAGGCCTCATGATATTATGGGTTGTGGTAGGTGTATCATTTTGTAATAAATCATGAATTAAAGTGTATTAAAATATAGGTTTTATTTGACTGGGTTCACTCTCTAGTCCCATATATATTATCTGATGAGATAAAAAAAATTTACCTGACACATTAGAGGTCTATAACAGACCCACCCATAATATAATGATAAAACACACACACACACACATAGATATATATATATATATATGTGTGTGTGTGTGTGTGTGTGTGTGTGTGTGTTCCACATGATCATGAAAAAATTCATAATTACATCATAGCTTAATTAACCCATAAAAAAGAAATGGATATCATGAAAAATTTAACATAATATAATAATAATACATCTAGAGAAATAAGATGGGCGGTATCATTAGATCATATCCCTAGGGAATCATAATAAACATTAAAAGATGTTTAAATATATTAAAATACATTAATAAGATCATTAGAAAATTAGATTGAAAAATAAAAATAACATTCCTTTTCATTTATTAAATTTTAATAAAAAAATTCAAAAAAAATGAAAATAGTTGTTACATTGGAAAACCTTGAAAAATTGTATAGGAATATTTATTATTAAAAATAATTATAAAATTATAAAAATGAATTCATGTAGAAAGTGTTAAAAATGGAATATTATTTTTACACTTTTGTTAAGAGAGTATAATTTTGTAGAAAAACCTGCATTGAAAATGTTAAAAAAAATATTACTTTTGTAATTAAAATCAAGTACATTGAAAAATACATAAAAAATAAACAATATTATTATGGAGTATAAATATTCTTGACCAAAAAGAAGAGATAAGGTATGATTGATTTACAAACATTATTTCAGTAAAATTTTGAACCAAATTGAGAATAAATGGTAAGAATAAATATAAAACCCCTAAATAAAAAAGGTTAATAAAATAGATTGTTTTTAAATAGAAAAAATAATTTCCTCAAATAAAAGTTCAAACATACAAAATATTAAAAAAAATGTTATTTCCAAGGAAACCCTTATGGATTTGGTAACTTTTGAATGATAATACATTAAAATAAATAACATGATATGGATTTTTAAATCAAATTAATTAAATTATAAATATGGTATAATAAATTTATGGGGAAATATATAAACCACATAAATAAATAATGGGGTGAATATAGAACCTATCTCAATGAGATAAAATTGAGATGATAAATCCCTTACATTACTACCGACTTCCATGAAAGCACTTTTACCTCCTATATAATAACCATAATCATATTGATAAATTATTTCATAACTTTATTCATATATATTAACTTTCATACACTTCAATTATAATTATTAATTACACGTATATTAGTCATTTATAGTTTGTTTTCATCATGGAATGTTAATAATATTGATCATTTCATAAAAGCTTCATAATGGAGATGTCGATCCTCATTATTTGATACCAATAAAATCATTCCCATATTATTAAATGTAGTTAAATAAATGTTATACAATAATTTATGTATCCCCTATTCATTTTATAGAAATTATGGGTATGGTTTACACGAATGAAATCCATGAAAACACTTTCCAAGTAATTTATTAATAACAATGAGTTACATAATATTAATCATTAATTTTTATGTAATTATTTAGAACTAATTTTTTTACATACATTAATCTTTATTATCATATATTAACAATATTAATGCCTTGATATTTATTAATGTTAAAAATAATGATGCTAATAAAACATCATTCCCGTAGGTTGTTAAACTAACCTAAACAAGAACATTATATACTAGTGAATGAATATAAGGCCCCAATCTTAATCATTAAATAATATTTAGTTAAGTCAATAATTTGAATTTATTTAAAATTATGGATCTTTTCACGTTTAGAGATTTAGATAGCTAGGACTTAACTCATACATAACAAATCAAATATTTCAGAGTAGATACTTCTACTCACTACCCTTTTTTTCATAAAATGAAAACTTTTAAACAGAAACATGGTTTTTTTTCATGTTTAATCATAATAACTTTTCCTTGATCCCATTCTTGACTCTATTATCATTTAAATCCTATGAAAAACATTTAAAACTTGGGATGAGCAAAAAAAGGTTAGTAAAGGATACACAAAGAAGGAAAATAGTTAGTATTTCAAAAACGTATAAACCATGAATAATTTATCATAATGTAATACTTTTCACCTCTAAGAAGTATTAAATACACTTCACTAAATATAAGCTCATTGCTTACCTTTTTTTAATAAAAATATTACCATAAAACCCATATAAAGCACATATAACATATAAAGGTAACTTTTGACATAATCATACTTAAATGGAATAACCATACACTAATCTTACCCGCATATTACCCTTATAAATGGAATAGCCATATGACAAACTTCCATACATATAACTCTTACAAATGGAATAACCACATGACCAACTTCTATACCCAATGCATTAGAGGTTATAACATAACCACCAATCCTTGGTTTATCATAGAACCAACCATTTTTTGTTTATCACGTAATCACACACCTTTGGTTTATCACATAACCACCCATAAAATTTCCAAGTACCATTATATAATTATAACACATAAAATATTTCAATTATCAACATTTCACTCATAAAATTTCATTTTCAATCACCCGAAATCATTTCAAGATTTTGAAATAGTCAATCCACTTTCAAAATCATTTTCAAAACTAAAACACCCAAAATGTGAATAAGGTATTTCTTTTCCTTTTAAAAAAGTTAAAGCTTATATAGGAATCCAAATATCAAATAACTGTTATGGGGGTAGAGAAGCCGTTGTCTCTACATACATTAAAAAACATTCCTTTTGTCATTTTTTAAATAAATTAAAATGATTCATATAAAAAGATTCCTCTAGAAAAACATGGAATGAATTAAAATTCAAATGGGTTGATTATACAACTTATAAAATAAGGTGGTGTATAACATCAAAATATCCCTCAATGAAAGGAGATTGAGAAGAATTCCCTTACCTTGAGTTTGATTCATCACCTATGTTCTCTATTCTTCTTAAATAATAAACTTAGGTTAATTTATAATTAATTTTAACCTTTTAATGTTTTTTATTTCTTTTATATCATTAATTATCATGTTATAATAATAAGTTAATTATTTGAGTTCTTATTGGACATTTTATAAATATTCAGTACTTGAGTTGAAAATGAATATGGGTTGATGCCACTAGTCCATGTGGTCATAATTACTTCACCTCTAAAATAATATTAATGACATTATTATTATTATTTTTATACATAAATCAAACATTTAAATAAAACCATGAAGTGTGGATATGAAAAATGAACAACGTTATAATCATGGAGATGGTAAGTCGTACGTATGCATGAGTAAAATTTTCCATTTTTCATTGATCGTTATGGAAAGAAGTTAAGTGTTATTTTATATTTACATAATGATAATAAATCAACTAATATAATATTAATCATATATATATATATATATATATATTATACATGTGATATAATGAATAAAAATGAGTCACATCGCTTGGTGGAGGTGATAGTTCCCACATACGCACGAATGACATTATCATTTTTATGCGCATGGAAAGTAAGAACATAATTGATATATTATTATATTATAATGATTAATATTTATTTAATATCACATATGAACACTAATTACATTATTATAACCATTCATGATAGATGGTTATGGAAAATGAATTAGATCGGTTTGCCGAGGTGATAGTTCACACATACACACGAATGATTAATTATTTTACCATTTAATGGATGTGGAGATGGGTTTAAATAATTATATTAACATAATAAAATCTCATTATATTTACAATAATGTAGTCATTATTTCACCTTGTAAGACAAAATTTGAAGGAATTGGAAGAAGAAATAAAATAGAAATATGTAAATAAAAACATTACCTTTCCTTCAGATGAGAACTTTCTTAACACCTTAACATCATTAAGAAGGGTGTTATGCCTTAAATAATACCACAATAATGTGTTTAGGGACTCTATGAAGGGTTCGTTAAGATATTGGCTAAACCAAATGGTTTTTGAAGTGTGAGTAATAAAAAGGAATGAGTGCCTTTTTATAGAAGTGGTTAGGGGAACCCATGGAATTATTAAAAGTATTAAATTAATATAAATTTATTTTCTATTAAAAATGGTCCCAAACTGATTTATTTCAAATATATGATGATTTTTTTGAATAATAATAATAAAATTAAAATTATACAAGTTTTTAGTATTTTTTAATCCTTATCTTTTTATTTTAACCCCTTTTAACTCTTACCGATTTATCAAGTGATTTACGCTTTGAGGGTTAAAATAATTACCAAATCTTGCTAAATGACTAATGAATGAATCAATATTGAATATTTTAAACTTACATAAACTTTTAGGTAGAATATTATATTTTTTATAAATTTTATATCATTTAATTTAATATTTTATATTTTAAAATATGAATTATGCCAATTTTGATACAATTCATTACATGATTTTTTTTAAAAAGCATAACCACTTGATTACTTTAAAAAATTACATTAAATAAATCCTAACATGTAACATTCATCCATAAAATTCGTGAATGACATAAAATATTTAAAATTATATTTATTTTTATATTATTAATATCATTTATTTGATTATTTCTTTAATAAATCTTTTAATGCATCATCTTTGTGTCATAATTAAATTAACTTATTTAATTTCTAAATTTTTTAAATAAATTACCATGATTTAGGTAATACTTTATATTTATAATTAATATTCATAGTCTAATATATCTCTTACATAAACCCGTATTAAAATTGTTTTAGTAAGAAGAGACATTTTCATGAAAAATTTGTCTTTACTTTAAATTAAATGTTATAAATGTCATAATCACACCCAAGTGGATTCCAAAGGTCTCCATTTTGGAAAAATAATGATAATTGATGATAATAACTCATCAAATAATATTATTATAAGTGTTATGGTAATTTTATAAATTATAATATTAGTATACCTTTTATTAACCTATTTACCTTTAACCATAGTAAATAAAATACTAAATTTACTATTCACCAAAAATTATTTTGATCCTATTGGACCAAATTTTTCATACTTAGTAAAACCATATATGAACATTTTTTAAAATTCAATTCCCATAAGTTGTTAAATTAGGTTTAACACTAATCTCATAGATGGATCTAGAAAACATGATTTTTTAAGTAAAACATTCAAAAGTTCACATAGTTTTTCTATTTAATTTTAATTTAAAAAGGAATCCAATGAACTAAATTTTATTAATTGATTAAAAAATCATCTAATTACACATTAAAAACTTGTAAAATTATAATATAACAATATAAATAAATTAGATGAAAAGGCATTTTTGAATTAAAATGCGGTATTTTTCACTATTCATTAAAATATATATTTTATTAGAAATATACCAAAAATTAAAAACAAGTAAATTTTGATGTCTGAATTCAAAATAAAAAGTTTATTTTTTCAAATATAACATATAAAAGTGAAAAAAACTATATTTAAAAAGGGGTTTTCATCAAAAAGTGGTAAAACTACCTTTTAAAAATATTATAGTATTTTATGCTTAAAATTGGATTTATTCTCATTTTAAGTATCTAAAGTTTATTGAAAGAAAGAAAAAATATATAATAAACATGTGTAAGAATAATATAATTATTTATGTTCATTCCCACCAATGCAATAGATTTTTGATAACTACCATTTAAAATAATAATATTACAATATATTATTTTTTTGGTATAACTCAATATTGTGTACAATGAAAGATTTCAAAGAAACCCATTATTGCGTGTTGGGTATGATATCAAATATAGTGTCCCTTCAATTTAAAATTACTATCTAATTCATAAATATTAATAAACATAGAAAATTAATATTCTAAAATTACTTGGGATGTTACATCCTTCCCACCTTTTAGAAATTACATCCTTACAATTTTAAATTTGGGCTTGGTAAATTCATTTAAATACCATTTCGGAAAAAGATTCAATAAAAAATCCACTTTAAAATAATTAAAGTGAAGTAAAAAGGGGACACAAGATTAAAAATACTTGGGTGCCATGTAGGAAAACATGGATATGGAAGAGAGAACTATCCATCATGTTCTGATGGAGAGTGATAGAAAACATTGTCAGGAAAAAGTTAAAAATCACAAAGATATAAATTTGTGATATGTTAAACACTCTTTGATTTCATAGTAGGAAATTTAAATGGATAATGTTTCTATTATAATATCCTTTTTCATAAAGTTGTGGAATTTATTTACTTCCTTGACTAAGAACATAAAGAAACATACTTACTTGATAAGTATAGTTTCATCCTTTAATAATTTTCCATCACAAAATCATCTTTTAATCTAAATGATGAATATTCAAGATGAATTTTTCATGCCTGAAGAACTAGAATCAACTTATAGATAACCAAATAATCCATAAAAGTTTAACTAAATATTTATCTTGTCTTGAAACACTAACCAAAACCAATGTGGTTGGGATAAGATAAAATAATTCTCCAAAAAGAATAAACCATTTGATGATGAAAAACTACTTTTAATCTCAAAAATTCAACTATAATATCAAAAATTAAACATATAAGATTCAACAAATAACTTTCCTTAAAATTACTCAAATAAACCCAACTATTATTGAAACCCAAAATTCATAAGGATTTGATTACATAGTCTTCCATGATAAGTTTTAATATTTACCTCCAAATAACATAAATCATTCGTAATATATCGTACCAAAAAGTAATTTTCTAAGCACATATTCTCTATGATAGGTTAATAATTTCCATAAATAACCTAATTCCCTATAATTACACAATTAAAAATCACAGATTCTTCCAAAATATAATTCAACCAATACTCCTCAAATAAATTCCCATAGTACTATATTTACCTTAATCGTATAAAGTTCCCAAAATAGTAAACATCTTCCAATACAACCTTTATCACTTAATACCCAAATCATTTTTCATTGATAAAACATAAGTTACCAAAATCACCTTATTATTATTTCATCAACTATTTAACTAAAAATAAAAAGTCTTTATAACCATGTAATTCACATAGGCCAGTGGTAGGTGAGAAATCCTTATTGCCCTTTGGTTTTGGGTTTGATTCCTATAGCTTGGTCTGACGCGACGTGTTGTCACCCTTCCTATGGGTTGTCACCCTTCCTGTGAGTTGTCCTTTTTCTAAAAATATATAATTCTTATAACTCTTATAACATTCCCAAAATGAGATAAAATATTCAAAATTAACCATAACATTTTTTAACCTCAAAGGTTCTCTCATACCTTTTATTTTGTATCCTAAAATTTAATAACCCTTAATTACCTCAAAAAAAGATCATAAGAACCCTAAAGGTTATTCATAACTTTATAATTATGTTTACACAAGAAAAGATAATTCTTAATCGAATAACATTTTTACATAACAAACTTCGGGGTTACACATACTAGAAAATTATTCCAAAGTAATACCATCATCAAAAGAACATTAATAATTTTAAAAATTTCATTATATATAAATCTAACATAACTCTTGAATACCTTATATATAGACTTCTTAACAATTAAAAATTCCTCATGTTCCCTTAACCACAATTTTACATCTTATTTATTAATACTTCTTTCCTACAAACAAAAACATGAATCATGTCCTAATAATAAATAATGTCAAAACATGTGTCAAGAAATAATCCATACCTTTAAAATGTCATTTTCAATTTCCCCATATTATATTATAATGGTATTAGTACTGATAAACTTATATTTTTACGGCCTGTATGATATCATTCCCGAACCTTCTTTGTAGGACATCTATTTTCATAATGACCATACTCTACACATTTAAAACATTCAATTGATAACTTGAAAAGAACTTCTTTCCCTTTCCTAGAGTCAACTTAATGTTTCCTTTTTCCTTGGTAGGTTATTACTTTATTACATTCTTTACCGCATCCATAACACATTCCTATACCTTTAAACATTTTCCTAGGTGTTGAGTTCCACATCATTGACACATATATTGATGAACACTCTTACCCTTATGATCATTAGTACCTGAAATTCTATAGGTATCTGTTTCTCTCATATATGATGCATCAGAAAAATCCCCAAGGTTAAAGTGGTTAATCCTTACTCTAGATAGTTGGTTTAGAATAAACATGAGAGTTCTCATTGCAGCTACCATTTCATTTGGTAGCTTATTCAGATAACCACCACATTTTTCTTCACATCTATTGTTACTTTGGTGCCTGTTGGATCCATCCATTCACTAAAACCAAAAAGGTTTGTGTGAGTATATCAATAAAATCATGATATACTATCTTATGAGGAAGATAAACACTAAGTTATACTTATTCATGATATCTCAAACTCATTCAATTTATCTAAAATAACTATAAATCTTTCTATTATGCTTACCATTGTGGTTATATATAACTAGTAACTTATGATTAAATTTCACAATAACTTCTAAAGTTTTCTAAACCTTACTTTGATAGAAATGATAAAACACTATTTTTTTTGAATATTTTATTGATAATAAATGATATAATTTCCTCACATTGTGTTAAATATGTTTATTTATAAAATATTTGGGATTTGATCATTCATTTAAAAATTTGGTGAAAATTCCAGTTTTACCCTTTATAGTGCACTGTAGCATTTCGAAGATAAATATTTTTATATTTATTATTGGAATTTTAAATTTTTTAAAAGTGTTCCTAGATTAATTTTCTACAACTTTTATTCAGGACACTAGAGCTAAAGAGTGCATTTGGTTGTTGAAAATGGTCCATGAAATCAAAGTTGGGCTGGACTCGACAGAATGGACATGGGTTCTGTATTTGGGCCATATCATCTCCATCCGGGCTTTGATTGAACCCAAATTTTGAGGAAATCTCGGGGAAATGATTTGTCACAAATCATCCTTCTAGAAGGCCGGTCCATTCACACGTTTTGGAGGTCAAATGAGCGATGAAAGTTGCATTAAAATATTTGGCCTAGATTTCCCATTCACACTTTAAACCTCTTTAAACCTAGCCTCCCCTCCACTCTATAAATTAGTGTTTTTCTCATTTGGAGGGGTTGGGACGTGAATTATGAGATTGGAGGAAGAGGATAATTTGTTTCGCCAAAATTCTATAACCATTGTAAGAGGGGTAGATCTTGAATCAAGGATCCCCTCATCGAAGCCTCCTTCTCTTCTTCATTTTATAATGTTTTTATTTGTGTAATAAAATTCTTTGATATTCTTTTATTCCTCATATTTTCTTCTATTTTGTTTAAATTTATTCTTCTCTTAATCTTACTAATTGGGTTTTAATTCTTGAGTATAAGCATTATTGGGTTATACCCATTATAAACCTTTGCACATGCAAAACGCTTCTATGATGATTACCCCACCCATGGAAGAGTAGTCTTTTAGAAATCGATCTATATTCTACCCTATTCATTTAATTATTTTTAATCATTGAGATACTATAATTCACTTAATATGATCCATGAATTGTGTTTTTAAATTGTAAGAAACTAAGCAAGCAATTGAACAATTAACACAAAAACACGCGAGGTCAGGATTTTGTGTAAATTGTGAGAGCGCGATCTTAATAGGTAATACAAGACCATATGAGATAAATTTGTAGAGTTAAAATATAATCCCTAAAAAAATTCATCCTCATTTCCAGAATTGATATGTGCCTTAATTTACCACTGAACATAAGATATCCTTAGAACATCAATCAAAGTACGATGCTGTGATTACATGTTCCGAAGATAACCTAGGGTTTAATTAACTTCATCTTTGTGGTAAGGTTAATTATAGTAGGGTTCGGGGGTTAAAAAGTTAAGGGGTCATAATCATGTGGATGTTAATTTAAATTATAATGATAAATAATTTATTGAATAGGTAGAGTTATATCGATTACTCCTTTTAAAATATTTTCTAAAAAAACATCTTCTTGTTGTGTCTTTTTAATCAAACTTTATTTCAAAATTAAAAACAAAAAAAATGCAATCTTCTTCCAGAAAACTTCTTCAAGTTTTATAAACTATAAACAACAACCCCACATCCTTTCAAGTAGTTTTTTATTCTCTTTTATTTTATTTCTATAATACCTCTGAAAAGTTTTTTAATTCACTTCCTCCTTTGAAATACGACCTTGGTCAGCCACTCTGTTGCACCTAAGTACCCCAAAATCACACTAATCATTTGAGGGCGCCCATGACAACGCTCTTCCAAATTTGTGTCATTTCTGGGGAGGCAAGTAATTATTTCAACCAATTAGAGGTATTTATTTTATTTTACATTTTATTCTCTCCCTCTCTTCTTTCTTCCTTATTTACTCAATCTGATTTTTTTCTTCTTCTTTTATTTTCTTCTACTTCTTTTTGGATCATCAAATCAAACTTCTAATTTTTATTTTACTATGGTCCAATTTACTTCTTTTTATCTTTCATTGATTTATGACACGAACTAATCCCAAATATCTCTTAGATCTTGACCCTGAGATTGAACGCAGCCTTAGGGCTCAAATCAGACATTCTTAGTCTACGGGAAGTTTCAACATTCAACCAGTTGGAGAATTACTCCAATATCAGAACATTGAAATTGGAAGTAATTCAAATTCAACCATAAAACAAGAACCAATGGCTGAAAATAATGGAAATGAAATTAATATAACCATTCGAGAATTGGTTGCACCAGATATTAACTATCAATCAAATTGCATTGCATATCCAAATATCGAATCAGACTTTGAACTAAAATCTTGGTTAATTCACTTACTTCCAAAGTTTCATGGCCTCTCTGATGAGGATCCAAATAAACATTTGAAATAATTTAATGTGGTTTTATCAACCCTAAAACCTATAAATTCCTCTGAAGATCAAATAAAACTAAGAGCATTTCCATTCTCACTTGATGGAGCTGCGAAAGACTAGATGTATTATTTACAACCCGAAGATGTAACTTGTTGGAACAATTTAAAACGTCTTTTCTTGCAGAGATTTTTTCTAGCATCGAGGACCAATTCAATTCGTAAGGATATCTCAGGGATCAATCAAATATAAGGGGAGTCAATGTATGAGTATTGGGAGTGATTTAAGAAGTTGTTTGAAAGCTGTCCATATCACCAAATCAGTGAGCAACTACTCATTCAGTACTTCTATGAAGGACTCACACCTACGGAGAGGAGCATGGTTGATGCTGCAGCTGGAGGAGAATTGGTGGACAAGACACCAGTAGGTGCATGTGCGTTGATCGACAAGATGGCCCAAAACTCCCAACAATTAGGCGATTGAGGTACACCACATGTCAGGGGAGTACATCAGGTAAGTCCATCTTCTCTTGAAAGTCATTTGATTGATACCAAGTTGGAAGAATTGAAAACTATGGTGAGACAGATTGCTTTGGCACAAAATACATCCCAACCCCCTCCTTCAAGGCCTTGTGGCCTTTTCACTGAGACAAGCCACCCAACTGACTGTTTCCCACAACTCCAAGAAATAGAAGATTGTGCAGCAGTGTTCCCTGGGAGACCATATCAGCAGCAGCAACAGACGTACCCCCAAAAGAAGTTTGATTCATTTTATCCAACATACAACCAAGGGTGGAAGGATCAATCGGACATGAGGTATGGCTCTGGGCAACAAAAAAGGCCCCCTTTTTAACCAAACTTCTAGCAGCATCCACCTTAACAACAGGTTTTCCAACAACCCCAAAGGAGATTCGAAGCTCAAAAATCAGCAAGTCAGCAACAAGGGAATCTACAAAACAAGGTATCTCTAACACTGATGATCTTTTAAAACAAATTGTTCTTAATCAAAATAATGAGATGAATATTCAAGTTTCAGAGTTGAGGGAGTTGAAGACTCAAATGAGCCAAATTGCCACTGCCCTCCATGAACTAGTAAGTAAGAATTCTGGAAGTCTTCCTTCCCAACCCACTCCAAATCCAAAGGGGAATGTTAGTGCCATCACATTGAGAAGTGGGAGAAAATTGAATGATACAACTGCACCTACCATTCCATCGGGATTCACCTCAACTCCAGAGAAGCCACATTTCATACCAACTGATGAGAAATACAAGGAGAAAGATAAAGGTAAAAAAAATATTGATGATGTTCCTCCTAAACCCCTTCCTTTTCCAAACAGGGTTGTTCAAACCAATAATATGGCTGAAGAGGCGATTCAAAAAGAGGTTTTGGACACATTCAAGCATGTGGAGATCAACATTCCTCTACTTAAAGCCATTAAACAAATTCCAAGGTACGCGAAATTATTAAAAGAACTTTGTACCAATTGAAGAGGGATCAAGGGAAATGAGAGGATCAACCTTGGAAGGAATGTCTCAACACTCATTACACCAACTCTAGCAATGCCAACAAAGTTCAAGGATCCCGGGACATTCACCATCCCATGCACCACAGGGGAGTTGCACTTTTCTGATGCACTTTTTGATTTGGGAGCTTCAATAAATGTGATTCCTCACTCTGTATTCTCTTCTTTACAGGTTGGTGAGTTGAAGACGACAAGATTAGTGGTGCAATTAGCGAATAGAGCTACGGAATATCCAGCGGGAGTTCTTGAGGATGTACTTGTCCAGGTAAGAGACATGATCTTTCCAGCAGATTTCTACGTGCTTAACATGGAGGATGATCAGGTAAGTTCTCATGTCCCCATTATCTTAGGTAGTCCCTTCCTCAAAACTGAAAAAACTATCATAAATGTCAATGAGGGTACACTTTCCATGGAATTTGTGGATGAAGTTGTGATATTTAATGTTATGGATTCCATGAAGTACCCCTCAGAGGATCATTCTGCATTTTTATCTCCCATTTTGAACCACCAAGTAAAAACACCATGGAATTGGATTGTCCTATTCTTAGGGAGATTATGAGTTTTGGTTCTAGTTTGATGTCTAAGATTACTTCCACACTTGTTTCTAAGGTACAAGACTCTCTAAGATTTGATTTTGAAATGGAATCATATTCTTATTTTGATCATGTGAACTCTAATTATGACATGGCTGTTGAGTATGCTGATGGATTTGATGCTTTATTCTCTAATTTTGATGATGTATATTCTAATACTGATGCTCTTTGTGCACATATTTCAGTTCCTTCTATTACCCCATCCATACACCACCCCCCTACACTATAACTCAATCCATTGCCACCAAATCTCAAATACTCATACTTGTTAAGTGGTGAGAAATTACATGTTATCATTGCTAACAATATCCCTTTTGAATAAGAAGAAAAACATTTGAATATTTTGAGGGATAACATCAGGGCAATCGGGTGGACCTTGGCTGACATATCAGGTATTAGCCCCTCCATTTTCATGCATAGGATTATTTTGGAGGATGGGGATAAACCAGTGAGGCAACCATAAAGGATACTCAATCCAACCCTTCTGGAGGTTGTTAAAAAAGAGGTTGAAAATTTTCTTGAGGCAGGTATAATCTATCCCATTTCAGATTCTTAGTGGGTAAGTCCTATTCAGGTTGTGCCTAAGAAAAGTGGTGTTACTGTTGTTAAAAACGAGAAAGATGAGTTAGTTCCAATGAGGGTACAAAACAGTTGGCATGTGTGTATTGATTATAGGAATCTAAGTCATTCCACTCACAAAGACCATTTCCCCCTACCATTTATTGATCAGATGCTTAAGAGACTAGCTGGGAAGACACACTATTGTTTCTTGGATGGATTTTCTGGATATTTTCATGTTCCTATAGCTCTGGAGGATCAGGAGAAGACTACATTCACCTGTCCCTTTGGCACATTTGCCTACCGGAGGATGCCATTTTGACATTACAACACCCCAGGTACCTTCCAAAGATGCATGGTGAGTATTTTTTATGATTTTATTGAGACCTGCATGGAGGTATTTATGGATTATTTTACAGTGTATGGATCCTCATTTGATGAATTTATAAATAGTTTGGGAAAGGTATTGAATCATTGTATTGAGAAGAATCTGGTCCTGAACTTTGAAAAGTGTCATTTCATGGTAGAGCATGGCATTGTCTTAGGGCATGTAGTGTCAAAACATGGGATAGATGTTGATAGATCTAAGATCGACATTATTTCATCCTTACCATATCCTTCATGTGTGTGTGATGTTAGATCTTTCCTAGGGAATGTAGGATTTTATCGGTGCTTCATCAAATATTTTAGTAAGATTGCTCTTCCTATGTCATGATTACTCTAAAAGGATTCTGATTTTGTGTTTGATGATTCTTGCAAGAATTCCTTTGATGAGCTAAAGAAGTGTCTGACCACTCCACTGATTATACAGCCCCCACGGTGGGAGATTCCTTTTGAGCTTATGTGTGACGCCTCCAACTTCGCGGTTGGAGCTATCTTATCTCATAAGGTGGAGGGGAATTCACATGTGATCACCTATGCATCGAGGACACTGGTTTCAGCCCAATCAAACTACACAACCACATAAAATGAGTTTATTGATGTCATATTTGATTTAGATAAATTCCATTCATATTTATTGGGCTCTAAAGTAGTTGTCTGTTCTGACCATGCAGCTCTGAGGTACCTCTTGAAGAAGCCAGATGTGAAGCCTAGACTGATCCGATGGATGATCCTTCTTCAAGCGTTTGACATTGAGATAAAGGAAAAGAAGGGGTCAGATAATTTGGTGGAAGACCACATGATTAGGCTCACTCACACACCCAAGGGTGACACCTTGGACCAGGTAACACTTCAGGACACTTTCCCCGATGAGCATCTCTATACCATCTCAGGTACGCATCCTTGGTATGATGATTTAGTTAACTACCTTGTTGCCTCTGAAATCCCTACAAATTTAAAGAAGCATCAAGTCCAAAAATTAAAAAGTGAGTCTAGGTTTTATGTGTGGGATGATCCTTACCTCTGGCACATGTGTAGTGACCAAGTCATTTGGAGGTGTGTTCCTGATCATGAGTTTGAGTCTCTTTTTCATTTTTGTCATACACTTGCTTGTGGTGGACACTTTGGACCCCAACAGACAACTAGGAAAGTCTTGGACTCTGGATTATATTATACTAGCTTATTCCATGATGACCATGTGTTTTGTAAGTCATTCTCTCATTGCCAACACATTGGGAACATTTCTAGGAGACACGAGATGCCCCAACAACCCATACTATTCTGTGAGATTTTTTATGTATGGGGCATCGATTTTATGGGTCCTTTTTCTAGTTCCTTTGGTTTTTTGTACATTTTGGTTTTTTTTTCATTATGTGAGTAAATGGGTGGAGGCTAAGGCCACCAGGACTGATGATTCTAATGTTTTTGTGGACTTTGTCAAAGCGCAATTTTTTTTAGGTTTGGAGTACCGAAGGCCATCATCATTGACCAAGGGACACACTTCTGCAATTGGAATTTTTCTTCTCTCCTTCAAAAGTATGGGGTGACACATAAAACATCAACACCATACCACCCTCAAACAAATGTCTAGGCTGAGGTTTCAAATCATGAGTTGAAACAAATTTTGGAGAAAATCGTGCAGCCAAATAGGAAGGATTGGAGCAAACACTTGGATGATGTGTTGTGGGATTATAGGACAGCATTCAAGACACCCATTGGTATGTCCCCATTTCATATTGTTTTTGGGAAAGTATGTCATCTCCTAGTGGAAGTCGAGCATCGGTCATATTGGGCTATAAAGAAATGCAACATTGATTTGCCCCAAGATGGAATTCAAAGGAAGTTTCAAATTCAAGAGCTTAAGAAGATTTGACTGTCATCATATGAGAACTCAAGGCTCTACAAGGAAAGATCAAAAGCAGCTCATGACAAAATGATCCAACAAAGGTAGTTTCATGTTGGAGAGAAAGTCCTTCTCTATAGTTCACGACTGAAGCTGATGCCTGGTAAGTTGTGTTCCAGATGGTTAGGTACTTATGTTTTGACTAATGTTTTTCCTTATGGTGCAGTGGATATCACACAAGGGGACATGATAAGGAGCTTTACATTCAATGGGAAACGTTTGAAGAGATACATTGAGGGACTTCCTACTAATGCAGTGTATTTTATCACACTGCATGACCCCATCATCACTTGAGCGCATCAGGTTGTTCCCAACCCTTTCACTTTTATATTATTTTTCATATTTAAAAATTCTTCATTTCATGTTCGTATATCATCTCATGGGTTCACATTGAGGACAATTTAATATTTTAAGTGTGGTGGAGGGAACCTTTTAGTTTAGTAATTTCAATTGTTTTCTTGTTAAAAAAAACAAAACAAAAAAATTGTGTGTTTTTCAAATTTTGTGTGTTTATTTTTCAATTTTCTTTGTGTTTTTTAAATTTTTGAGCTGAAATGATTCTCATCATAATTTTGAAATGCATATCAATGAGTGAAACAATTTATCCCATGAAACTGAGCTTAAATGAATGCTGAAAATGACTTTGTTTCAAGATCAAATATTTAGTAATTTCATGAAAAGTACATTGAATTTTGAATCCCATGCCACATCTCACTATCTTTATATTTGAAACCACTTTTCTGTGAGGCTTCTAAACCATTATTTTCATATTCTTTACATTCACTTCACTTCTTGAGAGAACCAAACCATGATTGATTTAACCATAATTTGATCTATTCCTGTCAAAAATTGAGGGTTTGAGGTACTTATGTTAAAATGATTGAGGCATTTGTTTGGTATTAAATCCCCTATTTCAAATAATCCTTTTTTATAATAGCCTAACATGAACATTTAATCCTTGTAGGCCTTAGAATCCATGCACAACCTGTTTGGTTAGCCACATTACAAGCCAATTTTCCCTATCCAACCAACTCTTGAAGTGAAATTGCATAATCTAGTTGAGCTTAAGTGTGGGGGAAACTATCTTGTGTTGTGATACCACATTCTGTGATACTTTGGGTGGAAAATTAAATTCTGAAGAGATGTGTTTGCTTTTGAAGAAAATAATTATATTGAAAGCTGTTCCTTTTCGGGATCTTTCATGACAAGTGAAGTTGTGCCTTTTCTGGAGCTTCTAATTGAGGTGGGAAGTTGTGCCCATCTGGAGCTTTCAAGAAAATCATGTTTGAGAAGATTGACATTTTTTATGTTGAAATGATGAATGGTGTAAACTTTCCATGACTTTTCATGATGATGGAGCTGAATTGATACTATGGGGATTAAGGAGAAGACCATACTTAAGTGAAAATTAGATTAATGGAATTTTGCTTCAAAAAGAGTCAAGCCCTCCTCATTCAGCCTTAGAGTTTTTCACATCTTAATCCTACCAACCGAAAGCCACAGAAAAACCCTGAAAAGTAATCATGATAAAAATATGTCCTTGACTCACATCGGGTAGCGATATAGGAATTTATCAAGCCTATGGTGACCCTTGTATGAGTTTGTATGAGAAAGACATTGCAAAAAAAAATTGACATTTTTGTGATAAGAGAAAATTCAAGCGAGGTAAGTGTTTTGTGCATGAGAGGATAAATAAAGTGGAAATATATTGAATGATATAAATGAAGAAATTGAAATAATGGGTTTTTATGAGGCATTCTATCTTTTGTTTCTTGGTGTGTAATTTTTTGATCTCAAGGATACGTGTTTTAAAATTGGTTTTGATTTGATACTGATGTTTACTTGACATGAGGTTTTACCCAAGAGTGCAAAAGGGTAAGTGTGGGGGAGTTGATAAAACACTATTTTGTTGAATATTTTATTGATAATAAATGATATAATTTCCTCACATTGTGTTAAATAGGTTTATTTATAAAATATTTGGTATTTGATCATTCATTTAAAAATTTGGAGAAAATTCCAGTTTTACCCTTTATAGTGCACTGCAGTATTTCGAAAATAAATATTTTTATATATATTATTAGAATTTTCAATTTTTAACAGTGTTCCTAAATTAATTTTCTACAACTTTTATTCAGGACACTAGAGCTAAAGAGTGCATTTGGTTGTTGAAAATAGTTCATGAAGTCAAAGTTGGGATGGACTCGGCAGAATGGACATGAGTTCTGTATTTGGATCATAGCTTCTCCATACCGGCTTTTATTGAGCCCAAATTTTGAGGAAATCTCGGGGACATGATTTGGCACAAATACTCCTTCTATAAGGCCAGACAATTCACACGTTTTTGAGGTCAAATGGGCGGTGCAAGTTTCATTAAAATATTTGGCCGAGATTTCCCATTCACACTTTAACCCTCTTTAAACCTAGCCTCCCCTCCACTCTATAAATTAGTTTTTTTCTTATTTGGAGGGGTTGGGACGTGCATTATGAGATTGGATGTAGAGTAGAATTTGTTTCACCCAAATTATACAACCATTGTAAGAGGGGTAGCTCTTGAAGCAAGGATCCCCTCATCGAAGCCTCCTTCTCCTCTTCATTTTTCAATGTTTTCATTTGTGTAATAAACTTATTTGATCTTCTTTTATTACTCATATTTTATTCTATTTTGTTTAAATTTCTTCTTCTCTTAATCTGCCTAATTGGGTTTTAATTCTTGATTAGAAGAGTTATTGTGTTATACCCATTATAAACCTTTGCACATGCAAAACGCTTCTACGATGATTACGCCACCCATGGAAGAGTAGTCTTTTAATAATCGATCTATCTTATGACATCTTCATTTAATTATTTTGAATCATTGAGATACTGTAATTCACTTAATATGATCCATGAATTGTGTTTTTAAATTTTAAGAAACTAAGCATGAAATTGAACAATTAACACAAAAACACGCGAGGTCAGGATTTTGTGTAAATTGTGAGAGCGCGATCTTAATCGATAATAAAAGACCATATGAGATAAATTTGTAGAGTTTAAATATAATCCCTAAACACAATTCATCCACATTTACAAAATGGATATGTTCCTTAATTTACCAATGACCATCATCTTTCCTTATAACATCAATCAAAGTAGGGTGTTGTGATTACATGTTCCGAAGATAACCTAGGGTTTAATTAACTTCATATTTGTGGTAAGGTTAATTCTCGCAGGGTTTGAGGGTTAACAAGTTAAGGGGTCATAATTAAGTGGATGTTAATTTAAATTATAATGATAAATAATTTATTGAAGAGGTAGAGTTATATCGATTACGCCTTTTAAAATATTTTCTAAAAAAACATCTTCTTGTTATGTCTTTTTAATCAAACTTCATTTCAAAATTAAAAACAAAAAAAATGAAATCTTCTTCAAGAAAACTTCTTCATGTTTTATAAACTATAAAAAACCACCCCATCCTTTCAAGTAGTGTTTTTATTATCTTTTATTTTATTTCTAGAATACCTCTGAAAAGTTTTTTTAATTCACTTCCTCCTTTGAGAGACGACCTTGGTCAGCCACTCTGCTGCACCTAAGTACCCCAAAATCACACTAATCATTTGAGGGCTCCCATGAAAGTGCTCTTGCAACCAACTATAAGTCCACATCCTTAAAAATAATATAATCTTGATTTAATTCAATAAGTTGAATTTATTTCACACTGAGGATCTTTTCAAGTTTAGAT
The DNA here is from genome assembly GCA_963277665.1 of Viscum album. Classification (NCBI taxonomy): domain Eukaryota; kingdom Viridiplantae; phylum Streptophyta; class Magnoliopsida; order Santalales; family Viscaceae; genus Viscum; species Viscum album. Next base: position 442,335,781 of record OY728120.1, on the reverse strand, counting down.
CTTTAGAGAATTCGACCACAAATCATACATAAAAACTCAAATATTAAAAATTAGACACTTCTAATCACTTTCCATTTTTTTCGTAAAACAAATACTTTTAAAAAGAAACTTGGTTTTTTTTCATGTATAATTGTCTTAATTTCTCATTGATCCCATCCTTGAATCTATTATCCTTTAAATCATGTGAAAAATATTTCAAAACTTAGGATGAACATAAAAATATCAATAAGTGATACACAAAGAAGGAAAACTATTAGTCTTTAAAAAACATGTAAACCATGAATTCTTTATCATAAATTAATACTTTTCACCTCTAAGAAGTAGTCAATATACTTCACTGAATATAAGCTCATTGATTACCTTTTTTGTAAATAAAAGATTACCATAAAACCCATATAAAGCATATAAAACATATAAAGGAAACTTGGGATATAATCATACTAAAATGAAATAACCATATGGTTGACTTCCACACATATCACCCTTACAAATGGAATATCCATGCGACCAACTACCATACAGATCACTCTTATAAATAGAATAGCCATATGACCAACTTCCAAACCCAATGCATTGAAGGTTATAACGTAACCACCCATTCTTGGTTTATCATAGAACCAACCGTCTTTGATTTTTCACGTAACCACCCATATTTGGTTTATCATGTAACTACTCTTAAAATGTCTGAGATACCATTATATAATCATAACACATAAAATATTTCAATTATTAACGTTTCACACATAAAATTGCATTTACAGTCACAAAAATAAAAAATTTCAAGGTATTGAAATTAACAATACATTTTAAAAATAATTTTTAATACCAAAAAAACCACAAATTGAATAAGGGATTTATTTTCCTTTTAAATACATTAGGGATTATATAGGTATCAAAATATCAAATAACATTTAATGTGGTAGAGAATTCATTGTCACCACATGCGTTAAAAAACATTCCTTATTCCATTTTGTAAAGAAAGTAAAATGATTCATATAAAAATATTATTTTTGAAAATATTATAATGAATTAAAAGTAAAATGGGTTGATTATAAACCTTCTAAAAGAAGGTGGTGTATAACATCAAAATATGCCTCAATGAAAGGAGATTGAGATGAAATCCCTTATATAGAGTTCGATTCGTCACATATATTCCTTATTCTTCATGTATAATAAAATTAGGTTAAATTATAATTAATTAAGAACCTTTTAATGTTTATTATTCTTTTTATATCTTTAATTACCATTTTATAATAATTAGTTAATTATTTGAGTTCATGTCAGATGTTTTGTCGATATTCGGTACTTGAGTAAAAAATGAACATGGTTTGATGTCACGAGTCCATATGGTCATAAGTTATTCATATCCAAAATAATATTCATGAAATTATTATAATTTTTATACATAAATTTTACATTTAAATAAAACCACGAAGTGTGGTTATGAAAAATGAACAATGTTATAATCATAGAGATGGTAAGCCGTACATACGCATGTGTAATGTTTTCTATTTTTCAATGATCGTTATGGAAAGGAGTTAAATATTATTTTATCTTTAAATAATTATCATAAAATAATTAATATAATATTAATAATTTAAATATACTTATATATATATATATCATACAAGTGATATAATGAATAAAAACGAGTCACATCACTTTGTGGAGGTGATAGTTCACACGTACACATGAACGACATTATCATTTTTATGCACATGAAAAGTATGAACATAATTGATATATTATTATCTTATAATGATTAATATTTCATTAATATCACATATGAATATGAATTCAATTATGATAACTATTCATGAGAGATAGTTATGGAAAAAAAAATTAGATCGGTTCGTGGAGGTGATAGTTCCCACATACGCACGAACGATCAAATCCTTTCCCATTTAATAAAAGTGGAGATGGATTTAGGTAATGATATCAACATAATAACATATTAGTATATTGAGGATATTGGAGTTATTATTTCATCTTGGAATAAGAATATTGGAAGGAAGTGGGAGAAGAAATAATATAGAAATACTTAAATAAAAATATTACCTTTCATTCAAATGAGAACCTATATTAACACCTTAACACCTCTAAGAAAGGTGTTATGCCTAAAATAAGGCCTCAAGAATATAGGTATGGACTTTATGATGGTTTTTTGTAGATAATTTTTGCAACAAATTTTTTTTGAAGTGTGAGTAATAGAGAGGAATGGGTTCCTTTTTAAAGGAGAGGGGAGAGGAACCCTTGGAATTATTAAAATTATTAAATTAATATAAATTCATTTCCTATTAAAAATGGTCCAAAACCAATTTATTTAGAATATATGATTATTTTTGGTAGAATAATAATGATCCAATTAAACTTATACAATATTTAAATATTGTTTAATCCTTATCTTTTTGTTTAAACAACTTTTAACTCTTATCGATTTATCAAGTAATTTACACTTTGAGGATTAAAATAATTACCAAATCATGCCAAAAAACCAATGGAAGAGTCATTAATGAAAATTATAAACTTATATAAACTTTTTGGACAAATAGTATATTTTTTATAAATTTTATATAATTTGATTAAATATTTTAAATTTTAAAATACGAATTATGTCAATTTTTACACTATTCATTACATAACTTTTTAAAAAAATCACAACAATGTGATTCTTTTGAAAAAAATAAAATAAATAAATATTAACATGTCACAATCATCCATAAAATTTTTAAGACATAAAATATTTTAAATTATATTAAATTTAATATTATTAAATATAATTTATTTGATTCTTTCTTTAATAAATCTATTACCGAATCATCTCTGTTTCTTAATTAAATTTAATTATATAATTCCTAAAAATTATAAATAAATTACCAAGATGTAGTTAATATTTTTATATTTATAAGTATTATTCATAGTCAAATATATCACTTAAATAACCCCATATTAAAGTTATTTTAGTAAGAAGAGACATTTTTATTACATATTTTCCTTTACTTTAAATTAAATGTTATAAATGTTATAATCACACCCAAGTGGCTTCCAAAGGTCACAATTTCGTCCCAAGGATGGTAATTGATAATAATAAACCATCTAATAAGATTATTACAAGTGTTGGGGTAATTGTATAATATTATAATACTAATTTTACCTTTAATTACCCTATTTACCTTTAACCATGGTAAATAAAATACTAAAGTTACAATTCACAAAAAATTAATTTTATCTTATTAGACAAAAAAAATTCACATTTATTATTACCATGTATTTAAATTTTTGAAAATTTAATTCACAAAAGTGGTTAAATTAGGTTTAACACTAATCCTAGTGATGGATCGAGAAAATGAGTTTTTTTAAGTAAAACGTTCAAAAGTTCACATAGTTTTTATATTTAATTTTAATTTAAAAAATCATCCAATGAAATAAATTTTATTTAATGATAAAAACGTCATTTAATTATACCTTAAAATAATATAAAAATGTAATCTAAAAATATAAATAAATTATACGAAAATGTAGTTTTGAATTAAAATGCAGTATTTTTCACAATTCATTAAAATATGAATTTTATTGGAAAAATACCAAAATTTCAACCAAAGTAAAGTTTTATGTCTATATTACAAATAAGAAGTTTATTTTGTCAAATAAAACATATAATGTGACAAAACTAGATTAAAAAAGGGTTCACCATCAAAATACAATAAAACTACCTTTTAAAAATATTAGAGTATTTTATACTTAAAATTGGATTTATTTTCATTTGAAGCCTCTAAAAATTAGTGGAAGAAAATAAAAATATTTAATAAATATGTGTAAACATTATATATTTATTTTTATTCAATCCCTATAATACAATAGTTAGGTGATAACTACCATTTAAAATAATAATATTACAACATATTATTATTTTTGGTATAACTGAGTCCTATGTACAACATAAAATTTCAGAGAAACTCATTATTGTGTGTTTGGTACACTATCAAACATAGTTCCCCTTTAATGTAAAATTAATATCTAATTCATAAATATTAATAAATATTAAAAAGTCCTATTCTATAATTACCTAGGATGTTACAACAAGTAAGAGTTTAGAGTTATATAATAGTATTATAATTTTATCAAAAGAAAAGTGATGTTAATATGAAATAATTATAATGGATAATAATATTTATAAATAGTGTATATGTGAAGTTAATTGAAAAATTTAGACAATAACTTAGATACTTGATGAATTCTCTCCTTCTCGACACGGGTTCCTTTACCCGAATGGCCCGAAGGCCTTTTATTTTATTTTATTATGGATAATCCCCTTTTAAGGGTTAAAGGGGAACTCGTACATGACTCGTAGGCCCAAGGCACAAGGCCTGACTAACCCGGAATACATGACCCAAAGGCCTAGAGTCATACCATGCCCAATACATGACCTTTAGGCCCAGCCCACTTGAATTTACCTTCCTCATCTTCTGCATCATTGATCACCTAGCTCCCCACCTTGCATTGCTAATCGGATAGCATTGCCCCATACAAAGATGCACGGTGCCTGGTCCTGATGGCGGATACCATAACCTCTTATTCTTCCAATCCGGTTAGCTCTGATTCTAGTGGCTGCTACTCATGTTGCTCTGATCCTCTTCTAGGACCTGTTCTGTGTGAACTGGGCTACTCCATGGTCTCCGTGGCTCGAAGGCCCTCTGACCCGAAGGCCTTTTAAGGTTTTAGGCTTACTTTTTGGAACTATAACCTATAAAAATTATAATAAAGAATTGGTTAAGGTGAAATAAGAATATATTTAAGATAGAAATTAATCGTTTGAGTGGTTTGGTAGGGGTAGAGGAGGGGTCGTTTTATTGGTGAGTTTTGAGTGTCATTTCCAAAAATATTCATTCCTTAATGTATAAGGTTTGAATTTTAAAAGTAAAGTGGATAAAAAATGTAAAACAAAGGTGTTGGGACAAGGTTTTTTCATGAAATACCTCATAAAAACATTTATATATAAGGTTTTATAAAATTTTATGCCATTATCACTAAGTTTAACCTCTATTTAACTCATTTTACCTCTACTATGGAAACTCAATTTTTACCTTGGTAACTTATTATTTTGATTAAAAAATTAAATTAACCTCCTTACATAATTTAAATGTGATGATAAAATATTTTTACTCCATTTAATTATATTTAATTTATATATATGTAAAATTTTATCTTTTAAATGAAAATAAAAAATCAATAAAAAATGTTTTTATAGAAAAAAAACTTTTTTATACTTTATATGGTATTAATACCATTTCATATAAATTACCAATTAAATTAATGTTAATGTTTTTTTATTAACTTAAACACTACATTATATTCATTATTTAAAAGTGACCAATTTAATTTATTAAGATACAAATATAAAATACTTTAAAAATAGTTTTTTTGAAAAATATCTTTTTTTGACATGAAATAATTTTATCCACATGATATTAAAATTAATTAATCATGTTTAAAAAATTTAATATCATAAATCCATTGGTATTAAAATCTAAATCTTAATTTTTTAGATACATAAAATTATTTTTTTATTAATGAAAATAATAATAATATGCAACACATAAAAAAAATATAAAAATATTTTAATTAAATATTATCTTTTGATTTAATTTAGAAATTGTGAATTATATCATTTTCAATTACCCACCTTTCCAATTGGATATACATAGCTAACATACATCCAATGACCATTTTTCAAATGAACATATATCCAACAACCATATATATAATGGTAAGATTTCATTCTTATATATAGCCTTATAAAATTTCTTAAAATCATTTATTATATTTATTTAAATTTATCTTAAAATATAAATTATATTTTTAATTATTTTATTTATTTTAATAGTTTCTATCAGGGTTATGTCCTTTAAGTAAAACCATTAGGACAAGTGTTTTATTTTCATGGTTTTTTTACCTATAGTTTTATTCCTATTATAATTTTGTTAACGATGTTTCATATTTCATTCTCACAATACATTAATGTTTATATTATATCTTAATATTATATCTCAACAAAATGTATCATGATACATTTTGGTTCGATTTTTTATATGAAATAATATATTCGTAATATTTTTTATTATTTTAATGAAAAATACCTAGTAAATTGTTGTTTGTTATAGTGGGGAGCATCATATCAGTTGTGGTGGTATGACCCTTTTGTTAGTAGGGCCTATAACGATGTGAGACAAGTTGTAGGATAATCAAGATGATGCTGGGATGCAAGTGAGAATATGGATATAGTTTTATTTATCTCCATGGTGAATATCATATTTGAGTTTTGGAAGTGATATCAAATGGAGTCTTAGAATTAAGATCAGTATTGTGATAGATTTAGAGGAATCTAAAAGTTAGTTGGATAAGAGATGTGATAGTACTCCTGATTGGTGTATAGTGACAGATTTGGTTGGTCGAGGAACCAACCATGGAATTACATTGAATGTTAACTTCAGACATTGGTGTGGGAATTTAAATGATTTAATGGAACCTATGGGTATTTGGACATCATGATTGGGTAGTGAGATAGAGTACTGACAACTATGGTTGATCCTTTTTGGGAAAATTCATCTATAGGAGGAACAATTAGTGTTTTAAATAAAATTTCATGAGATATAAACCACACCAAGTGTGTCATTAGACCATTGGGAATGTATTTTCTATATGTTATTCTAATAGTGGAGAACAACAAGGCCTAGAATAAACCCCTATGAGACGAGACTTATGGTGGGGAGCACTATAATCTTAGAGATAAACCAATTGATGAAACCTCGGTGCCTTAGTATAGATGGGAGTGATTGAGAACCATCTTGATATTAGAAATGATGGAATAGTGGGTAGCTAAATTTTTAATGAATTTTGATCCTTGAAATTTGGATTTTTGTAATGGAAACTCTTTTTTTGTTATAGGGTAGAGCACAATGAGTTGACCATGAATTGACAACTATGATAGGTTAGACATGATGGTTAGAGAACCAATGAGGATTATTAGGTATGAAAATTGTTATTATGGAGAGATTATAAAGAGCTACATTTTTATAGGTTGTGAAATTCAAAATTTAGATCCCAGAGCAGGTTTCATTTTGAGAATAAAAATTTAGATCAATATTCCAAGATTTGAACATCTCACAATGGTTTTTTTAGATATGGATTTAGTCTTGAGAAAGGTATCATGTGATCAGGATAAGGTTAGTAGAGTTTCAATAAAAGTTTGAATTCTTAGTTTGGTATTACTCTATCACACAATTATTTTCTAGTTAGGGAAAACTATAAAAAATATTTAAACAAAACTGTGTGGGGGTATGTCTTTCTATAGGGTGGTGAAGCAAGACTTGTTCCTGGTTGCAGAGAATCGTGCGAGGTAATCATGTACAATGTGGTATTTTTATCGAATTTAGTTGATTGGTTATAACATTATTGTGTAAAAAATGTGTTCAAACTATGTGAGGGTGAAATATGGTTTTAGATTGAGTCATAAAATTGGTGAAATATTTGGAAAACCATGTGAATAAGCTATAAAAATCATGTGTCTTGAGACAGTGTGAGTCGAACAGTTGTCACATGGGCCGGAAAACCATGTATCCAAACTATGTAGACTCCTATATTTTATTAAAAAGGATAAAATTATTATTTTAAACCTATTAATTTAATCACTCACCCCTCTATTCTCCCCTCTCTCGTGACTAAGCTCCCTCCTACCATGGGACTCTCCTCCTTTGGTTCCTCCATCAAATTCTCTAGGAAATGCTATGATTTCTTGGTGATTTTATAGTATATTGAGGTGAGTTCCATACACCTATCTATATTTATTTTATCATTGATATCCAATGATTTGGGATGTTTCTGACCAATTATTTTATGAAAATTATATTGGAGTATAGTGGAATTGTCACGATATGCTGGAGATTTTTCTTATTTGGGTAGAGGACATATCGTGATGATAAAAAACATCGTTTCTCGCTGTTTCATTATAGGCAATTCTACCTATAAATTTTTATTGGGGTTTAATTAAATTTGATGAAATTTATGGATGAATTAGTGTAGGTTAATAGGGATTGTGCTTGAGATGGTTTCAGAGGTATGCTATGGACCTTTTGAGTGTGGTTGGTCATAATTTTCTTAAGAAGATATTGTTTGATGAGTTTTAGGGGATTAATCCTATTTAATAAATATTTTAAAACTAATTATAGATTGTTATACTTATTATTTTTGGATATTATGGTGTGATATAAGGCCCCATGTTGATGAATAATGGCCATTTGAACTTGGATGAGCTTAGGAGAATGTATCAGGGATTTTCTTAAAAGATGAAAAATTTGTATGAGGTAGGTAGTCCTTGAGCACACTACCATGGTTTATATATTTTAGTGTCATGTGATATGTGGTATCACCACATATGAGAGAATGAAATTTGATTAAATTAATTGTTTTAAATGAATTCCAATGATATGAATAAAGTGTCAAGGGCCACGATGAACTCCAGAACACTGGCTTGATGTCTAGATCATCGATGGATGAGGCCTTGATAATGAATGTGTTCATTATGACATAAAAACCCCAAGGGGGAGTGGTTTAAATGTAATGAGTAATATGTGATAGACTTAGGGATGAGTGGCATTATTACTCTCAAGGCGAGGGAGAGTGATATAAAGGATTGTTGATCTAGGTATATTGCATATGAGGACATCAAGGTTCCTTATTATCTTCAGGTTAGTTGATGATAGAGTTAGATGAGTGTTATGGCCCCATAGGTAGATAAGAAACAGAGTGGGTTTACCCTAGGTGGTATTACGTGTAGGTTGGGAATGTGAGGACCGACATTGCTGACTCAAGAAGTGATATATGAATTATACCATCTCCTTAGTGTGATGTTCTTGTGGATTTCCATGGAAGTTGATGAGGCCATAACATGATTATGACTAGGTTGAGGGATGTGATGTCCTCCAAATGAAAATTTTAGATCTAGTATTATGAATGAGATTGAGGATACCAAGTAGGGTTTCCATACTATCAT